>JAILYA010000106.1:0-600000 GCA_021437795.1 Rhodamnia rubescens
TTATTTTTTTTTTTTTCTAGGTCGCGACTGACTTAGCGACTCACTGGGACCCAAAGAGGACTTAAGCCGGATAAGTTCATGAAAAGGAAAATTACTTGATTTGGCAATCTTGGTTGAATTTTAATCCCTATGTATTAAATGATTTTGCAGGAAAGGGAGTTATAAGGGGAGGAGTCTCGTGGCTAACCTCTGTTTTGCAGAGCTTGATGATGAGAATTTTAATTTTTGAACTATCGGAGTGCTTGATTGCCTTTAAAATGTCATGCATGCCCCTAATATAATTTCACTACACCACTTTGACTTGTGACCGAACCTGGGTCACCCAATAGTTTTAGGATGGTATTTATGTGGTTCTTTAACCTTGGCGGTAAGGTTTCGCTAAAGGTTATCCCACTTGGATCCCGAGTTCTTCAAAAAATGGCTCAAGGGTTGTTCTCATGCACGTGAGGCTATGATGCATGAGAGTTGCCCTTGTCGACCGAACCAAGCCGAGATGATTGGACCCGACTAGTCATGACTATGTATGCGAGGCGGCAACTAGTCATGATGAATGTGCGCGAGGCCGCGACGTGTCGTTTCGTCTTTCATTTCATTTTTGCTAAAAGAACTAAAATCCGAATCCACGATTCATGCGCATGTCTTTGTGATTGACATTTTCTTCATATGAGCGGTAATTTCTTGTCTCTTACGCCCTGTTATCTCATTTTTATTTTGGGCTGGTCCATGGTTTAGGTTGATTGTTTATGAATCTCATTGTCTTGTTTCCAATTTCACACTTTGCTTCCGTAGTTTTTACAATTTCATCGGTTGTCCTCAATTCTGATTTGGCTTGTTCCTGTTGTACGATTTTTAATAAATTCTACGATCGAGCTTTGAGTAAGTGCCAAACATGAAAGTTGTAGACCTATGTTTCAACTAATATCCTACAAAATTTCAGAATTAAATTCATAGTTTAAGATGGCCTTTCGTTTTTTCAACTACCTGCGGTTATAACAGTTTTTTGAATGCGATTTTTCGAAAAGACACATTAAACTGATTTGATCCGCTCATTTCTAGTCCGATTGGCCAACATAAAAGTTGTTCATCATCTTCTCAACTATAAGCTCGTAAAATTTGGACGTATTGTGACCAACGTGCGAATTAATACGGATTGTTTCGTAAAAGCGGACAAACTGAAAATTACATGTTTCAATTCTTTGGTCATAATCACTTTGTTTGTTTGAGTCTAGAGGGATGCCATGGGCCGGCTCGCTATTCTCGCTCCCCGTACTCATTTTTGGTTTGATACTGCGTACGGGTAATTTATCACGGATCCTCCACATATTACTCGATCGGTCGCAAAGAGGATGGCCGACATTAACGCCACCGTCGGTGCTTGCCCTAGACGAGAAATTTGGCTCCTTGATTGAGCGCTTTGAAGAAATGATGTCCCAAAAGATGGAGGAAATGATGGCCCCCTTCTCCGCCAAACTTCAATCGTCCACCTCCAGCCCGCCGCTAACCATTCCTCGCTCTAATTCCTCCTACGGACAACTCTAGTAATGCCGTGGAAAATGCTCTCTATTAGACAATGCCGCTAGAAGATGTGATCTTCACGGGCGTGAGCTCGAGCACGCCGCTTGTAGTCCCAATCTCCCAAACCAACCCGATGACGACAACCAACGACCAACAAGTTTGTCATCATGGGGGATACATGAGGAGGAAAATCTAGTGGATTCGTAAGTATACGACCTAAATGAGTTCAGTCCAGTTATGAGGAAGTTCGTCAAGATTTCGAACGACATGAGGAGATCAAGCCCTTGACCGGTGAACAAATTATCTCGGTCGATCTAGGCGATGCGGAAAACCCTAAAGAAGTTAAGATCGGGGCAAGCCTTTCCTCGAAATATCCGAGCGCCCGATCAAACTCTTGAAGGATTATCGGGACGTTTTTGCCCGGTCCTATGCGAGATATGCCCGGTCTTGACCGCTCCATTGTCGAGCATTGTTTGCCGATCGATCCTTCGGCTAAGCCGGTGGTACAAAAGTCAAGGAGGGCCGGACCGGAACTAGTGCAGAAGATCTAAAGAGGAGGTCATGAAGCTTCTTGATATAGGATTCATCGAGACTACGGAATATTCCGATTGGGTCGCTAACATAGTCCCCTGTCATGAAGAAAGACGGCCGCATTCGATGCTGCGGGGTTTGAATTGTTTTCATTTATGGATGGTTTCTCCGGGTACAATCAGATCCCGATGAATGTCAATGACAAGTTGAAAACCACTTTCACCACACCATGGGGAATGTTCCATTACCGGGTAATGCCGTTCGGTCTCGAAACGCTGGAGCCACTTACCAACGAGCCATGGTTGCCCTTTTCCACGACATGATGCATAATGAGATTGAGGTTTACATCGATGACATGATAGCAAAAACAAGGCATGGAGAAGATCACGTCGAAACGCTGAAGAAATTGTTCGACGGACTCCGAAAGTACAAGTTACGCCTCAACCCCGCCAAGTGTGTCTTTGGGACCAGCTCGGGCAAGCTACTCGGATTCGTGATAAGCGGTAAGGGCATTGAAGTCGACCCTTCGAAAGTTAAGGCTATTCGTCACCTTAAGCCGCCGACGACGGTTAAAAAAGTTCGAAGTTTGATGGGTAGGCTAAACTATATTGCTCGATTCATCTCTCGGTTGTCGAAACTGCTAAGCCATTTCTCAAGCTATTAAAGAAGAATGCGCTAGTCCAATGGGATAGCAAATGCGAAGAAGCTTTTGGAAAACTCAAGCAAGCATCTCATGAATCCACCCATGCTTGTTCCTCCAACGCCGAAGCAACCTCTAATCCTCTACCTCACAATCCTTAGCGAATCCTTGGGTGCTATGTTAGCCCAAGAGAAGCGGGAGGACGGGAAAGAACGAGCTATTTAATATCTCGAGCAAGAAATTCACAACTTCGAATTGAACTACTCCGAAGTAGAGAAAACATGTGCGGCGTTAGTCTGGGTACGCACGAGCTTCGGCAATATACCTTGCATCACCAAGTGCTTCGGTGACGAGAATGCGATCCTATCAAATACTTGCTTAATCAACCCGCCTTGATTGGTAGACTTGCCAAATGGCAAATCCTCATCTCCGAGTTTGACGTTCAATATTTGTCCCAAAAGTCAATCAAGGGATGAGTTATAACGGATGTCCTAGCTGAAAATCCAGGGCAAGATGATGATGCCTATCATTCTCGAGGATCGACTCACGTCGGTGGAGGATTACATCCGGATTATGTATTTTGACGGAGCTGTCAATTTATCAAGGGCAAGGCACGGGTGCGGTTTCGATATCTCCAGGTGGTCAAGCATTATCCCGTGGCAGCAAAATTGGTATTCCCTTGCACAAATAACATAGCAGAATATGAGGCATGCATCCTCGGTACGCAAGCTGCGATTGAAATGGGGATAGCCCGACTCAAGGTGTTCGGAGATTCCGCTTTGATTATCCTTTGATCGTTGGAAAGTGGAAGACGAGAGATGCTAAATTGCTACCCTACCATGAGTATCTCGGATGAATTGGTGGGGGAATTTGAAAATATCTCATTTGAGTATCTGTCCGGGACCCATAATCGATTCGCTGATGCATTGGCCACCTTGTCTTCAATGTTACAAGTCGCCAATGGACTTGAGGTTGACCCACTGAAGATCGAGGTACTAAAAAGTCGGCATATTGTATGGCCGTGATCAATGAACCCGATGGTAAGCCATGGTACCATGACATCAAGACTTATATTCGAAGCGGGAGTTCCCGAAAAAAAGTACCGTATCGACCAAAAGTACATAAGGAAGATGGCCTCGAAGTTCTTCTTGAATGGAGAGAATTTGTACAAGCGGTCATTCGATTCTGTCCTACTAAGATGCGTTGACTCAACCCGGCTGGTTCGTCGATGATGGAAGTACATGAAGGGATTTGTGGTCCACACATGAACGGCCACTTGTTAGCTAAGAAGATTATGAGGTTGGGTTATTATTGGCTCACGTTCGAAAGAGATTGTATTCAGCATGTCCGAGCTGTCACAAATGTCAAATTCATGGTGACAAGATTAATGTCCCTCCAAATGAGTTGCATCGATTATCCGAACCATGGCCGTTTTCTATGTGGGGCATTGATGTTATCGGTCCTATCAACCCTAAAGCATCCAATGGGCATCGATTCATCTTGGTGGCGATTGACTATTTCTCCAAATGGATTGAGGCCGCATCCTATTTAGCGGTTACGGCACGAAATATCGCGAAGTTTATCCGCCGGGATATCATTGCTCGATACGGTTCACCCGAAGCCATAATCATTGACAATGGCTCGAACTTAAACAACAAACTAATGGACGAATTATTCAAGGAATTCAAGATCAAGCATCTAAACTTTTCCCCATATCGTCCTCAAATGAATGGAGCAAGAGAAGCCACCAATAAAAACATTAAAAAATTTTAGCGAAGACGGCTGAAAATTATCGCGATTGGCATGAGAGATTGCCATTTGCACTTATGGCCTATTGGACCTCGATCCGGACATCTACTCGGGGCAACCCCGTATTCTCTTGTATATGGAATGGAGGCTGTTTCTACTAGTTGAAGTGGAAATTCCTTCCTTACGTATATCTTGTCTCAAGCTAAGTCGACGGAGCCGAATGGATCCAAGCGAGAGCAAGCCAACCGAATCGATCGACGAAAAAAGACTTAAGCTGTATGTCATGGCCGGTGTTATCCAGAGAGTTGCTAAATCATTTAACAAAAAAGTTCGGCCTCGATATTTTCAGATCAATGACCTGGTCTTGAGAAAATTATTGCCAATAGCCCCACTCCCGGAAGGGAAATTCGCTCCAAACTATAGTGGTCCGTATATAGTAAAGAAGGTACTCCCTGGTGGTGCTTTGATTCTAGCCGAGATGGATGGTCGTGTCTTTACCAATCCAATCAATTCCGAGCTGTAAAGAAATATTATGCTTGATTCACCTTGATGTTTTCATAATCGAGTTATAATATTAATACGGATTCACGAGTTGTTCGCATTTGAGCATTCGTTTGTTTCCTCGCTACTAAACTTTCTTTGAGAGATTGTTTCGAATGGGGGAGCCTCTCCGGCCCAATTAAATTGACCATCGGGAGCGTGAGATTTACATATTCACGAGTAAAAGGGGTTATCTTGCGAAACAAATATGACGACCAAGATGAAATGAGTAAAAACTTGCATTCATTTCATTCATCGAAAGCCTTACAAATAGATCAACGGGATGGGAACGTAAAGCCAAACCGAGCTCTAATGAGCATCACAAAGGATTTTAATCGACTCTCCATACGGTTGATGCTCCGCCTACACCGATCGCTCCGAGGATCGAGATCCGCCAACTTAAAGAGGAGGAGCTCACATTTCTCTTTGAGGCCGGGTACCTTGTTCTCGTGATGCTCTGCAGCAGATTCCGTGTCATGGATCAGCATTCTCCCGCGGGCTATATCCAGGGTCGATCGTCCAGCCTTTCTTCCATCCATATGCATTGAAATTTTAAAACAATGTTGAGCGGATCGCGCTCGAAGATGGTCCGGGGACATGGCCAAACATCCCACCAAGTTTCCCCTCTCACGAATCAAGAGGGAGACTTGTTCGTTACCGTAGTCAAGGGCCTTCTTATAATTGTCGGCTACAAGACCGGCCAACACCAAGCTGTCCGACCGATCCCGATAGCGTGCCTTCACAAGGTGGGCCAAAGTAACATTTTGATGAGCAACATGGTAAGCTTCCCGGGAAGTTAGTGAAGAGGGTGGGGAAGATCCTGTATTCCTCCTCTAACTTAGTACCTTCAATAGAAACGGTGTCCATATCCCTAAACATAAGACGAATCTCGGTTTCGGCCTCCGGATGGTTGGCTATATAAGAGTAGCCCTGGCCTAGGAGATTATAAAGTTTCTCCCATTTGGCCAAAACTTCAGCCGAGAAGGCATGCGGGAAGGGAAGCCATTGTTGTTGAAGGGGCTAAAAAAGAGTGGATGCAAAAGAGTGCTTAGAAGGTTGGAGATGAAGATATGAAAACGATAATCATCTCGGTGTTAAATCCTAATTTAAAAGGGCAGGAAAAGCTATAGCAATAATTATTGTGGATGCCGAGTTAATTATCCGGGTGATACTACGGGCGTTTCGTCCATGAGTCACGATCTACCATCTCAAGCCTCACAAATCCGAAAAAGTTACGAAAAGATTTGAGGACCCCACCATGTTGAAAACCGATTGGGAGACAAGCATACTTTCCGAGAGAAGAAACAGCAATTCTTGCGGAGCCACGTTAGTTACTCGAGTAAAACTACAGGGCGTTTCGTTATTTGGATCCTGGATCTATCATCAATCCGTGATCTCGAGCCTCACAAATCCGAAAAGTTACGAAAAGAGTTGAAGTCCCACCATGATTGAAAAAACTGAGTGGGAGACAAGCATGGTTATCAAGAAAAGAAAATCGGTGCGAATGGATTCGGGGTCCCATCACGTTGAAAAAATAAGACAAAGCGGGAAGCACGAAATCTTGGGAAAAACGTCGGCTTAGTGATTTTCATCCGCGTTAAAAGGGAGGCTTTGGAACATACCCGATTACTCGAAAGAATTTGAAGAGAGTAAGCATACAACGGAGAATAGAGTGAACAAAAGGCGGTAAAAGGTATTTCAATCCAACATGTTTAGAGGCCATCAGCACTTATCGGAGGCAACCAACCTAGACATCCCCGAAAGCGAACTGCTGGATTTCGAGACCAGATCCAACGCCGGAGCCGTAAAACCTAACTCTCTTAGCAGTGAAATTCAAGATCTCGATCGCAACAACAATGGCATTTGTAGCCATGATCAACCCGTAAAAGAAAATATCAAATCAAAGTGCTCGAAACTACCTTCAAGGAGTGCTTTTACGTGAATAAGAGACGCAAAAATGAATTGAGCCGGATGATAGGAATGGAGCCCTTGAAGGTCAAGTTTTGGTTTCAAAACAAGCGGACCCGATTGAAGGTTAAAAATGAAAGTCATGAACTTGCGTTTCGAGGGAAGAAAATGAAAAGCTTCGAGCGAGAGAACAAGAGGTATAGGGATGCCATTAACACCGCTGTTTGCCGTGTCCGTAGCGGCCCCATCTCTTTTGGTGACATGTCCCTCGATGAGCCACATCTCGAGCATTGAAAATGCTCATTCACCGATTCATCACCCAAAGCAAGTTCTCGTACAATCCGATTTCGTTGGAGATACATCCCAGAAAGTCGGTTTTGTAGAGGAGAACCGATGCCCTTCGAGGGAAGAGACATGCATCACTACAATTGGAGTTTCCTTGATGTCACAGATAGCCAATTCAACTCGATGGAACTCCGAATGTGTAGCCTACATGAAGCTTTAGTTTTTTTATTATGGGCTCTCAAAATATCTTTTTTGAGCATTACTAGCCAGCCCTTACGAATCCTCAAGAGAAGTAGTGACATGTATGAATGAATGTCTTGTTTGTTACAAGATCCCCATGTGAGACATTCTTCTTTTAATCCAGGGGCAAAGAAAAAAGTACTATCCACGAACATCATCATGCTTAAATGCGTGAATTCCTCGCCGATTTGACTAAGCATTGAAAGCCTTCACGTAAGTAAATGCGAGAAGATTTGAGGAGGGAAATAAGCGCCTCGTTCGTAGGAGGAACCGAAAAGATTTGAGGAGGGAAATAACTGTCTCGTTCGTAGAGAAAGTGAAAAGATTTGAGGGCTCCTCCATGTCGAGAAAAAGTACGACGGATTGAGCGAGAGGTAAGAGTTATTACGAAATGGATCCAAGGCACTAAGAGCGAAAAGGAGAGAAAAGGCATCTCACGAGACCAACGGATCCGAAAAAGTTTATAAAGAACTTGAAGTCTCCATACACCTCCGGAACTCGTCACGAAAGGCCATCATCGCTTTTGTGATTTTCCGGCAATTTATCTTTGCAAGTCCAAAGAACATCTAAAGCCCGGTCTCTAGTCGAAACACCCATTTTTCGGTCTACATATGGAAGGTTTTGAAAGGAAAATAAGTATGCGTACATTCCAAGCGGAAGTATGGGAAGCCTCCTATCTTGAGGATCTGCGAGTCATGGCCATTGATGGCAACCCCGTTTCCCTCTCGATCCTCGTTGCCATGCTTGAGAAAGTGCATGTACGGGATTTCAGCTTATGTGAAAGCAACGGAAGCCTTAGAGAAGGCGAGGCAATACAAATATGATTTCGACATCGTCGTTGCGGCCATGGTAGGGATCGATATGGACGGTCTCGTCTTTTAAAGATCATTGATTTCGAGTTGGATATACCGGTGATCATAACATCAGCAAGTGATGATCAGCAGTTCATAACGAGTGCTATATTGCATGGTGCTCGGGGCATCCTAAAGAAGCCGGTCTGCGTTCTAGTGCTCCAAAACATTTGGCAGCATCTTGTAAGGAAGCAATTACTCGAACAAAAGAACTATGGCCAAACTTACTATGACGATTTTGTCGGAAAGAAAAGGCCCCTTTGGTCCGCCGAGCTTCATTCTATATTCATCGAAGCGGTTCGACAGACTAGGAATCAATTCAAAGCACGACCAATGGCTGTACTCAAAATGATGAATATAGACGGACTCACCCTACGAAGTGTCATAAATCACCTTCATAGATTTAGAGATAAGCTGAAGAAGCACGATGTAGCTTGGAACCAAGGCGACCGGAGCAAAGTTGACTGGAAGATTAATCCCAGGAAAACCTACGGAGCAAAAAAGTACCCGACCACTTCCCAATCAAGAATACTGGCCATACCGACCTTCCGCTGGTGGTTCTAGCGGCGGACCAGTTGATCATCCCTACGAGTTCCCGAGCGACGGCGGAGGCTCAAGCTCAAGGAGTCGGACCGCTCACGGCAAAAACAAAGTGGAAAATCTGTCGCCGGTGTTAGCAAGTAACAATGCCCAATTCGAGTATCAATTGCCCGAAAAATCAAAAGGTTACTTTGATGATGAGCTCACCGCCTTGGTCGCCCGGTTCGGAGCTGAAAGACCTCCGAGTTGTGATCCGAAGCAAGTGATTATGGATCCTCAAACAACGATCGTTGGTGTATGATCCAAGACAAAATCAGCCAATCATTGGAATAGCCAGCAAAAGAGGTGGAATCAATCTCGCATGAATACTCCTTTAATTCCATGTATAGTTCCCTGCGTGGGATACTTTTACTTTCTAGTTGTCTAGAATTTGCCTAGAGTTAAAGGGTGAATTTTTCTCCTCTCTTATCAAATGCGTAAGTTCCTTATTAAGCTAGGCCTGTAGCAAATCAATTTGTGGACGACGCCCCCGAACGCCCGTAAAGAGAGATTCCGAATAGCCTTACTTGGGAGAATGCAAGTAAAACACCAAGCGGGCTCAAAGATCGGTAACTCCGTATCGTCCCAATTGGCTCTCAATCGTTTCAAACTCTAAGTTAAGCTTATTTTATTCTCCACAGGAAATTGCCAACCGCTTTGAGAACAATATAACAAAAGCGAACCACCCGTGGGACGCCAACAACACCACAAGCATAGTGGTTGGGGGAATGACAGTGGTCCGAGGCGTCCCAGGGTCGATCCCGGGATTTGGCATCAATGTACAAAGATTAATAAAAACTTTTTGCTTCGCAGATCGAAACTCAGCCCAGACGGTTACTGAACCTGGAGAGATAACATCCTGGACATACAATCCGATCAAGATGAATCGATCTTTTCAATTCAAAGTTCGCGAGGAATATGTACATGGGTAAAGTGGTATCGTTTCAACTCTTTTAGAACATGAGGACGTACATTGATGCTTTCCCTTTTGATTTTTTTTACGGGGGTCACTACCTGTCCAAACAAAGAAGTATCCGTTCTCCATGAAAAATTAATGAAATGAAAAATTCTTGGAGCTTTTGACAATCTCATGTCTCGAAGCGGACAATGAAGTTTTGCAACGCATTTACATGAACAGGGGCAACTCACGATCCACGCCCCTAAGAAATTTTTTATGTTCTTGCGAACTTTGTCCGCCAAGATAAAAAGTTGCTGCATACACTGCATAGTTTGCGCATGATTGTTCCTCATGTTTAATTTACCAACTCCGAATAATGAACACGAACTACATAAGATACATCGAATGTGCGAAGGGGGCGACGGGATGATGAAAGGCAGTCCTTTCCCAAACACGTCCAATTTTTTCAGGCGAGATGAACGGTGGCAAAATTCCGCATTCCCCGAGGTAAAAAGTTTTCTCGCGAAAGGTACGATAACCGAAGTGATGGAGGCATTCATTTCTCTACCCTAAACACTGCAAGTTATCCGTTGATCAACCCATTTGAGCGGAGATTTCACTTCCACGACCCTGTCAAGAACCACCCCACATTGGGGCAAAACAGAGGTAATTCCATCGGTATCACGAGACAAATGGTTAGAAATCTTCTTGCTTGGACTAACATCAATCTTCGAGTGGTTCTTTGCATTGTACTTGCGCTTTAATTCAAGTGCCTTAGGGTGACGAAGAGCATTTCTTTTTCTATCCCACACATCTATATCCATTTGCACAACCCATTTGAGCCTGCAAATTCGTTTCTAAAAGCCCTCATTGGTGATCATTGTTGTCCCAAAGCAAATATGGCCCATCTTTGAGTAGAAGGACACGAAAAGCTGGATCCATAGAAAATCTCCCAATGAACTCATCAAGATACAATCGTAAAAGAGAGTTGGGAGTAAAAAAAAAAAAAGGAGAAGAAAGAGGAAAGGCTGATTCCACAAAAAATTCCTAGGCATTTAAAAAGCAAAGTGCCTACCAAAAGCAAGGCCAATGCCCTTTCAATTCATTGTTCATTTGTAGAATATTTCTGAACTTAAATGCACAATTTTTCCGTATATCCTAAAAGGGTTGAGAGAAAAATCTCCATGAAGTATCAAATTGCAAATGCAATTTTCAGTTCATACCATCCTCGAGCAATGATGGTATCCTAGAAGGCCACGATCGGTGACAAGATTGTAATGATCACCAACATCAAGCCCCTTCTCAAACATCTTCTCGAGCCAAAACGAACCATTTCGTTTCTCGGTCCCCAAATCATTACCTCCATTACAACCCTTTAAAAGCCTTTTCGACTAGGGCACTTGAATTAATGTGAAGTTCAATGATTTTAAGCATCACTCGGAGAAGTTCGAGCAAGATTACTTCTCTCTCATTTTTGCGGGGTTCTTGACTTGTAAACCCGAGAGATGACGAAGGAATTCATTTCAGTAGCCTTGACTCAACTAGAGTCCCCTTTGTAAACCTTTGACCTAGCTCTCATTACGGTCCCGATCAAGACCTCAAGATGGGCTCGGTCGTATCAATTGCGAGATTACTCGGATCCTTATCGAATGCGATGATGGAAAGATTGAGTGATTTCTTTTGGATCCTGCAGACGGGATAAATAACTTTTCTTGAGAGTAGAGAAAACCCTCTCGGACTGAAGTCCCCCCACTCAGCTCACATTCGAGGTATTCATAATGTGAGAACATCCTTGGACGGGGTTGGTAATGCAAACTTGATAGAATGGTTATGCATAAACCATGGTATGAGTGATTGCATTATATACATCATTGCAAGCTCGGTAGGATAGTTTTGCATGAACTCATTGTTGAATATGTTTGCGCATGTTACCTCTACCATTCTATGATGGGTAATACATTCCCGATGTTCGATATCCCTCCCAAGGTCTCGAAATTCATCCAAGGATTATTGAATGAGCAAGTTCTCCTGGAAAATGCCTACCATGTATGATACGAGCGATCTATTTCGTTCTTTGATTAATCGTTCGGAGAACCCAAGTAAGTTTTCTGAACCCATTTTCAAATTAACAACTCCTCGATGATAGTTGTTACGATTCAATTCGGGCAATATGCATCTCCTGTCGGTCGTGTAGACATATGCACCGGCGATCTTGACATCTTATCAAATCTTGACGACGCAGTTCTTATGATTTCAGTCTCGGATCACGAAGACATATGCACTAGTGATCTTGACCTTTAGTCGGCTCATAATGACATAGCTCTTATGATTCTCGGCTTCTTTTTCAAATCACGAAGACATAAGCACCCGTGATTTTGATCCAAACCAAATCATAACGACGTAGCTCTTACGATTTTGGTTCCCCTTTGTCGAATTGTGAAGACATATGCACCGGCGATTTTGACATTTAATCAACTCATAATGACATAGCTCTTATGATTCTCGGATTCCTTTATCAAATCACGAAGACATAAGCACCCGTGATTTTGATCCAAACCAAATCATAACGACGTAGCTCTTAAGATTTTGGTTCCCCTTTGTCGAATCGTGAAGACATATGCACTGGCGATTTCGACATTTAATCAACTCACAACGACGTAGCTCTTGTGAACTTGATTCTACTTCTTTCGACTCACAACGACGTAGCTCTTGTGATCTAGAAGGATACACATATCTTGCTTTTGTCTCGCATTAGGGAGAAGTCTCGATAATGAGATAGGCCGAATACCTTAAGGTCCTCGTGTTTGCAAGAAACTTGGAAATTAAGGGAATCACCACTTATGAGGTATTTGGTAAAACAGGTATTCTCGTATGCGATCCATATGCGGGTTTCTCTAACATGGAAAAGAGAAATTATGACACATGTTATTCTACGATCTTGCATATCATGCGTCACTTCATTACATAAAAAATGGGACTAAAACTCCCGCCAAAAAAGTTCATCCATCATTTGCACTATCAAAATTTAAGATTCAATTTTGTCTTTGAGCGGAACCTCTACGAGCCTCCACTCAAAGAGGGGCACTGTTGACGCCTAAATTTTGACTAATATATTTTTTGCATAAAAATTAGAACTAATTTTAGTTCTAAACAAAAATTATCTCACATATTCATTTAGCATTGGCATATAATTTGAGCTTAATTTAACGGGCATCCGGACTAGGCATGGGGTGGAAAAATGCACCGAGAAGATTCGGGCTTGAAAGAAATATTTTCTCGGGGATCGTATTGCCAATACTCGAACTTCGTGGAATCGTATTGCAAATACTCAAAACTTCGGGGATCGTATTGGAAATACTTAAAACTTCAAGGATCTGTATTGCGAGATACCAAGAGAAGAGGATGAAGAGAAGATGGAGAAAGGAAGATGATGAAGAGAAGATGGAGAAAGGAAGATGATGAAGAGAAAATAATGAAGAGAAGGTGAAGAAAAGAAGATGAAAATGGAAGATGGAGAAATGAATGTGAAGAAGAGAAGATGAAGATGAAGAAGAGAAGATGAAAATGGAAGATGGAGAAATGAAGGTGAAGAAGAGAAGATGAAGATGAAGAAAAGAAGATGAAGATGGAGAAGAGAAGATGAAAATGGAAGGTGGGAAATGAAGATGAAGAAGAGAAGATGAAAATGGAAGGTGAGGAAATGAAGATGAAGAATGAAGGATGAAGAACTTTGCCTATAAAAGAAGAAGAGTTCTTGAAGAGAAGGAGGAGTTTTTTTTGGAGTGAAAGAGAATTGAGAGAGTTTTTGAGAGGAATTCTTTAGAGAGGAAAAAGAGAATTCTTGAGAAAAAATTTGGAGAGAGTTTTGAGAGGGCTTGAGTGTTTTGAAGCTCGGTGCTACCATTGTCAATTTCTCGCACCCATCAACACAAGCCACAAGTTCATCACCATCGTTCAAGCTCGCCGCAAAGAAAAGAAAGTTAAGTGATTCCCTAACTTTCTTTAATTTCGAATACAAATTAGCTCGGATTTTCTACTCGATTTTTTTCTCTTTACGTTTTTATGTTAAATAACATTTGCATATCAACGATGAGACATCAATGGTACAAGAATAGAAGGAGAGCAAAAGGGAAAAAATATCAACGCCCGATTGCAGTCTCATGAAATTCTAGCGATATGAGAAAGAAGCGTGAAGGAGAGATAGGACCAAGAGATTTCTCGGTCTAACGAGTCACCAAATCGGTCCAATGGTCAAGACAAGCCCGAAGCACGAGTTTGGTGCACGAGTTCAAATTGGGAGTAACCTTGAACCTATTTCATCCTAATTTCATGTAATTTCTTTATTTCAAAAAATGTCATGGGAAGAAAAATCCAAAAAAATTGCTTCTTTGATCTTCAAGTAGAATTCATCAAATTTGTCAAATCCCTTATTTGTTTCGAGAATTTTAAGGTACCGAAAGGGCATTAGTTGTAATTAATGTAACCAAGTCCCCGGACTCTTAATCTCCGGTTCGCTTGGAAATAAGATAGTTTTCTCCCGCTATTTTATTTAGGTTTCTAATCGACCTACCGAAAATGATTAGTGGCGACTCCAAATTCAAATCACATTGCATGTTAATCATTCGAACCCTAAGTTGCGATTTGGTATGGACTTGGGAGAGTCCGAGTTAGGTTAGTTAATTAATTAACCCGATAATCCATTAGCCCGAAAAAGATGACTTGTTTATTTTTTTTTTCTAGGTCGCGACACATGTCTTGTCCCAGATTCGTTGAAGCAAAGCAAAAAACGTGGTAGCTGTGATAAATAATTCAATGGAAGACAAAAGGGAGGGAGTCCATAGAAACATGAAGTCCGACGGTTCCAAGTGTCTTCCATAGCACTTCCCAACAAATTCCCCAAGTCCGCCCGGGAGGATCATCGTAAGCGAAGCCTTGTTACTCTTTGAATTCACGGTTTGCTTTTTGCAAGTTATCCAACGAAGCTAATCAAGTTCCATCACTCATCAAACACTCCAAGCTGCCTCGGAGAAGAAACAAATTGTCACCGCGATTGTCTTTCATCGTGATCACCACGAGCGGTAAGCCGAGCTAAGCCGATCCCGATCCGATCCATCAACGTGCTCAAACGGAAACTCGAACATCCTTGCAATATTCCAATTAGGAAAAAATCTTATCCTAGTGATAATTTGTTTCTTAATTTGAATTGTCTAGATATTTTCCTACCTTTTGCATATCTAACATATTTATTCTTGTAGATATTATTGCCTATTTTTGAAAGGATGTAAATCCTTATTGATAGGGTAATATTGCGTTAGAGATAACGCAATATTATCCTATAGTTAAATTGGGCATATTATACGTAGTTATCCTATTTGAATTGCATCATATCATATCTTATCTTGATTGTTTGAATCTTGCATATTTACCTTTGTGATTGATGTTCGCACATTTTTAAACAAAATTGCCTATAATGTATGCTCCTTGGTGCCTAGTTCCGTCGGAAAAATTAAATCACTCGCCACGCCCATGATCTTATGGGATGGGATGGAGATTTAAATATAGAAATTCGTATTCGCCCTTTGGCAAGAAAGGGACGTTGTATTTCTATATATTTATCCGCACACCAGCTCGAATTTTCGAGGATGTAGTGGATAAAATCTCACTCTAGCCCGGATCTTCGGGAATGAGAAGATTTATTGAAAAATTCGGAATTAAAGGTATATTATGGGCATTTTTGTTTAATTTTGTTCAAATTCATACATTAAAAAAATTTCAAAAATTTAAAAAAAACAGAAAAAGGAAAACAGAAAAAAGGCATACAATTCATGTAAACCAATCAAAAAGACATTTTCATGAAATTGGTACCGAAAGGGCGCTAATTTTTTAATTAGCGTAATTAAGTCCCCGAACTCAATTTCTCTAGTTCGTAGAGATAAAATAGTTCTCCCGCTATTTTATATAGGTTTCCAAATCAACCTATCTTAAATGATTAGTGGCGGCTCCTAAATTGAAAATCAAACATAAGTTGCAAATTGGTAGGGCTTGGGAGAGTCCGCGTTAGGTTAATTCATCTAATTAACTTAATAATCCATTAACCCGATTTTTTTTAGGTCGCGTGACTGGCGACTCGGATGGAGACATTATTTTTTTTTTTTTTTTGAAAATTAATGGGGAACCGAATACTTAAGAATTTTTTGAAAAAATAAGGACTTAGATGAACTTAAATTTTCGGAAAAAAAAAAAAGAAATCAATTTGCCCCTTAAAATTTCCAAAAAACAAAAAAAACCATTTGTGGACTTTAGCCATTGAGTTTCATGATTTATGCCTTGATTGTTTGGTTGTGACTTGCTTTGGCCGATTGTGAAAGTGATTCGATTTTTGGGCCGACCTTTGAAATCGATTGATCATCTTGGATTATGCTATGATCATTATGTTCCTCTGTCCATGATTTTTCTAATCATTTTATGCGGGTTTACTTAATTTTTGGCATTTAATTTAATTGCTTTATTTTATCGCAAAATGCCATGATTGAGTGAATTAACCTGTCGCGCATGACTCATGACATTGCATTGGACCTAAAATGCTATATCAACTTAGGATGGTGTTTGGGTAAGAATCGCTTGGCCTCGGAATGGAGGAATGGACGATCTTACCCTCAACCCCGACTATGTTAAAATTCCCCATTCGAGGCCCGAATCTACGAGCACAAGCGGATTTCTTAACATTCCCTAAGCTTAAAAAAGGCTAGATACGATTTACATCGTTAAGTCGGATCCGCCCTTGAGAGCTCTAAAAAACCCTGTTAATAAAGCATGCATATGTCATTTTACTTGTCTTTGAACTCATTTTTGTCATTTTAGCATATGCTTTTTCTTGCACATTTCTTAAGTCGGTCCATGGCAAATTAGGTTTTTCCTTATGGTCTTGTCAAGTCATGTCCTTTTACTTATATCTTTTCATTCTTAGGTCTCTTGTTTAGGAATTTTTTCAGAATTTCGTAGTTTTTTTACTATTTCAAACAATAAATTAGTTTTGTTTTTATACAGACACTTTTACTCCATTCGAATTTTTTCACCCTTTTTGAGCCTGAACCAAATTTCATGGTTCAAATAAAAAATGTTTGTGGGATCCCAAACTATCATTTCAAATATTTTTGGGCCGATCCGATATATTTTCCATTTTACCACGGAATTAATGGCCAAGTTGGAGCTGGCCGGAATTTCACTTTTTCTGACTTTAGAAACACTTCATTGTTTATCACTAGTAAACGAGCTCCTTTGCTAAATCACGAAGCATAAAATTTATAGAAAATATTTTTAACTAATGGCCTGCAAAATTTTGGACCTCAACTCACATTTTTAAGGGCTCATTCGTTCTTTTAATGAAAGCCGGACGAAGCAGTTTTTTGAACGAAATTCTTTTAAAGATGCATTAAACTGCATTGATCCATCCATTTCTAGTTTGGAACCAAAACATCAAAGTTGTTCATCTTTCTCTCATCTATGTCTCCATAAATTTTGGTGTCGTTTTGACCTTTCTGTGATTTTTCACGAATTGTTTTCCAAAATACGATGAAATTGGAATTTCCTGAATTTCTGATCAAGAGTCAAGTCGGGTCATGAATGTGAATCCAGTTTAGGGCCATGGATTGACTCATCATTTTCACTTGTTATGCTCTTTGGATGACTACCTTTTGTAGGTGATATATAATGGATTCTTCATACTTTCACAATACTCGATCTAGAGCAAGGAGAGTGACTGACCAGCTGAGGTTATAGTCATTATAAGAGAAATGATCAATGAACTTAAAAATAGAATGCATGCCTGGGGTGTTCTAATGGATAGAACCATCAATGTCATGGAACGTTCTATTCAACTTCTTGAGCATCAGCTGGAGAAGATTTGACCCATTCGACACGCAATATCAATCGCTGTTTAATCCCTCGTCATGATCGGCTTCCACGGGATGACCACCAATGTTGATGGGAAGGGAATTTACTTTGATCCCCACAGCAATGTCGGTCCTATGGCCGATACTCCTGAAGAAAGGGGTGTTCCAACGGGAACCAACCTTCCCCTTGATTGAGAACATTCGAAATTTCAGCATAGGCAAGTTCTGTAATTTTCAATGTGGTCAAGAAGGTCACTCCCTTGAAGAATGTATTACCCTACGGTTTCGCGTTTAGAGCATGATTGGTGCTTGGCGATCTCATGTTCCATGCATGGAAGTATTGTGGTGGAGACCGGGAGATGCTGGTAGCTCCGAGCATGCGACCGAAGTACCCTCATATGTTCAAGGACAAGATATCTCCGGGGCATTATTCTTTCCTCCCGTGGTGTTACTTGGAATACATGGGATGATTAGTTCCCCCGTAATCCAAGAGAGTTCATACGTGAGGAAAATCAATTCGAGGCAAGAGGGCGATTCTTAACTTTCACTACGCATCGCTTGATCGATCCTTGGATGGTCCTACGCTTGAATATCAAGCCGGACATCCTTGGTAGAATTCACATCATCGTCCAATTGGGGTGGATCCATGCTTCGCTTTTGATCATTCTCCCATGCCAATCGATGGAGCGACCGCTGGTCATGCATCGGTGTCGAGCCATACCGATCAAATGCTCAATGATCCTTGCATTAAATCTCGACGTCAACCATCGTCAATCCTTACATCAATTGGCACTGCCTCGGGCTGTCCATTGATCAACCCAATGATAATCCATGGGATAATCCTCGACGACCGATCCAATGGACGATCATCCATGGAGTATATATTTTCCCTTAGATGATTCAAGACAATTCAACTAAGCATCTACGGCTATCAAGGATCACACATGGCTGGAGTCCAACTTAATGAAGGGATTGGGGAATTGTGTCGCCAGTTAGAGCCAATCTATGCTTCGCCCTCGATCGATCCTTTGATTATGTCATATCGGTCGAGGAAAGATGGGGCAAGACCAAAGCCCCTGATCTCAAAGGAAGTATCTCTTGCCCTCGACCCATCATTTCCGAGAATGGCCTTCTATTTTCCTTTTTGCAGGTGCCAAGCCAAGAAACATATCTTTGATTGCTACGACTAAAACAAATCAACAACTAGAGCTTCCCAAATTTTATCCATTTCATTTTCTTAAGACCCTATTCATGCACATTTTTCCTATGCGGGATTAGGTATAGAAACAATTGGTTTGCCAAAGCTCGAAATCGAGTTCCCAACACCGGCCATATCCGGGGCAATCTCACATTTTGGCAAACCTATACCCATTCTAATTGAAAATAGGGCAAGCGGGACTCGACTTGTCAAGAGGAAGAATGTTTTTCTATCTTATGTAATTTCTTGGGTGATGCTCTTCTTTCTTGCGGATACACACGATCAACTTTGACGATCGATATCGGTGAACGTGAAGCAACCAGAGCATATCAAGTCTTCACCCAACTCGATCCACTTACATGTTCGGGGGCAATTCGGGTTCTCTCATTCTTGATAATTTTCCTGCATTCTTTCATAGTCTGTTTCTTAAGCAAAATGCATGAGATTTTCATGAAACATAATTGAAGCTTGAAAATCGCCACATTTGCACATTTGAAAAATGCTCTCACTTGATATGGTTTTTATCTCGATTGTTCTTCATGTTTAATTTACCAATTCTGAATAAGGAGTATAAACTACATATGATGCATTGAATGTACGGAATGGGGTTAGCCATGATGATGAAAGGTAAGCCATTTCTACACACGTCCTGCATTAAAATCTCCAGGTGAGCCGAGGGGTAGCTAGGTTCTACGTTCCATGAGGTAAAGGGTTTTCTCACAAAAGGTACGATAACCGAAGTGAATAAGGCATTCATTTCTCCATCCCAAACAAGATACAGGTTATCCATTGATTAGCCCCTTTGAGCGGAGATTCATTTCTTTATCCCTGTCAAGAACCACTCTACATTGGGGTCCCGACGAAGGTAATTCCAACAGCAGCATTGAGGTAAATGATAAGAAATTTTCTTGCTCGGACTAACATTAATCTTCGGGTATTTCTTTGCATTTATACTCGATCTTTAATTTAAGTGCCTTAGGATGATGAAGAGCATTCATTTCTCTATCCTATACACTATACCCTTTGCATAGCCCACTTAAGCCTACAAATTCATTTCTTAAACCCTTGTTGGTGATCATTGCTCATTCCAAGACAAAGATGGCACCATCTCCAAGGAGCGAACCGAAAGCTCGGGCCGACGGAGGATTCTTAAATGAACTCATCTTGTATTTAAGATTTCTTATGTGATGTTTAGTATAATCTTTGTTTGTAAATTATCTTATTGTTGTGATTCCAAATCATGGGATTGTCAAAATCATAGAATTATGAAAATCAAATGAGCCTAAAAGAAAATGGCCCGCCTCCCAAAAAAAGAGAAGAAAATTGAGGCATAAAAAAAAGAAAGAAAAATTCAAGAGAGAAAGAAAAACGAACAAGCTCTCTCTCAAAAAAAAGAGGAAAAGTCGGGAGTTAGGAGTAAGAAAAACAAAGGTTGTTCCCATAAAAAATTCTGAGCATGAAAAAGCAAAGTGCTTATCAAAAGCAAGGCCAATGCCCGTTCAAATTCTTGTTCATTTGAGAAGTACTTCTGAATTTTGAATGTACATTTTTGCATGTTAAGTTGTAACTTCCATGTACATGTTTGCATTGTGTCTTTTTTAAATCCCCGACGGAAATTGCTTGTGAAGAAGACTCCCCGAGAAAAGTCGGTTTGCAAAGTGCAATTCTCAGCAGAAAACTACCATCCATCATTCAATGATGGTATTCTTTCTCAAGACATTTCCGGAAGACCAAGATCGGTGACAAACAGTAGTGACCACCAACATCAAGCCTTTCTCTTACATTTTCTCGAGCCAAAACGAGCCTTTTCGTTCCTCAATTCCTTATTCTAACCTACGTTACAACCCTTGAAAGTCTCTTTTGATTAGAGCACTTGAATTAATGTAGAGTCGAATGGTTTTAAGCATTGCTCGAAGAAGTTCGAGCAAGATTTCTTCTCTCTCATTTTTACAAGGTTCTTGACTTGTAAACCCGAACATATGACGAAGAACTTCATTTCATAAGCCCCGACTCAACTAGAGTCTCTTTTGAAAGCCTTTGACCTAGCTCTCATTACGGTCCTAATCAAGACTTCCAGATCGGCTCAATCGTATCAATTGCGAGATTACTCGGACCCTTGTTGAATGTGATGATGGTAAGATTAAGTGATTTCTCTTGAATCCTGCAGACAAGATAAATAGCTTTTCTCGAGAGTGAGAGAAAGCCCTTTTGGAATGAAATCTCCCATTCAGCTTACATTTAAGGTATTCATAATGTGAGAACTTCCCTAAATAGAATTGGTAATGCAAACTTGACGGAATACTTATGCATGAACCACATTATGAGTCATTGTATTTTTAAACATGCTTGACAAGTGCTAAGGAAATTGATAATGCTAGTTCAACCGAGCAACGTGCATGATCTCATTGACCAATTTTAGCATGTATACTTGTACGTGTTACCTCGACCTTGTCGACAGTGTAATGCATTCTCGATATTTGAGTCACCTTCCAAGGTCTTGAAATTCATCCATGAATTGTTGAATGAGCGAGCCGTGCCGGTGTTCGCCCACTAGGCAATCTCCGGGTATCGACTTCTCCAATGAAGCTTGGTAATGCAAGCAAATTCATGAATTTATTGTGACAATTCGAGAGATTTCGGGTATGTCTTTTGATTGCGCAGCAAAATCATGTTTTACACTTACACTTGATCAGCTCATGTGTCATTCATTACACTATTTTACACATCTTACTTGTTTTGCATCCGAGGAAAACCTCGAATAATAGACATGCATCGATATCTAGGCCCTTGTTGAGTGTAATGATTACCCTAAGTGAATCTCATACCAACATCAATGGTCGGCTTTCAAAAGCTTTTTCATAAGAATGAGAGAAAGTCCTTTCGATTGAAGGTTCCTCGTTCAACTTGATCGAATTTATCAAAAGGATCATATAGGTTTCCTTATTGATATAATTACCCAGTGGAGATTTGTAATACAAGCAAAAAACTCACAAGTTTTACTGGCATATGATGTTGCATTTACATTGGTTTTATGCATATAATCATTCAAGTGAATAAGCGAGTGTGATGCATCAACTTGTTTCGTTCCTTGGCTATTCATTTGGAGAATCCAGGTAAGTTTTTCTGAACCCTTTCGATCGTGACGCTTTGTTGACTTTAGTTGTCATTTTGACCTCTCATGTTTGTCATGATTCATTTCATGCAACACATCCCTTTTGTATTTATTGATTCTGTTCGGTAGTACATCCCTTATAATTATGCTATACAGCCTTGATGGTATTAATTCATGATGACATGTGCTCCCATGATCTTTACCTTTGTCAAATTGTAATGACATATGCACTTGCGATCTTGAACTTTCGTCAATCATAACGACGTAGCTCTTATGATTTTGACCCCTTGATCAAACATGATGATGTAAGCACTCATGATCTTGATCTCTAACCAAATCACAACGACGTAGCTCTTATGGTTTTTGTCAAATCATAACAACGTAGCTCTTATGATTTTGACCCCTTTGTCAAATCATGATGACATATGCACTTGCGATCTTGATCTTTTGTCGATCATAACGACGTAGCTCTTATGATTTTGACCCTTATCAAATCATGATGACATAAGCACACATGATTTTGATCTCTAATCGAGTCACAACAACGTAACTCTTGTGGTCTTGGTCTCTTTTACCAGGCTATGAGGACGTAGCTCTTATGGCTCCGGTATCATTTTAACCAAATCACAACGATGTAGCTCTTGTGGTCTTGGTGGAACCAAATCATAATGATGTAGTTCTTATGGTTTTGATCTTTTAATCAAATCACAATGACGTACGCTCTTGTGATCTTGATTATACCTTCTTTGACTCATAACGACGTAGCTCTTGTGATCTCGAGGCACATTTCAACTCTACATATATCTTGCGCTGTTCCGCGTCGGAGAGAATCCTCTAGTAATGGATAAGGCACTCTAGTACCTTATGAACCTTGCGTCCGCAAGAAGCTTGGAGATTAAGGGAACAATTAGCACTATGAGATATTTGGTAAAATAGGTATTTTCATATGCGATCCATGTGCGGGTTTCTCTAAAGAAGCTTTAGCACATGTTATTTCTGATCTTGCATACAATGCATCATTTCTTCGCATCCCGAAAATGGGATTAAAACTCATACAAAAAAATTATCATTCATTCACTTGCATTTGCAAAATTTAGGTTTCAATTATAGTCTTTGAGCGAAACCTCTCCGAGCATCCACTCAAAGAGGGGCAATTGTTGACACCTACATTTTAATTTTTTTTAATATCATAAAAATGAGAATTAACTTTAGTTCTCGCCAAAAAAATAATTTTCATGCATAACATATTTTATTTTTGTCACGTATGCATTGCATTCACATTGATCGGCCTTGGTGATGTGAGATTGACTTAGTTGACGGGCGATTTGGACGTAGATTGATGGGTAAATTCTTGAGTATTTGTGCCGAAAATTTGAACCAGCCTGGAGCTTATAATTTAGAAAAAGACTTTAGTTTTAATAATTGATTAATTATAAAAAGCCTAATTTAAGTCCAAAAAATGGACAATAAGCTAGGGTAATACATGAATTTCGGTTAACCTAATGCATAATGGGCTTAGCCGAGATTTTCAAGGAAAAATAAATTAATTTGGTGCAATTTAGCTCTTTGGGATTTAATTCAAATTGTATTTCTAAGCTTAGGTTTATTTTGCAAAAATTGAGAAACTTTATGCCCTAAGCTTGCAACAATTTTCCCTATAAATACTAACTTATGCTTAGGGTTTTAGGGGGGAGATTCATTGAAGACACGGCAGATTTTGAGAGGGCCACACAATCTGTCACACACGGCCATTAGGGATGTTTCATTAAGATTTTCAATGGAGGGAATATCTCTCTCTCCTTCTCGGTGAAAAAAAAAAAAAGAGATCAGAAGAGAAGAAGGGAGAGACAAGGTAAAAAAGGAGGAGCCCATTTCTTGGGGTTTTCTTCTTGGTGTTACTGAGACCTCTCGTGAAGCCCTTATGCCATCAATACCACCACATCAGACCAGTCCAAAAGCATATTATGGCGGAGTGACCGACAAGCTCTAATTGCGCCTCCGTAATCGCACCAGGCACGTCCATATTTACGGCGCCTTTGACGACTCTTGGCCTACGCCTCCCATCCAATGACGACAGTGAAAGGGCCGAAGCCCTCGAGCTTTTCCTTTCAACGTTGATCTCACCGAAGCATGAAGGATAGCCCGACGACCACCTAATCGTGATCGTTATTGGCCACCGTTGTGCTTTCCACGAGACGACAAAATTTTGGCTTAACTTCCATCCGCCACCGAGGGCTACAAGAGCGAGCTTAGCTACGTCCAGCAACTCTTATCTTGTTTTTTTTTTCTTGCAGGTTCTTGACCATTTGTGCATGCTGAAAAGAAACCCCAGAATTCCTTGCTTGAATCCTTGGATCCAGCCCTGCTCGTGAAGTCCAGGAATCAAAAAGTTTGAGATAAAGGAGAAAAAAAGGATCTTGCATTTGGGATAAACCACGCTAGTTCGAAGAATGTGATATCCTTTCTTTGTCTCCTTCATGTCTTGTCCAGATTCGTTGAAGCAAAGCAAAAAACGTGGTAGCTATGATAAATAATTCAATTGAAGACAAAAGGGAGGGAGTCCATGGAAACATGAAGTCTGACAGTTCCAAGTGTCTTCCATAGCACTTCCCAACAAATTCCCCAAGTCGGCCCAGGAGGATCGTCTGTAAGTGAAGCCTTGTTATTCTTTGAATTCACAGTTTGCTTTTTACAGGTTATCCAACGAAGCTAATCAAGTTCCGTCACTCATCAAACACTCCAAGCCACCTCGGAGAAGAAGCAAATTGTCGCCGCGATTGTCTTTCATCGCGATCACCATGAGCGGTAAGCCGAGCTAAGCCGATCCCGATCCGATCCATCAACGTGCTCAAACGGAAAACTGAACATCCTTGCAATATTCCAATTAGGAAAAAATCTTATCCTAGTGATAATTTGTTTCTTAATTAGAATTGTCTAGATAATTTCCTACCTTTGCATATCTAACATATTTATTCTTGTAGATATTATTGCCTATTTTTGAAAGGATGTAAATCCTTATTGATAGGGTAATATTGCGTTAGAGATAATGAAATATTATCCTATAGTTAAATTGGGCGTATTATCTGTAGTTATCCTATTTGAATTGCATCATATCATATCTTATCTTATCTTGATTATTTGAATCTTGCATATTTACCTTTGTGATTGATGTTCGCACATTTTTAAACAAAATTGCCTATAATGTATGCTCCTTGGTGCCTAGTTCCGTCGGAAAAAGTAAATCACACGCCACGCCCATGATCTTATGGGATGGGATGGTGATTTAAATATAGAAATTCGTGATTCTGCCATTTGGCAAGAAGGGACGTTGCTTTCTTATATATTTATCCCCATACTTGGCTCGAATTTTCGAGGATATAGCGGATAAAATCTCACTCGGCCCGGATCTTCGGGAATGGGAAGATTTATCGAAAAATTCAGAATTAAAGGTATATTATGGGCATTTTTGTTTAATTTTGTTCAAATTCATACATTAAAAAAAATTCAAAAAAAAAGGAAAACAAAAAAAGCATCCAATTCATATAAACCAATCAAAAAGATATTTTCATGAAATTGGTACCGAAAAGGCGCTAATTTTTTAATTAGCGTAACCAAGTCCCCGAACTCAATTTCTCTAGTTCGTAGAGATAAAATAGTTCTCCCGCTATTTTATATAAATTTCTAATCAACCTACCTTAAATGATTAGTGGCGGCTCCTAAATTGAAAATTAAACCCAAGTTATGAATTGGTAGGGCTTGGGAGAGTCCGCATTAGGTTAATTCATCTAATTAACTTAATAATCTGTTAACCTGATTTTTTTTAGGTCGCGACAGAGAGGTTAAACAGCTTTCTATCGGAATAAAAGTTCAGCAAAGGTAATGTTGATACTACTCTCTTCATTCGAAGCAAGGTAATGATATTCTTCTTGTTCGATTTACGTTGATGACATTATTTTTAGTTCCTCTAACGAAGTTTTATGCAAGAAGTTTTCAAAAGTGATGCGGGATGAATTCGAACCGAGTATAATGGGAGACTTGAAATTCTTCCTTTGACTTCGGATATATCGGACAGAGAAAGGAATTTTTATTTATCGGGAGAAATAAGCACTAGAGATTGCCAAGAAGTTTGGATTGGAGAACTACAAGAAGACAGAAACTCCTATGTCTTATTTCTCCAAACTTGACAAAGATGAGTAAGGAAAAGAAGTTGATTTCAAGCTTTATCGCAATTCTCTGCCAAAGTTCGAAGCAGAATTCAGAGGCATATTGTAAAAAGAAGTGTTCGAAGCAAGGCTTGGTTGATCAGTTCGTAAAATGTCATTTGGAAGGAAAGGTAAGTTATAATTGTTTTTGATCTATTGAGATTAAGGTAAGTTCACTCGAAATCTTATCACATATTGTTGATTGATTTGATCTATGTGAATTTTTTTATTTTATTTGAAATTGATTTAATTTCCAAAAATAACAGTTTTACATTTGTTTCAAAAGTTTTTGAAGAGACATGAATCGTCACCTTTCTAAAAACAAATACCTCTATTTATTTGAAACTCTCTCTCTTACACTATTATGAGCCCTAAATCTCTCGATTCTCATAACAATCCTTTCTCTCTTCGAAAACCTCTCTTTCGTTCTTTTCAAAGTTCCAAACTCTCTTGTCCAATGTCTCCGAAATCACCCTTATCTGCACGGAAACCTGCTGAGGAAAGTGAAAAGCAACTAAGGAAGTCGTCACGTCTGACGAAAGGGACCAGATCTCATGATTCCACACTAGTTGAAGTTTTGGGTTCAGAGCATGCAGTTGACAGAAATGTTGCTCAAAGGGAGTCAAGTTTGTTTAAGTCTGAGTTCAATGAAAGAGTCACCACGGCTCTTGTTGTTAAACCTTTATGTGACTCTCTTAAGGCAATCGGAGCAAGTGATAGTATTAAGTTGCTGATGCATATACATAAGCTTGCTAGCGAGAATGATTTTCTTGCAATTTTAGAATTGCCTTTGCAAACTGTGACTCCACTTGCAGTAGAAGTGCCTGAAACTATGTCATGAAAGGGTAAGGAGAAAGTTGGAGGGTTAGGGTTACTTGGAGGGTCAGGGTTACCTAAGCCAAAGAAGACACCTTTAAAAGGAATTGTTATTCAGGAACGTACATTAGAGGAAAGTGATGTCAAAATCAGAGGAAGGTTTGATGAAGATGAAGATGTCATTGTGAGCATTTTAAGAAAAAGGAGAGGTTTTGTCAGGGATAAGAATTTCAAGAGCAAAATGTTTTTGTTCCAAAAGCATTTAGAGAGATACGAGTCTCTGAAGGAAGGAGGAGTAATGCCCCATATAATATTTGATATAAAGTACTTTGATAGTGTTGGCATTTCTCTTAGAAAACATCTCGAGGAGATGAAGTTGGGAGATTTTGCAACTACTAGAAGATCCATCTTTTTGATATGGTGGCATATTTCTACTCCTCCTTGTCTTTTAAAGACTTTAATTCTCTGCATTACTCCATCGGAGATGATCATTATTATCTGCATGTTGCTGAATTGGCTAAGTTGATGGATGTTGAAATTAAAGATTTCAAGCCTATCGATATACAACCTAAAACTGCTTATAGCTTCTGAACTAGAAAAGAAAATTACTCCAGGGACTCAAAAGCTCATATTGCATACAATGATTTTCCTTTGAAGCACATTATAATGCACAAGGTTGTGATCGAATGTCTACGACCAAAGGCCTCCTCAAAGACAGATATTTCGAAATATGAGGCTAAGCTGATGTGGGGTCTGTTGATTGGGTAAGATTTTTCTCTTGCTCATACTGTTCTTTTGCACATGTACTGAACTGTGCAGAAATCGAAGGGACAGTTGCCATATGCAGGGTTAGTCTCTCGAATCCTAAGTTACCACAAAGTACAGATACCAAATGAGTTGGCTCAAAATCATAATCAAGTCATGGTTGCTAGAGAAACCATGATAGAGAAGATGGGGTTCAGATTGACTGCCAAAGGATGGGTAAACAAGAATAGAGAACTAGTTCAGGTGGAACTCGAAGAAAAGGCTGAAGAGGAAGAAAGATCTGCTAAGAGAAGAAAGACAGTTGCAAGGAAAAATAAAAGGAATGTTGAAGAGGAAGAAACCTCCAAAGAAGAAGAAGTTATTTCAGAGAACCTAGATTTTGAAACCACTCTATCAGTCTCATCTGCAGATCAAATAGATGATGCAAACACTTTTGATAAGGGAGAAGCAGATGCAGCTGGTGTTGCTAGAAGTTTACATGAGCAAAAGAGTCCTAAAGACAAAGGAGAGGACTTTCATAAGACTCATAAACATGACAAAGTGGTTGATGAGGAAGAGACTTCTGCTGAGAAAGCTGAAAGTGAAAAGAAATTTGCTTAAGAACAGTACATTGAGATGTGGAAAGAGGATGCTGCAGATAGAGAGTTTGCAAAAAGAGAAACAGATGTCTCTGGAGATGTTGGGAAAACTCTTGAGCAAAAGGATCCTGATGATAAAGAAGAGGATCTTCATAAGACTCAAGGAGAAAATGAGGATATGATAGAAGAAGAAATCTCAGAGGAAGAAAGACACACAGAGTACGATAGAGAACAGCTTGATGAGTTATAGGATGCTTAGAGGAATGAACTTGAATATGCAACAACTATTAATGAGCCTATCCCAAATCCAAAACAGTCTGAAAATAATATACAGGTTGATAAGGCGGATGAATTAGTATTTGTTAGCATGGAGATTACTACTGTGATTCCTGTAAAATCAGTCGAGATTTAAGGAGAGAAGAAAGATCAACCTGAAGCCTCGATTCATGTTCAGAGACAGATTGAATCTGTTGCTCGTATGGAGCAAACTGCTGATGAAAGGGAGCAACCCAATTTAGTTTAAGCCAAATATTCGGGGGAGCAACCCTTATAGATGGAATCAAATGTTGTTGCTGATTTCCCAAATGCTGGAGAAGGTGTTTTGCAAGAAATGAATGTAGTTATCAATAAACCTGAAAACGTTTCTTCGGATGAAAACCTTGCTCAGTTTCAGGGGAAGATTGATCTTCAGAAGGTCATGGATAACTTTAACAAAGGAAAGACACGACAGTTGACAAAGGTATGAGCACAACTTCTACAAGAAAATTTACTCCAGCCGAAACTTTGAATGATTTTATTAGTGAACTTCTAGACATGGAGTCTTCTTAGAGTACAGTTCAGAAAGACATGGAGAAACTTCATAATGAAGTACTTCAGAGAATGGATGCACTGGAGAACCTGGTTGAAAGGAGGTTGAATAGATTCGAGAAAATGCTCGATCAATACTGTCGTCTTTTCTATTTAGAGAGGGTAAGCCTGCAGACTTATACACTTATTCGTGATGAAAAGATCATTCAGGACTTCCCCCACCTACAGGCCTTTCAAGATTATGCTCGCAAAGTTACAAAGGACTATGAGAAAGAGCTTGCAGAAGATGCCAAAGAGGGTGATAAAGAGCATAAGGATGTTCCATCTTCTTCAAAATCGCCTCTACCTCCGTCTGTTTCATAATGAATTTCAAAAGCCTATGTTTGAGTAGTTTTTGTTTCAGTTTGAACATCTTATGGTTTGTTATAAATAACTCTATCACATCCTTATTATGGGCTGTTAGTCCTGTTTAAATTGATGTTTTGGTTTGCATATTTTATTATCTGTTTATCTCTCTTGCTGATGACAAAAAGGGGGAGAAGTAGTTAGTATTTATATTGCAGGACCAGGATTATACGCAAACACAAAAGAATTGATGCTCTAAGCACACGATGATATCTTTCATTTTTATCTATGTTTATCTTCTTTACACCTTTATGAAATCTTTTCAGAGCTTATATTTGAATTTCAAAATTAGAAACTTATTTCAAAATCTACTTTTATTATGGAAGTTTTGTCATCATAAAAAAGATGGAGATTGTTGAGAAAATCTTCCGTCTGAATATTTTGATTATGACAAAACTATCTTTATTCGAAACAATCTGTATGATGTTAATAAACTTTTATTACATGATGAACAAGTGAATAAAAGCTCATGTTGATCCAAATCGACATTCGAGACTCAAGTAGTAGTTATCATGTATTTGCTTCTTAAGTTGTTCACATGAAGGATGTTACTACCTATGAAGATTTGTTCTTTTGAAAATTTACGTGATGTGTCGGCGATGACTTTATTGAAGCTCAAAGTCACTATTCAAAGTCTGTTCAAATTTAGAGAGTCTCTACTTCGAAGAGCGCTTACGAATAATGTTCGATTCTCGCAATATTTTTGAGATAGATCCCACATTTGGCGGTTTTCGATATTGGCTGTTTCTTTTATGGAAGTTTGTAATATCGATTGACAATATTGTCTTCCAATCGATCGGGAGAATATCTACGATTGGATATTACCCTTCGGGAATAAGATCTGCCGATTATTTGAATCAACTCTACTTTTGAAAACCGAGGATTTAGTTATATGGGCGATTGAATTTGAAAAGTTCGGACTCTACTTCAACGGTTACTATATCTTCCCGGATACGATATCGTTCAATCACGATTGATGATGTCTAATCAATGATTGAAGAGCAATCCCTTGAAGGTTTGTCCAACGGCTAGTTTGGAAGCAAATAAGTATAAAAGAAGATCCATGGTGACCACAGAGAGTGATTAGATCATATGATTTCAAAGTGCTTGAGTTATGCAGAGTCATATACTTATTCTCGAGAGTTAAATATATTATCTTTGAGAGGTTTTGAGAGTGATAATCTCTTGTAACCTCTATTGATTCACCTAGTAGAATTCAGCTAATTTGCTATTAGAGTGAGAGAGTGGACATAGGCTTGATCTAAGCCAAACCACTATAATCGTCGTGTACAATATTCGTAACTCTAAACTCTTATCATTGTGTTTGATAGAATATTGCATACTGGTGTTCATATTCTGAATCTGCATACCCGGAAATTACATACTCGTGTTCGGAATCAAAACGTATATATTCGGATTTAGATTCATTATACATTTTGACTTGATTATTTTAATTCCGCATTTTCTAGTCAAAATTATTTAAAATCACTTATTCACGCCCTCTAGGTGATATTGCTAGATACAATGAGGTCACAAATCAACATCGTAGCTCCAAGATTGCCTTGAGGTCTGCGAACGAGCGGCGAGAGTGAGATGAGAAGCCGGGAGTTGGAGCGGTTGTGCGGTAAAGGGAGCTTCACAAAGCTCAACCGAAGAAGATAACGAGGGAAAGAAGAAGAAGAAGAAGAAATGAGAGAAGCTCCCTCGGTGGTGTTGCCAAAGAAAATAAGAAGAAAGAAGGTGGAGTAATGAGAGGAAAGTCGGAGGGGGGGAGGGGGCATGACAGATTGGTGGGCGGAATAAGGTGTTCACCAAATATGAAAGGGGAAAGAGGGGAGTGGCATGTGGAAGGGCAGATGGCGTGGAGCTTAATCCAAAAAGGGTTCGTTGTTCAACCGTGAACCAATTTGCCGCGGTCCGATTTCGTACTATAATGTTCTATTAAAACTCCATTAATGATCCGATAAAATTGTCATGCTCAAGATATATCATCAATTCAACTACCCACTATGCCAAAATAACTCCCTCAAATTCTCGTTAACCATACATCCAAGCCCGATAAATAATAATCCGCTCTTTAATCCAATTGGTTAGAAAATTAGGCCGTCACAACTCTCCCATCCTTAAGAAGTTTCATTCTCGAAATTTCTTTCCTTACTCCCCTCCTTAAGAAAATCCATCCGCGAAATCTTAGTCCTTAGACCTTACTCATACTCATCATATCTCACAATCTCAATCTTTATTTAGGGTCACCTCGACCTCGGTAGTTCTCAATCAACTGGCCATATTAATGTGCTATTCTCACCACTTACCAGTCCACATGCCTACCTGTGGTTCCATGGGTTATGGTCTTCACACAATTCACACTCCAACACAACATTGTTGGGTCATTGGCCGCCTAGCTTGTGTGGGTCTTATCTCATTCCAAAGCTATCCCGATCACCCAAGAGGGGCCCTCTCGACTCACTTTTGGAGGCTCACATAAATTGAATTTCACCAACTCCCTACCAAGCATCTCAAGCATTTCCATAAACACGGCATCTCAATTCACTCATTCTTCCTTACATCGAGCATAATGCGATGCCATGCCTTTTCGAACGCACTTTACATTTTGAAACAATGTAGATTTTTTGAAAACAAATCAGACTTAGCTCAATACCTAGAGCCATCTCTTTCGATACATGACTTAGTTTATTCCTGCCCCCATAACCATCCTAGAAGCCTACCGGGAGCTGCATCTTGTCCAAGCCTCTTTGCTCTAGCATCACTCCCCGGCCTCATCGGAGCGGATTGGTACAGCCCAATAGCTATACATGGTTCGTCCCCAAGCCACAAATCCTTGAAAGGAGTCCTATTCGACAAGTCCCATACCAAGCTTCACATTGTAGGTATCCCGTATCACTCGTCCCATACTAAGTTAACGGTTTATCAAGTCTAACAAAACAACAATGTGCTCATGCATGCACATTCCAAAACTCAACAGTTTTAATGCAATAAATCTATGCAATGCATGAACTTCCTCATTGCTCTTCACGTACCACTTGCTTTTACATCAATCCTTATCTTAAATTGAACATTCTAACTCCACAAATGACCAAGAACATTTAAGATCAATTATCTATGATTCATCTATAAACCTCAAGTTTGGTCGATGATGTTGCGGCCCTCTCCCTAAGGGCTCTCTTGGTGGGGGATACGCTCCGGAGGGGGTTAATGGGTCGTCATCGTCCAACTCGTAATGGCATGGATTTCGGACGCGGGCCTCTCCCAAGGCCCATTACCCAAGTCGCAACGAAGGAAGGAATTGAAATCGGGATCAATCTTAGTATAGTCGGGTGGCATGTGTATAGTATACATGCCATTCGAGTCGCCACCGATTATTTCTTGGAGGGTATGATCAAAAAACCTTATCGAATAGTCGGGAGTCTCTACTCGATTATATGAAAACGAGAGAAATGGGTTTGGGGATTTAGTTACATCGATAATGCCATCGACACATTTTCGGTACCAAGTCGAGTATTTTCTAACCTAAAAATTCATACGGATGCTACGAGAAGGTGAGGTAGGCTCTAACGACCTATGAATGCTATGCAAATAGGAAATTTTCTAGCATATCGGTCATAATCATGAAATTAAATGCACATATCAAGGAATCAATGGCATAATCGCATCAAATCAATTAGTCAATCAACATGGTTACCTAATATAGCCCTATTGGCGGAGGAAATGCCAATTAAATTTTGGATGTTGGTTTGGAAAATCTAGTGGCCAAATGCCCGTAAGGGTAAAATTGTCATTTTGAAAGGTTCGGGAATCCAAAAATCACAATTTGGGGCCAAACCAATTGAATGTGGTCATTTTCCACTTTTTGTGAATTTTTTGGATTGTTTTGAAATTTTTCCTTTTTTTTTCTAAAATTTTTAGATTTTTTTTTTTCTATTTTTTAATGAATTTCCAAATTTTTATTTTTTTAGAATTTTCTTAATCTCTTTTGGTTGGGTCAAAAAGGTCCACGAGGATCGGGCACCGGACCCGGACCGACTCGACCGACCGGACCAAAAAACGACATCATATCTTATTTATTTATTTTATTTTCTGATTTTTAATTTTTTTTGAATTTTTAAACCATTATTAGAATATTAAAAAGCTAATATCTAATTCTACGGTTCCTATTGAACCCCGTGGATGAGCCTCGGTCTTGGGATCCGATTACTAAAATATATGGCTCGATTGAACGACGACTAAACCTAAATTGTCCGATCTAAATATCAAAATGGATGGTCGGGATTGGACGAGGAGACTAATTCTCACCGTCCGATCGGAAATTTATTTTTTATATTTTCGAAAATCAATTTTATTTCTGAAAAATCATTTTAATTTTCAAAAATTTCCAGATCGTGACACGTAGCCTAATGCCAACCATCCGATTTGGATTTTTATTTTTTTATTTATTTTAAAAACGATTGTAACGGCCTCGACGTGGCCGCTACGTGTCATGCCATGTGGCGCCGCGTCGCGACACATCGACGTTAACCCGTCAACGCGAATGTTGACTAGTCTTCGTCTTTTTCGCGAGGGCGCCGATCGATCGCTAAAACCTTGACCAAATCGGACGAAATTGGTTTCGTTGGACTCGTATCAAGCTCAAGAACAACATATCCAAAATCTAGCCTAAGTTATCAACTAGAACACCAGCAATCGAATAGACGCATAATATACCAATGGCGGTTTGAACATGCAATTTCGATCAAATCCAAGCAATTAATACATACGAAGTATCACAAAGAGTTCGGGAAACTTACCTCGAGCTCCAATTGAGCTTGTGATTACCAGATTTGGCTGGCTAAGGCTCGACGGTATAGGCTGTGGAGGAGGTTTCGACTCAAGGTTTTCTCACAAAATCAATACAAAAGCAAGATGCGATGATGTGCGAGACATTTAAAGGATAAAACGCCCATAATGATTTGAAAAATAATCATCGGGCATGCGAGATGCCATGCGAGCTCAAAGTGAAGGTCGAAAGTTCGACTCAACGTTTTCGAGGTTGATCGGCAAATTGAGCTGGTTCGATCGCTTCCTGGAGTTATTATGAAGCTCGACGAAGTGAATTAGAGCCTCGATATTGCCTGGATTGCTTAGGCGAAGATCCACCGTCCGAGCTAGAAGCTCCGGCTTTGGCGTAATGGGGAGCTCTTGAGCTTCTCTCTCCTCCTTTCACTCTCTCTCTAGTCTATTAGGCTCGACGAATAGAATGAGGCTCTCTTCCTCTAGAATGCGCGTCGAATTGGTTATATACCAGTTTGAATTTTGGCCGCACGTGGGAGGGTGAGTTAGTAGTCTCCTGCACGTGCAAAATGGCTTCGCCGGATCGGCCGTCGGTGGAGACAAAAGGTAATTCAGTTTGGTTCCCCAGCGTGCTCAATTTTGTGCCAATTTGAAATGAATTTTGTCTGAGTTTGGTCTAAGCATGGCTGTGACACAGATTGACTTCACCGTCCCAGCTCCGATGGTCCCAGGTTGTCAGACTTGGCTTAATTGGAGCGGACTGTCGTTGCGAAAAAAACCCACACTAAAGCTTGTCCGATTGTCCACGATTGATCGTTGAATTTATTGATCAAACTCGGCTTGCAAAACCAAAATTCACGCGGGAAACCAAATAGGGAAGGAGGTGATCGCTTGGGTAGGCTGGGTCGCATTCGGTCCGACCCGACAGACCCGATCGATTGAAAATGATTAAATTGACACCATAAACTTGAGAATGTTTCAAATCAAATGTCGGAATAGCACTCGGGGGCATGAATACTATCGAAAAATGTAACTTTCCCCAAAATTTGTCAATGAATCGCACTAAAAGCCCAAATTGTTCCTAGGATCCGACTATAAAAATCGTTCAATTGAAGGTTTAAATAGCCAATTCAGTCCAAAATACCCCCATCAAATGACTCAAAAAATCGAAAACTATAAGGTATGGGTCTTGATTTTTCATGGCAGTCCCTAGATTTTGAATAATTTCGGTTTGTTTGAAGCCCGGGGGACTAAATTGAAAGATTGTTGTGCATTTAAGTCCAATTCAAGTAATCATGCAATTTCTTAAAATCCAATGACCTAATTGCAATGTAGGATAATCAAGTTGAATGTCAAGGCTCCAAAAATGTGAAAATCACAAATTAAATGACTCAAATGGTATTTTTTTTTGGCTTAATTCAACCTTACATGTAATGAAGGAACACATAGGCTTGAACTAGATTTTTCAATTTTTGGGAGGTCAAAATGAAAAAGATATTAAAATAAAAATACATATTATTCTTACATATTTGTCTGACCTCAAATGCTTTTTTATTTTATTTTTCAAGCTTTTTTATATTTTTGAAAAATATTAGAAATTGGGAAAAATGTGAAAAAATATTTTTGTTCAAAAATGGTTCCCTAGGCTTGGTTAAGGTCTCCAAAGTTGATTTTGCAATTGTTTGCCTTTTTATGAATTTTTTATGAATTTTTAAAAAATTAATCAAAAAATGCCGATTAAAAATCAAGTGTCAACAACTGCCCCTCTTTGAGAGGAATCTCGGTAGAAGTTAATTTCAAAGGCAAGTTGACACCGAGTCCTAATCGACTCGTCGGGGAAAAATAAATGAAAAGTCAAAGAAAACGAGCCATGACATTCAATTTTCATACCCACCTATGTAAGCTCTAATCGGAGAGATAAGCACATTCCATTCTTTTTTTTATATATGAGAGAGAATTAGAGAAGAGAGAGAGAGACTCACTTGATTCTTACATGTCGATGGCTTGATGAATGTTGTTGATTCATGAATGATAATTGAAGACAATAGGATTCATCGTAGGAACACATTAGGTAGATTAATAATTTGATCCATATGGTGGATTCGATCATAAAATGACTCTTAAGGACGAGAGACGGCCGTTTTAAAATTTTTGATCCGTATGGTGGATTTGACCATAAAATGACTCTTAAGGAGAGAGACAATCGTTTTAAAATTTTAATCCATATGGTGGACTCGACGATAAAATGACTCTTAAGGACGAGAGACGGCCATTAAAATTTTGATTCGTATGGTTGATCGAGACCATAAAATGACTCTTAAGGATAGAGATAGTCGTTTTAAATTTATGATCCGTATGGTGGATCGACCACAAAATGACTCTTAAGGACAGAGACGGCCGTTTAAAATTTTGATCCGTTTGGTGGATTCGACCATAAAATGACTCCTAAGGATAGAGACAGCCGTTTTAAAATTTTTGATCTATAAGATTGGATGACCTTGTAGGAAGGGATTTTCCAATGCGGTTTATAAGATTGGACGACCATGTAGGAAGGGATTTGCCAATGTGATTTTTAAAAGATTGGATGGTAGATCGATCATAAAATGACTCTTAAAGACGAGAGACAGTCTTTTAAAAATTTGATCCGTGTGGTGGATCGACCATAAAATGACTCTTAAGGATAGAGATAGCCGTTTTAAAATTTGTGATCTAAAAGATTGGATGACCTTGTAGGAAGGGATTTGCCAATGTGATTTTTGAGATTGGATGACCATGTAGGAAGGGATTTGCTAATATGATTTTTAAAAGATTGGATGACCATGTAGGAAGGGATTTGCTAATATGATTTTTAAAAGATTGGATGACCATGTAGGAAGGGATTTGCTAATATGATTTTTAAAAGATTGGATGACCCTATTGGAAGGATTTGCCAATGTGATTTAAAAGATTGGACGACCCTATAGGAAGAGGTTTGCAAATGTAATTTTTAAAAAATTGGACAACCCCGTAGGAAGGGATTTGCCAATATGGGTGCCATTCTAGGATCTAGAGAGAGCATAAAATCTGCAAAAGCTTAAACCCGATTATCTTACTGATGTGGATGCCATTTTGAGATCCGGGGAGACTAGAAAACTTGTAGATGCTCAAACCCAAATTATCTTACCGATGTAGGTGCCATTTTGGGATCCGGGAAGGCTAGAAAACTTGCGAAATAGTATTGATTTTCAAGGATTAGAAGATTTAGTAAAAGGGATGTGATCCTAAAACCTGGAGAGTCTAAGAATCACCATAAAACGTCTCAAGTTGATTTTGTAAAAGAAACTTGTCCAAACACCTTGTCGTATAAAATTCATGTTCAAAATTCCTCTTTGGGAATTTTTTTGAATCACATGACTTAAACATTTTCCGAAAGGGTTAGTTCAAAAGGGTCAATTGGAGTATCTTCATCTAAGAGGACTTCTCACAATTTTAAAGAGTTTTTTACTCCATCCGGGGAGATATTTTCATGGAACACTTGAATTTCGTCACCAAAACCTGAATCCAGGATTTCGGGACCATTCGTAGTGCATACAATCGATTGATGCGAAGAGGTCTTTTCAAATGACCATAATTCAGGCTAAGTCAAAGGCTGCTCAATGGATAGGCACTTTGAGACTTAAAATATATCAAAAATCAGCTTCTCCAATCTATAAGTCAAGAACCTCGAAGATGAGATAAGACATGATTGTACTTACTTCTTTACGCGGTAGCTTCCTATGTCTCCCATGTTAACCAGAAATATTTGATCGAAAAGTCTTCGAAAATGGTTGTAATGTTGATTTGGGGTAAGCTCATTGAAAGGCCATTTTTTAGAATAAGGGGTATAAAGTGCTAGAGGTAACCTTTGCATCATTACCCGCCTTCACATCCACTAGGGATATTTTACAACTTCCCAAAGTTATTGTATATGTTCATTTTCTTGGACTAATGAGACTTGATCTTTCTTTCTATCTTCTTTTGCCTCTCGTGGCTCTTTTTGATGCTCACGAGGTATTCAAAAGCTTTGCTTTTTCTTGAAATGTTTCTTAAATTATGGGATTCGGCCTTGCTTTTACCAGGCATTTTGATTTTACTTGCCCAAGAGATCAAATGCTCAATGATCTTGTTTACCCTCTTATATTTTGAGCTTTAAAAGATTTGATCTAAGATCTCAATATTGTTTGGCCTCATGGTAAATCATATGCATTGCCTCGGTATAGGGAGGTAATCACTAACGGGGCTTGGAAATGAAGATTTAAAGGCTCAAGTTGGTTTAATCAAAGGACTAAGAGTTTGGGTAGAGAGATGAATTGCTTCTCCTCACTTCAAGATGTTTTGAGCTTCCATGGGATATCACTTGGAGCTATCACAAAAAGACCGATACAAGTTAGCACAATAAAGTCTTTCCCTATCTTTTTCTTCGATATGTCAACCATGAGCCTCCGGATATACCCCTAGGGTGGGGTGGTTCTTGACAATGTTATATTCAAAAACTCCTTTTGGCTCAAAAGGGCTTTCAAGGGATTAAAAGTGTTTGGAGATATGAAATGAATGTCTTTCGTCATTTTAATCCATATAATCATTACAAATGATCCCTACGTCCACAGATCGGGTTTTCCTCTCAATCTTTTTCTTTCCGCTTGTCTCTCAAGTGTATAGGATGTGTATGGGATAAGGCTTGCCTCTCGTCATCCGAGATAACGTCCTTTTGAGAATTCATTTGAAATTGTCCCCCTTTGAAAAATTTCAAATCATCTTCATCAAAATTGACTCCCGTGGGGATTTTTGATTTTAAATGCATATTCAAAAGTTTTCGGACATTTTCAAAAGGAACAAATTCTTTTGAAATAAAACCATTTAAAAAAGAATTGTGAGATTTTCAAAGAAATCTCAAATTCGGTTAACCTTTAGCTCGAGAATTTCTAAACCTGGTGGAGCATTAAGATTTCCAAGGAAAGGGAGCCACCTAGCTTCTTCCCTCCATTGTAGGACAAACTCGGTTGGTATGATCCTTGGGGAAAGTGGGAGCAACGCCATTAGGAGCAATTAATGAATCTTGGTTTAAAATCAACTTACCTCCGGTGTTTGCTCATCACATTTTCAGGTTCACCTTTCTTTCACTTTTTAGGATCTTCCTTTGTGGGAACCTGCAAAAGGAGTAATGAATATGTATGCATGTATGCATGAAATGAGTTCAGCGTGACTCGAGATCCGTTTGGGGAAAGAATTCCATCTTCATCCTTTGATTTCATTCTATGGATAATATTTCTTGACCACATCCACATTTACAAGACTTATTAATTCTTCACTTTCAGCATTTACAAGGATAAGTGCTCTTCTTAGCAAAACTCTCTTGACCTGGTAGGGAACTTCATAATTTGGGGAGAATTTACCGCCGGGATGCTAGGCATTTGGAAGTGTCTTTTTCACAACTTGATCTCCCGACTCAAAAAGTTCTGGATTTAACTTTTTGATTGAAAGACTTGGCCACCCGTTTATGATAACTTTGACCATGACAGATAGCCTTTAGGTACTTCTCATCGATCGATTCAACTGTTCAAGTCTCTGTTGAATCAATTCGGTCTCGAGAGTTCAATTTGGGATATGATTCTCAAATATGGAATCTCGACTTCCACGTGTAGGACTGCTTCCATACCATATACCAAAGAATAGGGCGTTGCCCTAGTTGAAGTTCGGATTGAGGTAAGATATACCATTAGTGCATAGGGTAACCTTTCATGCCAATCTTGGCATTTCTCATTGTTTTGGAAAGAATCTTCTTAATTTTTTTTTGCCGCTTCTTCCGGCTCCATTCATTTGTGGGTGGTAGGGAGAAGAGTTAAGGTATCGAATCTTAAAGTGATCTAAAAGATCATCGACCACCTTGCTATTTAGATTTGAACCAGAATTGTGATGATTGCATGAGGAACCCCGTATCTAGAGATAGTATCTTTCTTGATAAACTTTGCTATACTTTTAGCTGTGATGTTGGCATAAAAATTGGCTTCAATCCGTTTTGTGAAGTAGTCAATCGCCACCAGGATAGAAGTGATGCCCATTTGAAACTTTAGGATTGATTAGCCCAATCATATCTATGCCCCACATAGAGAATGGCCAAGTTTCGGACATTTGATGAAGTTCATTGGGATGCGCATTGATTCTATCATCATATACTTGTCATTGATAACAAGATCTCACACATTGATTGCAGTAGGACTCCATGGTCATCCAATAATATCAAAGTCTCCAAATTTTCTTGGTTAGAAGATGGCCATTCATGTGCGGTCCATATTCTCCTTCATGAATTTCCTTCATAATCAATTTGCTACCTTAGCGTTTACGCACCTTAGTAAGATCGAATCAAATGATCTCTTGTACGAAACCTGTCTATTGAGGAAGAATATGGAAGCTATCTTTGTGATGTTTTTCTTATCACCTGGTTGACTATTCTCGGGAAATTCACCTTTTAGACGGTAATTCTTAATGTCATGATACCAAGGTTCATCATCAAGTCCCTCTTCGATTACCATTGCAATAAGTTGGTTGATTCAGAATGTTAACTCTCAAGGTTCTATATCAAGGCCATCTTGTACTGTAGCATAGGCGATAAAATAACCAATGCACCGGCAAAGTGATTACGTGTTTTTCGAGATACTCAAAGGTGACTTCATCGAATTTTCTAGTCAGTTTTTAAAAAATTCATGATATGGTATGAGCAGATACTTGATCGGGTCATCTTCGGTGACCAATCTAATATGATGATGAAGAGTGTCTTGCCTCAACTTTGTGGAGTACCCAAACCAATGCAAGGTAAGTTCTTTCAAGCGCTAGGTAATTAGCCTTGGATGCGGGGAATTTCTTACTTAAGTAGTAAATTGCTCGCTCTTTTCCATCCTTTGGGTTTGTTTGAGCTAACGGCGTTCCTAACGACTCGTCATGGATCGTTAGGTATAGTGTCAAGGGAACACCGGGGGTAGGGGGTACCAAGATTAGTGGTTGTACCAAATACTTTTTAATCTTATCAAATGCTTTTTAACACTCGGAATCCCACTTCACCTTTGCACCTTTCTTCAAGAGCTTAAAGAATAGTTTCACATTTCGATAATTGGGATATGAATATGGTGATGTAATTCAGTCATCCCAACAAACTCATTACTTCTTTAACTATGGTAGGAGTTTCAATTCCCCATATGGCTTTGATCTTAGAAGGACCAATCTCAATTTCGTGATTACTTACCACAAATTCCAGCGATCTCCTAGATCTAGCTCGAATATGCACTTCGCGGGATTCAACTTCAACTTGAACTTGCGAAGGGACTCAAATAATTTTCTTAATACTTGGACATGATCCTCTCTAGCTGTAGATTTGGCGATCATGTCATCCATATATACTTTAATTTCTTTATACATCATGTCATAGAAAAGGGTCACCATTGCTCTTTGATACGTAGCACTAGTATTTTTCAATCCGAAAGACATCACTTTATAGCGAAGGTCCCCCATAGAGTAATAAATACAATTTTAGCCTTGTCTTCCTCTTTTAAGAGAATCTGGTTCTATCCAAAGAATTCATCCATGAAGGAGAATAACTCGAATCCGGCGATACTATCGATCGGGAAATCAATGTGTAGTAATGGGAAGTCATCCTTTGGACTTGCCATGTTCAAGTCCCGATAATCCACACAACCTCTAACTCTCCCGTCTTTTTTTATAACATGGACAATGTTAGCGACCCATTCAAGATAAGCGATAACTTCAATGAATTCAACGTTGAGGAGTTTTATCACTTCTCCTTTAGTCTTCTTTGAGAGCTCGGCTTCATTCGAGCTTTTGTTTCTTAGGAGGAACTTTTGGATCTGTAGGTAAAGAATGCTTAATGATAGTCGGATCCATCCTGGCATATCAATGTAGGACCATGTGAAAATATCTTGATATTCTTTTAAAAGATCAATTATTCTGGACCTTTCAAATGAAGTTAACCTTTTCCGATCTTCACTTCTCTAACATTTTCAAAATCCCCTGATTTACTATCATGGTACCTTCGGCGATGAGCAGTTTAATCTCTTCGTAACAATTCCAATCTCACATAATATCTCCCTAATCACTTTCGTCTTCGGTGATCTCATACGAATAATCATCCAATTGATCCGAGTCACATAATAACCTGTTATGCACAAGAGGAATGATATGCCCGAAACGTGACAAGTGTGGTTAGCATGCCACAACAAATGTTAACAATGCATGATTTTTATGAAAATTATTTTAAAGTCTGTTTTTGAGAAAAAGATAAAGGAGAACTAGTCCTCATTTCATTAGACATTCGGCTCTTAAAACATTTTTTGAAATTAGGAATCATCCGGGCAAATCGGGCCTCAAGCTTCAATTCCTATGAAGACAAATATCATCATCGATCTGATTTGTGGTTCCGTATATCCTTAATAAAACTTGAGATTTTTCATTGATTAATGCGGAAAGAGGATTACAGGTCTTTGCACTTCTTGGATCAGTTAAGGATCCAAGGGTACCCTATTGAAAATGCAATGACAGAATTGTAAAATGCGATAAACTAAATGCAGGAATTAAATGCATCAAGGAGAAAGTTCATAAGAAGTCTCTTTACTCGGTAGACGGGAGCATCGTCCTCGAGTCATTTGAGGATTACGTGCGCTCGTTCATCTATAAATGGATTGCAAATATAAGATTCCTCAGCGGCATGAACCTCTTCATCTTTGAGCTACTTCGTGCGTTGACAAAATACCCTATTCAGCGGATTATCAAACATCCTTCCTTGCCCTTTCCAGGAGCTAGAATTGATGAATTGATCACTTTGACCTCCTTGGCATCCATGGTGTCCATGGTTTTTACCTTGACCTCGGCATTGACCTCCATAACGATCAATGTCTCCTTTATAACCTAGATCAATTCTATGGTCATTCAATTTCATATTCGAAGGACTGATAACATTTTGGCCGTATTTACCCAATCTAGATCCGGGGGTATACCCATTCATCGGGAGTACTCGTCCGGCCATAACGGAAGGTTTCGAGAATTCGGGTGTATGAACCTTAGTACTAGATGGTACATGCATGATTGATGCAATATTGAAGGTATGATAGCTTAACTCATCTTCTTCCTAAGGCTTAACATAAGGAAGTATCTTTCGATATGCGCTCTATGTCCAGCTTCACCATGGACGGTAATCGCATACCGTTTACGACAAATTTCATCTTCGATGAAGGCTTGAAGGTACCACTCTAGATACATGTATCCAGGGTTTTCCCAAAAGCATTGTGAAAGCACTTGGAATGTTTAGCACTTGAAATGGGATAGAGAACTTGATGGGACCAACCATGACATCCACTTCAATCTCTCCAACTACGTGCTTCGATACTCCATCGAATGAGCGAGTAGTTACTTTCGATCTCTTGATTATGTCATCGGATATCCCTAAGCTCTTGAGTGCTCAAGGGACATAAGTTGAATGTAGACCTGTTATCAATCAAAACATGAGGCACCTCCTTTCCCCGGCATCTCACTAAGATATAGAGAGCTCTATTGTGGAGCGTGCCCTTCTGCGGGGAAGTCTTCATCGAGAAAGAAATTTGATCCTTTAATAAGATCGTGCTTACGAAGTCTTCGGTTGCACCTCATTTATGGTCTCCGGGGCATGTATCTCTTTCAATACCTTCATCAATCTTATGTCTCTCGGAATTTATGAAAAGATCTAAGAGTGAGATACGTGTGGGCATCCTCCGAGTTGCTCTATAACTTCATATTCACTCATCCTTACTATGGACTAGAGTTCTTCGACATTTTCTACGGTTGGTGTTTTCTTCTTAGGTTCACCCTTCCTTGGAGCATAACATCTTTTGGACCTCATAATAGCACCAATTTCATCGATTCCATAACCTAACCAAGATACCGCTTTTGGGTCATACTCATGTACGAGTGGAATCTTGATTTTCTTCGGCTTAATTGCTTCATTTGGATCCTCACGTATTTCATTTAATTCATTCTCCATCGAGCTTGATGACTAATAGCTTATAAGAGAGCTCTTCCTCTTCTATATTTATGGCGTCCACTTGTCTATGCTAATGCAAAGGGAGTTAGTGTTTCTATTACTCTAACCATTTCGTCTTCATGAATATCTTCGAGTTGTACCCACGGGAATGAAAAACACATACAAAGCTTTCGGGTCATCTTTCGCCAAACCATTTCGACGCTCCATCTTGACCCCGAGTATTATACCTTCCACTCTCATACCTATATCCACCAAGTGTTGAAAAGAGTGGTACCCATAAGCACACATGCAATCTAAATACTCTGCGGGAAGCGATTTTAGTATATATTCCACCATTTCTTTCTACGATCTGAAGGTTGTACTTTTCCAGCTTGTTTCTTCTATCTTAGGGCGAAGAGTTTAAAGCTCTCATCCTCACCTTTCTTAATATTCGGTAGATCGGTCCCTCTTGACATACCCCTTTAGTTCAATTTCAAATCGCCGCACAAAGCTGCTCCGATAAGTCCTCCTAGTTTGGAACCCAATCTAAATCAATGAATTGTAACCAAAGTGACCACGGATCTCGTCAAGCTAAACTTGAAGTTGTGAATGAGGGCCTCATCATCTTCATGGTATCCAACCATCTTATGAAGGTAGTATGAAACGTGGGCCGGGGACATCTAGTACCGTAGTACTTTGTTGAGAACGTAACCTTTGGATTTGGCCCTTGCGGTGGGATATTCCTAACTTGAGTGATAGGAATTATCGGATCCCTTAACTCGAGATACCTTACTAGATAGTTCATTGCAATGCTCCTACACGTTGGCCACTAGACGATTCTGCGTCTCGATCGCTCTTCGTGTCTTCAATGTTTGCATGCTATCCTCGACCTTTCGTCCTTTAAGTTGCGTCGTCAATCGGGCTAGTTTCGATACCATACTCACCGGATGACACATGTGAGTTTCCATATTGGATATTCGATATGAATCTCCCGCTCTTTTGTTCATCTCTAGGGTTTTCTTCATTAGACTCTTCATCCATTGTGCCAACGTACTCTTGTTACGCCATATCATCCATTCTACCCCGGCCATCGGGAACTACATCTCTTGAATCCGCAAAGAAACTAGGAGGAGAGGAATATAAGACCTTAAAATTGTATCCCCCGCTATCGGGTCCTAGGTTGTTGATCACATCTCCTTTTTGTAAGGCCTCTTGCATGAATATCCTATCTCCCTTTCGAGTTTTTTTCTAGCCGTTCTTCATGTTCATCCGATTCCTCATTTTTAACACTCATCAAATACCTAGAAGGGACTTTCCACAGCTCCCCTCTCATGGCTCTCATCGAGAATTCTTTTGAAAGAACATCTACCGGAACGTAGGTTCCCTTAAAATGAGAGTCTTCAAGTTTCTTGATGATGCCTAAGTTGATTAGTTTGGAGAGACAGAACCCTTTTTGCTCTAATGAGATATTCCCCTCCTCTAGATATTGAGAGACGATGTTCGGGACCTCTTGCAATTTCTTAACATCCACAATGAACTCTAATTTTTCTTCTTGCTCCTCTCCAAAGATCGCGTGACCTCACGATGATCGGGTAGAGGATTTTGTTGTACAATTGGTTACGGCTTGTCAAACTCCAAGATTCGCCATCTATCGAACTTGCATCTTATACTTCAAAGAGATGTAATTATCTATGTTATAACCCTTCTCACCCATATGGTAGACACGGAATTGAGTCTCATCAAATGCGAGGAAGTTGAGAGGATTTTCTCTTGGTGGCTCTTTGGCGACTGGACGTCCCTCTAGAAGTATAGGTAGGAGCATAGATAAAGGACATGAAAGTGGTGTAAAAATCGGTGCTTTCTTCTTTGGTTCAAACGTCTTTGGTCCAATCCGGGACGTACTCCCTTGAGTTGGAGTTGAATTTGGAAACTTCTTGATCCCTAGAAGAGTTAGGAACGAAAGCTACATCTCCAGTTGCTCCCTTTCTCTCCTAATAGGATATTGTCATTTAAACGCCGCATCGGGTACCTTCTTTTCTCTCAAATTCCATTCATGTCACTCTGCAACCTTTATTAGATGTGTGAAATTTTGGCATCCAGAAGTATTCAGCTTGGCGAAGAACTCAAAAGGTAGAGTTTTCAAGAAGATGTTAACCAATTCCTCCTTGGGAATTGGGGGTTTCACTTGTACAGCCAAGGCTTTCCATGTTTGTGCATAAGCGCGGATAGCTTCATTCTTTCCTTTAGATGTTCTTAATAAATCCTCCCTTGTTAGTGTAATCAGGGTGTTAAATTTGTATTAGCGAAGAAACTCGTCCGCCAATTTGTCCCAATCTATGAGGCTTTGGGTTTCGGCTCAATGAACCAAGCCAACGTGCCCCGGATAAGCTTTCTTGAAAGGTATTAACTAATAATGGGACATTGTCGAGTATTGAGGCATACAAGCGCAAGTAGTACTTAAGGTGCGCCTTGGGATATCCTATCCCGTTATATTTCCTCACAAAGTCCGGGTTTTGTAGTCGGTAGGAACATCAATCTTGGTGAACAGGATCACTTTATCAAATCTAGATAGTTTATAACCTTGAATGGCCAGGCATTCTTCTATTTTGGTCAACCTTTTAGCCTTCTCTTCATCTTTAGAAAATTGATTCTCCTTCTTTTCAAGATCAATGATGATTGGAGGAGCCTTAGGTGGCATCTCAGCATTTGGAGTTGAGTCAATAGGGAAACCGGTTCGAGTATTAGGAGAAGGGTTGGGTTATGCGCTAGCTTTTGTACTAGTTGGGTATTTCCCTTGAGTCGAGATCAATATCGCTTTCAATTACGTGACCAAAGTGGCTACGGTGTTCATCTGAGTGTCCGGGTTAGTTACACGAGGAGGAGTTCTTCTTGCTCCATTCTTAACAATCTCGCTTTGCTACGAGTCCTCCGGCTTTAAATCACCTGTTTTCCAACACATGAGTAAGAATTGAAAAGAATTGATATTGAGGACTTGAAACTTTAAAGTCTCTTTAATACCATATTTATTTGAGATGATTGAGGAAAAAAGGCTCTATGGGGAGACTTGACTCATTCAGAATAGTCCTTTTCTCCATTTATTACAAATAATCATGTTATTGAAATGAGATCAATCCGTGATAATTAATTTTTGCTAACTCGGGATGAATATGTCGAAATGCTCAAATGAAGATAGAATGCATTTATTACAACCCAAATAGTTCAAGAGTGTTCAAATGATGATAAATGCAACATCATGTTAAGACTAGTGGGGAATCCATCTATGCGTGTCGAGGATGCTTGGGCTCCGCATGCTCCTTCGATCCATCCGAGTCCCACATGTAAGGGTCTTCTTCCTCCTCGAAAAGTAGTGGCTCTAGGTCCTCGGGAATGTACGGCTCTACTTGAGTACATATGGCACGATATACTCAAGAATATAGGACACGACTTTAGCTATCCTCGGTGATACGCACTCGGAAACATAAGGTTCCACCAAGGATTGTCGAAACTCCTTGAACCTCTTTATGTATTCCTCTATCTCCTTCTCCAAATGACCTAGCTACTCAACCTCTTGTAAGGGGAAGTTCTCTAACGCATGAATAATCAACTTGATCTTTGCTTGATAAAGTGCTCTAGTTTTCTTGGTGAAGTCACTTCGTGGTAGGTCAAATGAAAAAAATCCTAAGGCGAGATCTCCGGTGGAATCTCCTAAAGCATGCCAAACCTGTCTCACCACTCAAACAGGGTAATATGCAACTCTACCTGTCCAACCCATTAAAGGGATGGGGTTCCTGTCTATACCAATAAGATAGGCCTCTAAAATCTTTGGCCAAGTCAACCGCCATCGTAGGTGCTCGAGTTCTAACTTCTTGAAGAGCTTGGACCACTCTTTGAATAAGTAAGTAGGGATAATGGATTGGCATTTTAAGAAAGATCCCATGGGATGGACATGCTTGCTAATCTCATAACAACATACCAGGAGTGCAAAGGTCTTGATATGAGAAATGAACCACATATGAAAAAGTCCGTTGGATGCTTGAAAGGTACCTTTCTTGTTAGATTGAAAATGGTTTAATAAGAGAAAGGTTTCAGCTAAAATCATGTAAGAATAGTTACAATGATAACAAGCTTGTTAAGCAATGTGGACAATGGAAGGATCAAACGTCGTCCTAGAAGTAGGGAATAAAACGAACGCAAAGAAAGCTAGGATGAAGACTTTACTCGATCTATGGCCGGTATCGGTTGGGAGTGAGGAATAGTCGTCAAATAAGAATGATAAGATAAACTTACCAAAATGAGATTTGTAAACTTTTTCTATTTCGGGGATCTTGAGGCGAAGGAATTTGGATAAGGAACATGTATGATTTATATCAAGGGGTGGTTGGGCTATATGCTTATTGAATTGAATTGCTATGATGGTAATATACTTCTCTAAAGTCGGTCTCAACTCCAACCCACGAAAGTTCAAAGTCATCGTACTCGAATCCCAGTATCTTAGTAATGCTTGAATGAGAGCGGGTCGATTTGATCAAGTCCACCAATCTTTCCAAACGTCTTTCTACATATGCTTGGTTAATCGGGTTGAGGCGATTCCACCATCGAGTAAGCTCCGTATATGGGACCGAGATGATCTTGATGTCTCCATTCTCTATTGTCTATAATATGCAAAATAATGATCTTAGAATCAATTATCACGGATTTTGATATTCGATGCATGCAATGTGGTGCAAATTTTATGCATAACTGTTAATTCAATTCCCATGTCATCTTTTAGTGAAATAAGAGTTAAATGCTCTTATTTGACCAAAGGGAATCAAATAAAGAGTTTTAAACTATTTTTCACTTAAAGTTGAAATGTAATGAATTAGGATCATTTAAGTGATTGGAGAGAAAGCCATTATTACATCTATCGGTGAAAATATGAAAAGCATCCTAAATGGTGCCATGGTGGTCGATAGGTGTAGAGGAGGTGACAAGAGGTTAGTGGAAGATGGTGGTGGTGGTGGTGCTTCAGTTGGTAGAAAAATAGAGAGAGATGGAGAGTGAGCGAGAGATATGGAGGGGAAGAGTAGGCGAAAGAGAGAAGTATAGAGAGAGAGAGAGAGAGAGAGAGAGAGAGAGAGGCGTTTGGGGGGCTTATTGGATAAGGTGGCTGGCCATTGACTCTAGGGGATGAGGTTATAAGGTGAGCCCCCTTCATAAGTGCTTTGATAGAGACCCTAAAGGCATTTTCGTTATTTCTCAAAATATCAAGGGCGTTTTGGTCAATTGTCATTCTAAGGGTAGTTTAGACAATTAGTCATTCTAGAAAGGATAATTTTGTCCAAACTCAATCCAATTAGGCTAGAATAAAGCCTAAGTCTAGGAATTTCAATCTTAGGACGAGATCGATCAATTGATCGAATCCAAAGATAATTCGATTAACGATTCAAGAAATTCTCGATTTCCATTGCCTAAATCATCAAGATTCGATCTCAAGCAACAAACTGGAATTTACGAGACAATTCATAGACTAAATTCCATTATAAAAAAGAGATCGGTTTCTTGGGGCATCACACTGAAGATTCACTGTCCGAGCTCGAAGCTCAAGCTATGGCGAAATAGAGAGCTCTCCAGAGCTTCTCTTTCCTCCTTTCACTCTCTCTCAAGTCTATTAGGCTCGACGAAAAAAATGAGACTCTCTTCCTATAGAATGCATGTCGAATTGGTTATATACCAATTCGAATTTTAGCCGAGCGAAAGGGTGAGTCGGTGGCCTCTCGCACGTGCAAACATGTGCAAAATGGCTTCGTCGCATCAGCCGTTGGTGGAGACAAATGGCAATTCAATTTGGTTCTCCGACGTGCATAATTTCGTGCCAATTTGGCACGAATTTGGTTTGAGTTTGGTCCAAGCATGGCCATGAACGTGATTAACTTCATCATGCCGCAATTCCGATGATCCCCAGGTCATCGAACTTGGCTTAATCGAAGCAAAGCGCCATTACGAACAAAACCCACACCAAAGCTCGTCCAATTATCCACGATTGATCGTTGAATTTTGTCGATCAAACTCGGCCTGCAAAACCAAAAATCTCGCGGGAAACCAAATGGGGAAGCGGTGATTGCTCGGGTTACTAGGTCGGATCCGGTCGATCGACAGACTTGGTCGATTGAAAATGACTAAATTGACCCCATAAACTTGAGAATTTTTCAAATCAAATTTTAGAATTGCACTTAGGGACATGAATACTATCAAAAAAATGTAACTTTCCCCAAAATTTGTCAATGAATTGCATAAAAACCCCAAATTGTTCATGGGATCCGACTATTAAAAATCGTGCAATTGAAGGTTAAATGGCCAATTCATTCCAAAATAACCCCACCAAATGATTCAAAATATCGAAAACTATAGGGTAGGGGTCTTGGTTTTGCATGGCAGTCCCTAGATTTTGATTAATTTCGGTTTGTTTGAAACCTAGGGACTAAATTGAAAGATTTTTGGCCATTTAAGTCTAATTTCATGCAATCATGCAATTCTTTAAAATCTGAGGACATAATTGGAACGTAGGATAATCAAGTTGAATGTCAAGGCTCCAAAAATGTGAAAATCATAAAGGACTCAAATGGTATTTTTTGGCTTAATCCAAGTTTATGTGTAATGAAGGAACACGTAGGCTTGAACTAGATTTTTGAATTTTTGGGAGGTCACAATGAAAAGGATATTAAAATAAAAATATAAACTATTTTTACATATTTTTGACCTCAAATTCTATTTTTTTAGATTTTTCAAGTATTTTTCTATTTTGAAAAATATTAGAAATTTTGAAATATATGAAAAATTATTTTTTATTAAAAAACTTTGTTCCCTAGGCTTGACCAAGGTCTCCAAAGTTGATTTTGCAATTTTTTGACATTTTCTGAATTTTCTATAAATTTTTGAAAATTTTAATGAAAAACTAACGATCAAAAATCGGGTGTCGATAGTGATCATGTCAAAAATAACATCGTTCCATTAGAATGGCCCATCGTCCAAATTCAACAGCTAAACCTAAAGCACAACCACGGATCCACGCCTAAAATTTCACAATCACTGTTCGCTTCCTTGCGAACCTCGCATCCTATTATTAGTTAGGGCTGTCAATAACAATCAATATCTAGAACCATTGATTTCAACCTCACATATTCAAGCCTATAATCCACATATACCAATCCACCAAGCTTCACATGTCAACCCATCAATAAGTAATTTCTATTTTGACTTATCGTCTCATCCACCTATCCATCACCGTACTATAACCCCAAATAGTCACAAAGATTATCAAATCATAAGCGGTGATCGACGAACTATCTAACTATCGAGGTCATCTAAACTACTATCTATCCCCTAACAATCATAAACACATGCACTTGTGATTTTATACGCGTTCGTGCCTTCCAAATAAGTCGGTCTCTAGTGCACCTTTTCACTCCATTAACTCCCTCGATACCACATTGTAAGGAATGGCCTTCGATCGTCCTACTTTGATACCACATAAATATAGCAACCCGTATCCTAAGTCAATTTTAATATGATATTATTATTATTATAAATGGGCGCACGCAAAAAACTGGATGAAAATACAAATGCATGCAAAAGGAAACGGTAGGCAAGATGCTTAAAGGGTTTGGCCTTACATAGTTCACCACCCATAATACATACATCCACATCATACAAATACACTTGATAGCAAAATACATTAGATTTGATATATAGATGATTAGTTAGTTATATTATCCATTTCGAAAGGAACGACTGGGAGACTACATGCAATTATTTGCTCTCGATCCACCAACTTCATTTCCGTCCATGGTTACCACTATCCATAACTGCTACTCCCTCGCCGCTAGCTCATCAGAAAATGGTTATTCCATTGAGAGTGAGCTCAAGGTTTGGCAAGTATAATCTCTAACACTACGACAATTGATCCGCCAATTGCCCAATCATTAATTCAAATATTTTGACTAAAATAAGGCCATCAACGTGAGATTCATGACAACCAAAACGATATTCAATTACTAAATCACTACAAGCAATCACGTTATCACTATACACTATACACTACACGACCAACTCATCCTCTCCCTCCGAACTCAACCCGTCATCTGTCGCTTAAATCCGAACCTCGAACGTTTCGCACAATTCACTATCATCTGACGCCTGTTACGACGATCCATCCGCAAATTCAACAAACACAACGCCAAAGGATAGCTTTACAACTCAAAAACAGAACATGCAATCGAAATCAACAAACCAAGAGTCGACGAGTTAGAAATTCTACTAGTCTCAAGCCTAACGCGGCGACGATCCCGCAATGAGCCACTGCGCTGCATAAATTCGAGCTTCATCCTTCCCTTTGGCACAAGCAAACCAAAGAGAGAGAGAGAGAGAGAGAGAGAGAGAGAGAGAGAGAGAGAGCTAATGAAAGAGGATAGGCCACGAATCAACGTCACAGCTCCAAGCTTGCCTTGAGATCCACAAACAAGCGGCGAGACAGAGATGAGAGTCGAGAGTTGGAGCGGCTGTGTAGTAAGGGAAGCTTCACAAAGCTCGGCTAAAGAAGATGAAGAGGGAATGAAGAAGAAAAGAGAGAGGGAACCACCGTCGGTAGCGTTGCCAAAGGAAAAAAGAAGGAAGAAGGTGGAGTCCCGAGAGGGAAATCATTATTGGTGGGGGTGGAGGGGGGGAAGAGGGGAGTGGCCCGTGGAAGGGCAGATAGCATGGGAGGTTAATCAAAAAGGGTTTGCAGTTCAACCACCAAACAATTCGCCGCGGACCGATTTTGTACTATAATGCTCGATTAAAATTCCATTAATGGTTTAATAAAATTGTCCCGCTCGAGATATAGCATCAATTCAATTACCCACTGTGCCAAAATAACTCCCTCAAATTCTTGTTAACCATACATCCAAGCTCGATAAATACTAATCCGCTCGTTAATCCAATTTGGTAGAAAATTGGGCCGTCACATCTTGGACCCTCACCAACCATGGACGAGGGTCGCTAGGCCCTCGCCAACCATTGGGGAAAGTCATCGGGCCTTCACCCGGATATGGGTAAGGCAGCACGCTTGCGGCCTCGGTGGTTTGTGCAAGGCGAGTTTTAAGGACATGTGGGAATCGATTCGGTTCCAGGTTTTAAGGTATCCATGGCACATTCCAAGTTGGAACCTGGAGCCTAGAACTAGTCTTTTTGCCTTTTTTTTTGTAATCTATAGCTACGCTCAATCTTGTGTTATTCAATTGTGTCGATGATGAGTGTGCAACCTGAAACCATTAGTCCGAACTTTCATTTCCGACGATATCCATAATTGAGACTTTTACTTTGTTAATATTCATGTTTTTTCGTGTATCTAAATATGAGTTATGGTCGATGAATTGTAGCAATAAATGGTAATCATTTCACGTGCTCGTTTACTACAATCATTCAATTAATAGTACATGTAGAATCCGGGTAGACCTTGAATTAACCCCGAAACTTGTGATGTGATAGGTACTAGATTCCAAAAATTGGATAACCAAATTTTTTGAGATAGATTTCAGGTGGAACCTTAACCAACTCTAGAACTGCTCACCCCTAGTTGGTCTCGCCTACGGTCGGACGAAGGCTACGACCCATGTTTGCGATCAACGAGGATTTCGTTGCCCTTGCCCGGTGGCCGAGGGTCGTTGGACCCTCGTCGTCTACACTAAATAAACAAAAATAAAGGAAAAAAGGAAGAAAAGAAAAAACATATAATTAATTCAAAAAAAAGGAAAAAAGACACCAAAAACCCTATACTATGCCCGCTGTGATAGATTTATCCTAAACTTTTTTTTTGTGACACAAAAATCCTAAACTTGTACGCATTTAACACATTTACCCAAATTTGTGCTCGTGTGACACATTTACCCCAAATTTTTTGCTATGACACTAAAAACTCCAAACTTATAGGCATGTGACACATTTATTTTAAATTTTAAGGTAAATGTGTCACACATATATAAGTTTAGGATTTTTAATGTCACAAAAAAATATTTTAGGATAAATATGTCACACGGGTATAAGTTTAGGGTTTTCGATGTCACAAGAAAAAGTTTGGGATAAATGTGTCACATGAATAAAAGTTTGAAATTTTTAGTGTTACAAAAAGAAGTTTAGGGTAAATGTGTCATAGTTGACATAATTCAGGATTTTTGATGGTTTATTCCCTAAAACAATTGGAGAGATTATCAAAATTTAAGAAATTTATCCATGTCGGGGTTAATTGTGCCACGTAGAATGACTAGCGTCCACATTAGCAATTTTCAGCCAAAATTGATCATATGGACTCAATTGATAAGATGTGAAAATTTTTAAGACTTAATTGGCATAATTTAAAGATTTAGGATTAGATTACTAAAAGTACAATACATTTAAGGCTTTTTGGATAATTTTCCTTCCTATTGTTAGAGAGGGTTATGACTAGGTATAAATAAAGCAAACGCTCAATCTCGGACGGGCTCGACTAGGGTCACTTTTTGTGTTTGATACAGAGAAACGAAAATGCCATACGTCATCTATAGCACAACGAATCTTGCAACCGGGGGTCGCTAGTCCGTAGCGCCCCCGATTCCTAGGACCTTCTCAAATCTTTGGTTTGAGTTGGTTACCACACCTCATACGTAAATTATAGATTCCCGCCAATCTATTTATTCAAGTTAGGTCGATTGGACGCCTGGAATGCCTAAGCAGTTTTAGGAAAAATAAAGTAGCTCGACGGCATGTACAAGGTAATTGGTCTAAGTGCGCAAACCAGAGGTTGAGGTCCAAGAGTTGGTCTATGGAACAGATGGATTAGCAAATGAGAGGCATTACCAAATCTAAAGTGGACGCTACGATGGCATGAAGTAATAGTTGATCATGTCGAAGGCATTGATGATAAGCTAGATTGGCAACTACTTCGCCGGCCGCGACGATTGTTTTCGGCGGAGATGGTAGCAATCTAAAGTGGACGTATGATGGCATGAGTAATAGCTGATCTTGACGAAGCCATTGATGATAAGCCGGATTGGTGACTGTTTGCCGGCCGCGACGATCGTCTTTGGCGGGAATGACAGGAATCGGGTTAATTCCCTTATTCGTACCCGGAAGTGTTCTTACATGAGATTCTTGGGAAAAATTGTCAAAGAAGTCCTAAATATTTTGTACTTTTGCCAATTCAGTACTAAACCTTTTAAGTTTGTCGATTCGGTCTTATAGCTAGAGAGCTTAATTTGTGAAATTCGAGATGCTACATTTACATGAATGCGAACCAAAACATCTACGTAAATGCACATGTTCACACATCCAATTAAGATTTTGCATGCATGTCACACATCATCGAGCTCTTGTCATACGACAGACTCCATTCTAATTCGATGTAAAGACCTTCATCGAAAGGTAGAGGTGGCCACGGTTCGAAACCGGCCAATTCCGGTTCATGAACTGGCGGTTTCGTTCGTGGCCACCCTTGAATCGGAACTAACTCCTTAAGGGGTGGTCCCGGTTTTGGTTCGGATCCAACGATTTTGGGCTGGTTCAAGGGCCGGTTCCCGTTCGGATTTATATTTAATTTTTAAATAATAAATTATGAAATAAAAAAATAACAAATTATCAAATATAAATTATAACCAAATTGTACATTGTAATCAAATTTGGGCATGAAAAAGGAGGGGGAAGGAGCTTGAACTTAATGAATTATCATTAAGCGCTTATATATTTTATTGGGGATAGAAGAATCAAAGTCCATGTAGTTCTTTTATCGTTGATAACCCCAACTTACCTCATCGTCAATCGTCGGTACTCATTCAGGTAGTCGTGGCAAGTGGTATTTCTATCATCATCATCGAAAAATTTGGCTTATGCGTTGCGATCCATATCTTGTTGTCGAAATTGAGCCTTTGTCCAATCATCGAGACAAGCTTGAGCTTCCACCGAATCCGGATGTAATCTTGAAAGTCGATCGTCCAAAATTAATCCTCCAAAGATTAAATGCTTGTTCAACCACAACTGTTGAACAAGGGGTTGCTAAAATCGTCTTGCGATGAGAGCGAAAGTTGGAAATTGAGTTGAATTCATCTTTGCCACTCTAGAATTGAAAATTTTGTGCCTTCGAATTCACCAAACTCAAAAGAAATTGTTAAATAGGTCTCTATTTCAAAAATATTGCGTGTTGCTCCTTTTATCATTTTTGCCTACTCAATAGCATTTTGTACCCTCTACTAATTCTGTTACTCTCCCTACTTTGTATGCCAATAGATTGGGAAGATCCACTATTACATAAACTATATCTACTACAAAATTACTATGCAATTCTACTATTGCGTCTTTAACAAGCATTTGTACAATTTTAATATTTGCTGTTTATTCAAATGTAAACATTCATAATAGATATTCGGATTCTAATTTCATAAGAGCAACCAAATAAATAAGAGAAATTTTGATATAATAAAGCAGCCATTTTGCTCGCATTGCTATAATAGTCGGAGCCAATTGATCATTTTTTTATCATATTCTTCAAAAACACCAGCAATATTAACACACTCTATTAAAAATAAATGCGTAGTAGGATAATAAACACCGAGATAAACTATAAGTTGCATCGTTAAAAACTTTTAAAAAATATGATTTTTTTTGTAAATATCCCACTCTTGTGGGAATAAATTAATTTCGAAACATTATTTGAAATAAATGCACATAATAAATCTTCATAAGCAAAAGATTGATTAAGTAGCTCGTAGGTAAAATTCGAATGAGTCGGAACATCTTTTGAATTTTTTTTTGTGTTCTTCTATGTGCTTCAAAAAATCTATCCCATTATTTTATAATTTGGGGATGTTTCCATAAAAATTGAATTGCTTTCTTTTATTGGGCTGAGAAAAGTATCAAGAGTTCGTAAACCATATTGTACACATAAATTTAAAACATGACAAACACATTTAATGTGAAAAAATTATCCACCAAAAGCGGGTTTACAAATATTTTCTAAATCAAGAATGGAAGGGGTATTTCCGCGGCATTATCAAAATCAATTGAAAAAATTTATTAATCGAAGTATATTCTTCTAAAACTTGCCTAATTACTCTATAAATATTATTGGTCGTATGCCTATCATCAAAAACTTGAAATACAATAACTCTTTTTGAACGTTCTAATCGTCACCTATCTAATGACATATGATACCCATATAAGACCGAGTTTGCCAAGGATCACTCCAAATGTCGCTACCTATATACACACGTCCATTGAAATTCATAAAAAAGTTTTTCAACTCTTTTTTCCTTTTTCATAAAGCCCAAAAATTTCCTATTTAAGAGTATTTCTCGAAATGGATTTTGCTTGCGGAGTAAATGCGGTGTTTATAAAAAAAATAAAAATAAAAAATTTCACCAACATTAAACGCTAAACAATCAATGGCAAGATATTGAGCTAATATTTCGTTATAAAATTTTTTATTGTAACAAAATAAAGGAAAAGTGTTAGGATTGTCGTACCCCGAAAATTTATTGTTAAGCGGTGTCGATCCTCCCTTGCGTTGCATGTTTTGGCCTCGGATACCGTTTAAATGTTCCATTACCGCCTCCACCTATAAAAGCGTATGTTGCCCCACAATATTTGCATCTTACTTTACACTTGTTTTCGCCCAAATGTTCCTTCGTGAAGTGTTTTTATATGTTGGATGTACCCTCCCATTTACACTCATGTGTTGTCGACGTTTCTTTGATATCGGTAGGAGAATGAAGACTTTTTTACGTTGGAACGTGCTTCAACGTTGGGAATAACGTTGATATTATTATTCTTGTTTACCCAACATGCAAATTCAAGAAGATCATATTCATGAGGATGAGGATAATCGGATTGCCCCATCCACATCATGCTCTTTCCCCTGTCACCAAATATGTTTCCACTTGCTATTTTTTTTTTAAGAATCGAGCACAAAGCGAATTTGAAAAATTGAGAGAATTGAGCCGTAACGAGAGAATTGAGCGGATTAAGAAAATTGAGAGAATTTGTGAGAAAAAATGAAAAAGTAAGGTGTATTTATAAAAATTTAGGATAGTTTTAATAAATTAAGAAAAAAAAAAAGGGATTCGTGGACCGTTGCATTGCATGAGTCATCTTTCCCCATTTATTTATTTTTTTTTAAAATGTTAAAGCAATCAGCTTTAATTAGTCGGTTTCGAATTTCACTAAACCTGAATCAGCCCGTGAGAGCCGATTCCGATTGGTTAATGGGCCAAGTTCGATTGGTCAACAAGTCGATTTCGAGCCAATTCTAGGCCTAAATCCACTCGTGGCCATCCCTATTGCAAGGTGTTGCATGACACTCCACGTTATGACGTGAGATTATGCGACATGACGTGTTATTACATGAGTCATCGCCACATGAGAAAAGACAATAGGTCAATGCACGGCAATCAGATGATACAACGTGACAAAAAATTCAGTCCAACGGATTAGGGATGACCACGCTACCCACGTAATGGCCAGACGCCTCATCGGTGTCCGAAGGGGATTTTTTTCAGTAAAGGTCGGATATTCATGTCGATTTATTAGCTGCTCAAGAAAAACCTCGTCGCACGTTTCATTCCTTCGCCGAAACCGCTCAACTTCAGGTAAGAATCCTTGTGAATGACTGCTCAAATACCTGAGAAATTGCGTCTTTTCATTCAGCCCTTCGTCAGATTCTTGCAGATCCGTCTCGAGCGAGTCTCGACAGCCCTCCTTAACAGCTTCTTACCTCGTTTGTTTCTGGGGGTTCACCGTTGAACCGGCTTTCTCGAGTGTCCAAGTATGTCAGATGCCACAGATAGTTGATTTTGGGCAAAAGGGTCCTCTCAAGATGTTGTTTGTCCCGGAGTCTTGAGAAAACCCTTTTGCCCAAAATCAATTATTTGCTCTCTGTAGCCTTTTCCTACTCTGACCTCATCTGGTGATAGCTACTGATCCCAGAATAGTAGCAAGGAGAGAAGCACAGAATTCCTAATTTTTGTTGTCCTGAGGATTTTATCAAGAAAGCAATTGCATCTGTTTAAAAGTAATTATCAATATTGGAGGACGTTTCATATCGGTTTAAGATCTAAACCATATGCATCTATTAGATGAATCTATCTTCTACTGAAGTACAAGCAAATTTATGGTGGGTATAGGATCCAATACCTACCCATTGATTCAATGAATCAATTATTTCTTGTATTTTCAAAATATTAACTTATGTGACTTTTTCTTGCCTTGTTTATGATGTGTATGTTGATGATTACATAGCAAGTAAAACTATTTTGTACTTTGCAATACATTCATAAATGGGATGACATTTAGTAATTTGTCATTTATGTTTAAATGGAATCTACATAGTAATAACATAAAGGGCACACATATATGTGTAGTCGTAAAATAAACTCAAAATAAAGGGCGTAGAATATGGATTCTGCTCAAAATTTCGTTCTTCATGATACTTTTAGTAAATTAAGGTATTTGTGAGACAAAAACACTAATATATCACCAAACTTTACAATTCAACTTGATTCAATTCTTTACTCTTGATTCCTGAGCATAAACATTCGATTCACAAGTTGTATCTTAATTTGGCATCTGTGGTTATGAAGCATTATGGGAAAATATGGCATGATGATTATGGCTTTATTCTGTCCTATTGTTGAGGTTCTGAATAGGGCTGGCTGGTAATTCCTGTGAGGAAATTTTCTGTCAAGACTTGATTCTTCATTCATCTGGACATTGGTTTTTGGAAAAAAACAAAAAAGTCTTGAAGCTTCGATAAGCTTGTTATCTAGTGTTTTCATTTCCCTAAGTTGTGTTCAGAAAAGGTTTGATTGGGAGATGCTATTGATGGTTTGCTTATGTGTACTATAAGCTGTGCAAAGGAGAGAGTAGTCCTGCCATGTGCTTGCTCTTTCCAAGCAATGCCATCTCTTCTTTCGGTTATTGAACAATAAAAACCAAATTTTTTGCCAGCATCAGTAGAACCAGAAATTAGTAGTTGGTCATGTAAGTTATTCTGCAGAATCTCGTCCTACATTTATTCGGATTTCTGCCACTACCGCTCAAATGCATGTTACCAAATGCCTCTACTGCAGGATGATTACATAGTACATTGGGCGTGACTGTCAGAGCTTGGTATAGCTGTCTACCTCACAGCTTAATGAGGATGTTGAAGGAAGATGTTTCATGTCAGGTACCCTTAAATTTGCCATTGGTGGTTTTCTTCAGTACATTAGAAATTTACTGTGCTGTTTATTTGACTGTTTGCTGAGTGCTTGTGAAGCTGCCCCAATGGATTTGTATTCTTTCGTTGGTGTTGATGGATGTATATCAGCTTTTTGGAATCCAATCCTTAGCAAGGAAACTGGATTACTGATGATAAATTCTTAAATAGCAAACTGAGTTTGTCGAGGATTCCTTTTTTAGGTTTTGTGTCCTATTCAATATCAAGCTTTCAATCTCTTTCGCATGCCCAATGTATATCTAGTAATTGGGAGCTGTCGGTTGACTTTTAACTATTTCATTGATAGGACACATAAGCTAGGGAGACAAAACTCGGTGCACATCAAGGTTTGCCTCTTCCATTGCGTAGAGAAGTCAATGGTTACCTTGATGTACTTGTGAGCTAAATCGATCTGATCTAAATATGTTTTGTTCGCTGAATTTCCAGTTTCAACTACGGATATCCTTGTTTAGTTTGGCTGAAGGCGCTGTTATCATAAGTCAAATGACCACCTATTCTCTTATTGTTCTTACTTCTGTCATTCTACTCAAGTTTTTGAAAGAGGACGTCTTCTGCTTCAGTCTTCTGATTTTAGTGTTCTTACCCTTATTTCTTGTGCTTAACTGAAGCAAGCTTAGACTCTGCACTTAAATGACTGTGTTCCTATAGTTATAAGGTGACTTAAATTATTCTCGGGGTTTCTTGAATTTTAGCATACGAGATGTATTGGTTGCTTTATTTTCCTTTCATTCTTGTGAATTATTGGTGGGAATAGGTTGTTCCTCCTTATGAATGTATTGAGGATCTATTTGCTTTTCTGTTTGGATGGGGATTCTGAGGCGAGGTGCAGAGGCATTTATAGCATGAGCAATGTTTTGTCTGCAATGATCAGTTTGCACTCCACGTAGAACAAGATGGGATGGAGCAATCACTTGTCCATACCTTTTGAGAATATCAGAGAATTTTTATTGTAAAAAGTTGGGAAAGTCTCATAGGAGGAAGCTCTGTGATTTTGTCGAATTTGTATACAGCATGACTTTTCAAGTTTCTTGAAGAGGCAGATCGGCAAGGGTACTGTTGAAAGTGAGACTGTACTGCTTTCTCTACAAATGGTTCCTTGCTTGCTAATTGATTTTATCCCATGCCTTCAGGTTTTATACCCTACAAGCATGTGTTCAATTATTTCTGATTTTGAGGCTCAGTGAGTTAATAAGCAAGTTATGTTGACTCATGTATGCATCACAAAGTCTTGAAACAGTAATAGCATCATGGCTCCAGATTCTATTTGAAGGCTTGAAAGTTAGAATCTTTTAAAGCAGAGCATTCTTTAAAATCTGGGGTGAAATGTCTGTTTCAGTCCTTACAGGATGGCAGGAATGATGCTTCTAAGCAAAGATAGAAAGTACTTTCAATTCTATTATTGAGTCGGAAACGCGTCACTCATTGAATTTGCTTCTTTGTTAGACTTTTGCTCTTTACGAGAGATAGCTATTCGATGGGAACCTTGAATGAGCAGACTTTAGAAACTGTTGGAGAAGTACGGTGGATAGTAGAACTTCACTTGATGGATGGCTATTCGAACTATCATCTAAGAGTCTTAGATTCTTATTGGGGTAATATCTGTGAAAAAACCTCGACTGGTACGATATGTGATAAATTTATTTCAACTTATATTTTTTTCCACAAAAAGCTTCAACCGATGAATCTGTGATATATTTATCATAAATTATTTTTTTGATTACGTAAAACTCTAAATTGTTACATTTGTGATAAATTTATTTCAAATTATATTTTTGACCATCAAAAATTCGAAATTGGTACACCTATAACAAATTATTTGTGACAAATTTATCCTTAGTTTCCGTTAAATTGAGTTAATATCACAAAAAATCTCAAATTTATATAGTTTTGAGAAACAAATGGTAAAAATCTCAAATCGTGTCATCTAATTCAGTAATTTGAAGGTAAAATTTAACGGATTTTAACAAAGGATAAATTTACAACAACTATTTATAGTATTCTGTTTACTTGTATTTTTCCCGGTGTTGGCATTATGATAGAAGTTATCGAATCCTTTGGTCATGATAATGTTCATTTATAGATGATCTCAACGATATCAGGATGGGACACATTACTATTTTCCGGAGAGGTCAAGAACATAATCTTTCTGAAAAACAAAAGACGTAAGGCAACTTGGTCAATGTTGCAAGAATGCCGGCATTTTCGGCAGGAACTCTGATCAGCTGCCTAGATTAAGTGCTTGGGAAAGCTTGAGAACTTGGAGATCTTTTCAAATTCTAGGACGCGGCTAAATTTGCTCCACAGAAGACCTAGTAGTTTTGCTGCAAGTGACCTGTGCATCTATCCATGGAAAAGGTCGAGGTTCAAATGCGCAAGATTTCCAAGTGCTTTGCGGATCCGTCCCGAGAGCCTGCAACTGAATGAAGACATCATATAATCTTATTATCAAAGAGTCGGACTGATCTCTTAGCATTGCCGACGACAGATGTTGGGTAGTCAAAACTTGGTTAGCTAATGATGTTACCCATGAAAACACAAACAAAGTAGACGATTGATTGAACGCCGGTTCCAGCAAAGTACATTAAAGGCAGTGATGAGTTTTTTTCCTGAGGAATCCAACGTCCGTGATCAAAGTACATTTAAGATCACATACGTGATGCTCTGCATGATGTGAATAGATAGCAGCTAGCGCATGCACGACAACGATTTGAGTAAAACATTCCAAGGATGTGATTTTGCAATAGCTCAACCTACAGACCCTTCCTCAGGCTTGAATTTATGCCTATACTATCATAATGGCCTCATAAACTACAGCAACCGATCAAGAATGACTTTGCTTAACTTGCCTATAATACAACAAGAACATGACACATGACTTAGAAGGCCAGTCACACTTTTCATCGTCATCAGGGGAGCTATTCCAGTGCGATCATACCGCATTCTAGTTAGTTCCCATTGTTGGAATTTGACCTCATCGTGTATTCCGCCACCAGCTGCGCAAAGGAGGACGACTTGTTGTCGAGTAGCCTCTTCGGAGAATCATATTCTTCCACCAGCCCTGTACAGGGATCAAGAGAGCCATCTTATTTCACTTAAGAAAAGATTAATGCAGAATGCAACAGCAGGAGCAAGGAGAAATTGTTAAAAGATACTGACCATGATCTAAAACAAGAACCATATCACTATCAAGAACAGAAGTGATACGATGCGCGATAGTTATAACTGTACAGTCAGCAAAGTGCTGCCGCAGAGTTTGCTGAATGAGATTATCAGTAGCTGTGTCGACGGATGCGGTAGCTTCGTCGAGCACCAAGACCTTGCTTTTCTTGAGCAGCACGCGCCCAAGACACACGAGCTGCCTCTGACCCATGCTCCAGTTCTCTCCATTCTCAGTTACTGCATAATAACAATTATCGAAAAGCTAAGAAAAACAGAGGGTTGAGCAGGTTCTCAAAGATATTGTTTTGTGTTCTAGGAAACATCTTATTTTCCAAAAATCTTGTGATAATCTAAAGATTGATTAATGTACGACGTAAAGGATATTGCGAACTACATGATCAATTAAACTTCCAGGGATTAAATTAAAATGCTTCTTCCTATAAGTGCATCTAGGAGAACCACAAAAGAACAGTAACAGGAGGAAACATCAATATCAACATCAACATCACCTTTAACCCAAACTAGTTGGGGTCGGCGGTCGATGAACCCAAAAAGCAAGACCGAAAGAGCTATAAAATAAAACAAAATACAATAACAATGCTTATAATAATATAAGGAAAACAAAAGGACTAGGATTCGAAACGGCAGTCGGGAACATAGGGATTTTTGCCCCTCCACAATGTTAATCGCTTTCCTCCACTCTGTCCTAAGACAAACAAGACGCCAATCTATGTCCCACGCCAACAAATCCTGTTTTACTACTTTTCCCCAGGTAAGTTTCGGCCGACCTCTCCCTTTCCTCATGTCATTTTCCCTATAACACACTGTTCTTACCGGAGCATTTAGGGGTCTTCGAAGAATATGTCCAAACCATCTCAAACGATGTTCTCTCATCTTTTCGGCCACCAATACTACTTCAACTTTTCGTCGAATATCCTCATTTCTTATCTTATCCATTCTTGTATGGCCACACATCCACCTTAGCATTCTCATTTTCGCTACTTCCATCTTATGCTCATGTTGCCTCTGTGCTGGCCAACACTCACTCCGTAGATCAATGCAGTGCCTTACTACTGTTCTATAGAATTTTCCTTTTAGCCTAAGAAGAATTTTGCGATCACACAAAAATCCTGATGCACCGCGCCATTTCATCCAACCCGCTCCGATTCTATGGCTTACATCTTCATCAATCTCTCCCCTTTTGCAATATTGATCCTAAATATCCGAAAGTATCTTTCTTGGGTACCTCCTGTCCGAGCAAACCGACGGGTTCATCTCCTCCTCTTGCCTTGTCGAACTCACACTTCATGTATTCGGTCTTACTTCGACTTAACGTAAACCCTTTGGACTCCAACGTACTTCTCCATAATTCTAATTTAGCGTTAACCCCCGCCCTTGTCTCATCGATGAGCACAATATCATCTGCAAATAGCATACACCACGGCACCTCATCTTGGATATCTCTTGTTAGCTCGTCCATAACCATGGCAAAAGATAAGGACTCAAAGCCGAGCCTTGGTGTAAGCCCATTGTGATTGGGAAATAGCTTGATGTTCCATTACAAGCCTTCACACATGTAGTAGCTCCATCATACATATCCTCGATCTTTCTACATACTTTGACGGTACTTTTTTCTTCTCAAGCACCCACCATAAGGCACTGTCTTGGAACCCTATCATACGCCTTCTCAAGATCAATAAACACCATATGTAGATCTTTCTTCTTTTCTTGATACCTCTCCATCACTGTCGTATCAAGAAAATAGCCTCCATGGTAGACCGCCCGGCATAAATCCAAATTGATTTACGGATATCTTAGTCTCTAGTCTCAAACGATGCTCAATAACTCTCTCCCACAACTTCATAGTATGGCTCATAAGCTTAATGCCTCTATAGTTGGAACAATTCTGGATATCTCCCTTATTCTTATAGATAGGCACAAGCATACTTTTCCTCCATCCATCGGGCATCTTATTAGTATGGAGGATCTTGTTAAAAAGGTTAGTCAACCAACGTATTGCCACAACTCCTAAGCATCTCCACACTTCAATAGGGACACCATCGGGTCCCAAGGCCTTACTAGTCTTCATCTTCTTTAATGCCTCCTTAACTTCGTGCGCTCTAATTTTACGCACAAACCTTCTATTTGAATCATCGAAACGTCCTCCAAATCCATCTCCATGATATCACTCTCCATTAAAAAGCTTGCGAAAATAGCTCATCCACCTTTCCTTGACGTCGGCATCTCTTACTATAAGTTTTTGATTTTCATCCTTGATGCATCTAACATGTGTCAAGTCTTTACTTTTCTTGTCTCTTATCTTTGCAAGCCTATAGATACCTTTTTCTCCCTCTTTGCTCCCCAATTTTTTGTACATGTCGAAAAAAACCTTGCCTCTAGCCTCCCGCATAGCTTTCTTGGCATTTTTCCTTGCTAATCTAAACTTTGCCAAATTCTCTTCATTAGGACAAATATGCAAACGATGAAAACACTCCTTCTTCGTTTAATCGCCGCCCGCACCTCATCATTCCACCACCAAGTTTCCTTTGCTTGATGTCCGTTCCCTTTACTTTCCCCTAGTACCCCTCTTGCCACTTTTTGGATGCAATTAGACATCTTGTTCCACATCACATTAACTTCGTCCTCCAGGTTGCCACGGTCCTTCCCGAAACATTCTTTCCTTGAAATCTATTTGTTTTTCCTCTTTTAGCTTCCACCATCTTATTCTCGAATCTGACACCTCTTTGCGGTTTCGTGCTTTGTTATACCTAACCTCCAAAACCACCAACTTATGTTGCGTAGCAACGCATTCTCCAGGGTAGACTTTGCAATCTACATACGAGGCCCTATCATCCCTTCTAGCAAGGAAAAAGTCAATGCTACAATTTTGGCCATTGCGAAAAGTGATCGGATGTGACTCTCTTTTCCTGAAGAAGGTATTTGCCAACATCAAATCATAAGCTAAAGCGACGTTCAAGATGTCCGCACCAGCCTCATTTCTAGTCCCATAGCCAAAACCTCCATGAACTCGTCAAAACCTCCACTACTTTGTCCGACATGTCCATTTAAATCTCCTCCTATGAATACCTTCTCCTCGCGTGGTATTCCCCTCAAAATCTCCTCCAACTCTTCCCAAAAACTGTTCTTATCGGATACCGGCAGTCCAACTTGAGGTGCATACACACTAATGATATTTACAATTAGCTCTCCCACTACTAGCTTAACCAAAATAATTCTATCTCCCGATCTTTTGACATCAACCACCTTATCTCCGAAACTTTTATCGATCAAAATCCCAACTCCATTTACACTCTTTCTTGTGCCTGTGTACCACGGCTTGAATCCGGTGCCTTCCACCTCCTTTGCCTTTTCTCCAACCCATTTAGTCTCTTCAGTGCAAGCAATATTCACTTTTCTTCTAGCAAAAGTATCTCGCTAACTCCCTCAATTTACCCGTCAAGGTTCCTATGTTCCAACTCCCTAGTCGAATCCTTACCCCTGGGCCTTACTTGCCCCCCACACTCGCCCATAGAAGTGTGAGGACCCTCGCTCACTTCTCACCACACCCGGGCACCGATGCGGCGCATCACTCTGGGAATGATGGCCCAAGGCTAGCTTCCTTACCCCTCGCACCCGCCTATCTTGGTGCAAGGACCCTTGCCCATTTTTCGCTACATCCGGGCGCCGATGCAACGCGTCGCTAAGAAGGGTACGCTCCAACGAAATATCAATAGGGTTCATCTCATAAAAGGTAGCTAATTTTTTATAGCCGGCTCGCTACGCCGACGCAACCCTCCTCCTTTATCCTGGCTTGGGGAGGACTATGTAAACATACATAGGCGGAGTTAGTAACGGGAGGAAAAGGAAATAAAAATTTACCAAGAGGGCTTGTGATAATCTAAAGATTGATTGATGTACAATGCAAAGCATATTGCAAACTACATGATCGGTTAACTTCCAGGAATTAAATTAAAATACGTCTTCCTATGTTCTGATTGTCTTTTCGAGTCCTAGCCCTTTGTTTTCTTTATATTGTGATAGCTATGTTATTGTATTTTGTTTTATTTTATAGCTCTTTCGGTCTTGCTTTTTTGGGTTCATCGACCGCCGACCCCAACTAGTTTGGGTTAAAGGTGATGTTGATGTTGATGTTCCTATAAGTGCATCTAGGAGAACCACAAAAGAATGGTCACAAGAGGAAAAGGATATAAAAATTTACCAGTAGAATCTAATTTTCCTTCCTTCTTCCGGACCTCCTCCGCTAGTTGGCACTTATGCAGGGCCTAAAATTTGCAGAAACCTCGTTAGCTAACATCATCGATAAATCTGCTTCATGTGTAATTTTGACTGGTGCAAGGAAATGAACAAACCTCCCAAATCTGCTCATCTGTGTACTCCTCCAGAGGGTCCAAGTTACTTCTGATGGTCCCTTCAAACATAGTTGGGTCCTGGGGGATGATGCTCAGTCTAGACCTCAAATCGTGCAGTCCAATTGAGGAAATATTGACGTTGTCGATCATGATTTGACCAGCGGTGGGTTCCACAATTCTGAAGAGTGCTTGTATAAGGGTTGATTTACCGCTTCCAGTTCTCCCCACAATCCCGGTTTTCATTTCACCAGGAAAAGTGCACGTAATTCCCCGCAGAACAAGGGGCAAGTGCGAAGCATATCGGACCTGCATTCCACATGGTAGGTAGCAAATATAGGTCAGTCATGAACCGTAAAAGCTGTGAGATGAGATGATATGGAAGCTTCATGTACCTGCAGACTGCAGATGTTGATCTCTCCACGTGATGGCCAAGAGACAGACAGGCGATTTTCCTCCAATACAAGAGGGGGCTCACTCGGGATGCTGGTGTACTGCAGTATCCTCTCGACCGATATGATTCTGTTCTCCATAGTGCAGAGATTCCAAATCACCCAAGCTTGTAACATGTTTAGATTAAGTCCATAGGTCACAGCTAATCCGGCCATGGCTTCAGAAATCACGAAAGAAGCAGTGTAAACATCAAATGTGCCGGAAACAATTACATGCATACAACAGCATTTGAAATCTCAAAGCAATTTTTTACCTGGATCAACAAATCCCTCAGGAACAGAGACTAGGAAAATCAAAGAAAAGCCGAAAGTAATCGAGGATAGCATGTCTAGGCGAAAACACAACCATTCCATTGCCCCAGCAATATGAAACTTGGGCCGCGAATATTCATCAGTAAGTTTCATATTTGTATCATGGAACCGAGATTCTTGATCAAAGCTTCTAATCGTGGTGGCTCCTGAAATTGTCTCAGCAAAGTGCTGTATTCCTGGAGCTTTGCATACCCCAACCAACCTTGACAATTCTCGTGCAGAAGATATGTAATATTGCTGGAGACGCAAAAATAATTCAGTCAGTGTATAGTTTCAAGGATTCAAAAGAATCTACATAGATCAGATGTATAGAGATACTTTTTCAAGCTCATGACATGCCAAAAAAGTTTGTCGCTCATGAGAAAGAGTGAAAGGAAGTAAAAAAACAAAATAACTAGCAGAACAAATCCAAAACCAGAAGTCATACTGAAAAGATGGAGCCAAGTCCTCTGTGCTCTTCTTGACAGTTAGAAAAAGACCAGAAGAGCCAGGATGATTACCTGATACCACACACAGACTGCAATGACAGGGATAAAAATTATGAAAACCTGCCATGCAACCTGAGACATCACAGCGATAATTCCAAGGAGCTGGATCATTGAGAAAGCAAATGCCGCAACTAAATATTGCATGTTTGTATCCACGGCGCTCTGGTCTGTAGAAGCCTACAAAAGCAAAGAAAAGACGCCTTAATATATGCAGTTCCTCATGGATAATCATAGTCAACACGAACAAAATGCAAGTGATTAGATAAAAGACAGACCTCTACAAGCCTAAACAGAAGAACTACAGCCCCCTGAAACAATATTATAACGAGTATATTATACATACCCTATTGAGGATTCTTCCACTTGGAGTAGCATCGAAGAACGACATTGGGGCACGGAAAATACAAAAGTGCATCCTATTGAAGAGCTCAGTTGCTGTCTTGTACCCAACAGTTGCAAGAGCAGTAGCTCTCACAAGAACACATAGAGAACTGCCAGCAGCCAAAGCTACATAGACCGCTATTAGAGTTGATCCCGTAACATCAGGCTTGACATCCTCAGACACAGGAGTCGCCCAAGCCATCCAATAATTGCTTCCTATTTGAAGCAGCTGAAAGAGACTATGAGCCAGCAATATGACCGGCACAAGAGCTCCTCCATATGCCATTGTGATGTACTTCCAGTACACTGTGAATCCGACTTTACCTTTCTCTCTTTCTTCTTCTTGAACAAGCTGCCCTTTGGTCCCGATATTGTCGATGACTTCACCTTTCTGAGAAGCTTTGCTTTCATCCTCCCCAGCAACCTTCCCATTAATACCCGTACCACCATTTTGAACACTGCTACTTTTTCCTCCATTTGCTGGTCCGACTTGTATGGAATCTACCTCTGACAAAGCTTTGTTATGTGCACCTACAAGCTCCATGAAATTTGTCCCTGCATGAAGTATATCGTTGTATTTTCCTGCTTCCGTAATCCTTCCATCCTTCATAACCTAACGAAAAATAAGAACAATGCTTTGTATCACGACTCTACAACTAGAATGAATGAAAGACCGGTTCCGTAATTTGTGAATTGCTCACCAGTATAAGATCAGCCGCAGGCAAGAATTCCACTTGATGAGTTACGTAAATCGCAGTTTTGGTACTTAAAAGGCCCAACAAGCATTCCTGGCAAAAACAAACTCAATAAGTAGTCAATTCCTGAAGCATTAACCCAGTGCACGCAACGATCACACAAAGTGTGGCAAATATCCCCAGAGAGAGTGAGGAGGGGGCCCCTTAAAAGAACAACTCCACCTCCAAGAACCGAAAACAGGTGCAAAGTGAAAACTATCAAAATTAGCTCATCTACAAATATGTGCTTCTATGAGTGTAAGGGTGCATATGTGAATCAATTCTACCAAGTAACAACTAGGAATTAGCAGGCACAAGCAGGTTACCTTAAAGAGATGAGATCCTGTATGAGCATCCACAGCACTAAAAGGGTCGTCGAATATATAAATGTCCGCATCTTGGTAGACTGCGCGAGCAATCTGAATTCTTTGCTTTTGTCCACCACTCAGATTTATTCCTCTCTCTCCTATGACTGTTTGATCACCGTGTGAAAGAATTTCCAGATCCTTCTTCAAGGAGCATGCTTCAAGGACCCTTTCATATCTCTCTCTGTCCATCTCCTTACCAAATAAGATGTTGTCGACGATCTTGCCACTCTGAATCCATGGAGACTGAGCAACATAAGCCTTAGTGCCGCACAACCTGAGGGTCCCAGATATCTTTGGCATTTCTCCCAGAATGCAGGAAAGCAAGCTTGATTTTCCTGAGCCGACGGTTCCGCAAACAGCAACCTTCATGCCCCTTCGTGCCCTCAAATTTATGTCCTTAAGTGTGGGGTGAGACGAAGCCAAGTCCCAGGAGAAATTCCCACCAATTATCTCAACTGCTGCGTCCGTATTTCCCTGAGGAATCCTCTCAACGACATCACTCTGCAGATCCTCAAGACGCAAGAAGGATGATATTCTGTCGAGTGAAACCTTCGTCTGAGCTATCATCGATATCGTGTCGGGAAGACTGTAGATGGGCTCTTGGAGGATCCTAAACGTTGCAAGGGCAGATAGGATTTTTCCGGAAGAAAGCGGGATCCCCATCAACATACATGTGCCAAAAGTGATGACCGAAACGAAGGTGGGTGCACCCCAGAAGACGAAAGAGGTCATTGCTTGAGTGTAAACGAACTTCTTCAACCATCCTGTCTCGGCATTTGAAGCTCGAAAACCTTCGACAAGAATTTCATCTCCCATCCCTGAAGCTTCAGAATTCTCATGTTCCGGAGAATCTCTGAAGTTGCCTTCATCCTTTTATCTTTTGATTTCATCAGTCTGTCCTGATACTTCTCCTGCATCTTACCTAAGGGAACATTTGCTAACATAACAAGCACAGTGGCCACAAAAGCTGCAATAGCAGCAAGTCCAAGGTTTTTGTACAATATCCCCAAAGCCAAAGCCACTTGCAAAAGCACCATCCATGGGTCGTGCATGTACCAACCAAAGTCACCCACCCTCTCGGCATCAACAGACATGAAATTGATGATCTCTCCACTAGTATGGCCCTGTTTTGACAGGCACGAAAGGGTCAAGCCCTTGTCATATATCATGGCAACCAACACTGCTCGCATCCTAATCCCAACCTGCTGTAACCTGAAGAACCATTGCCTCTGTGAAAGGCATTCAACAAGCTTAGCCACTAAAAATGCCGATACTAGCAAATATCCTTCATTTTCATATTGGCGTCGCCCGTTAAGAAATTGAACAAGGGTGTCAATAAGGTATGGGCCAACATAAGAAGCCAATACATAAAGAAGCGCAAAAACGCCGTTGAAAGAATCTGTCTCCACACAGACAAGAACAATGCCTTCACCAGCCTCCACGTAGTTACTCCATCACTAGCCTCCACATTGAACAGAAGTTTACTACTGAAGTTTTGAGAAGCCCCAACCACACTATCGCCAGAATCAAGTTGAGGAACATCCTCGAGGTCCAAGGTTTTCCTATTCCCAATGGAAATAAGAGGACTCATCCAAGAGAAAGTAACTACGCTAAGTATACCAGCTCTAGAATAAGGCGTCACTGTCTCGCTCCCTCTAACCTTATTCAACCCCACACCATCAGTATTACTCGATATCAAAGTATTACCATTTAGAAGGGGCTCTTCAAGGAGGTGCCCTTCAACCTGATTTTTCCCGAAGAACCCCACACAACAGAAGTACAAACCCGTCAAGACAGAGATTATGTCAGATACGAAATCCCGAACCGGCAACGAGACAACATGTTTCTCATACCGAACGATGTCTAGAACAAGGGAATAACAGGAAACAGAGAAGTAGAAACCCCACCAAAGTCTTAACAGGAATGGGAACTTGGATTCACCAGAATCAGAGTTTCGACCATGCAGGTAAACACACGTTACACCCCAAGCAACAGCCGTGAGAGCAGAATCCACAAGGGACACCATTCTCACATCCGACCAGCCATTTCTATACCAATAAAAATAGTTCAACACGCACAAGACGAGATTGAACAGAGACACGCCCAAGGCCCAAGAAAGAGTCAGTTTATACAAGAGACCGCTCTTCCTCCTACGACTCCCCTTTGAACCCTCATCATGCCCTGACCTTATTTTCTTGCACACCCATGAGACAAGCAGGGCAAGCAACAACACCAGGTGCAAAGAACCGGAAAAGCCATGAACGAAGATGGGTCCAGCGAGAAAATCGCTACCTGAGGACATGAGAGCAGAGGAGCGAGAGAAGAGGGTCAGGGCTACCTGCTTTGGTGAATCAAAAGCTCCCATTTTGTTGGGGGGCTTTTCTGTGAGATTGGCGCGGGGGCTTTTGTGCTTTGGGAGAATGAGCCTCCGAAGAAAATGTTGTGCGAGAGAACCAAGAAGGGGTGGTGTTGTCCTTATGTTCACTCGTGACTCTGTGGAAATTAGCGCGGAAGATGTCGCTCCTAGTGCGCGCGGCGTTGGTCCACAAGTTACAAAAAGAGGTCAACGGAATAGTTTTTTTTTTTTTCCTTGGGCAAGGGTTAAACGTGGTGCGCAAGCCAACATGGACGGAGATTGCCACCTGTTCTGGCTGGCCATGGAAGGAGAGGCGGACAAAAGAAGAAACAAACATAAAATAACAAAAGACGAAGAAATGTTTCGGCCTTCATTTCCTGGAAAATACTAAAGCGAACTTGTTTTCCAAAACCAACGTAGGACTAAACAAAATTATTGTTAGAACGGGGCTTCATAGATCGGCAAACCCAACATTTTATCCAAGCAATTCCAATAAAACGGCACGTTTTTCAATGACAAGTTCATAAATCACGCAAATCTCGAACGCTTTTGGCTGTCTTTCCAGAGAAGCTTTTGCTAGTCTGATGTCAAAATTCGAAGGGGTCTTTCCGGAGAAGCTTGCTACTTGCTAGGGTGATGGCAAAAGACGGGACATTGGAAAAAGAAATCACCACTTGTAATTTCCTCAATTTTTGGCAAGCTATGTGAAAGTCGCCCTAGTCTCAATTCCTCGAATCTAAAGAACTTATTAATGAGTAGTTGTCCTCATATCCTAATTGGGATTTGCCTCTAGTTAAGGTTGGCATCGCTAAAGACCTGTTTGCGAAACGACATTAAACACGAATTATAAAGTGGGGATTTGTATAGTCCGGGTTGATCTAGTCACGGTATGGAACCGAGAATCGGACCGATAGTCCTGGTCTTCAAATTTTCGGGACCGGTACGGGACCGATTGGGATTGGCGGTCCGATCCGATCCCGGTTCGATCCCAATGGGACCGTTGATACCAGTAATTTTTAGAAATCTAAACCTTTGATCTAAACCGACAACTTTCAATCTCAACAATCTAACCTAAAAAAATATATACATGACCATCGTACAAAGATCACATGAGCACACCGTAATCCTAAAATAATAATAAAAGACTAAATTAGGAAAGAAAACACTTAAAACAACCGGAACAGGATTATGCTCCTGCAAGCATTCTCCTCGAGTTGAAAAGAATCAAGCTCAAAGTGGGATTACACTTATTACACTTATACTTTATTGAATTCAAGTGTGAACAAAACAATGAGTTTGCATAATATAATCAAGATAAAACACAGATCGAGTCAAACCAAAACACGATCGGGGATTGCATATTGACAAATATGATCGGAGGCTATATTATGAAGGTAAGATGCGAACGTCAAGCAAGAGGAGAGGAGTGAGTGTGGAGCAAAAAATAAAAAATTAAGTTAATTAGTTTTTCAAAAATTTCTCGAGCGGTCCAGTTCGGTCCTATCCATCATGGAATAGGGAATCGGACCGCCCGGTCACCAATCTCATTTTGAGATCGGGTATCGGACCAACCCGACCGGTTCGGTCTAGTCTCGTCTGGTCCGGTTTGCTCACACCTATTATAAAGAAATAACATCGAAATACGGGATGACATGACACGTCTTAATCTATACAAAGATACTAATTAACATGGTTTTATTATATTTCCAGCATCAAGGTGTAGAATTCTATCAAAGATATTTCATCTCGATACGAATAAACATGAATAACGAAATGACACGTCACCGTGCACTACAAAAAAAAACGGAATTAGCCACGAAAATTAGCGACGGAAAACATTTGTTGCAAATTTGTGACGAAATTTGCGATTTAATTGAGTTTTCGTCGCAAATTTTCGACGACAATAGCGACAACAATATTTCATTGCTAATTTGTGACAAATTTTTTTTCGTCACAAATTTAGCGACGAAAACTCAATTTTGTCACAGATTTAGAGAGGAAAACTAAATTGGTCGCAAATTTAGCGACGAAATCTCGAGTTACGTCGCAAATTTAGCTACGAAAGCTCAAGTCGTCGCAAATTTAGCGACGAGAACTAAATTTCGTCGGAAAATGCACGATGCATATTATTTTCTTGGAATTGGCTAAAAATCATCTGCAAACTCCACCGACACTCTTTCGTCGCAAAATTGAATATTTCGTGGCTAAATTCGTGGTGATTAAAGTTTCCCCCTTAAAAATCCCGTGACCTTCTCTCTCACCGCACTCTTGTCTCTCTCTCTCTCTCTCTCTCTCTCTCCAGTCCGCACTCTTCTTGTTCAACCGCTCTCTCCTCTCTTCATTTTGCCTTCTCTCTTCTCGCTTCTCCATTTTTATTTGTATCTTATGGTAAGCATAGAATAAATTATTGTTTATTTCATCAATTTCTTCTATCAAATGCTACGGGTTTCATGAATCTTAAGTATATTTTTTTTGTCTTTTTTTAGATACTTGTCTATTTGAAGATCTCGCAATCCCGCAAATTGAGCACTTTCTCCTGCAAAATATTCAATCGGACACTTGGGTAAGCATTGTTGACATTGCAACTTTTTTTTTTTAAATTGCGAAGTAAAGTTGAGCTCATAAGTTAAGGTGTACGTGTAGTAATGCAAGATTAGCGATAATATTTGTGATATTTTCTCTAAAAAACGTTCATATAGGGTTGCGGACTTGGGTTGAATTTCGTATTTTTTAGTTGCTTTGGATGAAAAATTGTCTGCGAATTTGCGACGACAAGGGCACGTTCGTCGCAAAATTTACTACGAAAACTGAATTTCATGACAAACTATGCTTTGTTGTCTTGTGACGAAAACATATTTTCGTCGCAAAATTTGAAACGAAATAGTGGTCATTGCAAATTTGCGACGAAAATTGTATGTCATCGCAAAATTTGCGACAAAAATTGTATGTCGTCACAAATTGTTGCGACGAAAATCGAGTTTCGTCGCAAAATTTGCGAGGAAAGTTGAATGTTGTCGCAACATAGTGACGAACACATTTTTTCGTGGCTAATTGGCCATGAATCACTTGTTTCGTCGCTAATTAGCAACAAATAATCCTCATCACAAAATATTAACAGTGTCGTCGTTAAATTCGCATCTCATGGTAATCATAGAATAAATTATTATTTATTTCGCCATTTTCTTCTATCAATTGTCATAAGCTTCATGAATCTTAAGTAATTTAATTTTTAAGATACTTGTCCATTTGAAGGTCTCGCAATCCAAGTGGACCTTACAATTCTCATCAAATTGATTGCTTATATTATAAATATTTCAGTCACTTCTTGAAATGGTATTTTTTTCATTTTTTTCAATTTGAAAGTAATTGTTTCGTGGGTAAGTGTATTTTAATTTTACAATTTGACGATTTTAATTAAGAAGATTAAATAGTAGATATGGTATTTTAATATTAGAAGAGATTTTTTAATTTTTGTACAGACACAATGCAAAGAGAGAGGGCTTGGATGTATAATAAGAACTTACCTGGACGTCGAGGATTGGTGATGAGTTTCGTATTGGGTTGGAACGGTTTTTTGGAGTTTGCTAGTGGTAAATTTGAGTTGATGGATGGAAATAAGTTAAGGTGTCCGTGTAAAAGGTGCAGTAATAATAAATTTCATGCGTGTGACAAAGTTAGAGAACATCTTTGTAGATTTGGGTTCACTCCGAACTATTATAATTGGACTTGCCATGGTGAACAATTTATATCGATGAAGGACATGGAACAAGTGACCAATTTTCAGTGAGGGAGGAATGTAGCTATTATAATCAATTGAACCCATATCGGAGGATGGTGATTGATGCACCGGTCAAAATTTCATTTCGTAATCGAACCATGCTAGTACTAGTTTTGCTCCTACATTTGAACAAGTGGGTAATAGCTATGCATCACAAATGGAAGAGGCAGGAGTAACAGGTTTTGATGAGAATGTGCACAATGAAACTTTTACATCTAATCGGTTTTGGGAAGTGTTGAAAGCAGAGATGAACCTTTATGGGCAGGTTGTGATAACCACACTAGGTTATCGGATGCAAGCAAGACGTTAAACATCAAGGCAGAGCATAATGTGTCCGAGAATTGCTTCAACTCTTTTGTTGACGTAATGCGGGAAGCAATGCCTCACGATAATATCATGCCAGGTGATTTTTATGACATGAAGAAGCTAATGGATGATTTAGGTCTTCCAAGTGGTAAGGATTGATGTATGTAGTACGGGTTGTATGTTATATTGGGGGGATGATGAAAATGCCGAATCTTGCAAATTCGTGGCCAACCGAGGTACAAGATTAGCGGGAGGCGAGTCGTTATCGAAGCGTAGACCATGTAAACAATTATTTTATCTGCCCTTAATCCCCAGTTGCAAAGGCTTTATGCGTCTAGAGCCATCGCTGAGCACATGAATTGGCATGCAAATCATGAAACCGATGAGGGTTTGATGTGTCATCCTTCGGATGCGGAGGCATGGAAACATTTTGATAGAACATATCCCGAGTTTGCGATGGAGCCTCGAAACATCAGGTTAGGTCTGTGCCGATGGATTTGCCCCATTTGGGAAATCGGGAAAAAGTTATTCATGTTGGCCGATTATCCTAACTCCGTACAATCTACCACCCTGGTATGTGCATGAAGACACCTTATATGTTTTTGACGTTGATCGTGCCTGGCCCGCAAAATCCAAAAAAATTGATAGATGTTTATATGCAACCATTGATTACGGAGTTACGACGGCTATGGGATGAAGGTGTTCTTACGTATGATGTTTCTACCGATCAAACATTTGTAATGAAGGCTGCACTTCTTTGGACGATAAATGACTTTCCGGCTTATGGGATGTTATCTGGATGGAGTATAGTTGGGATCTTAGGATGTCCGATATGTATGGAGAGATCAAAGTCATTTAGATTAAAACACGGTAAGAAGGCCAGCTATTTTGATTGTCACTGGACAATTTTTGCCGATAAATCATACATTCCGAAGGAATAAAAAGAGTTCATCAAGAATAGGATTGAAAGAACACCTCCACCATTGAGGTTGATTGGTGATCAAATTTGGGAGCGAGTGCATGACTTTCCGATTGTTGTTGAAAACCCCTATGGCACGACTATTGCGTACGGAAGCGCACATAAGTGGACTAAGCGCAGTATATTTTGGGATTTACCATATTGGAAGACCCATCTTATTCGTCATAATCTTGACGTCATGCATATAAAAAAGAATGTTTTCGATAATGTCATCAATACTACGATGGACGTCACTGGAAAAACGAAAGACAACTTGAATGCAAGAAAAGATATGAGAGTTATTTGTGATCGGCAAAGCACTAGATGTGGATGCAAACAGTAGGGGACCAAAACCAAAAGCAATTTACACATTGGACGGGGAGCGGAGACGAGTTGTTTGTCATTGGTTGAAATCGTACGATTTCTTGATGGATACGCTTCGAACATCGGGAGATGTGTTGATTTGAACGAATGCAAGTTGACAGGTCCGAAGAGCCATGATTGCCACATATTTATGGAAAGACTAATTCCAATAGCTTTCAAGGAACTTCTACCGAACTTTGTATGGGGCGCTATCACGAGTTAAGCAATTTTCTTCATGATATTTGCTCAACGGTGTTAAAAGCATCACACATGGAGAAGCTGAAGGAAGATATTCCAATCATTCTTTGCAACTTAGAAATGATATTCCCTCCATCGTTCTTTGATTCAATGGAGCATCTCTTAGTTCACTTGCCTTTTGAGGCCAAAGTTGCGAGTCCCGTCCAATTTATTTGGATGTATCCATTTGAGAGGTAAAATATAAATTTTTAATAAATTTGAAATTACTTTATTACTTATTATGTTATGATGAAGTTTTCCCTATTGCAACTAGGTTCTTATATCATTTGAAGAGAAAAGCGAAGAACAAGGCATATATTGAAGCTTCAATTTGTAATGCATATATTATGGAAGAAGTGACAACATTTGCATCATATTATTTTGAGCCGCACGTGCGGTGCAAGAGGCGGAGAGCAGGAAGAAATGATGAGGGGCTCATTGATCCCAATTGCAAATCATTCTCTATTTTCAATTATCTTGGACGAGCAAGCGGCGCATGTAAGTCTCGTTACTTAACAGGACGAAGAATGGCGGGCAAGCCCATACATATATTTTCGTTGAACTGTCCGGAAGTGGAGCCATACTTCGAGTAAGTGTACTTTTGCAAATATATTTATTTTGTGTCAAACATTTGCTAATATATAAATGGTATTTGTTAATAGGATTTTTCGAACTTCAATGTATGGACTACCACCAAATGAGTTCGACCATTTATGGGATAAACAATTTGCGGAATGGTTCAAAATATATGTAAGTTGCCTATGGACGAAAAGCAAGTTATTAATATTTTATAAATCAGTAATTAAAAAAATATTATTGACTTTGCATATGTGACTTCAGGTTCACAAGTACACATGATCAAGTCGAAGAGCAAGGATTGCTATATCATCTATCATGGGGTCCAAAAAGAATGGTACGAACTTGGCAAGCATATTTCATAAACGGGTTCAATTTTCACACTCGAGAGTATGGAATGGGAAAAGCCATAATGAATAGTGGTGTGTGTGTTCGGTCATCGGTGGTAGTGCGAAAGATGATTTTTATGGCTTGTTGGATGAAATTATAGAGATAGAGTATCCTGGACCATTAATGCGGGTTGTGTTATTTAAGTGCATGTGGTTCGACCCCGTCGGAGGAATGAAGGTGCATACGAAGTTTAATTTGGTTGAAGTAAATCACAAGAAAAAGTATATGAAATATAAACCATTTATCTTGGCACAACAAGCAATTCAAGTATATTATGCATCGTATCCTAGTTTGAAACGCGACAAAGTTGATTGGTGGGCTGATGTCAAACCAAAGCACGAAGAAAAATCGAGCAACATTGGAAGGATATAGCGTATCAACAAGAGGAAGTTTGTAACATGATTGAAATTGAAGAATATAACATTCCGACTTTACGAGATCTATGCGGAGCTGTGATAGATGTGGATCCAAATGAAATTCGCGAATCAAATGTAGAAGGCGTTGACGAATCGATTTCGAGACGAGAGGTTGAATATGATTCTCTTGAAGAAGATGAAGAAGAAGAAGAAGAAGATTAGGATTTTTGACACTTTCACTAATAGGACATTTGTTGCTAAATTTGATGATTTTGCATTGGATAGGACATTCGTTGCACATTTGCTACGACTCTATGTTTTTGTTGTTATTATTATAAATTATTTTAGTTATTGTTAAATATGTCTTGAATTTTAACTACTTGGTTTGGTTCATCACTTGACTTGACATATTTTTATACGGTTCAAAAGTGGAGGAAAAATTGAGATTTAGTTTGCTTGCTTCGAGTTGGGCCTATCGAACAAGTCTCTATAGTGGTGTGAATAGATTTCTATAGGGGTTCGGGGCAACGCCCCCGAATTTTTTTTTTTTTGGCTCTATTTTATACTTGTGGCAAAAGCCGAAAAAAAATTTGCAACGAAATGCTTGTTCGTCACAAATTTGGCAAGGAGATCTGAATTTCGTGGAAAAAGATTTGCGACGACCATTGAATTTCGTCGCAAAAAATTGTGACGAAAAGTCGTTTGTGGCAAATTTTTCAACGAGAACCGCACTTCATCACAAAAATATGCGACGAAATGCTATTCGTCGCAAATGTTGCGAGGAGATCTGAATTTCGTGGAAAAAATTTTGCGACGAAAGTCACTTTGTCGCAAAATTTGTGACGATAACCTGAAGTTCGCCACAAAAAAATTGCGACGAACATCATTTTCGTTGCAACATTGCCAACGAAAAATTTTTCGTTGCAAAATTTCCCACAAAAACTCTATGTCGTCGAAAAATTTCCCACGGATGGTGAATTTCGTCGCAAACTTTTGCGACGAAAGGCCATTTTCGTTGCAAAAAAAGAGGGCTTAATTCCCAATTAGGTCACTCACTTCTCTCTCACGTTCCTCCCGGCTTCTCTCTCTCTCGCCTCTCTCGCTGCCCCTCACCCGACGTCGAAGATCCCATCTCGCCGGACCTCGAGACCCACCGAAGCAGCATTCTCGTGCCTCGTCGACTCCCCTCCCGGCTTCTCTCTCTCTCGTGTCTCTCGCTGCCCCTCAACCGAAGTCGAAGATCCCATCTCGCCGGATCTCGAGACCCACCGAAGCAGCATCCAGACCCTCTCGGCCTCGAGCACTCACCCGCCAAGCATCCGGACCCCCTCTCGGCCTCGAGCACTCAACCATACGTCGCCTCACTTGCTTGCCGCTCCGTCTCGTACCTTCGCTAGCCTCCGACTCCGGCCCGCTGCCGAGAACCAGGTACTTTTCGTTTCTCGATGTCACGTTTCTTCATAGATAAAATGATTTCTTGATTCTAGATTAACCATAGAACTGTTTCAATTAGTTCCCTTGAAGGTGCGTGTTCCCTGGACTAAAAAAAAATTTGTCATCCGACAATACGCAAGTTCCGGACAGAGTAACTTTTTAGTCGATGATGGTTGTGATCTCATTTTCATTCCACATACTAATCACACTCAAGCAAAATATTGTTGAACCCTCTCGTTTGCTTACTCCTCTTAATTTGTCTTTGGGCTTTGCAAACGGTGCTCAATCCCTCCTTAATTACCATGGGGCACCTAATGCTTAAGATTTCATTCGGATTGCTCATTTGATCATTAGATACACTTCTAATTCTTCAATTGGATAACCTGCTGATGACTAATGATTTTGCCCTTAGCTACTATCTCGAAGTTATTTGCATATTTTAATTGAACACAAACGTATTCATCGCATGGAGCTCTATGTCCCTTCCCTTACATGGGGTGCATAACAAGGGTGGCCAAATAGTGGAAGACATGCTAAATGGGCACTTTTGGCTGATGGATCATGATGAACTCACTGCGTCTAACACTTTGCCAATATCTTTTCGTTTTGGTTTATCCCTTTCTTTCAAGCCAAAGACGAATATATCATTAGTTGGATCTCGTAATCCTTGCATACCACTTTGTGTGAACATTTACTTTTGTTAAACTTGTGTCGCTACTATGTATGGCATTACAATAGCAAATATATAGGGCAGGTTCCATTATATGTTCCTGGACCTTTTTGGCTTCCTGTGCTATTATTGGCTTCATCGGGCTTTATAATAAATTCGTTTTTCGTCCATGAACTAATAGACAGGTGAAATCGATTTTATAATCCTTCTTGTCTAACTTCCGAGAGGTAATTCATAAAAAACTGAATTCATCCCGGTCAGATTTTGAGTTTTGCTTATTGACATGGTGAACGATGTTTACTCCTCCAACCGAAGTTCATGGTCATGGCATATCGTTCGTTTCGAATTAGTGAGAAGACCAGTAAGATTTAGCTTTAGGTTGACGGACCTAAAACACCTGAAGACATGCATGAAATAATCATATGTATCTTTTGCGTGAGTGACTATGAGAATTGTATTGGATCACATACTATCGAAGCTTATAATTTTTGTTACTTTTGCGGTATCGCTTGTAGCTAGGAATTTGCCTCCGACCCCAGCCCCGGCCAAGAACCTAGCCTCGCCCTCTATCCATACATGAAGATGCATTTTGCTTTAGCTTTTAAGATTTGTCGTTTATTTGATCGGAAATCGCCTCTTGAAGAGGTTCGAAAATTGAAACCAACAAAAGATAGGCAAGTATATAATGTCATGTAATATGCTCCTCTTTATTTTTCGTGGAATCGATGACTACAAGATTTCAATAGGTTCCTTCAATGCTAGAGATTAGTATTTATCGGAGGCGATAGCAAGCTCCTTATGCTTCTCACTTGTGGTCCGAAACAAAATGGTAAGCTTCATGATGTACGTCATTATGTGTCCCTAATACATGTTCTTATTTTTTCTTATGTTTGTCTAATCTTTTTAATTGTCGGTATAAGCGTGGAGGTCACATCCGTGGTGCATCTTCACAAGGAAGACCAAGCCCTTCCCATTCACCTTCACCTTCGCCTTCCCCTAGCTCATCCCCGGCCCTTTCCTCTAGCTCGTCCCCCGGCCCTTTCCTTTGGCTCGTCCCCGGCCCTTTCCTCCGGCTCGCCCCCGGCCCTTTCCTCTCACTCTCAACCACTACATGCCGAAGGACCCATCCGACCTGAATGTACTTGAGTTCCACGTGCTTCTATTCCACCTTCTTCAGTGGAACACTCGCATGATGAGGGAAGCACACCTGAAGAAGATAGCCGGACCGTGATAAGGCCATTTGGAGATTCGTAAGTTTTTTTTTTTTAACGTAAATGCAATATTTATGGTCATCCCTTTATTTGGTTTTAGATATGAATGTGAACTGCATTGTCTTTGTTTGCGGATTCGACGACGCTCTGCGGGTGGTGCGGGTACTTAATAAAATTGTGAATAATTATTGGAGGGGGTCGTGGATTAGTTATAGTGCCGCTCCAAGACAAGTGAAGGATTTGTGGTGGAACGAGTTCAAGGTAAGTTTTGTTCTTTTGTTTTCTTACAAACTAAGTTCGGCGTAAATGAAATCAGTTGTTTTTCCATTGATTACAGCGAAAGTTCAAATGGGAGGAATCGGAGGAGGAGGAAATTAAAAGAATTTTTAAGAAAAAAACTGGTGATCACATTCACAATGTGATGAATAGAGCAAAGACACAAAATGTCAAGCCACATTTTATCACCAGTGACGATTGGGAGGAAATGAAGACAAGTTGGGAAAGTGAAAAAAATAAGGGAAGGAGTGAACGGAATAAGAAGAATCGAGCTTCTTGTTCTATGAAGGGTGCGCGACGTATCTTTGGGGGCTCCATCAACGTTGCGGAGCATAGAAAAAGGATGGTAAGTTCGATAAATATGTGGTAAGTTAATTTAATTTAATTGCTCATTTGTGTTTCAATTTTATAGGCACATGAATTGGGGATGGAGCCAACATATTTCGCTACATTTGAACGAACATTTCAAAAAAAAGATAAGACATGGACTAGAAACCGAGCGAAATGTATTAAGGTATGTAAGGTTATATACTTTTGACTTTATGGAAACACAGTTTGAAAACCATGAAAGTATATCAATGTTTATGGTAGTAAGATATATGAAGTTATTTTATTTTCATATTTATTTTGTTGATGTAGGAAAAATATGATGAGCTGTTAATGAGTACGGCTAGTGGCGGTGAAAGTGGGAGTACGGATGAACTTTCAAAGGGTGACGAACAAGCATTGTGGAAGGCGGCAATGGGTGGGAAAATTTATGGCCTGGGATCCATGTCAAGGGTGTGCACGGGAAAGGCGGTTGGAAGTTCGTCCTCCGGTGCGGCTGCTTCAAAGAGGACACGTATGGAGGAGGAAATGACCCAACCGAGACATTTGCTTGAAGAGAAGGACGAAGAGATTAAATTGGTCAAAGACCAGCTTGCATGAAAGATGAGCAAATCAAACAGATGGATGAGCGACATAAATCCTTCGAGTGTCAAATGCAGTCTCGGATGCAAATGGTCATGCAACACCTCCATCTAAACGACGAACGTATTCCTCCCTGTACCTCCTACTAATGAAAGAGGTGATGGGCAAAATGATGGGCGACACAATGATGACGAGATTTCGATGATGATGAATTACTTAGAAGTCTTATCAATGATTAAACAAGAAGGTGCGGGAGGTGGAGATGAAGACATAGTACACGATCGGTTTAAATTTCGAAGAAGGTATGTTATTTTTTTCTAAGTTAGGATTTTAATTTTTCTGTCCTTTAAGCCTAAATTTTACTTAGTGAAGTCTCAAGCACTATGATTGAAAATGATTCTCCTCCTAGTTGTTTCATTGTTGTTGTCATGAGTTAGAACGAGTAGGATGGTTGAACCAAAACTTAGTTATATTGTGTTATATTGTGTTCCCGACTCTTCCGACTTCAATAAATTATCATTGATTTGTTATATTGTGTTTCTAAATCATCATTTTTCTGATTGATATGCATACTTGTATGAGCTCTATCATTTAACTTTTGCAATTTTCCGGTTCTTTGTAGGTCAAATTGACGATTATGATCGAGGATCCGAGGGATGTTGAGCGAAGGAGACTTTTTGGGGATCGAAGACCCCGATGCCCCTACCTTTTGCTTTTTGCCTAGTCAAGACTCCTTTTGAGTTATCACAATGCACTTGCATGGTTAGAGCACTAGGAGATCTCTCAATTTCCTGTAATTGAAACGAGATGAATGTATTTTATATTATATTATTATAATATTTAGATCTTATGACTTGCTTAATTAATGGTAACTATAAATTTTAGAATTAATTTTGCTTTTAATTAGATTTAAAATGGGAAAATAAAGAATTAAAATTTTTCGTTGCTAAATTCATCAATAAAGAATAAATAAAAATTCGTATATCGATCAATTAGCGACGGAAAGTGGAGTCCGTCGCAAAACTGGAATTTTGCGATGAAAATTTCGCCAAATTTCGTCGCTAATGTGTTTTGCAAGGAATTTTGCAACGACAGAAAATTTTCGTCGCTAATACGGCATGGCAAAATTTGCGACGGAAATTTGCTGATTCCTCGCGAATTTGCGACTAATTTTGCGACGAAAATAGAGTTCTCGCAAATTTGCTACAAACGTCGGGTTCGTCGCAAATTTACGACGAAGACCCCGTTCCTCGCAAATTTGCGACGGAAGAAAAATTTGTCGTACATTTGCGACCAATTAGTCTTTAGCGCACATTTGCGATGAATTAGTCTTCCTTGCAAATTTGCGACGAAAAGTGTACTCGTCGCAAATTTGCGACCACTGTTTTGAGATATGCGATGAATTTTGAGACAATTAAGATTCGTCGCACATTTGCGACGAACATGTACTCGTCGCAAATTTACGACCACCTATTTTCGTCGCAAAATGCGTCGCAAATTTGCGACGACTTACTCTTCGTAGCAAATTTGCGGCAAACAGTATATTAGTCGCAAATTTGGGACAAACCATACATTTGTCGCAAATTTGTGACAATCATATTTTGTCGCAAAATTCGTCGCAAATGTGCAACGAATATGCAAATTTCCGTCGCAAATTTTGCGACGCCGTATTATATGACGAAATTTTCTGTTGTCGCAAAATTCCTCGCAAAACTCATTAGCGATTCAATTTTGGCCAAATTTTCGTCGCAAAATTTGTCGCAAAAAGCGTGTTTTTTTGTAGTGGTGAATCATTGGTCTCCCTCCAAGTGGATGGTAAATGCTCCGAAGATATGCACTTTTTTTTTCCGCAGAAAAGAAAGCGAGTGAAAAGAGGAAAGGCCATTGATTCTTGGAGGGAAAGTTCTCTCCTCGCTGAGCACCTTGAAAAGACCACGAATGTTTTTACTAACAGTCAAGATATTGACATGCATCGGTCTCTCAAGGAGATCTACAAACCAAGGTTTTCCTTTTTCCTTTTCTCAATTTCTTCTAATCGTGCTAGAACTAAGGAGAGTTCTTGCTTCCTACGTTTTGAGTTCCATCACCACAAAAAAATTCTCCACAGAATTAGATTATAGAATCACTTTAGCATTCGGGGAAAATTACAAAAAAAGTTATAAACCTTTTATAATTATATCAATTTAATCATAATTTTTTTATACCGATTTAGTGCTAAATATTTTACAATTGTGCTAATTCAGTTCATCTTATCAAATTTGACTAGTAAAGCATTGACGTGGATGCCAAGCCGCCCAAACCATCCAGCGACATAATATTTAAATTTTTTTTTTCCTTCTCTTTTCTTCTTCTTTCTCTTGCTGGAGACGGCCAGAGCAAGGCCAGCGAGTTCGGCCTCTTCGACGTGGTCAACAACCTCTCTGATTTCGACGAGAGCACGATGACAGCTATGGCACCAAGGAGTCTGAGCCCGGTAGATCCCAGTTCACGATTCAGAGGCCAGGCTTGAGGGGGAGATCGCCAAGGTCATCCTCTCTAGGAAGACCAACTTGCTCAAGCCCAACTGGGGCCTGGCCGTCACAATTGGCGAGCACCGCATCTGCATCGCGTTCCAAGAGGAGACCGGCTCGGATTATCGCTTGTGGGAGTGGCACGGCCACATCATGCTGTTTGATGATGAGAACATATTCGGGAATTACTTCCAGAGGTTCAAGAGTAAGGGGCGTGAAGTCAACTAGGACGAGGAGGTGGAGGGGAAGCAGAAGGAGAAGGTGGGGAATTTGGGGTTGAGAGAGTTGATTGACGGGGGTGATTCTGGCGGTGGTCGGATTATTCACAGGAACTTGAACGGGGCTCTCCCAGATCTAGGCTGGCGAAGAAGGAGAAGAGAGAAGTAAAAAAAGTAAATAATAATATAAAAAAAGACAAGAAGGAAAGATAAAGCAAAAAAAATTCAAAATTAAAAAAAATATTAAAATATTATGTTGCTGAATAGTCGGAACCGGCCAATGTCCACATCAGTGCCGAATGGCCAAATTTGACAGGATTGGATGAATTGACACAATTACAAAAGGTTTAGAGTTGAATCGGTAAATAAAAAATTTAGGACCGAACGACACAATTGCCATAAATTTAGGTCTTTTTTTATAATTTTCCCCAACATTCATGATAATCGTGTTAGAATTAGTTAACCACAGAGACATTGCAATTCGAAACGCAATTCAAAACACATAACTCCGATGCCACCTCTAGAGTCTTCTGTAAATATCGGATTAAAAATAAAATAAAATTTCTTTCACGAATTTCTTCTTTAACCTTAAAAACCTGTGGTTACAAAGAAAATGGGTACTTCAAATCCCGGGTTCAATTTTTTTTTCCCAACATTGACCAATCAAATTCTTGTCCTATTCCGAAAGTTGGGAATCTAAAAAGATGCCTCAAACTGGAAGTCCCTGGTCTTTTTCTATCTTTGGGACATACATGGAGTAGTAATAACTGGAGTTCTTTGGGAAATTATCTCACTGATTCGTTGTACCAGAGGCAATCTTAAAAAACGGGAATAGTGTTCAAAAAGTGGGAATAGTATTCAAAAAGTCATAAACCTACTGTATTGATGTCAATTCGGTCATAAACCTATTGTATTTATGTTAATTCATCCTAAACCTTTTGTATTAGTACTAATGAGTCTCGAAACCTTTTATTGGTGCCAATTGAGTCATAAACCTTTTGTATTGGTGCCAATTTAGTCCTAAAATTTTTTGCGTTAGTACCAATTGAGTCAATTTAGTTAATTTTGACTGAAAATCACCGACGTATACATTGATTGTCCTACGTGGCACGCTACTACGACGTGGATATTTTTAAATATTCTTTCAATTATTTTTAATATTTTGAAAAATATTTTTTATAAAATAATTAAAACTATTTAAACATATTAAAATAATTTTAAAATTTTTTAACTTCAATGCCAACCATCCCACGTAGGACAATTGACATTCACGTCATCGATTTTCTATCAAAATTGACGGCATTGACTTAATTGGTACAAATTCAAACAATTTGACTTAAATGCTACAAATCCAAAAGGTTTATGACTCAATTGGAATAAATAAAAGGTTTGGGACTGAATTGGCACCAAAGCAAAACGATTGGGACTGAATTGGCATAAAAAGATTTAGCACTAAATTCTTACTAATGCAATAGATTTAGAACTTATTTGACACTTTTCCCCTCCAAAAACATATCAACTTCAGGTGAAGACTAGTTCAAGGTTAGTTTCGAACTGTTAAGGACAAAATAATTTTGTGTTTATAGTCAAGTTACAGAAACAAATTTTGACAGTTTCTTTAAATAATTAGATTTAATGGGTTTTAGGTTTTTGGAAGTAAATGATGTACAATAAATGGTAAGAATTCTACATCAAGACATTAAAGTCTCAAGCATGCGATATTACGCGATTAGTTTTCAATCCTTGCTGTATATAAGCTAATAATAAAAGTTATAGCTCAATTACACAACGAAATAAAAAACTCGACATTTTTTCTTTTGTTCTAGACAGTTTTTTTCTAAAATATGAGTAAACGAGAGAAGCACTCTAAATTCATTGCATAGCGTGCAAGATGAGGTTGATTGCACAATAAGGACAATTAAGTAATTTAACCAAGTGATTCTTTTTTTTCGTTTTTTGTGGAAAGTGGGTAGTATAATTCTTCTTCTTCTTTTTTGGCCTTTCTATTGGTCAATTTTCGTTTTTTTCCCTCTTTGATTTACAGTTAGGAAATTAAATAGCCATAATGAAAGACACGAAAGTGAGACAATTGGGTGTTTTCCTGGTGTGTATGGCCATATATTCTGCCAAAATGAATATATGGATATATACGAGGCTCGGATGCGCGCATGATTGACGGCTCTCACCATTAGTAGGAGAAATGTCCATAAAAGTATAAAAGAATGAAAAATACTTATGTGATAGTTTTTAATCTACTGTGAGATTGACAGCATATTATAAGCCATATAAAAATAAATAATAATTATTTAAAAATTATTGTGGGGTTGATTCATTCAAGAATTTGTGATTCATAACATGTCTGTTATTCTCAAAGACGGATTGCTAGCAAAGTCCTAAAAGAATACGTGCATAGAACAAAACATGGAAGATAAGATGGAAGGAGAATTTAGGGAAGTCAAAATGGTCAATTTTGGGTGAGATTGTTTCTCAAATCTCTCATTTCATAGCAGCATAGGTACATATATATATGTGATAATCGAGATTTCCTACGTGTAATGGACTATTTTTCGGGGTGGTGAGGGTATGCCAATGCCACCACATAAGTCCCCAAGAAGCGGTTCTTTGGGAGTCGAACTTGGGGCCTCATCGGTTTAACTATCTAAGACCCAAGAAGCATATGTACAATATTTTTTCTTAATAAATTACTATAATATCCTTAATTTTGTCCCCCTTCCCAACTTACTCAAATTTCTTGAAGTTTCAAACTTTAGGAAAGTATTTTTAGGAACTTTGTGGGGGAAAAAGCAAATTTAAGAGCTGAATCTCGAGAATAATGCTTCCAAATAGGATATACAAGGTAATTAAGTCAATAATCTGCTTTCAAACAAAGAGCATGCCCAGAAGTTTATGATAATGATGTTTTAAAACAATAGAGTTATTGCAAACAAAATATCATATGGATGGGTTTACACTAAAAAATCTCTAAACTTCAGTCTAGAATCCGGCAAGGGGTTTAAGCTTTGGCAGGGCGAAGCACTTTACCATCGGCATGCTTGATCGGGGCCGAAGCCTTGCTCGGCCCAGTGACTAGGTGTGAGTATGAGTATGGATTTCACTTGCATGAAAAGCTTAATTTAAACTTAGGCTTCGTTTATTTAGCAAAAAATAAAAAATTTTAAAAAATAATTTCTTAAAAATAATAGCTTATATCTCTTACAAGAATGCATAAACGAAAAAATATTTTCACCGCCAACAAAAATATTTGGGCACAAATTATTGACGACGATGAAAGTATTTTTTGGTTGACTGATTATTTTAAACTATACAAGCGATAATTTATTTTTTCTGTAATAAAAGGAGCCGTGTGAATAATATCTACATATGTAACTCATAGATTAGAGCTGTAAAGGGCGAATTTCTTTGAATTGGCGATGGACGAAACGGTGACTATGCCAAAAAAAGCGGTGAATCCAAAAGGTGAAAAAGAGATCTTTTCTTCAATCCCTCTCCCTGCGCGCCGGCGGGACTTTTCCATGCACGTGTTTTGACTAAGCTTTCGATCCGACTGTTGGGTTGGTGCTTTTCATTAGTCACTTGGACTTAACTCGCTTTCGTTGCTTGCCTCCTCAAGTATCATTTTCCCTTTCGACCAAAAAACAAAAAGTATCATTTTCATTTGCCATCCAACGCTTGTTTCTTCTTTGTCCCTGGACAAAAAGCACATTTCGTCAGACCCAGCAATAAATATTGGAATACAGAGCGCAGGAGTCACAAGAATTGAGGAATGGCGGCTGGACTTTGCCAAATCATCCTCGAACACACCCTCGTTTGAGCCAGTGCCAACCATTTTGTGGTCCATCTTGGAAAGCAAGGAGGAATAAACGAAATTGAGCAGACCCACAGCCCCCCCCCTTCAGATGCGAAAATGAGAAAGTGGGCATCAACCAAATTGCGCAAAATCGCAAATTTGAAGGGTGTATTGCGAATCAACGTTGACAGCTCTTTTGTAGCAGGATAGACAGAGGGTGCCGTTGCGTATGTGTGTGTCACAAGGCTTCAGGATTTGTCATGAACGGCTTTGCCTGATCGGTGATCGTAACCTTGGCATTTTTGGCGGAGATGTTGGCAGTGGTGGAAACCCTAAGATTTCTCTACGAACCAGGAAAAGAAAGTTTTGGAGCTTCATTCAGATAATTCTGAGCTGATGAGCTCTGTCATAGATCCAAGAGCAGATCAACTGTGCTGGGAGGTATGTGCGCTTATTAGTGAGGCTATGGATTTGTTGAAGCACTATTCATATATTCAGCTAACCCATCATCCCCGAGAGTCCAATCTAGTTGCGGATTGGGTAACAAACGCCCAAGGGAGAAAGCCTTGCCCACAAATTGGATTTCCTCTCCCCCACAAGCCTCATGGAATTTACTTTGTTATGAGGTTGGACTTATGCGTTATCAAACTTTATCTAGTTGAATGAAGATCTTGTTTCGACTAACAACAAAAAAAAAAGTACACATTCGGGGAGGAAAGATTCCAAAGTACACAATTCACGAAATATTTTGTTTTCATAAACAACATTGAAATATGATCATTAAGTAAATGACGTGACAAACTTGAAAGTGTCCATTTGTCCAATACATGCATCACTTTGGGCGCTTTTTTTCTAAAATAAGATTATTTTTTTTTACCAAAATAGGTTTAAAAAAAAAATTTGCCGATTTAGGCTCCGCTCGAGATCATGGGGCCGAGCGAGGCCCACTACCGAGCGACCGAGGCCCCCCGCAACGCAAGGCGCTGCAATGCTCACGGGGCTACGGAACACGACCGAAGGCGCTGCAGTGCCTTTAATTGGGCGCCGCAAAGGTCCTTAGCGCCCGCAAAGGAGTTGCAGCGCCTTAACGGGCGCCGCGGAGCCTTGGCTTTGTTTTTAAGCAGAGCCGAAAGCTCTTCCTTTCTCATTCAAAAATTTTCGAAGCCTCGTCTCACACTCTCCCTCGTCTCGAAACTCCCTCCCTCGCCTTAGAAATCCTCCCCTCGCCTTGCACTTTCCCTTGCACTCTCCCTCGTCTCAAAAGCGAGCTCTTTTGTTGCTATCGTTCATTTTTCCTCGCTCGATAGTTTTTGTTTGTCGGCCTCATTTGCTTATTGAAGGAGATCCCCCTCACCTCAACCGCCTTTATCGGTATTAAATAATTTTTCAATTAAGTATTACTTTTTTTTATATGTAAATTGATGTTATTATAGGTTATTAGTACTATGTTTTTATTTTATTATTAATATTTTCGTAATGTTTAAATTAATTTTTGAATTTTTTATTTTGCAAAAATTTGAGATAAAAGAAAAGCCAACCTCCTTACTCGGTGCTTCCTCTTGGCGGTTTGAGCTCCTCATTTGGTGTGTGCTCTCTCTCGGCAGTTTGAGGTAAATTTCGTTATCGTTATTTTTTGCGGTTTCGTAAGTATAGATTTATTTATTTGGTTATTATTCATACCTAAATCATCTATGTTGCTTATAGGTTATTAATAATATGTTTTAATTATTTGTTAATGTTTTGATAATAGTTATAATGTTTACGAATTTAGGTATTCTTTAAAAATATTTACTGTTTTAGGAATGAGAAAAATAATTATGTGTTGCGATCCGGCGATTTTCAAAATATTAAAAGTATTTATTTTTACATATTATTTAAAATAATTATGAATTTAGGTATTCTTTAAAAATATTTATGTTTACGTGTCATGATCTCGGCGATTTTCAAAATATTAAAAATAATTTTGGGGGTTTAAAATGAATTTTTGGGAAAAAAAGTGATCGGGATGGCCCGAGAAGCGCGAGCCGAGTTTGACCTGATCCAAAAATATTTTTTTAATAATTTCAAATTTTGAATAAAAAAAATGAAAATAGAAATTGATTAAAAATGTAGAAAAATCATAGAAAATTTCAAAAAAATTCAGAAAAAATATTTAAAAATCTGAAAAAAAAATAGGAAATTGCCAAATCAACTAGCCATGGACTATTTTGGGTATTTTCGCTAGCGAATTTCAAAAAAATGATGATTTTTCCCTTCTAATAAATTATTTCCCAAAAAATTGAAATTTTTTTTTTAAAAATATTTAAAAATCCCAAAAAATAGGAAATGGCTACAATCAACTGGCCATGGAATATTTTGATTATTTTGGCTACCGAAATTCAAAAAAATGATGATCTTTCCCTTCGGCAAATTGTCTCCCAAATTTTATCGATTTGCCCCTAGACCTTGATCACACATTCTCTAAGCCCTCGAGCTATATTAGGATATTTATTTTATTTGATATATTGATAGTTATAATGTTAATTTGTTAATGTGTATGGGACAATATTTACTAAAATGTAGATGCGAAATAATTTGTAATTTCTTTATTTAGCGAGAATGTCATCTACATCTTTTGGGATTGTGCACTAGGGAGGTAGAATAGTACAAACTGAATATGGAAATGATTACGAAAAAAGACAATCTACCATGTTCCGGTTTGCAAACATATCGACATTTGATAAGTTGCGTGCTATGATTGAGAGCGCGTTGAATATAACAGGAAATTAGTATATTCATAGCATGATGTATAGATACCTAGTTGTAACACGCGATTGTGTTATATATGATATTATGGAGGTGCATAATGATGGTACAATTAAGATGATCCAGCAATTTGCACTTCGGGCTGGTGCTATGGGGTTTTTACGGTTTTATGCTTGTAGCTGCAAGATAATGATGATGATGATGGTGATAATGATGGTGATCAAGAAGATAACGTGGAGCTCGATGATAATGACGATAATGATGATGATGATCAAGAAGATGATCCTTGGATGGACACCGTGACAAGTGATGATGAAGATATCGGAGGTGACAATATGAAGACTTACTACAACACTCATTGCGGTAATCCCATTTTGCCATTGATACATCCATTGCCCTATTCGGAGATCGACTTTGATATGGTACAAGACGATACAACCATTCAATGCTATTAGTACATGTTTTATCCGTTGGGGCACTTGATTACAAGCACGAATCTAACGTGCTGCCATTAGTGCCGGACTCGAGTCATATTCGAAAGAAAGAAAGGCTCCGTGCATCATGAATACGAAATGAGATGGTTTGGAGAATGCATGCCGATAGTACTTCGCGTAACCATTATACCTACTATGGAAAATCGGGACGGAACAAGCAAACTTGTGCACACAGTTGTGTGAATTATGTAAATTAGTTTGATGAACTTTTTATAATGTTATAATATCATTATTGGATCGATATTTATTAAGTTCATTTTTTCCTGGTTTTTACATTAGATATGTGAATTTTTTTGTAATGTTATAATATAACAATTGCGCGATATTTATTCAGTTCATCCGCTCCATGTCTATATTACATATGTGAATTTGTTGTAATGTTATAATATCACAATTATGTAGATATAGTATAGATGACTTACATTCAACCGGAGCTTGAGGATGGTTCACTATTTACGCGGAGTCCGACATAGATCACAGGCCATATGGGACACTTAGGTAATTGAGGAATTTAGCGGTTGATCTGTCATTTATAACAGACAATATCAAACTTGCCACTAATAGTTCATGTCATATTTCACATATAGATCGGAATGAAATCCTTAGATGTCGCAAGCGACGCTACATGTAGGTGAGCTTAATCGGCGTACTGATCCCATATCTTCAAGCTTCGAAATTTTACGGAGTTTATATGATGGAATTTGTCCAACTTGATTGGTATTTGATTCTTGCATTGATCGAGCGGTGGAGGCTCGAGACCCACACCTTCCATATGTCGAAAGGTGAATGCACATCATCTTTGCAGGATATTGTAGTGCTCATAGGGCTTCCCATCGATAAAGCTGCAATTACTGAACCTACGATATGAATTGGGGCACTCTATGTGATGATCTACTTGGTACTCCCACCCAAGTTGCGCGGTAAGTAGATAAAGATAAGCTGGTTGAGACAACGCTTTGATAATCTTTCGGAGGATGCCAATTAGGTCACCATAGTTCAACATTCTAGGGCATTCATTCTCCGATTGTTTGGAGGATCTAATTTTGTAGATAAATCAAGGACTAGGTTAGTTTGTTGTTTCTTCCACTGCGGCGAATCTCGATAGCCCTACTCGGTATAATTAAGGATCAATAGAGCTTGCGTGGCTTATCGAGAGCTATGCAGTGCAATCGATCTAGAAGAGTAGCAAATCGGCAAGTGCCCTACATGTATTGCAGTTTTAGGCGTTGGAGTGCTTCAAATGTATCTCCCCATAGCTAACGAATCGTGATCCTTTACCGGATGCACCTCTCGGTAATTGGTATGTGATCTATTACCTTTTCGGTTCGTGCATCATTAATTCTTTCCAATGCGTATGATATATCAAAATCTCATGTTTTTTGCTTATGTAGCTAGAGTAGAGGCCGACGGATAACGGAGGTCCACACGGATACTTTGTCACTTCTATGCTATCAACTTGATAGAATAGCATCCGCATGAATGTAAGTAATGATAGCAACCAACGAGTTCAATATAATGTTAGATTTTAAATTAATTCTTTATTTAATTTGATATGTTTTATTATGATAATAAATTACATAGGAGTCCTACACCGATGACATTCGAAGACTCTACCATATTATCGCATGCATGGATGAGACATTTGGAACGCTTATGTCCCATTTATTTGTTATTGGATAGTTGAGTGGTATTATCCAAACCGAGTATTTCGGCGAGTTTGATATGCAGCGCCCAATACCTATTTCTCCCCGCGTTTATAGAGCCTTGCATGATATTGACTTAAAGCCAATTAGGAGGGAATGAGTAGATAAGCATAGATCGTGGATCGATGTGTAGGGCGATCGTGTTAGTTATATTATCCATGGTGATCCTGCAATAGAGCTACTTCACTATCATTCGGGATATATGGAGTGGTACCGTAGACATACATGGATGTAGATTTATATTACGAGAGCCGAATGGATGCAACGATTTGTGCAAACACTTTAAATTTCATTCATTAATTATTTTTTAGTAACATAAGTTATTGGGATTTGATAACTTTAGTTAATTTTAATATCATTACCGGGGTGATGGTATGATAGATTTGCTACTCTATCTCCTCGGTCTTGGGCGATTCTGAGAAGGATAGCTAGGGCAATGCTATACGCCCAGGATAAGGAGATGCGGCTAACATTAATGCCGCTACCCCAATCACTAATTACAACAAAGCACCGTTGAGCCGCACGAGAATGATCCACTAGAGATTGTTCAGCCGACCTAGAGAACCACTCGAGCTCATCCAGGTTGGTGATGTCGTCCCCTACCTCTTGGAATATCATACGATAGATTTCACGCTAGGGTTTACTCTAGGGTTCGGCCGAGCAGATTTCACTTCGTAGTTCGGCCCGAGTTTTCGACCCATTTCACGAGGGATTCGGTTTTTAATTTCCTAACAATCAACACCCATGAGACTCCATTTACTTCTCCCGACTTCATACATATCCAATTTTCCTCTTCCTTTTCTATGCCATCCTATAGTAGGATATGTACCGTCCGAGCGTGGCATATTTTCTCACTTTAATGATGCATCTACATCACAAGATATGCCTTCGTCATTTGCACACTCTACTCATCCGGATCCTCGTCCTCTTGAAGATAATATTAGACACCGCCGAAAAACGGAGACAACCTGATGGCGGAAAGGAAGTCATATAGGAAGACAACATCATTAGTAGATGTAATTGCGATTAACAATTGTTATCTATTATTAAAATTTCATGTTTTTCATATATCTTACCACTTTTATTTTATGAATATTTTTTTATTAATTACATAAATACAAAATTATTTATTAATTATATATCTTAATTAATTAATTATTGATAATTATGTTATAAAAATAAGCTTCCAAAGAAACAAAATAATAAATAAACATAAAAAATACGAAAAAAATGCCGAGCCGCACCCAATATGGTAAATATTTTTATTTTTAACCTATTTTGGTAATTTTTTTTTAATCCTATTTTGGAAAAAAGCTCTCACTTTAGGACATCAGACTCCTAGAATTTTGGAATTCTATGAGCTGTTTCGTAGGGATCATTGAACCGGGATTACAAGTCCCATGATTATCGTATGGATTCTCTATGATGGATTTGGAGCTCCAAGTTCTGGATTCATGGAGTTGTAGATGGAGAAAGCATCTAAGAAGAGCCGTATTACATTTTTTTGATTGGTTTTAGTATGCTTAAAACCATTAACCTCCTCTTTACGGGAATACTTGTTATATTAGCTAACATAACAAGCATGGTCGCCGCAAAAGCTGCAATAGCTGCTAGCCAAGATTTTCTGTATAGAAGCGCGAAGGCGAACCCAACTTGTACCAGCAGGTCCAGTGCCAGCCAAGAGTCATGCATGGACCAGCTAAAATCACCAATCCCTACTTAGACTGGCATGGAAGGGTCAATCTCTTGTCATATGTATTCGCAACCAGCAACGAGCTGAACATCAACTGCTTATAGGGAACACACTCAACAAAGATTTGCCACCAAAAATGCCCAAAACTTGAAGGCAGCCTCAACTGTCAAACTCACGCTGCCCATTAAGGAGTTGAATAGAAGTTATCGATAAGATACAGACCAACATAAGAAGCCACGGTGAGAAGAAGCGGAAATGATTTCTTTGCATTCCGAAAAAACCGACGCCTTCACCGGACCATACCGAGTCACGCCATTGCTTGGACCAACAGCAATTAGAGGGCTCAGCCACGAGAAACTAACTGTACTTAATACACTCGCATTTGAGTATGTGGTTCGGTTCCACTTCCGAGATGCTCACTTAAATCTAGATCGCCTGTAGCCAAGTTACCAAAGGGGTTCTTCAAGCAGATTGTCGTCGACCTTGCTTTATTAAAGAAGCCCACATCAGAAACCAGTGATAATAGAGACTGTGTCAGAGGCAGATTACCGTGCTTGCTCCGGAACATGCTTTTCGTACATGAGGGCAAGATTTATATCTTCCTTTGTTGCGATAAATGATTGCAATTAAGGGGATTTTATTTTTTATTGAATACAGAGAAAGATGGTATCTTCTCCTCACAGACCGTACATCGTCCTATTGATCACTATAGAACTATCTCCAAAAATTCTCTCAAAAACGATCAATTGGTGAATCCGGATCGTTTTCTCACCTGCGTTTTAGGGCTTTTAATCTATGTAAACTGAGGTATGTTCGTTAATTGTAATATGCCTCTCAAATCAGTGATACAAGTTGATTCTAGGGCGTGTGGATTTAGTTCAATCTATACGTATATGTACGCATATGATGATTGAGATCGTTGCTCTGCTACAATCCACCGCTTACGCTTATGGATATGTAGATCTATAATTTTTCCGCTGTGTTTATAGATCTAGATTAGCAATTAGATATTTTACCTTCATTGGTATAAGAGCATAGTCGTTCTTGTTTCTTGATCGTATTGAGTTTTGTCGTTAATTTGAGCATAAAAAACCTTTTTTTGCCGGTATTGTTCACGGTTCGTTCTTGAATTTTTATGCAATAAAAATAATTTTTGAGCACATATTCAGAATGGGCTCGGCGGTTTCGTCCCTGTTTTGATTCGGTTAATCCCTGAATTTTTTGGAAATTGCAATTTGGTCCCAGAATTTTCTGAAAATTGCAATTTTTTCCATGAATTTTTTGAAAATTGTAATTTGGTCCCCAAACTTTCCAAAAATTGCAATTTAATCCCTGAACTTTTTGAAAATTACAATTTGATCCCCTAACTTTATATAAATTGCATTTTGGTTGGTCCTTGTATTTTATAGAAATTAAAATTTGGTCTCTCAAGTTAACTTTGAACGTTGACCACGCGTTGACTACATGTGCTAAAGCTTTGATCGGCGTGTGCGGGCGCATATGAGCTCCGTTGGGGGCGTGTGAAGTTCCGTTGTGTTCGGTTTTGGATTGTCTACACTATGATATAGATATTGTACATGTTTGATGTGTTTAAAGTTGTGAAAATACGTATAAAACCCATGATACATGTATTTTGGGGCATTTTTCTAGTATTTTTACTCGTATCTCTATTTTTTGAAAAATACATATATATATATATATTTATATTACATGTAGATAGTTACATAAACATTTTGTATAGCATGTTTTATGTTTTATTGATAGCATGTATAAAGTTTAGTGTACTTATTATTTATATCTTGTACTCCGCAATTTGAGTATAATTTAATGAATGAATTATTTGTATATTAGCTCAAATCATACCACGCAATTTTTATGATTACAAGATGAGGAAATCTTATTTAAGATCCTTTATTTGGGTGGAGTGTTCTAGAAAGTTTTAGTAACTTTAGTAAACTCAATTTTTCTTGAATAATTATATTAATGGTAATTTCAAATGAGGATTCTTAGACAATGAGCGGTTCTTGTGAGCACCCGCACGATCAGCGGTTACTGATCGTGCATTGCGCACAATGTACACGATTAGTAACTGTACTGATTGTGCGTCGTTGTGCAACTCGCATAACTAGATAATCTGCAACTTTGCAGATTTGTGATGAGCCAAGCGAGTGTCCTTTTTTGAGTGTGCAACGTGAGAAAGAGGTGTGCAGAAAATTGTTCTCTCTATCTTCTTTCTTTGTTACCAAAACTATCGAGAGCGCAGAGAGTAGCACAATTGTTATGGTAATTATCCGCATCGTCCTTTTTTATTCGTCGTATGATTGGTGGTGTGTCCGAACTAGAGACTCGACACTTATGGGGCTCGGATCAAAGAACGCCCGAACTTTTTCGTTTCAAGCACGCTTTAAGAGGTAATCCGTTAATTCCGTTCGTTAATATGGTTTTCGATCGAAATGCACGAACTACACCTCTGGAGATACGTGTATAGGTTTTTATTTATTTCCGTTGCGTATTGTATATGTTTTATTTACCTATGCATGTTACAGAATATCTCAACACGTGAGTCCGTGGAAATTTGTGCATAACATGTCGCTTTTCCTTGGGCAATGGATAACGGGGTGCGCTAGCCTCAGTAGACCATGTTTGGTTGGCCATGGAAGGAGAGGCGGACAAAAGAAAAACAACAAAGACGACAAAAGTTTCGGCCTTTACTTCTTGGAAAGTACTAAAGCGAACTACTTTTTCAAATCTACGTCGGAATAAACAAAATGATCGCCCGAACGTGGTTTCATAGATGAGCAAATCCAATATTTTATCCAAGCAATTCCGAGAAAACGACATGATTTTCAGATGACAAGTACACCAATCACGCAAACCTCGCATGCTTTTTTGTTGCCTTTCTAGGCCGATGTAAAAATTCGAAGACATGCAAGGTTGATCCTGTTTGCCAAAGACAGGCATCTATCGCTACTAATGTGAAAAAAGAAAATTCTCGACTTGTAATTTCCTCAATTTCTTGTTATTTACGAGAAGTCTTCGTAATCTTGATTGCATCTATAGACTATCGTTACTAATGCATCCTTCTTTATCCTTTTACGGTATTCCTTTTATTGTTTGACTATGCATGGTATCAACTAAAGGAGAGAAAGAGGTGGGAACTGCAATTGGTAAATTGGCAAAAAAGAGATTAAACACCAATTACAAATAAAAAATTCGAAATATTGAGACGACATGACAAGTCTTAAGTCTATTTAAGGACGCTAATTAACAGGAGCTCATCATAAAGTAGAATCAATGTGGGGAATCAAAATCAGAATATTTTATATCAATATGAAGTGACATGAATTACAAAATGACACGTCACCGTGAATCAAGATGACCTTCCAACTGGATGGTAAATGTTCCGAATACATGTACTTTTTATCCCAGAAAAGAAAACGAGAGAAAAGAGGAAAGGCCATAATGATTGGATGGAAAGTTCTCTCCACGCCAAACACCTTGAAAAGAAGGCTCAATACCCAAAAAACCTCTAACTTTAGCATTTATCACAATTCTATCCAAATTTTTTTTTGTCTCATAAAAAACCTTTAACTTTTATATTTGTCCCAATTCTACCCCAAACTTTTGATTTTGTTCCAATTCTACTGATCTAGTACTAAAAAAACCCTCATATTTAGCATATATCCCATTTATATCCAAAACTTTTATTTCTCTCATAAAAAACCTCCAACTATTACTTTTGTCCTAATTCTACCGTCATTAGCCTTCCGTCCATAATCACTATTAGTTAACTTATATGGCATTTTCACATTATTAATGAATTACACCTTAGTAAAATCGACATGAAAAAACTCATGAATTTTTCTTATGTAGTTTGCTACTCCTACATATTACTAAGAGATATATAATTACTCAAGATGCATGTTTCATATTCTTTTTGGCACTCAAAGAGCCCAAAAAACGACTAGACATGGAGATATTTGGACTAACGATCTAAAATATTGTCGTCTCGAAACCCACTGTTTCTAAATTTCGAAAAATCATTAATAAGTTCAACGAGAAGACTCGAGTCATATAGGGTTAACTAACGGAGATTATGGACGGAAGGGCGACGATAGTAGAATTGGAATAAAATTAAAAGTTGATGGATTTTTATGAGACAAAAAAATGTTTTGGATATAATTGGGACAAATACTAAAGTTGAGGATTTTTTTAGGTATTAGACCGGTAGAATTGAGAAAAAAGTAAAAGTTGAGGGTTTTTTATGAGACAATTTTTTTTTTGGATATAATTATCACAAATGCTAAAATTGAAGGTTTTTTTGGGTGTTAGGCCTTGAAAAGACTGCGAATGTTTTTTCCTCACAGTCAAGTTATTTACATGCCTCGCCCTTTCAACGAGATCCACAATCAAACTGTTTTTTTATTTTTTTTTTGGGTGTCCTTTTCTCTCTTTCTTCTAATTGTGCAAGAGGAAGAAGAGTTATTACTTCCTTCGTATTAAGCTTGATCACCATGGAAAAATTCTCAATGGAATTAGATTCTAGGACCGATTCATATTAATCGTGTTAGAGTTAGTTAACCACAAAGACTTTGCAGTTTGAAACACATAATTCTCATGCCACCTCTAGAGTCTTCTGTAAATACGTGATAAAAAAAAATAATTCTTCCGCAAACTTCTTTGGTAAACTCAGAAACCTGTGGTTCTAAGGAAAACGGATCAAATCCCTGGTCCAATTTTTTCCAACATTGATCGATCAAAATCTTGTCCGATTCGGAAGATTAGGAATATGAACTGATACCTCAAACTCAAAGCACTCGTCTTTTTCATCTTTGGGCCATACATGGAGTAGTAATCGTTGGAGCTCTTTGGAAAGTTATATGACTGATTCATTGTACCAGAGTTAATCTCCAAAAACCTATCAACCTTGGGCGAAAACTGTTGAAGTTTGTTTGTAAAACAAACAAAAAAGAAAAGAAAAAGCTGCCTTTTCAATCTCATATAGGATAAAAAGAAGAGTGCAAGTCTCTTTATTAGTTAGAAGGCTACTATAGTCTTTCGGAATAACGCAATGGGCAAGTGCGCTAGACTCCACTATACCCGCGTGCCAGGGTGCGCGTGTGATTGCGCGATTTTGACGCGATTATTATTATTATTTTTTATTTCGAAATAAATTCGTTTATAATTATATTCTATATATTTTAATTATGATGTTCGGACATGAACAGTTGTGTCCGAACGATGGTCGTCACTTATGAACGGTTGTGTCCGAATGATCGTTATCACACACGAAGGGTCATGTTTGAATTGCAATGTTTCGAATGTGAATTGGTGCGATGTTTGGGATATGAATAGGTGTGATGTTTCGGACATGAATAGGTGCGTTCATACATGGCCAGTTTGGACACCAAGAGGTGTGTTCTATTAGTATTATATAGAGGACAATTCTGTTCAATTTTCTATAGAGTGTGTGAACTTTTTACTCTTTCGTTTTCCTTCAAAAGAGAGACAGCCAATTTTCTTTGTTTCGCAGAGAGTTTTAGGAGATTTATTGGAATTGCTATTCAAGATTCTCACCGTGACTTTGTTGTATCATGAAGGGAATTTGCCGTAAACCCGTAGCAACTTCGTGGGACAAATTGATCCTAAAAGAGAGTGATTACACGCCTCAAAGTCCGACTACATTGTTACTACATTCCTTTATATCCCAACAAAAACCGGCCAAGGTTAGGTCCTAATCGGTAAAGACAAACAAATAAATATTGTGTTTATAGTAAAGTTAAGGAAATAAATTTTGATAGTTTTTTTAAAGAATTCAATTTAATGGGTTTTAAGTTTTTGGAAGTAAATGATGTACAAGTAATGGTAGATATTCTATTTCAATACATTAAAGTTTCAAGCACACGATACCGCGTGATTAGTTTTCAGTCCTCGTGTTACATATAAGCTAACAATAGAAGTTATAATTTAATCACAAAAAGAAACAAAAAAACTTGACATATTATCCTCTATTTTTTTGTCTGCATAAATTTTTGTTAAAATTTGAGAAAACTAGAGAAGCACTCTAAATTCCTCACATAAAGTGCAAGATGAGGTGGATTGCACAACAAAGATGATAAAGTAATTTTACAACTTGCATCTTGTTTTGTTGGTAGAAAGTTGGTAATTTTTTTTTAAAACGGAAGAAAGTGGGCAGTTTATTTCTTCTCTATTTTCTGAGATAAGTGCACCAAAATTCCTAAAACTTATTATGAAGAGAACGGATAAGAGGCTCGTGGGGTTGACGAATAAATAGAAAAAAAGTGAAGTGTGCAATTGAGTCCTAAAACTTTTAAAAAGCGCAATCAAGTCCCGATCCTTTCATGAAAGAGTATTCGAATTCTAAAATTTTCAAAAAGCTCAATTAAATCTTAAAACTTGTTACAGAAGTACAATCAAATCCTAAAAATTTCAAAATGTACAATCAACGGAATGACTTGATTTCATCAATTTGATAAGTTTTATGACTTGATTGCATTTTTTGAAAGTTCTAGGACTCAATTGCACTTTTTAACAAGTTTTAAAACTTAATTACACTTTTTAGGACTCAATTACACTTTCGTGACAAGTTTTAAGACTTCCAACGCCTTTATCCCTTATTTTTTCTCCTCTCTGATTTTTTTTTTGGTCGAATTCTCCTATCTGATTTACCGTTAGGAAATTAAACAACTATAGTAAAAAACACAAAAGTGGGACAATTGGGCGCCTTTCCTATGTGTGTGGATATATTTTTTGCTAAAGTAAATATATGGATATAGACAAAGCTCTGACTCGCGCGTGATTGATGGCTCTCACCATTAGGAGGAGAAATGTCCATAAAAGTATAAGAGAATAAGTGCACAAAACAAGATGTGGAAGATAAGAAGGTAGTAGAAGTACAAAAGAATACGTGCACTGAACAACATATGGAGGATAAGAAGGAAGGAGAATTTAGGGAAGTCAAAATGGTCAAATTGGGAGAGATGGTTGCTCAAGTCACTCGTTTCATGGCAGAATAGATAAGATATAATATCTTATTTTAGTAAATTAATAGAACATCATTAACCACCCATGGAAGTTTTCACAGTTTAGGAAAGTATTTTTAGGAGCTTTGTGGGAAGAAGCAAATTTAAGAGGCAAATATCGCAAATAATAATGCTTTCAAATAGGATATACGAGGTAATTAAGTGAATAATTTGCTTTCAAGCAAAGAGCGAGCGCAACAAATTATGATAATGATGTAAAAAAGAACAGTCATCACAAGCAAAATCTGATTTGGATGCGTCTAGGCAAGAAAATATCACAACCTCAGCCCTGAATTAAGTCAGATGTTTGAGTTTAGGCGGGGAAAGCATTTCACCACCTGTACTTCATCGGGGCCCGAACCTTGCCCGTCTTGCCCGCCTCTGTGTAGTGAGGCATGGATGTCACCTACATGAAAAACTTAATTTAAACTTAGTGTGAATAATTTCCAAGTATGTAACTCACCTGCATTTTTGTCTGGGCGAATTCTTTTGAATTAGCGATGGACGAAGTGGTAACTATGCAAAAAAGGGCACATCCAAAAGAAAAAAAATAATAATAGAGAGATCTTTTCTTCAATCATCTAAGAAGAACCTAATTACATTATTTGATCGATTTTATTATGCTTAACATAACAAGCACGGTTGTCGCAAAAGCCGCAATAGTTGCTAGCCCAAGATTTTCTATACGGAAGCGTGAGGCCAATCCGATTGTCGCAACCCTCTCGATGATTCGTTGGGTGTGGAATGCTCTCGAGGGTTAATGGGTCGTTATCATCCAACTCAGTCTTGGATGGATTTTGGATGCGGGCCCTTCCTAAGGTCCCTTACCCAAGTCGCAACGGCGGAAGGAAAAATTAAAATCGGGGTCGATCTTAGGATGGTCGGGTGGCATGTGCATAGTGTACGTGCCATCGAAGTCACCACCAATCATTTTTGGAGGGCATGATTAGAAACGCTATCAAATGGTCGGGAGTAACCAATCGATTCTGCGAAAATCGAGAAATGGGTTCGGAGATTTTGTTACGTCGAGAGTGCCATCGACACCCTTTCGGTACTAACTTGAGTGTTTTTCTAACCTAAAAATTCATACGGATGCTCAAGGGGGTGAGGTAAGCTCTAACGACCTATGGGTATTATACTGATTGAAATTTTCTATCCTATCATTCACAATCAAGAATTAAAATGCGTCAATCAAGGAATCAATGACATGTGTGGATAAATCGCATCAAATCAATCAATCATATCAACATGGCAAGCCTAATATAGCTCGGGCTTAGAGAAAAGTTAATTAAAACTTGAGGGTTAGTTCGGAAAATGTGATGGCCAAATGCCTAGAAGGGTAAAATGGTCATTTGGGAAGGCTTGGGGACCCAAAAATCACAAAATAGGGTCAAGCCAGGTTGAATGTGGCTATTTCCCATTTTTTGTGATTTTTTAGAAAATTTTGGAATTTTTCATAATTTTTTCTAATTTTTTTAATGGAATTTTCTAATTTTTTATTTTTTATTTTAAAAAAAATCGGATCAAGTCAACCCAATCAACGGATCGAACCAGGTCCAGGACCCGTGCTTGGACCCATGCGACCACAAAACGTCGCCATATCACTATTTTTCTATTTTTTATTATTCGAAAATTCTAAACTATTTATCAAAATATTAAAAAAACAAATATCTAATCCTATGGCTCCTATTGAACCGCGTGGCAAGCTGCGGCCGTCGGATCACTCGTGGCCTAAAACGATGTCGAATCTGCCATTTTTAATTTTCGAAAAATCTAAAAAAATATTTTCGGAATTATAAAAATCTAATTACTAATATGACGGTCCTCATCTAACCACATGGCGCCCTACCGGCCATTCGATCGATTTTATTTAATCAAACTAATCCTAACGGCCAATTCGAAGTGTGCGCCATGTGTCATGTCACGTAGCGCCACGTTAGTGCTACTTAGGACGCCGACGGTCAGGTGTGCCACGTCGGCGTCGTCTTCTTCGCGAGACCAACCGTAGAATGAATGGCCAAGGTTTCTCCACCGTTGATCGATCGCGAAATCTTGACCAATCGACACCAAACCACCACCAATCGACTCGCCTAACTCTCCTCTATCACATATATCGAATCAAGCAAGCTTATCCACAAAATCACCACGGCCGAAGCTCACACAAGTATAGACATGGCATGTTCGAATCTCACAAATCGAGCATAACAATGCAATTCATTCACACTGAAGCATCGCATAGGGCTAAGAAAACTTACCTTGAGCTCCGATCGAGCTTACGATCGCGAAATGGCTGACCCGGTGTTTGACGGGTAAGAAGAAGGTTGGAGGTTCGACTCGTGTGTTTTAGGTAGAATTGATGCAAAAACGAGTTGCGATCGTGGTAAGTGATGTTAACAAGCAAAACACCCACAATAATTGCAAAAATCATGATGGGAGCAATGAGATGCCATGAACACCAAGAGTGAATGTTGAGAACTCGACTCACCGTTCTTGGGGATATCAAGCTACGAAACCGGTGCCGATCGTCTCCTGGAGGTTTAGGAGAGCTTTTCGAAGTGGATTGGAGCATCAATTCAATCTGAATTGCTCGGTTGGACTTGCGTAGCTCCGCCTGAAGCTTCGACAATGGCGTTGCCGAGAGTCTCTCTCTACCTTTTTCACTCTCTCTCTAGTCCGTCGGTTGTGTGCGAACGGAATGCCAGTGTCCCTCTTCTAGATCGCTTCAAAAGGTTATATACCCATTTTGAATTTTTGCTTGATCGAGTGAGGCTTTGCCGATTTGAATCTCACGTGTCCACATGTGCCAAATGGTACTAACGGCATCGGAGAAGGCATAGGATTCCGTCCGGTCCGCCCGCAAGGTCCGACGAGTGCAATTGAACATACAATTTGGTCTATTTGATGCTTGGGTTGACTTTTTGTAGTCCCGCGACATTGGCCCGACCTCGTCGGCGTGATTCCGGCGGTTCCGTGTGGTGAGACTGGGCTTGATCGACGTGGCTTTCAAAAAACGAACAAAAGCCCTCCCCAAGTTTCTTTGATCATGGATGATTGATTGTCTAATTTGATCAACAAAACTCGGCCCTGCAAAAATTCAAAAATGGCGTGAATGGCCTTTTGGGGAAGAAGGGTCCCTCGAGTTTGTGGGTCGGATGCGGGTTGACCCAACGGACTTGGGCAACTTGAAATCGCCAAATTGCCCCTCTAAACTTCAAAAGTTTACTAATTAAACCACATAATTGGAATCGGCGTGATGAATTCTATTCAAAAATACCATTTTCCCCAAAACTTTATTGCAAATTGAATAAAATCCTCATTTTACTCATAAGATCCGACAACTTAAAATGAGCAATTGAAGGCTTAAATGGCTAATTCAATTCGAAATACCTAGGCTAGTCAATTCAACATGTCAAAAACTATAGGGTAGAGGTCTTACCTTGCCATGATAGTCCCTAGATTTTAATTAATTTGACTTTGAATAGGATCCAGGGACCAAATTGAAAGAAACTTTGGCAAATTTGCCCAATCCATGCAATTGTACAATTCCTTGAAACTTGAGGATCTAATTGCAATGCGGGCGATGAAGTTGAATGTCAAGACTCTAAATATGCGAAAGTTGCAAATTAAAAGAGTCAAATTGTAATTTTTGGACAAATTCAACTCTATGTGTAATAAAGGGACACTTATAATTGGACTTGATTTTTAAATTTTTGAGAGTTAAAAATGAAAAGGGAATTAAAATATGAAAAATTATTTTTTGTTCAAAAATGGTTCCTTAGGCTTGGTTGAGGCTACCAAAGTTGATGTTACCATTTTTTTTTTTACTTTTTATGAATTTTTTAAAAATAAATTGAAAAACGACTAATCAAAATTCGGGTGTTAATATCTCTGTTTCTCTTTGAGAAGAATTTCGTTAGAGGTTACTACGAAAAACAAGGTGATGTAAGCTCTAATTTTGAAAGAAAATGAGTTATGACATTCAATTTGTATACGCATTGATGTAAGCTCTAATTTTGAAGAAAGATATGCACATTCCGTTCTTTTGGATATGAGAGAGTTAGACGAGAGAAAGGCATACCTGGTTCTTACCTATCGAGGGCTTGACGAACGTTGGTTGAGGAATGGTGAGAGAAGCCTAAGGGTTCGTTGTAAGAACACTTAGGATGGACCAAAACTTGGCCCGTATGGTGGGTCGGATACTTAACATCTCTTAAGGACAGAGACTGGCCTACGGAACTCTTAAGAATAGAGACTAATCTATGGGGAGAAGGACGAGAGACGGTTTATGAAACCTTTTAAGGACATAGATTGATATATGGAAAGAAACTCGTCTCTTAAGGACGAAGCTTGATTTATGAAACTCTTTAAGGATAGAAACCGACTCGTGGGGAGAAACTCATCTCTTAAGGACAGAGACACCCCTACGAAATTTTTTAAGGACAGAGACCGACCTATTGAAAGAAACTCATCTCTTAAGGACGAGAGACAGCCTACGAAACTCTTTAAGGACAGAGATTGACCTATGGAAAGAAACTCATCTTTTAAGGACAGAGATAGCCTATGGAACTCTTTAAGGATAGAGACCGACCTATGGAAAGAAACTCGTCTCTTTAGGCTAGAGACAGCCTATGGAATTCTTTAAGGATTCAAACCGACATATGGAAAGAAACTCATCTCTTAAGGACAGAGATAGCCTACGAAACTCTTTAAAAATAGAGACCGACCTATGAAAAGAAACTCTTCAAAAGATTTAAAAGGGGTCAACGATCTTGTAGGAAGGAATTCACCAAGGAATTTAAGAGGCTAGCTATCATGTAGGAAGGAATTCGCCTAGGAATTTGGGGGGTGGTTATCCCGTAGAAAGGAATTCACCGAGAAATTTTAAAAGGTTGGCTATCCCATAGGAAGGAATTAGTCGAGAGATTTAGAAGAGTGGCTATCCTGTATGAAGGAATTCGCCAAGAGATGGGTGTCATTCTCGAGGATCTATGAAGATTAGGGAACCTACGGAAGCTTAAACTCTAATCAAATTTTCAAAAGGAGGAGGGTGCCATTCGGGACCTAAGGACACTAGGAAACCTATATAAGTTCAAACCCTAATCAAATTTTTAGAAAGAGAGTACCATTCGAGGACCTAAGGACTCTAAGAAACCTACTGAAGCTCAAAACCATTAGACTTCATGCTTAAAGAGGATATCAAGATGAGACTTGTGAAAGAAACTTGTCCAAGCACCTTATCCTTTAGACTTCATTCTCAAAACTCCATTGGGGAAATTTTGAATCACACGACTCAAATGTTTTTCAAAAGTTTGTTTTAAAAATAGTTTCAATTGGAGTGCCTTCATTTAAGAGGATTCCTCACAATTTTCGGAGGGGGTTTTGGATCTCCATGATGGGGAGATATTTTCATCAAAGCACTCAAATTTCCTCACGAAACCTAAATCTAGGACTTCGGGATTATTCGCAAGTGCATATAATCTAATCGATCTAAAAATGTCTTTTCTAGGGTCGTAGTGTAAGCTTGGTCAAAGGCTTCGCAAATGATTGGCGGTTTGAGGTTTAGAATAAAACATCAATAAAAAAATCAATTTTTTGGGTTTGCAAGTCAAAAACCTCGAAGATAAGATAAGACATGATTGTGCTTACTTCTTTATGCGGTAGCTTCCTGTGTGAACTCCTATGTTAGCCCGAAACATCTAGATCGAAGAGCGTTCGGGATGGGTTGTAACGTTGGTTTAGAGTAGGCTTTCGAAAAAGGCCATATTTTCAAGAAGAGGGTTATGAAGGTTGGTGATCACCTTTGCATCATTACCAACTACCCGCTGGGGATAAATTTGCATCTTTAGATTTCGGAGATCCCCTTTTGTACTCAATTTGACTCGAGCTTTTCTAGAGATTTTTTTTCTCTTTATCAATCGAGAATTTTCTCATCATTTTTTACGGTTTTTGGCCTTGCTTTTACCGGACACTTTGCTTTGTAAGCTCTTGCTTTTCTCATCACTTTTTCGCATCGATGATTCCTTCGAATTCATCTTGAAGAATTTTTAAAACATGATTTCAATCAACTGTTGGTAGATCATATGTTTTGCCACAGTGTGGGGAGCGGATAACCAATAAAGGTTTAGAAATGAAGATTTGAAGGCTCAAATTGATTTTTCAAAGGGTAAGGTGTTTGGGGATAGAGAAACGAAATGCTCTCTGTGATGTTTCAAGCTTCCACGGGATATCACCTGGAGCTATCATAAAAAGATTGATGCAAGTTAGCACAATAAAGTCTTACCCCGATCTTTTCTCTATGATGTTAATCATGAACCTCCGAATATACCGGTGCGGGGTGGTTCTTGACGGGGTTATATTTAGAAATCTCCCTATTTGGCTCGAAGGGTTCGCAAAGGATTAAAATGGTTTGGGGAGAATGAAAGAAGATGCCTTTTCATCATTTCAATTCATGTAATCACTACGAATGATCCCTACACCTATGGATGAAGGTTTTTCTCTCAATTTATCACTCATCACTCAATGTGTATGGGACGTATTTAGGATAGGCTTGCCTCTTTTCACTTGAAAGCACATCCTATTGAAAATCGGTTAAAACAATCCCCTTTTGAAAAACTTTAAGCTATTTTTATCAAAATTGGACCCATTGGGGATTTTTGATATGAAGCTCATATTCAAATGTGTTTGGACAGCTTCAAAAAGAGTTTTTTTCGAAATGAGATGATTTCAAGATTTGAAATGATTTTTCTAAAGATTTGAGAATTCGGTTACCTCCGGATTCTATGGATCTTACACTCTTAGAAGATTTAAATTTCTAAGGGAGAATGGAATTATTTGACTTCTTCAATCTACAACATCTTGAATTGTGTTCTTCGATGGAGAAGCATAGATGGAATTGAATGAGTAAAGATATTCAAAGATTAAAATTCATACTAACCTTTCGGGTAATCGCCCACAGTGTTCCAAGGGTAACTTGCTTAATTTGTGCATCTTGTCTCAAAGAACCTACAAGAGAAAAGTTTTGAACATGTGTGATGAAATGTGAATCGAATCCATTTGGAGAAAATGGCGACATTGTCGGCCTTTGATTTCATTTCATGGATAATATTTCTTGATCGCATTTGCATTTACGGGACTTATTAGCTCATCACCGTCGACTTTACAAGTATGAGCACTCCTCTTGGTAGGACCTTCTTGATTTCACGAGGGCCTTCATAATTCGAGGCAAAGTTTCCTCCAGGATAATGTGCATTTGGGAGTGTTTTTCTCACAACTAGATCTCATGCTTCCAAAGCTCTAGGTTTGACTTTTCGGTTGAAAGGCTTGGCCACTCGTTTTTGATAACTCGGTCGCGACGGATAGCTTTCAAACGTTTCTCATTAATCAAGTTTAACTGTTTATGCCTCTGCTGGATCCATTTAGTTCCGAGAGTTCAGCTTGAGATAGGATTCTTAAATATGGAATCTCAACTTCCACAAGTAGGATTGCCTCCATACCATACCGTAGAATAAGGTGTTGCCCCGGTTGAAGTCCAGATTGAAGAACGATACGCCATTAACGCGTACGGTAATCTTTCATGCCAATCCCGATATTTCTCGGATGTTTTAGATAAAATCTTCTTAATATTTTTGTTCGCCTTCCATGCCTCCTTTCATTTGTGGGCGGTATGGAGATGAGTTAAGGCGTTTGACTTTGAAATGACTCAATATGTTATCAATCGCCTTGTTGTTCGGGTTTGAACCATTGTTTGTGATGATTGATTAAGGGACTCCGTACCTGGAGATGATGTCTCTCTTGATAAACTTTGTCATGTTCTTAATCGTGATATTAACATATGAGTTAGCTTCGATCTACTTGGTGAAGTAGTTAATTGCTACCAGGATGAAGCGATGTCCGTTTGAAGCTTTCGATTGATTGGCCCGATCATATCAATACCCCACATGGAGAATGGTAAGCCTCGGACATTTGATGTAGCTCGTTTGGAGGCACATTAATTTTGTCACCATATACTTGGCATTAGTGACAAGATTTCATATGTTGGTTGCAATCGGATTCCATGGTTATCAAATAATATCTAAGTCTCATGATCTTCTTAGCTAGGAGATGGCTATTCATATGTGGTCCACATTCTCCCTCATGAATCTCTTTCATTATCGGGTTGGCTTCTTTGGCGTCTACGCACCTTAGCAATATCGAATCAAAAGATTTTTTTTGTAGAGAATTTGTCCATTCGGGAAGAATTTAAAAACAACCTTCATGATGTACTTCTTATCGGTAGTTCTTGATATCGTGATATTAAGGTTCTCTGTCAAATCCTTCTTCGATTACGGTGCAATAAGCCGGTTGATTTAGGATGCCTACTCTCAAAGGCTTTATATCAAGGCCATCTTGTACTTGAAGCATTGATGATAAAGTGGCCGAGCATCTCGCAAAGTGATTTTTTTTTGGCACCAAGTGATTTTAAGTTCTTGGTAGGTATTCAAAAGTTACGTCATCGAACTCCTTGATTAGTCTTTCCAAGAATTCATGATACGGAAGCGTCCTACCTATGGAAGTTGAGATTCCATCTTTAAGAGTCCTATCTCAAGCCGAACTCTCGGCGACTAAATGGATCCAGCAGAGGAATGAACAATTAAACTTGATTGATGAGAAACGTTTGAAAACTATCCGTCACGGCCCGAGTTATCGAAACGAGTGGCCAAGTCTTTCAACCGAAAAGTCAAAGCTAGAGCTTTTGAAGCGGGAGATCTGGTTGTGAGAAAAATACTCCCAAATGCCCATCATCCCGAGGGAAAATTTTCCCTGAATTATGAAGGCCCTCATGAAATCAAGAAGGTCCTACCACGGAATGATGACGCATGGCATGCTCTCAATGATGCAGGATATGTACAATTCAAGATGAATAATTGAAATTTACAAAATTGAATTGAAGAGCCTTACCAACCAATGATACCCTTTTCATGATTTTTGGTTTTAGATATACCAATTTTCCAATTACATGCGCATGATTTGCGGAATGATGATGCATGACATGCTCTTAATGATGCATGATTTATACAATTCAAGATGAAGAATTGAAATTTACAAATTTGAATTGAAGAGCCTTACCAACTAATGATACACTTTTATGATTTTTGATTTTAGGTATACCAAATTTTCCAATCACATGCATATGATTTGCGGAATGATGATGCATGACATGCTCTTGATGATGCATGACATGCTCTTAATGATGCATGATATGTACAATTCAAGATGAAGAATTGAAATTTACAAAAATTGAATTGAAGAGCCTTACCAACCAATAATAGTATACCAATTTCCCCATCACATGCGCATGGTTTTAGGTAATCTTTCGTGCTAATCCCGGTATTTCTTAGCTGTTTTACACAAAATCTTCTTAATGTTTTTGTTTCCTCGCTTCCACAGCTCCATTCATTTGTGGGCGGTATAGGGATGGGTTAAGGTGTTTGACTTTGATATGACTCAATAGGTCATCAATCATCTTGTTGTTTAGGTTCGAACCATTGTTTGTGATGATTGCTTGAGGGACTCCATACCTGGAGATGATGTCTGTCTTGATAAACTTTGCCACGTTCTTAGCTGTGACATTAACATATGAGTTAGCTTTGATCCACTTGGTGAAGTAGTTAATTGCTACCAGGATGAAGCGATGTCCATTTGAAGCTTTTGGATCGATTAGCTCGATCATATCAATACCTCACATGGAGAATGGCCAAGCCTCGGACCTTTGATGTTGCTCGTTTGGAGACCCATTAATTCTATCACTTTGTACTTGGCATTGGTGACAAGATCTCACATGTTGATTGTAGTTAGACTCCATGGTTATCCAATAATATCCAAGTCTTATGATCTTCTTAGCTAGGAGATGGCCATTCATATGCGGTCCACATTCTCCTTCATGAATCTCTTTCATTATCAAATTAGCTTCTTTGGCGTTTATACACCTTAGCAAGACTAAATAAAAAGACCTTTTGTAGAGAATTTGTCCATTTAAGAAGAATTTAGAAGCTATCTTCGTGATGTTCTTCTTATCACTTGGTGAACTCTCTTGAGGAAAATCGCCTTTCATGAGGTAGTTTTTTATATCGTGATACCAAGGTTCTCCGTCGATTCCTTCTTCGATTACCAAGCAATAAGCCGATTGATTTAGGATGTCCACTCTCAAAGGCTCCATATCAAGGCCATTCCGTACTTGAAGCGGTGATAATAAAGTAGCCGAGCATCCGCAAAGTGATTAGCAGTGTATTCAAAAGTTACGTTATCAAACTCCTTGGTTAGTGTCACAACCCGAACCCTACGAGCTCGTAAACATCCTCTCCTGGCCATATCTTCGTACAGTTCTCCAGGATCCAAAGGCCCACAATTATCAAATCTTGCGGAAGCGAAACAAATCCGCGTACGAAAACATCAACGATACGATAACCTGGGATGGTAAAAACAAGTTTATGTACATATATACATATTCTTTTTAACCTTCTAAACCTAAGGCTTCGGAGGCCATTGTACAAACCTGTGACCACATACTACAAAAATATTTAGTTGTCGAAGCCTGCTATACTTCCAAAAGAAACACTACACAAAAGTCGAGAGGCCAACTACCCTAGGCTTTGTCGTCGCTATCATCTACTATGTCATCTATAGCTGCTATCTCATCCACGTCAATCTCGGGTATCGCTCTACATCGAGATGGCCCCACAACCTCCCCACCTATTTCTAGTACCAAGACCTCTGGGTGGGGCTCTTGGTCTTCGGGACCAGATCGGGGGTGCTCCACTACGCCATCCGGAGGTGCAGCATTAGTGGGGTCCCATTCCCCAACTCCATCGTGGGGAATGTCAAAAACCTCTCAAGGGACCTACTAACGGATCCTCGTGGCGGTACGTCCATGCCACATATGTATGGGTCTTCCAATGAAGCTCTCCTACATCCACCCAAATCGTAGTTGCATGCCTATAATATACCTTGTCTTCCCCCACTAGATATTCTGTTATTACCGTATCCATATCCCGAGAAATACCGAATCTCGGAGGCGGGTTGTTCATTGTCGAGGCGAAGGATGCGAAAAAGATAACCCACGACGGGGTGAGAGTAAATCTCGAGTAAGATAGTTCCTAATCCAAGGTTAGGGCGATAGTGCCTCCAAATACGTCATATATCGGAAATTCTCAACAGTTCCTCCTTCACATCAATAATTCAACAAATAAATCCCAGAATATTTCATTCTTTTTCCAAAAATTACCACACCTTTACCGAAAATTCTACGTTACTCCCATATCGACATTCCACGTGTCGGATTATAAATAAAATAATCCACGTACTCCGAGCCCGCGTTTAACGCCTCAGGTTATCATATAAAATTTCACGTTACTCCAAAGCTTGCGTTTAACACATCAAGCTATGATATAAATGGATAGACCCTCGTAATAACGCCTCAGGCCATTATATAGTCCAGACTCGCGTAATAACGCATCGGGTTCTGTAACCCGCGTAATAACGCCTTAGGTTAATATCCCGTGTTTAAAGCCTCGGGATAAAATAATAACAAAGTCCGCGTCATCACGCCTCAGGCTATATATATGGTCTTATAAAATACGAACCATGCATCATAACACCTCAAGGTAAAATTCAACACTTCCTCTCAATTATCCACATAAAGACCATATCTTTGCAATAATTCCTCGATCGCTTGTGTAATACCACACGATCTCTCGAATTCCTTCCGATCGATAAATCTTCGCAACGTGATCTCTCTAAATTTCCCGATTAGCGGATCAAGACCTCATGATCCTCCCAATTTTCTCTAATAAAAGATCGAGTCCACGCGATCTTTCTCATCTTTCCCTTTCCCTCAATCGAGGTCGCTCGATTTAATTATGCCGAATAAATACTCGATCGGAACAACGTGATTCACCCATGTTAGAGAATTAATAAATCAGGCCCACCCAATTAAATCATACTAAGCCAATGGCCAATCGGGGTCACACGATAAATTTATGCTACCACAAAATTTATCTACGTCATCTAATATTATTAATGCTAACGTAGCAATTAATAATCACCGTACAATCAGAATTAGACTAACGTACAATTAACACGTACCGTACAAATATACTATACTAACGCGCAATTAATCTCCGCGACGCAATTAATCTACAATATAGCGAGGATTTGATCTCGGTCGTTAGATTAATCTTCCTAAGCAAGATTCAACGTGGACCGTCCAAATAAAGCAAGATCAAGTTAGATTAAATCCTAGCCATCCATTATTAATCATGAAAAATCACTACTCATGCAAGAACACATCTTTTCTCTCTCCTCTCCCTTCTTCATTTTCGGCCACCATGAATCTCAAGCTCAAATCCAACAATTTCTTCATCAAAACTACTCAATCCAAGGCTTATTAGCAACATAGCTACCTAATCAAGGTTTAGAAATTATCCTACCTTGAAAATCTAGCAAATTCCGAGGTTGAGAAATTGAGAAATTGCCGGTTCGGGTGGGGGCATAGGCGGTCCTTCATGGCCGGCTTTGCTCCACGTCGATTCGGCGACTCCGGGTGGCTCACGGTGGTAGTTGTGCTTCGGCGGTTCAAGTCGACACCGGTGGAAGCTTGGAAAACTTTTCGGTGATGGAGGGTGAGGTGATGAAATTTTTCGGCCAAAGAGAGAGAGTGAGGTAGAGAGAGAGTTGTCTTGGATTTTTGGAGAAGAAGAAGACCAAAACTTAATAATAAAAGGGTAGGATAATACTTAGGCTAGATATTTTTGGGTCTTCAAAGTCAAGAAGACTAGTCAAATTTAGCCATGGGGTGAATTGATCGAAATGCCCCTTGGCCAAAGTGAAATATTGAATATTTTCCAAGGGTAAATGAGTCTTTTCCCATATCCAAGTCCAAATTTTATTTTTTCTGAACTCTTTGGGGCAAACCGCGAAGTAATTGTATTCGGATGAGGAAACGTCCAAAATTTAATTATTGGAACCCCCGAAGGTCCGACGTAAAATTTTGAAGCTCAATTCGCGATCAATCTCGATCAATTGAAATTTCAGCGTATCTCAAACTAACGGGCGGCTTTTAGGAGTTACGCGTATCGACCCGTGATTAATATCACGTTTAAGAATTTGTCGAGCCATGGCGACTTTGGTTGTCATTCAATTGCGAGGGTCAATCACTAGTCCCGATGGACACGATCGTTAGAAAATAATTTAGGGACCTTCGGAACCCATACGAGGTCAAATGGAATCACCCGTGATCCAAGCATAGGGTATTACCCAAATCGTTCCTTAACCATTCTAGGATCGGCCTATATTGGTCCAAAATATTCCCTCGACAATTTTCATGGCCAAAGAGTCAATCTAGGATCAAGTTCTTAGGTCCACGTACTTGTTTTTCCTAGCTAGCCATTCCCATTTTGTTAGTCTGCTCAAGATGGACCATTTCTAAGTGAGATTAGGACTGAAATATATCAATGAGACTTCTCATTTATTCAAGGTTTCAAAACGAGTCGGAATATAGGATGTTACAATTCTTCCCCCCTTACAAAAATTTCGTCCTCGAAATTTACGACCAACTTAACTATTCAAATAAATGGGGCTGCCGACGCCTCATCGTTTTTTCATTTTCCCAGGTTGCCCCTTCCGTTCCATGGTGTTCCCATATCACCTTCACTAGTGGAATTGTCTTGTTCCTCGAGAACTTGTTCTTTTTCGTCTTCTATCCGCGCTGGCCTCTTTACATAAGATACTCTTTCGTGTACTTCCACCACTTCATAATCCAAGTACATGAGTTGGGTCCGGTTCGTACTTCCTCAACATGGACACGTGGAAGATATTATGTACTTGGGGTAAGTTCGGCGGCAAGGCGAGTCGATAGGCTAAAGTCCCAATCTGTTCCAGAATTTCAAATGGGCCTACGTAACTCGAGCTCAATTTCCCTTTCTTTCCAAATCGAGACAAGCCTCGCATTGGTGACACCTTCAAGAAAACATGGTCTCCCACCTGAAATTCCAAAGGTCTACGTCGTCTATCCGCATAACTCTTTTGACGACTTTGAGCAATCCTTAGCCTTTCTCTAATCACTTTTACCGCCTCAATAGATTGCTGAACTAGCTTTGGGCCCGTTATACTTCTCTCGCCAACTTCATCCCAACATACTTGGAGTTCTCGCAAGCTCGCCATACAACGCCTCAAATGGTGCCATTCCGATACTCTGCTGGAAGCTATTGTTGTAGGTGAACTTGACTAGATATAGCTATTCTTCCCAACCCCCTTTAAAACCTATCACGCATGCTCGCAACATGTCCTCAAGTGCTCTGTATTGTCCTCTCCGACTGTCCGTCTGTCTAGGGGATGATACGCGATGCTATACTTGAACTTGGGTTCCCATTGCATTATGAAGACTTTTCCGGAAAGTTGCAGTGAACTTGGGGTTTCTGTCCGAGGTAATTGTTCCGGAACTCCATGCAGTCGAACTATCTCGGCACATATACAATTTGGCGTACTTTTCCATTGCGAAGTCCTTTCGCCTCGCGAAAAAGTGTGCTGGACTTCGTCAATCTGTCGACGACTACCCAAATCGAATCATGCCCTCTCTGGCTCCTCGGTAGTCCCATAACGAAATCCATAGTAACGTGCGCCCATTTCTACTCGGGAATCTCTAGCGGCCGAAGTAATCCTCCAGGCTTGCAATGTTGTGCATTTACTTATTGGCACATTAAACATTTAGCCACATGTTTAGCCATGTCTACTTTCATTCCATTTCACCAATAATGTTGGCGCAGATTCTCGATACATCTTGGTGCTACCTGGATGTACACTATAGCTACTACGATGAGCTTCGACAAAATCTTCTCTTTAAGCTCCTCATCATTAGGGACACACAGACGTCCACGTAACTTCAAGATTCCATCATCGGCCACTTGAAATTCAGATTTCCTTTTGGTTGCATCCATCTCTAAAATTTTCTAGAAGTCGGGATCCACCGATCGTGATGCTTAATTCTTGCTTGAATCTCTAGCTCAATTCTCGGGGTTGCCAACAAATTTGAGAGATTGCAAACCTCGAACTTAAACTCTGAATCCCTCAACTCTTCAAGCAAAGCCCACTCTTTCACCATCAAATGCGCAATGCTCGATTTCCGACTAAGAGAATCCGCTACTTTATTAGCTTTTCCAGGGTGATATAAAATATCACGGTCGTAGTCCTTCAATAATTCCATCCAACGACGCTGCCTCATATTCAGCTCTTTCCCGGGAGAACAAATACTTCAAACTCTAATGGTCCGTATAAATTTGAAACTTTTCTCCCCATAGATAATGCCTCCAAATCTTCAACGCAAAAACAATTGCCACAAGCTCCGGATCATGCGTTGGGTAGTTCAATTCATAAGGCCTCAACTGTCGCGACGCATATGCAACCATCCTACCATGTTGTATTAATACGCATCCCAGTCCTTTTAGCAAAGCATCGCTATAAATCTCAAATCCTTCGGGACCGGATGGTATCGTCGAATTGGTCCGTCGTCAACCTATGCTTCGGTTCTTGGAAACTCCTCCCGCAATTATCTGTTCATTCATGGCGAGTTTCCTTCTTCGTTAACTGCGTCAACGGAATAGCTATCGAAGAGAACTTTTCTACAAATAGTCGATAGTATCCCACCAAACCGAGAAAACTTCAAACCTCCGTAGCCGACGTCGGTCATGGCCACTTCACAACAGTCTCAATCTTCGTCGGGTCAACTAAGATTCCATTCCTAGAGACGATATATCCAAGAAATGTTACCCGATCGAGCCAAAACTCACATTTGCTAAACTTAGCATATAGAGCATGTTCTCTCAAAGTCCGTAGAACGGTACTTAAATGGTGTTCATGCTCCTTCGAGCTCTTTGAATATACCAAAATATCATCGATAAACACGATGACAAATTGGTCCATTAATTCTCTCGAACACCCGATGCATCATATCCATAAAAGCATTTGGGGCATTCGTCAATCCAAACGGCATAACCGTAAACTCGGAATGCCTATATCGGTACGGAATGCGGTCTTCGATATGTCCTCCTTCTTAATCCTCGGCTGATGGTAGCCTGTCCTCAAGTCGATCTTAGAAAATACCGCAGCCCCTTGCGGTTGATCGAACAAGTCATCTATCATTGGCAATGGATACTTGTTCTTAATAGTTACTTCATTCAACCGCCGATAGTCAATACATAATCGCAATGACCCGTCCTTCTTCCTCACAAATAGCACCGGCGCTCCCCACGGCGATGCACCGGGGCGGATAAATCCTTTATCCAGGAACTCTTGCATTTGAACCTTCAATTCCTTCAATTCCGAGAGGGACATTCGTAGGGCGCCTTAGAGATCGGTTCCGTCCCTAGTGCTAACTCAATCAAGAACTCTACTTCCCTTTCGGTGGCAATCCCGACAATTCTTGAGGAAAGACATTGGGATAATCACGCACCACGGCTGTATCCTATAGCCTCGGTCCTTCAATCGACGAATCAACTCATCGATCGGGATACCCTTGGCATCCTTCGCTTAGCAGCTTAGTCACTTCAAGTGACGAGATCAAGGGAATCGAGATTCCTCCTTGACTTCCCACAAACTCATATCTAGGATGACCAATCGGATTAAATTGGATCACCCTGCTACCACGATTAAAACTAGCTCTTTGCTTTCCTAGCCAATCCATTCCAATTATCACATCATAATCATGCATAGTCAAAACCGCTAGGTCTATAAATTCTTCTCTATCACCAATGACTATCTTACATCCAGAACACCATAATGTAACAAATACCTTGTCCTTTAAGGGTGTAGTTATGTGCATCATTACTTCTAGCGGTTTTAACTCAACCCCAGCTAATTCCACAAAGCGTACGGACATAAAAGAGTGCGATGCTCCAGAATCAAATAAAGCATATGCAGCATGATCACATAAGGCGACCGTACTGTGATCATGCCCGGCGCATTCTCTGCCTCATTGCACACCACTGCATACACTCTCCCTTGCGCTAGCGGTCCGATTTGATTACTTTGTAGAGCTGCTCCAATTTGAGGTCTTGCCTGGGGTCATTGGGGCTGAAAACAAGCCCTGGGGCTTGCTTCGGGCAATTTCTTATATGATGATCAAATTTGCCACATCTGAAACACGTCCCGTCCTGCTCGAGCAAGGCCCATTCCCGTGCCTCATTCCATAGAGTCGGCGGTTCTGGTTGGACTGATATACCGGTTTCCCATTAGTTCTCCTAACTAGAGGGACGAAGCGCCGGTTTCCAATCATTAGCCTCTTGCCAAACGGCGGTTGTCCCTAGCCGGCATAAATCGCGATCCGGATGCGGCAGCCCTCTCTTTCATGTCCCGCTCGACCATCGACCCCGCTCATAAAGCTCGTTATAATCCTGCGGGTTCAGCGGGATCAACTAACTACGTAGCTCCGGCTCAATCCGTCCGGAGCTTTCTCGCTTTGTCCAAAAGATTCTCCACCATTCTTGGTGCATACTTTGACAATCTTGAAAACTCGCCTCGTTTCGATCGATAGTCATTTGGTTCGGCGGAGCTGTTGAAATTTCAACATTTTTCGCTCTTGCGCAGTTTCAGAAGTACTTCCCATTGAAGGCTTTAGCGAAAGACGGTCCGGTTTGGAACTGTACCCTCGGGAAAATCTCTTCCCTTGGTGGCCTTCCACCAATCACCGGCATTGTCCGCAGAACTTATACACCACCAAAGTCACTTTTTCCTCCTCTCGTGCAACCCGGAACCTCGAACGCTTTCTCTAGATCCTCTATCTAACGAGGTGCAGCCTCTGGATCACCCTTTCCGGTAAACTTTGCCGGTTTCAACTTCAAGAACTGCTCTACTAGCTGATGCATCAGCCTATTCCCATTGTCATTTCCTTGGTTCACATTTACCCCATGGGCAGCAGTAAGCGACAGTAGTAACGGCCAGCCTCGGTGGCTTGGGCAATAGCGGCAACTTGGTCAATAGCGGCAGCTCGGTCTTGAATCGCCTACCCATTAAATTTTCAATCTCCTCTAGAGCCCTAAGGACTCCATCCACTCTCGGATCTTCCCTAATCGTGGTTCCGGGAGCTAGATGCTCCTCGAGAACCTCCTCTAGAACCTCTACCTCGTTGTCCATTTCCATTAGCTTTCACCACATCTGAATCAAAATAATTCCACCAAGGAATTAGAGACCTGAGCCACCTACTCGAGTCTAGCGGTTTCACATCGCTTAATACGGCAATTAGCATAAAGCTAACAATTGTTTTTGGTAGAGCGATTTAACAACCAACATCAAACAATCAATACGAAGCCAATCAATCATGCAAATCACGGGCGCACGTTCAATTGCCCCTGCATAACGCGTTTAACTCACGTAAACACCTAGGGTCTCTCTGTTTAACCTTCCCAAAGTCATCGCTCCTTATCACTCCATGTTTCATCCAAAATTGGATCGAGCCGACCTTGCTCGATACCACTTCAAACGGGGATGTCACAACCCGAACCCTACGAGCTCGCAAACATCCTCTCTTGGCCATATCTTCCTATAGTTCTCTAGGATCCAAAGGCCCACAGTTATCAAATCTCACGGAAGCAGAAACAAAGCCCCGTACATAAAACATCAACCATACGATAACTTGGGATGGTAAAAACAAGTTTATGTACATATATACATATTCTTTTCAACCTTCTAAACCTAAAGCTTGAGAGACCCTTTGTACAAGCCTCGTGACAACATACTACAAAAAGATCTAGTGGTCGAAGCCTCGCTATACTTCCAAAAGAAACGCTACACAAAAGCCAAGAGGCCAACCGCCCTAGGCCTCGTCGTCGCTATCATCTACTATGTCATCTATAGCCGTCATCTCATCCACGTCAATCTCAAGTGATCGCTCTACATCGAGATGGCTCCATAACCTCCCCACCTACTTCGGTACCAAGACCTTTGGGTGGGGCTCTTGATCGTCGGAACTAGCATCGGGGTGATCCACTACGCCATCTCGGAGGCACAACATTAGTGGGGTCCCATTCCCCAACTCCATGGTAGGGAATGTCAAAACCTCTCAAGGGACCTACTAACGGATCCTCGTGGCGGTACGTCCATGCTACATATGTATGGGTCTTCCAATGAAGCTCTCCTACATCCACCTAGATCATAGTTGCATGCCTATAATATACCTTGTCTTTCCCACCGGATATTCTGTTATTACCGTATCCATATCCCGGGGAATACCGAACCTCGGAGGCGGGTCGTTCATTGTCGAGGTGGAGGATCCGAAAAAGATAACCTATGACGAGGTGAGAGTAAATCTCGGTAAGATAGTCCCTAATCCAAGGTTAGGGCGCTAGTGCCTCCGCACACGTCCTATATCGAAATTCTCAAGTTCCTCCTTCACATCAATAATTCAACAAATAAATCCTAGAATATTTCATTCTTTCTCCAAAAATTCCCACACCGTTGCCGAAAATTCTACGTTATTCCCATATAAACATTCCACGTCTCAAATTATAAATAAAATATTCCACGTACTCTAGAGCCCGCATTTAACGCCTTAGGCTATCATATAAAATTCTACGTGGCTCCAAAGCCCGCGTTTAATGCATCGAGGATATCATATAAAATTCCACGTTACTCCAAAGCTGCGTTTAACGCATCAGGCTATCATATAAATGGACAGACCCTCGTAATAACGTCTTAGGCCATTATATAGTCTAGACCCGCTTAATAACGCATCGGTCACTTGTAACCCACGTAATAACGCCTCGAGGTTAATATCCCGCGTTTAATGCCTCAAAAATAAAATAATAACAGAGCCCGCGTCATCACGCCTTAGGCTATATATATGGTCTTATAATATACGAACCCCGCATCATAACGTCTCGGGGTAAAATTCCACACTTCCTCTCAATTATCCACAAAAAAACCATATACTTGTAATAATTCCACGATCGCTCGTCTAATACCACACAATCTTTGAATTCCTTCCGATCGATAAATCCTTGCCACATAATCTCGCTAAATTTCCCAATTAGCGGATCAAGTCCTCACGATCTTCTCAATTTTCTCCAATAAAAGGTCGGGTCCACGCGATCTTTCTAATCTTTCCTTTTCACTCAATAGAGGCCGCTCGATTTAATTATGCCGAATAAATACTCGATCGGAATCACGTGATTCACTCATGTTAGAGAATTAATAAATCGGGCCCACCCGATTAAATCACACTAAGCCAATGGCCAATCGGGGCCACATGATTAATATATGCTACCATAAAATTTATCTACGTCACCCAATATTATTAATGCTAACGTAGGAATTAAGAATCATCGTATGATCAGAATTAGGCTAACGTATAATTAACACGTATCGTACAAATATACTATACTAACGTGCAATTAATCTCCGCCACACAATTAATCTACAATATAGCAGGATTTGATCTCGGCCGTTAGATTAATCTTCCTAAGCAAGATTCAACGTGGACCGTCCAAATAAAGCAAGATCAAGCTAGATTAAATCCTAGCCATCCATTATTAATCATGAAAAATCACTATTCATGCAAGAACACATCTTTTTCTCTCTCCTCTCCCTTCTTCATTTTCGGCCACCATGAATCTCAAGCTCAAATCCAACAATTTCTTCATCAAAACTACTCAATCCAAGGCCTATTAGCAACCTAACTACCTAATCAAGGTTTAGAAACTATCCTACCTTGAAAATCTAGCAAATTCCAAGGTTGAGAAGTTGAGAAATTGCCGGTTCGGGTGGCGGCACCGGCGGTCCCTCACGGCCGGCTTTTCTCCATGGCGATCCGGCGACTCCGGGCGGCTCACGGTGGTAGTTGTGCTTCGGCGGTTCAAGGCGACATCGGTGGAAGCTTGGAAAAATTTTCGGTGATGGAGGGTGAGGTCATGAAATTTTCGGCCAAAGAGAGAGAGTGAGGTAGAGAGAGAGTTGTCTTGGTTTTTTGGAGAAGAAGAAGACCAAAACTTAATGATAAAAGGGTAAGATAATACTTGGGCTAGATATTTTTGGGTCTTCAAAGTTAAGAAGACTAGTCAAATTTGGCCATGGGGTGAATTGACCGAAATGCCCCTTGGCCAAAGTGAAAAATTGAATATTTTCCAAGGGTAAATGAGTCTTTTCCCATATCCAGTTCAAATTTTATTTTTTCTGAATTCTTTGGGACAAACCGCGAAATAATTGTACTCTCAATGAGGAAACGTCCAAATTTAATTATTGGAACTCTCGAAGGTCCGACGTCAAATTTTGAAGCTTGATTCGCGATCAATCTCTATCAATTGAAATTTCGGTGTATCTCAAACTAACGGGCGACTTTTAGGAGTTACGCGTATTGACCCGTGATTAATATCACGTTTAAGAATTTGTCGAGCCATGGCGACTTTGGTTGTCATTCAATTGCGAGGGTCAATCACTAGTCTCGATGGACACGATCGTTCGAAAATAATTTAGGGACATTCGGAACCCATACGAGATTAAACGGAATCATCCGTGATCCAAGCGTAGGGTATTACCCAAATCGTTCCTTAACTATTCTAGGATCGGCCTATATTGGTCCAAAATATTTCCTCGACAATTTTCGTGGCCGAAGAGTCAATCCAGGATCAAGTTCTTAGATCCACGTACTTGATTTTCCTAGCTAGCCATTCCCATTTGGTTAGTCTGCTCCAAGATGGACCATTTCGAGTGAGATTAGACTAAAATACATCAATGAGACTTCTCATTTATTCAAGTCTTCAAAAACGAGTTGGAATACGGGATGTTACGGTTAGTCTCTCCAAGAATTTATGACACGGCACAAGTTTAGAGTCTTTTGTCGTCCATTCTCCTTGTGTCTGCAGAATGATAAGCATTGAATCTCCGTACACTTGTAATTTGCGCACCTTCATTGAAATGCCGGTTGCGGACTAAGGATGCATGCTTCATATTCGAAGCGTTGTTGGTGCATGGGAATACCAACTTTGCGAAACCAAGTGATTGACTTTCGGGGATATTAAAATGCGCGGTCATCGATCCGAAAAGGTTTAAAGCACCATCAAAATACATAGTCCATTTATCTTCTAATATGTTCTAGAAACGATCCTTAGTTTCTCCTTCTCCAAAGCTTTGGTACTCTTGAGGGTTTTCTATTAATAAATCGGCGATGGCTCTTTCCTTCACTGATTTTTGGGGAGAACTTTTAATATCAAATTCAGATAGGAGTACTTCCCATTTAGCCATTCCACTAACCAGTGGGATTTTCAAGGAGATACTTGATCGGGTCATTTTTAGTGATCGGCTTGATATGATGATGGAAAGTATCTTTGCCTCAATTTGTGGAGCACCAAAACCAATGCAACACAAGTCCTTTCAACTTTTGGGTAGCTAGTTTCGGATGTAGTGAACTTCTTACTTGAGTAGTAAATCGCCCTTTCTTTTCCAACTTTGGGACTTATTTGTGCCAATACTGCACCTAACGACTCATCATGGACCGTCGGGTATAGTGTTAAAGGGATACTTAGGATTGGAGGTACTAGGGTGGAGGTCGTACAAGATATTGTTTTATTTTGTCTAGTGTTTGTTGGCATTGGGAATCCCATCTTAGTTTTGCCCCTTTCTTCGGGAGCTTAAAGAATGGCTTAGCGATTTGAGGCAGTTGGGATATGAATCGGCTATGTAGTTCAGCCTTCCTAATAAACTCCTCACATCCTTTACTATGGTAGGAGTATCGATTCCCTATATGGCTTTGATCTTTGAGGGATCAATTTCGATTCCTTGGCTACCCACCACAAATTCGAGTAGTTTCCCGGGATGTAGCTCCAAATATGCATTTCGCGGGGTTAGCTTCGGTTTAAACTTGCGAAGCCGTTCAAATAATTTCCTCAATACTTGGACATGGTCTTCTCTAGCTTTAGACTTAGCTATCATGTCATCCACATATACTTCAATTTCATTGTGCATCATATCATGAAAGAGGATCACTATTGCCCTTTGATATATGACCCCGGTATTTCTCAATCCAAAAGGCATTACCTTGTAAATGAAGGTCCCCCATGGAGTTATAAATGCGGTTTTAGCTTTATCCTCCTCTTTCAAGAAGATTTGGTTATATCTAGAGAATCCATCAATGAACAAGAATAATTCGAATCCGCGGTGCTATCGACTAGGGCATCAATGTGTGGTAATGGGAAGTCATCCTTCGACTTGTTTTGTTCGGGTCTCGATAATTCACACGGACTCTAACTCTCTTGTCTTTCTTCATTATGGGAACTATGTTAGCAATCCATTCGGGATATGAGACAACTTCGATGAACCCTATACTAAAAAGCTTGATTACTTCTTCTTCAATCTTTTTTGAAAGCTTGGGTTTCATCCACCTCAACATCTATGTTTTAGGAAGCATTTTTACGTCAATGGGCAATGCATGTTCCATAATGCTTGGGTCCAGTTCGGGCATGTCGGCGTAAGACTAGGCGAAAATATCATGATATTCTTTTAACAAATTGATCATTATGGATGCTTCAAACGAGGTTAATCTTTCCTTGATTTTTACTTCTCGATATTTTTAGCATCCCCAAGATTGATCGTAACTATATTCTCGGCGATGAGTAGATTAAATTCTTCATAACGACTCCAATCTCGCTTAACATCTCGCTTGATTATTTTCCTTCTCGATGATTTCGTAAAAATAATCATCTTGATTACTCAAGTCACATAATAACATGTTTTGCATGGGAAGAATGATATGCACGAAATGCGATAACGATGGTTAGTAAGTCACAACAGCTATCAACAATGCATGATTTTATGAAAATCCCTTTGAAATTCATTTAAAAAATTCTAGAAGAAAAAGGAAGAGAACTATTCCTCATCTCATTAGACATCTTGGTTCTCAAAACATTTTTGAAATTAGGATTCATATGGCAAATCGGACCTCAAACTCTAATTCTTATAGAGGTATGTATCACCATTGGATTGATTTGTGACTCCTTGTGTCCTTAATAAAGCTTGAAATTTTTATTAACTGATGTAGAAAATGGCATTAAAATATCGTACTTCTTGAATCAACAAGTAAATGATCCAAGGGTACCCTAAAGGAAATGCAATGATTGAATTGTAAATTGCATGAAATTAAATACATTAAAGGGAGAGTTCGGAAGGAGTCTCCTTACTCGGGGATAAGAGCATTCTCCGCGAGCCATTTGATGATTACGTGCACTCATTTATCCATGAAAGGGTTGCGAGAGGTCCGATTCTTCATTAGCAAGAATCTATTCATCCTTGAGCTACCTGGTGTTCTTATAGAATATCTCATTCAAGGGGTTATTCAACATCTTTCCTTGGCCTTTCCAAGAGCTAGAGCCAATGAATTGATCATTTTGGCTTCCATAGCATCCATGGTGTTCATAGTTTCTACCTCGACCTCTATAACGATCGATATCTCGTCTATAACCCGGACCAATCGTATAGTCATTTGATTTCGATTCAAAGGATTAGTAATGCCTTGATTGTATTTTCCTAGTCCAGTTTCGGGGACGTATCTACTCATTTGGAGTACCTTTCCAGCTATCATAGCGGATTTGGAAAAGTCAAGAATAGCAACCTTAGTTCTAGACGGTATATGCATGATAGATATAATGTCGAAGGTATGATAGCACAACTCTTCTTCCTTGTAAGGTTTGACATATGGAAGCATTTGGTAGTATGGGCTTTATATCCCACTTCATCATGAACAGTGATCAGCCTTTCTCACACCACAAACTTGACTTTTTGATGAAGATTTAAAGGTACTATTCCGGATACATGTATCCAAGGCCTTCCTAAAAGCATAATGAAAGCACTTAGAATATCCATCACTTGGAATGGAATAGAGAATCGATTGGGCCCACCATAACATCCAACTCAATTTCTTTAACTACATACTTTGAAACTCCATCAAACGAGCGAGATGGTTGCTTTTGACCCTTTTATCAAGTCTTCGGATATCCCCAAAATTTTCGAGTGCTTAAGGAACATAGGTTGAATGCAAATCTGTTGTCAATCAAAACATGAGGTACCTCTTTTTTAGATAGCTCACGGATATATATAAAGCCTTGTTATGTGCTCGTCTTTCTTTAGGGAAGTCTTCATCTCGAGAAGGAGATATGATCTTTTAATAGTATTCTTGTTGTGAAGTCCTTAAGTTGGACTTCATTTATAGTCTCGGAACATGTATCTTATTTAGCACATTTATTAGAGCGTTCTTATGCTTCTCGGAGTTTATAAAGGGATCAATGAGCGAAATTTGAGTGGGCATCTTCCGGAGTTATTCTATGACTTCATATTCACTCATCCTCATAATGGATTTGGAGCTCCTCTACGTTCTCTTTAGTCGGTTCACCCTCCTCGGGGCGTAACATCTTCCGGACCTCATCACGATGTCTATCTCGGCAGTTCCATAGTCCCAAGATACCGCTTTCGGATCATATTATCTTTGGCGGAATCTTGATCTTTATTGGTTTAATCATTTCATTTTGATCCTTTCCTACTTCATCGACTTGTCATCATTCAACTTGATAACCGCCAACTTGGTAGAGAGTTCCTCTTCTTCCACACTCATCGCATCCACTTTGTTTATGTTGATGATAAAGGGAGTCGAAGTTTCTATCACTCCAACCAATTTGTCCTCGTGAATATCCTTAGAATTATATTAGAAGGAATGTTTAGCGCATAGAGAGCTTTCGGCCTTCTTTCGTCGAATCGCCTCGACGTTCCATTTTAACTCTTCATATTATACCTTTCACTCTTATGCCTATGTGGATGAAGTGCTCAAAAGAGTGGTACCCATAAGCACACATGCGATCAAAGTATTCGACGGGGAGAGACTTCAGCATGTACTCTATCGTTTCCTTCTCGGACAACGGAGGTTGCACCTTCTCGGCTTATTTCTTCCATCTCCAGGCAAAGAGTTCAAAACTCTCGTCTTCACCTTTTTTTTTTTATGTTGAGTCTATCAGTTCTACTAACATATTCTTTCAATCCGATTTCGAATCGTCATACAAATTGCTACGATAGATCCTCCGAGTTGGGAACCTATTCTAAATCAATAGATTGGAACCATAGTGACACAAATCCAATTAAGTTGAACTTGAAGTTGTAGATGAGGGCTTCATCAGCCTCATGGTGTCCAACCATCTTACGGAGATAATACAAAACGTGGGCCAAGGAGCATCCAATACCACCATACTTCGTTGAAAACGTCACCCTCGAACTTGGTCATTGGGGTGGGATATTCCTTACCTGAGTGATAGGAATCATAAGCTCCCTCAATTCGGACACCTTACCGGATAGCTCATTTCTTTGCCCTTGTAAGTCGGTATATGCATAGTGTACGTGCCATCGAAGCCGCCACCAATTTGTTTTTGGAGGGTATGATTGGAAACCCTATCGAATGGTCGGGAATAAACAATCGATTCTACGAAAATCGGAGAAATGGGTTCGGGGATTTTGTTACATTGAGAGTGTAATCAACGTCCTTTCGGTACCGGCTTGAGTGTTTTTCTAACCTAAGAATTCATACAGATACTCAAGGGGGTGAGGTAGGCTCTAACGACCTTTGGGTATTATACTGATTGAGATTTTCTATCCTATCATTCACAATCAAGAATTAAAATGCGTCAATTAAGGAATCAATGACATGTGTTGATAAATCACATCAAATCAATCAATCAAATCAACATGAGAAGCCTAATATAGCTTTATAGGCTTAGAGAAAAGTTAATTAAAATATGAGGGTTAGTTTAGAAAATGTGATGGCCAAATGCCCGGAAGGATAAAACGGTCATTTGAGAAGGGTCGAGGACCCAAAAATAAAAAATTAGGGTCAAGCCAATTGAATGTGGCTATTTCCCATTTTTTGTGTTTTTTTACAAATTTTTGGAATTTTTCCTGATTGTTTCTAATTTTTTTGAAATTTTTACTATTGTTTTTATGGATTTTTCTAATTTTTTTAAAAAACAAACCAAACCGGTCACCCTTGTCAACGGACCGGTCAACCGGGTCCGGACCCATGCCCGGACCCATGAGACCACAAAACGGCGCCATATCACTATTTTTCTATTTTTTATTATTTGAAAATTCTAGATTATTTATCAAAATATTAAAAAAAATTAATATCTAATCATATGGCTCTTGTTGAACCATGTGGCAAGCTGCTGGCCGTCGGATCACTAGCGGCCTAAAACGATGCCGTATATGCCATTTTTAAATTTTGAAAAATCTAAAAAATCATTTTTAGAATTATAAAAATATAATTACTAATCGACGGCCCTCATTTAACCACGTGGTGCCTTACGACCATTCGATTGATTTTATTTAATCAAACTAATCCTAATAGCTAATCCTACGTATACACAATACGTAATGCCACATGGAGCCACGTCGGTGCCACCTAGGACGCCGGCGGTCAACCGTGCCATGTCGGCGTCGTCTTCTTCACGAGACCAGATGCAGAATGAATGGCCGAGGTTTCTCTCGCCATTGATCGACAGTGAAATGTTGGCCAATCGACACCAAACCACCACCAATCAACTGCTTTAACTCTCCTCTATCACATATATCGAGAATCAAGCAATATTATCCACAAAATGACCAAGGTCGAAGCTCGCACAATATAGACATGGCATATTTGAATCTTGCAAACCAGAGCATAACAATGCAATTCATTCACATAGAAGCATCGCATAGGGCTAAGAAAACTTACCTCGAGCTCACGATTGCCGGAAATGGCTGACTAGTGTTCGATGGGTCCGATGAAGGTTGGAGGTTCGACTCGTGTGTTTCAAGCGGAATTGATGCAAAAACGAGTTGTGATCGTGGTCGGTGATGTTCAACAAGCAAAACTCCCACAATAATTACAAAAATCATGATCGGAGCAACGAGATGCCATGAACACCGAGAGTGAAGGTCGAGAACTCGACTCACCTTTCTAAGGGATATCGGGCTACGAAACCGGTGCCGATCGTCTTTGGGAGGTTTAGGCAAGCTTTCGGAAGTGGATTGGAGCTTCGATTCGATCTAAAGTGCTCGAGTTGGACTTGCACAACTCGAGCTTGAAGCTTCGACAATGGCGTCGCCGAGAGCTTCTCTCTACCTTTTTCACTCTTTCTCTAGTTTGTTAGTTGTGTGCGAATAGAATACCTGCTCCCCTATTCTAGAATGTTCAAAAGGCTATATACCCATTTTGAATTTTTGTATGATCGGGCAAGGCTTCGCCGATTTGAATTTCACGTGTCCATACGTGCCAAATGTACTAATGGCATCGGAGAAGGCACAAGATTCCGTCCGGTTTGTTAGCGAGGTTCGGCGAGTGCAATTGGACGTCCAATTTGGTCTATTTGATGCTTGGGTTGACTTTTGCGGTTGCGACATTGGCCCGACCTCGCCGGCTTGATTCTGGCGGTCCTAGGTGGTGAGATTGGACTCAATCGACGTGGCTTTCAAAAATGAACAACGGCCTTTCCAAAGTTTCTTTTATAATGGCCGATTAATTGTCCAATTTGATCAATAAAACTCAGCCTACAAAAATTCAAAAATGGCACGAATGGCCATTTGGGGAAGAAGGGTCTCTCGGGTTTATGGGTCGGATGCGGGTTGACCCGGCAGACCGGGCAACTTGAAATCTCCAAATTGCCCCTCTAAACTTCAAAATTTTATGAATTAAACTACATAATTGGAATTAGCATGATGAATTCTATTCAAAAATATCATTTTCCCCAAAATTTTGTTGCAAATTGAATAAAATCCCCAATTTGTTCATAAGATTCGACAATTAAAAATGAGCAATTGAAGGCCCAAACAGCTAATTCAATTTGAAATACATATGACAATGGATTCAACATGTCAAAAAATATAGGGAAGAGGTTTTACCTTGCCATGGCAATCCCTAGATTTTAATTAATTTGACTTTGAATAGGATCTAGGGGCCAAATTGAAAGAAACTTTGGCAATTTTACCCAATTCATGCAATTGCGCAATTCCTTGAAACCTAAGGATCTAATTGCAATGCAGGGCGATGAAGTTGAATGTCAAGACTCTAAAGATGCGAAAATTGCAAATTAAAAGACTCAAATTATAATTTTTGGACAAATTCAACTCTATGTGTAATGAAAGGACACTTAGAGTTGAACTTGATTTTTAAATTTTTGAGAGGTGAAAATGAAAAGGAAATTAAAATAAAAATATAGACTATTTTTGTATATTTTTCTCGACCTCGAAAACTATTTTTTCTGAAATTTCAAGTCATTTTTCTATTTTAACAAAATATTAAAAACGAAAAATATGAAAAATTATTTTTTGTTAAAAAATGGTTCCTTAGGCTTGGCTGAGGCTACCAAAGTTGATTTTAAAATTTTTTTTCTTTTTATTAATTTTTTTTTATGAATTTTTGAAAAATAAACCGCAAAAGGACCGATCAAAATTCAAGTGTCAACACGGACTTTTACCTACACTAGCCAAGTGTCATGGGATGATTGATCTAGCGTTCCCTTGCTAGTGCGGCCTTAGGAATTTCTTCCTAAGTCGGGCATTCGACCCTACCGAGGCTCACAAGGTAGAGAGAAACTAGAGAGTGAATTTCGGATTATATTATTTGTGATGTGATACACATGAGGGGGAGGGGGCCCTTAAGTTGGGGCTAACAATACAACTTAGAGGGGGTAAATAGGTTGTTTGAAGAACTATGAACAACATTTGCAGAATAACAAGCTCAAGTTCAAACATCAAGTCAAATATTTGCAGAGACATTGTAGAGATCATATCGCAGATGTTTGAAATATCTTGGGCTGATTATGTATGTAAGTATATAAAGATTATGAGAAACCCAAGCATACAACAATATGTAGCAGTTTGGGTTTATCTCCAAATCTACGTCCACTCTAATGATTAACAATCAAAACAAGGTTAGAATCTACTAGTAATCTTTAAGACAAGTTACAATCAGCAAGTACCGCATTTTCTACTGGATCGAACTATCGGGACTCATGTAGTGCTATCACTCTTATACACTTGATCTTTCACACGATTACAATATAGAAAGACCACTAGAGAATATCTTTCTAGAGAACAAAGAAATAGCAACAAGAAGAGAAGCTCACAGCAAGTATTTCGGTTCTACATTGTGCTCTATCTAATATTTTGGTGTAAAAGGTTTTTCATTATATAGTCATCTTCAATTTTCCTGTTGGAGAGTCTTGAGAAGACAAACTAGCCATTAGAGATCCGTTGGAAGCGCTCCACTTGTCTTGTTTCGACATTATTCTCAAACCGCTACTTAACCGCTTCTTGGTCCGACACTATTCTAAAAAAGCTGTGACAAATGCCTCGCTCCTATTCTCTAATAGACTTCACGATCTTTCCACTACAGATATTTCAATTGTGACACCCAAAAATTTAGGGCCGGATTAAGCTCAAGTTTAGACTAATTGCAGATATTAGCTAAAGGGTCGAGATGAGCCACAAAAGAAGAAAGATCGCCTTCAATATGAGTCATGGCTTAGTATATCCATCGGTTATGCTACCAATTGAGGGTCGATTTGTGTGGCGACCTCAAATCAAGGATGGATCAATTATAATTGACCTCGTCTAGTCGTGGAACGACCATAGGATCACCCCGAAGTTCACCAGGGATTGATCCGTTGAACAATTCTCAAGCTGAAAAAGGTCGACCACTAAACTACCCGTGGATTTGACGAAGGTCGATCTATGTAAGAACCTCGTACTAGCCATGCTTTGGTCGAAGACTCATCACCCGAGACTACGTGACGTCTCTTTGGAAGACTACGGATCGAGATGAACTAATCTTCATCAATTTGAATTTGTCATGAGAGGTGAACTCGATAGTATTCGGTTATACCTCGGTTTAGGAACAGGTGATTCCAACCCCGAATTGAGATAAATGAAGTGGCTCTTGATCGATAGGTAATGAGACACGGTCTTAAGCATACCAAGAATGACCATGCCTCTTGAGGTGCTCAGCCATGAGCCGAATTCCTCGGCAAGAAGAGATGGTCCGGCCATTAGTTGAATTAGGCGCCTAAAATAGAGGAAATAGCTTAGATATTCCAATAGCTTGATAAGTAGCAATTTTAAATTCTTAGAGTATTGAATGAGAGGTCAATCATTAGACGACCATAGTTATTTAAATAGAATGCCCAAATTTTCATTAGTGCTTGTCATGGATGGCATCTATAGAATAGAAATAAAAATTTAGAAACACTCTCAATTGGGCGACACCAAGGAGTATTGAAATTTATATGTCTTTTTATATATATAGTAGGCGTATAAAGTATAAGAAAAAAGAAGTAAAATATTCAATTATAAAAATATGTCTTTAAGACCTAAATATTATAAGATTATAGAATAGTCAAATGGATCGTCTAAGAATGAGATACATGGAATTTGAAATACTCTTAATTAATAAGTAAAATTAAATGTAAAATATAGGCTTGAGAATAAGTTAGCACATAAGGAAAAAATAGGATTAGAAAATGGTTGGCTTGGAGAACAAGCTAGTATATGAAGACAAAATTGCCTTAGAGAGCAAGTCGAATAAGAAGGCGACACGTGGAAAGAACAAAAGAAGAATCCGACTTGGGAAACAAGTCAAAAATATAAATATAAATATAATATAATTTTGTCTTGGGGAACAAGTCAAGCATAACAAGACAAAATTGCATTATAAAAAGTGACCTAGGATATTAGAATACTTTAGACTATCCATGTGGCAATATTAAATGACATATCTAGAGTATTCTATGCAATAATTTATTTAGAAAAGACAAAAGAAATTAATGTTGCTATACTTAATAAATTTAAATAAGAAAAATAAAAATAAAAATGATATAAAATACACTAGGGTAGGCATGAATTGGGAGGAGGCTTTTAGAGCCCAAATGATCATAAATGGCATATTAAAATGATGACACATAGTAGAACTTGGGGAGCAAATCAAGAGGTATTTTAGAACAATGCATTGTAAGCATGTCTAAAAATTTAATTTGACCTAGGATAATTACTTTATAAAAACATATGGTAAAAATTAATTAAATGAGGAAAAGAATTCCTCTTAGGCGTATGATATGAAACATGCCACATAAACAAGTCTAAGAATATAGCCTTATAGCATAGCCAAGTGGAACTTAGAAAATAAGACACATAAATCAATAAAATTAAAATGGAAGAGTCTAGAGTGTCAATGTGGCATAATATGCTTAGCTCTTAGCATAAGGTGAGAGGCCAATGATTGATAGAGCAAAACAAATAATAGCCACTTAAGCCTATCTTGGCGAACAAGTAGCAATTAAATAAATGAAATAAATGAAAAATTAGCACTATAAAAGGGGATCTCCACCTTACTTGAGCCCTTCATATTTTTGGCAACCTTACTCCCTCCCTCTCATTTCACCGAATATTCTCTTTCTCTCTCATTTGGTTCGGCCACTAAGCACCCCAAGAACTGCCATCATCGAACCTCCATCGAGACCAACACATGCTTGCACAAAGCAATTGGCAAACTTTTTATTTTACTTTCGTCTACATGATGTAAGTGATATCTAACCCTTACTTGGGGCGTAAAACTTTACTATTCTAATGCTTGCTTGAAAAGTATATGTGATGCACACTCTCCTTGATCTTGCTATCTTCGATGGTAAGACTATACAATATGAAATGATAAATTATATATCTCACTTAAATGGTGAGAGGGTCTTAAAGTGTGCACAATATGAAAAGAAAAGTGGAGACGTTATGCTAATATGAAATGGAATCGGAAATGTTTCATATACGATATGATTGCTTGCATTGTGAATTATGTTTAGCTTATTTCCTATGTTTGGATTAGATGTTGCTTACTAGGATTATTATATGTCATTTCTTATTTTTTAGATTGTAGGTAATGGCTAACCCTCCAACTCCTCTTTTTGGTATGGTTATGTCCGTGGAAGTGTCTTGGATCGATGTAATAGACGTAGAAACCGAGATAATGTATAAATGATATACTACAACTATATGGGTGAACGAGGGACTAGAAAGTTTCGTACCTCACAAATATGTAGTATGGTACCTCATCTACAAACGCATCCTCATTGGACCTTTTCTCGACTCGAGTAGTCTCCCGGAAATCCAGGTGACGAATGGCCGCAAGTGGACTAGGCGGTAACATGAAGACAAAGCTACTTTTTGATGGGAGAAGAAAAAAAGTAACTTGAAGATGGATGAAGCAGACCATAGGCCGTCGAGCATCTTGGGCCAATTTTAATAGCCCAAGAGCAACTTTTTGTGTCTTTGACTATCTCGAAGTAGAGAATCTTGAAAGAGCCTTGTACGTAAGTATCTATGATGCATGTATGTGTGTTGTAAATAGATATGAATGGTGTAATTGAATGAATAAAAGAAGCATATGAACACTACTATATGCTTCTAAAGGTTTCCTAGATGCTCGAAAAGTATAAAATGAGATTGCTTCAGCGTGCAAATCAATGATTTAAATAAAAATAATAATGAGTAAGGGTCGATTATGAGGATGGTGTGCCTAGGACTCCATATGTCCTCCCCTGGAATGTCACGATCGTGTGATCCTCATACGATCTTGGTTATAAACAGCATAAAGTCATAGTGCTCTTGGAGGGATTCAAGAGATCGAGAACCCTAAATGAGCTCACGCCTCTTATCATGGGCACGAGGGTCGGGTCGGGGACGTCACAACGTATTTGGTATCGTAGCGGGGTTTATAATACCTAGAGTGATAAGGTGTGATGGGGAAACGGGTTAGATGATTAGGAAGACACCGTATTATGCATGTGATTGTTAGTTCTAACTCTTATGGTTGTTGTTATTGTCTTGAATTGATATCCACTTTAGTAATAGTCGTATAGAATTTTTCTCAATTAGTTTTCGGCTATAGCATAAGATGAACTTTCGAGGAAGATCGCCAAGGTAGGATCCCCGAATGGACGGAATTTTGCAAGCTTTAACTCAAATTGGCAACCTTATAAGGTATCGTGCACAAAAGAAGTCGCTAATACCTCGGGAAATGCTTCGACGCCTGGAACCGGAAGTGGAAATGGAGGCCGTTGTATACAAGGTTTAATTGAACAATTTTTGAAATTAAGGCCTCCCAAATTTGTTGGTACTTGGGAATCCAAATGAAGCTCAACTGTGGATAGATGAGCTGGAGAAAATATTTTAACTCTTAGAATGCTCGTGAGCTCGATCGTGTAGCCCTAGCTGAATATCAATTGCGGGGGTTACGCTAATTATTGGTGGAAGGCTACAAAATAAATAGTGTTTCCCATGGATATGGAAGTAACATTGGGTGCCTTTGTCAAGGCCTTTTATGAGAAATATTTCTCAAAAAATTTTATGCGATCAAAAAATGGAGTTTATGTAATTGCAACGGGTAATATGACGGTGGATCAATACGAGGCGAAATTTGTTGAGTTGTCTAGGTAAGCGCCCAAGTTGGTAGAAGAACCGGTAGCAAAAACTAAGCGGTTCCTGGGAGGATTGCAACCTAGCATCCGAGATCAAGTAGTGCACTTAAATCTTCGGGACTACAATGAGTTATATGCTAGAGCTCGGATGATAGAGAGGTATGCTATGGTGCGCTAGTTGTCTAAGTTGATTCAGGAGTGTACTCCTCCTTGGTTAATGAACCGCGATAAGCGATTTAAGGGTAAAAGACCCTTCGTTCCAAATAAGAAGAGGAAGGTGCTAAATGGCAACCAAATTGAAGCATGCCAACATTGCGAAAGGCGGCATGGTAGTGCCCCTTCCGAATGCTTACTAGAGCATATTTCTAATGTGGACAACGGGGCCATCGGATGAGATATTATCCATAACAACAAGCGCAACCGCTGAATAGGTAGCAACCTCAGCGGGTGAAATAACAAGGGAATGTACAACGACCGCCCGGTACAAGGAAGAGTCTATGCATGACTCAAGGGGAAGCGGAGAATTCTAAGACCGTTGTTACAGTGTATAGTCTTTATTAACAATTACCTAGCATATGCGTTAGTTGATACCGGAGCTACTCATTCTTTTATAGTTAGGCACTTTGTGAAACTGTTTTAAATAGAAGTTAAGCCACTTAAGGTGCCTCTTAGTGTATCGATACCTCTTAAGAAGGAGATGCTATCTGCGTTGTCATGTGAGGCATGTATAATTGACATAGGTGGAACCGAGGGAAGCATAAACCTAGTAGCTCCGGACATGCATGACTTTCATATCATAATAGGAATGGATTGGCTTTATCGACAGTGAGCCAAGGTAGATTGTTATCAAAAGATAGTTTATCTTAATCCACCGAGATCGTCCGTATATGAGTTTGTTGAAAACGATGATGTGTGTTCCCGCTTATTATTTCGGCAATGGAAGCAAGCAGAACTTCTTAATAATAGATGTCAAGGGTATTTAGCGACTCTAGAAGATAAGTCACAAGAAGAACCTAAGTTAGAAGATATTTCCGTGGTTAAGCAATTTCCTGATGTTTTCCCAAAGGATTTACCAGGACTACCCTCGGAAAGGGAAATTGAATTTACGATTGAACTAATTCCTAGTATGGAGCCAATTTCCAAAGCTCCCCTTTGGATGGCTCAATCGGAATTAAAGGAATTAAGGTGCGATTATAAGAATTTCTTGATAAAGGTTTCATTTGACCAAGTACTTCACCTTGGGAGCACCAGTTTTATTTGTAAAGAAAAAGGATGGGACATTATGACTATGCATTGATTATCAGCAATTGAATAATGTTACCGTCAACAATAAGTATTCATTGCGAGGATCGACAATTTATTCGATCAACTTCAAGGTACATCGGTGTTCTCCAAGATAGATTTAAGATTGGGGTACCACCAACTAATGATCGAGCAAGAAGACATTTCAAGACGGCTTTTAGGACTTGATATGGGCATTACGAATTTACGGTAATGCAATTTGTATTAACAAATGCCCCCTGTAAGTTTCATGGATTTAATGAATCGGGTGTTCAAGCCATTTCTGGATCAATTCGTCATCGTTTTTACGGATGATATATTGGCGTACTCGAAGAGTAAAGAGGTGTATGCCTAACATTTAAGAAGGACATTACAAACACTTCGAGAAAATAAACTCTTCGCCAAATTCAGCAAGTGTGAATTTTGGTTAGACCGGGTAGTATTCTTGGATCATGTAGTAATGGGTGAAGGCATTTCGGTAGATCCGACCAAAATAGAAGCAATAGTGAATTGGCCGAAACCTACAATGGTTACAAAAATTTGTAGTTTTCTTGGCTTGGCGGGGTATTATAGGAGGTTTCTCGAAAAATTCTCAAGTATTGCCGCTCCTTTAACAAGGCTCACAAGGAATAACGTTAAGTTCGAATGGACGGAAAAGTGTGAGCAAAGTTTTTAGGAGCTCAAGCAAAAGTTGACGATCGCTCCTGTTCTAACGATATCATCCGGATCGGGCAGATTTGTTGTCTATAGTGATGCATCGCATAAGAGATTAGGCTGTGTCCGAATGCAACGTGGAAAAGTAATAGCCTATGCGTCAAGATAACTTAAGCCTTATGAGCTTAATTATCCCTGTTCATGATCTGGAACTAGTGGCAATTATATTTGCCTTGAAGATATGGAGACATTATCTATAGGGAGAAAGATTCGAAATTTATACGGACCATCGAGTCTCAAATATCTATTTTCTCAAAAAGAATTAAATATGCGGCAATGTAGGTAGATGGAATTGCTCAAGGACTACGATTGCAACATTATTTATCGTCCCGAAAAGGCGAATGAAGTTGCGGATGCTTTAAGTCCAAGTCCACTATTGCCGTATTGATAATTAAAGAATGGGGTATGATTGTTGAAGCTTGAGACTTTGAATTTAAGTCCAATGTAGGGGAATTATGTGGATTATTTGCTACTTTGCAAATCAAATCGGAGATACGGCAAAGAATCCAAGGCTTACAAAAAATGCATATAGAGTTACTAAAAATATGAAGTAAAGTTGAGGAAGGAACGGAACCCGACTTTCGGATAAGCGATGATGGTACGTTAATGTTTCAAGAGAGAATATGTGTTCCTAACGATGAGAAACTCAAAGAGGAAATCTTGTCGAGGCTCATCGTAGCTACTATTGTATCCACTCTGGAAGTACAAAAATGTATCGGAACCTCCGCAAGCGATTTTGGTGGAGTGACATGAAGGCGATGTAACAAAACACGTGGCTAAATGCTTGACTTGCCAACAAGTAAAGGCTTAGCATTGCAAGCCTGGAGGTTTGCTAAATCCATTGGAAATACCGGAGTGGAAATGGGGACACATGGACTTTGTCTTGGGATTACCGAGGACTCAAAAGGAAAGTAACTCAATTTAGGTAATAGTCGATAGACTAACGAAGTTTGCCCATTTCCCTACTTGTCCGAATCAATTTCTCTTTGGAAAAGTTGACCGATCTATACATCAAACAAATCATTCGTTTACATGGAGTACTTGTTACGATTGTATCGGATTGAGACCTTGGTCAATACCCCAGATTTGCCACTAAGTTCTAGCGGAGTTTTCAAACCTCCATGGGAACAAAACTCCAATTTAGCATGACTTACCATCCTTAGAGTTATGGCGGATGGAAAGGACAATATAGATATTAAAGGATATGTTACAAGCTCCGTGCCATTGATCTTAAAGGAAGTTGGGATGAGCATCGTACCTAGCAAATTTGCTTATAATAATAGTTACCAAAGCAAAGTATTGAGATGACTCCATTTAAAGCATTATATATTAGAGCTTGCCGAACTCCGGTTCTTTGGGATGAAATAGGGGAAAGAAAGCTTATAGGCCTAGAGATAATACAGATGACCAAAGAGAGTTTACAAACTATAAGAAATCACCTTCGTACGGTAACGAGTAGATAGAAAAGTTATGCCATAAATGAAGGAAACCATTAGAGTTTCAAGTTAGCGATTTCGAGTTTCGAAAGTGTTGCCTATGAAAGGTGTATCACATTTCGAAAAGAAGGGAAAATTAAGCCCAAGGTACATTGGACCTTTTGAAATCCTAGAGAGGATTGGGAAATTAGCATATAGGTTGGCTGTACCGCTATGACTTGCTAACATCCATAACGTATTCCACATCTTGATGTTAAGGAAATATGAACCTGATCCGTCACATGTTCTCAATTACGAGACAATAGAAATGGAGAAACGTAACAACATATGTTGAAAAGCCCGTGTGGATCATACATAGAAAAAAGCAAGTTCTACGAAACAAGATAATTCCTCTTGTTAAGGTCCTATGGCAAGTACCATGGGATAGAGGAGGCAACGTGGGAGAGTGAAGAATCAATTAGAAGTTAATACCTTCACTTATTCCAACTACCAGGTATGTCTTTAAATTTTGAAGATGAAATTTTATAAGGAGGGGAGAGTTGTGACACCCTAAAATTTAGGGCCAAATTAAGCTCAAGGTTTGGACTAATTACGGATAGTAGCTAAAGGGTCGAGATGAGCTACCAAAGAAGAAAGATTACCTTTGATATGAGTCATGGCTTAGTATATCCATCGACTATGCTACCAATTGAGGGTCGACTATGTGGCGACCTTAAATTGAGCATGGATTGATTATAATTAACCTCGTCTAGCTGTGAAACGACCATAGGATCACCTTGAAGTCGGCTAGGGATTGATCCGTGGAACAATCCGCAAGCTGAAAAAGGTCGACCACTAAACTAGTCGTGGAGTCGACGATTGTGTAAGAACCCCACACTAGCCAAGCTTTAGTCGGTACGATCACCCGAGAGCTGCGTGACGTGCTACTAGAAGACTACGGAATGAGATGAACTAATCCCGCATCAATTCGAATTTGTCATGAGAGGTGAACTCGATAGTGTCCTAGGTTATGCCTCAATTTACGAATGGGTGATTCCAACCCATAACTAAGATAAATGAAAGGGCTCTTGATCCGAAAGGCAATGTGACACAATCTTAAGCATACCAAGCATGGCTACGCCTCTTGATGTGCTCGACCATGAGCCAAATTCCTTTGCAAGAAGAGATGGTCCGACCATTAGCTTAATTAGGCGCCTAAAATAGAGGAAATAGCTTAGATATTCTCGATAGCTTGATAATGGGCAATTTTAAATTCTTAGAGTATTGAATAAGAGGTCGATAATTAGACGACCTTACTTATTTAAATAGAATGCCCAAATTGCCAATAGTGCTTATCATGGATGGCATCTATAGAATAGAAATAGAAATTTAGAAACCCTCTCAATTAGATGACACCAAGGAGTATTGAAATTTATGTGTCCTTTTATATATATAGTAGGTGTGTAAAGTATAAAAAAAATAATTCAATTATAAAAATATGTCTTTAAGACCTAAATATTATAATATTATAGAATAGTCAAATGGATCGTCTAAGAATGAGACACATAGCATCTGGAATATTCTTAATCAATAATAAAAATTAAATGTAAAATATAGGCTTGGAAAGCAAGTAAGCATATAAGGACAAAATAGGATTAGAAAATGGTTGGCTTAGAGAACAAGCTCGTATATGAAGATAAAATTGGCTTAGAGAGCAAGTCGGAATAAGAAAGTGACACGTGGAAAGAACAAAAGACGAATCCCACTTGGGAAACAAGTCAAAAATATAAATAGGAATATAATGTAATTTTGGCTTGGGGAACAAGTCAAGCATAATAAGACAAAATTGCATCAGAAAAAGTAAAGTAGGATATTAAAATACTTTAGACTAGCCATTTCGCAATATTAAATGACATATATATATATAGTATTCTTTGCAATAATTTATTTAGAAAAGACAAAGGAAATTAATGTTGCTATAATTAATAAATTTAAATAAAATAAATAAAAATAAAAATGATATAAAATACATTAGAGTAGGCATGAACTAGGAGGAGGCTTTTAGAGCCTAAATGGTCTTAAGTGGCATATTAAAATGATGACACATAGTAGAACTTGGGGATCAAGGCAAGAGATATTTTAGAATAATGCATTGTGAGCATGTGTAAAAATTTAATATGACCTAGGATAATTAGTATATAAAAACATGTGGTAAAAATTAATTAAATGAGGAAAAGAATTCCTCTTAGGGGTTTGACATGGAAAATGCCACATAAACAAGTCTAAGAATATAGCCATATAGCATAGCCAAGTGGAATTTAGAAAATAAGACACATAAATCAATTAAATTAAAATGAAAGAGTCTAGAGTGTCAATGTGGCACAATATGCTTAGCTCTTAGTTTAAGATAAGAGGCCAATGATTGATAGAGTAAGACAAATAATAGCCACTTAAGCCTATCTTAGGGAATAAGTAGCCATTAAACAAATGAAATAAATGAAAAATTAGCACTATAAAAAGGGATCTCCACCTTACTTGAGCCCTTGACATTTTTGGCCACCTACTCCCTGTCCCTCTCATTTCACCGAATACTCTCTTTCTCTCTCATTTGGTTCGGCCACCAAGCACCCCAAGAACCGCCATCACCAAACCTCCATCGAGACCAACACGTGCTCACACATAGCAATCGACAAGCTTTTTATTTTACTTTCGTCTATGGGATGTAAGCGATATCTAACCCTTACCTAGGGTGTAAAGCTTTATTATTCTAATCTTGTTTGAAAAGTATATATGATGCATACCCTCATTGATCTTGCTATCTTCGATGGTAAGATTATACGATATCAAATGATATATTATATGCCTCACTCAAATGGTGGGAGGGCCTCAAAGTGTGCACAATATGAAAAGAAAAGTGGCGACGTTATGCTAATATGAAATGGAATCGGAAACAATTCATATAGCATACGATTGCTTGCATTGTGAATTATGTTGAGCTTACTTCCTATGCATGGATTAGATGTTGCTTACTCATATTATTATATCTCATTCCTTATTTTTCTGATTGTAGGTAATGGCTAACCCTCCAACTCCTCTTTTTGGTATGGTTATGTTCGTGGAAGTGTCATGGATCGATGTAATAGACTTAGAAATCGAGATAACGTATAGACGATATACTACAACTATATAGGTGAGCGAGGGATTAGAAAGTTTTGTACCTCACAAATATGTAGCATGGTACCTCATGTACAAAAGCATCCTCACCGGACCTTTTCCCTACTCAAGTAGTCCCCCGAGAAATCCGGGTGACGAATGGCCGCAAGTGGACTAGGCAACAACATGAAGACAAAGCTACTTTTTGATGGGAGAAGGAAAAAGTAACATGGAGATGGATGAAGCAAACCATAGGCGGTCGAGCATCTTGGAGGAATTTTAAAAGTCCAAGAGCAACTTTTTGGGACTTTTGACTATTTTGAGGTAGAGAATCTTGAAAGAGCCTTGTATATGAGTGTCATGATGTATGTATGTGTGTTGTAAATCGATATGACTAGTGTTAATGAATGAATAGAAGAAGCATATAAATACTATTATATGCTCCTAAAGGTTTCCTAGATGGTCGAAAAGTATAAAATGAAATCGCTTCCACTTACGAATCAATGATTTAATAAAAAAAATAATGAGTAAGGGTTGATTATGAGGATGGTGTGCCCGGGACACTATATGTCCCCCTCGCAACGATACGACCTTGTGATCCTCATATGGTCTTGGTTATAAATGGCATAAAGTCGTAGCGCTCTTGGAGGGATTCAAGAGACCGAGAATCCTAAACGAGCTCACGCTCTTATCATAAGCACGAGGGTCGGGTCGAGGACATAACATCGGTACTAATGGCTATAATCTTTTTCCAATAAACATCCGCACATGCTTGCTATTCAAACATCACCAAGACCCAATATCGACATAAACATCCTCACACTTGATCTTTGGGTCTATTGGTACTATTCATAGGAAAACCATCTTGATAACTTGAGATCAATTATCCAATGATCTTCTTGGTTTCTCTAGCATACAAAAACTTCTAAGGACACTAGCATCCCCGCTAATTCTTTATCATTGATGATTGGATTGAGTCGATTTTCAAATATCTCCAAGGACCACACGTTTACTCTTAACACACATGCTGGTTTCTCATTTTCACTGAACTCACAAAGATCATTGGTATTTTCATAGTCTTCCACCATATTTTTATAAGGCATTGTTCCTTGCCAATAATCTATCGCTCCGATAACATTCAATTGACCCAATCTTTCTTCCTGGTCCTTCCAAGCATATTGACAATTTCAACTCCACCAACTTGTTCATCTTTATGGTCCTTTCAAGCTTTACCAAACATCTTCATTTTAGGTTTATTCACCATCACTAAGGTTCATCCACCGTTCAGCCAATTTTTGTACTTCCAAGCCATAATAAACATCCCCTGTTCTTCTCGGCCTGTTTACCCTCGATCAAGATTCTTCCAAATGTTCACCTTATTTGAAGATCTTTCGATTATGGACATCTTCAATGTCCAATATCTTGTTAACTTCAGAGATCGGCTACCAACCCCGAAGACCGACAAAGCACTCTAAATATTGGCGAGCACTCCTCATAAAAAATATCTAGTGTAGCTTATAACATTATATGCATCTGGGCTTGTACATATATAACCTGGTATAACTCAACCAATACACACATTAGTAACCTTTAATTATTTTTGTTATCATCAAAGCAAAATTGAAGATTTTCCAACAATTCACATTGGTGATATTCCTAACACCCTATATAAAAAAGACTCCCTCGATTAACAACCGTTGATAATTCCTCGATTTAATGGTAGAGATTGCACCTCTCTAACTACCAATGAGAGTGCACCTTATTATCGGTCAATCACATTATAAGGAATAATGTACAACCACTATATCCTCTGCCCCAAGAATATTCTAGAGAACTCAAAAGAGATGTCCATTTAGAGGGTTCACGGTCTTTGGGCGAGGAAATCTCTAAACCATGACATTTCCCCTAATCGGGCAATGCCCTCATCACATAATCAGCATGGAATGCATCAATGGTGCTTCTTGAATTGCCAAGTGCTTCAGTAGGTTCCCAACTCGTCATTCACTGGAAGGCCCTTCCATCGCATCAAGTACTCCTATTAGCCACATAATACCACTCCTATATGGCTTGATTCACCATGATGGAGTTGACGTCTCAATCATACGAAGTCTTCATCTCAAGAGGTGCCCGTTACGACTCTCCTCACCCAAGTATTCCTTATCTACATGGAAAGGTCTAATACTAACATGGAACACCGGATGTATCTTTAACTTTGGTGGAAGTTCCATCTTGATGCGACTTTCCCAACCTAATATAGCACTCGAAACAGCCTCTTCAAAGTGATGAATCAACCCCTTGTATATGTCTCGAAACCGAAGAACTAGGTGTAGGTTGGCTAACACTAGATCCCCAACTTGGAAGTCCTCATGTCGTTGCTTCTTATGGTCTATTTCTTCATGCACTTCGCAGCCTTGTATAGACAAGTCCATTGTTTGTGGACTCGCTCCACCGTAGGTTGTTGGAGAAATATATCGTAAAATATTTTGATAATTTTTAAACTATCCTTTGGTATTTTATTTACCTTTGGTGTGCATATGTTTGCTTTACATGGCTAAGGATCATGCAATGGTCGTTGGGTAAAAATCGTTTAAAGATTGAAGCATTTTCGTAAAATATTCTTTAAGGACCTCAAAAGATCCGGTCACCGCATATTCAATATCGAAGCTTGAACGATCGGGTTAAATGAGGAGTAAAAAATCCATACATGTCAATGTTTGAGAAAGATTGGTTGAAAATGTCCATGCTTGATGGGAAAGGCCAATGGGAGGATTTCTATCTTCTCGGAAATAAGACAATTTGTTGTGTTAGAGAAAAAGCCAAAAGCGCCGGTAAGAATAGTAGCTAAACACCTATTTTAGGCAAGTCAAGTCTCGACGTGAAAAAGCTATTCCAACATGAAGACGAGACGTCCTATCCAACTCCAACGGCTCTTTTGCTTATCCTTAGATTCTCAAATGGCTATTTTGCTGAGGCTTATAAAAAGAGGAGGTCGTGAAGGCCAAGAAGTAACAAACCAAGGCACAAAAACTAATTGAATATCCTAGTGTTACCCTAGAAATTGTTATAGTTGAAAAGCATAAGTGTAAAAGATCTTTGATCATCATTGCCTTGTACATGTGTAATACAAGTGTACTTCCTTGAGTGGTGAGGCTGTATCAAGATAATGTGATCTATTGTGTGAAAGACCAGCTCAAGCATTATTTGTAATTTGTGAGACGGTTTACTAGTGCATTCCAATCTGTGTTGTAGCTATTATTATACGGAGTGGACATAGGCTTGGTATATAAGCCGCACCATTATATAGCTGGTGTGCTAATATTTTTTTATCTTATATCTCTGCTAGCACTCACCCGAGATCGTTCAACGAAATATTTGCTCACTCGATCTTTTCACATCATCTTTCGTTTTCTGCATAAATTGAAAAAGTTTCAAAAGAACTTATTCACTCCCCTCTAGGCTATATTATTAGCCCCAACAATTGATATCGAGCTCTGTTGCTTGTTATTTGATATGTATTTCTTTGGATCATGAAAGTCCTTACTATGGTTGATTTTGGTGGCTTTCTAAGCAATGAATCTACAAGACTTAACAAGCCTCCATATTTCGACGAAGCAACTACAACAACCGGAAGAACATGATGTATGCATATCTTGATGCTGTGATCGGGATATGTGGGATTTGATACAAAATGATGTAGAAGTTGAAGCTGCTCCTGTTACTATTGTTGCCATTGGAGAACAACAAACCACCGATCAAATTGCCATTCCTAGCTGCTGCTCACCATGAATTGATTCGAAAAAGAGCCGCTCTCAATTCTAAAGCTAGATATCTTTTTTACAATCATTTGACTCCATCTCGAATATAACTGAATCTCTTCTTGTACCTTAGCTAAACAAATATGGGATTGTCTTCAATGGTATATGAAGGCACGGATAGAGTAAAGGAGATCAAAATGAATATCCTACTTGAAAAATAATAAATTTTCATGATAAGCTTAGATGAAACACTAAGAGAGATATGCAAGAGATTCATTGAAATAGTGTGTACGCCCGAACCTTTCGGGCTTGATAACATCCCGATACGACCGTTTACCTTAATGGTTCTCTGGATCAACAGCGGACATCTTACGCGCAATATGATATGCACAAGCGGAAGCGTAAAACCAAAACTCTATGCACATAAATTAAAACAAGATGACTTAGGATAAATGCAAACATATCAAAGCATTAAAACAGGTTTTACATCACGGACTCAAAACAGAAATACATCAACGTATTGGGTTTGGGGATTTGCGATACATAACAACGAAAGGGCTAGGTGCGGCAGCTACACCTAAACGTCAAACTCATTACTAACAGATCATATCCTCATCCTCTTCGACCATAGGATCGCACTGCGATCCTAGCGGAGCGTTGAACTCATTCATTAGCTGGAGCTCGGACTCGGAAGGTTCTTCGGACTCGTCATTGACATTAGAAGGCTCCGCACCGTATAGTCCTCCATCGGAATCGGCTACCATGCTAACGAAGGGATAGTTCCAAGTTGATCTGCGGCTCTAAGCACCTCCTCGGGGATGACACACTTCCTAAGCGGTCCAAGATTCACGTCCCCATCACGATATGTCCAAGCCAAAAAGGTAAGAGGCCTCTAGGGATTGCCTCCCTCGTCTACCCGACAATACTAGCTTTCCTATAGTATGACTAGTTTTCGCCTCTTTGGATACTCGGTGGTTACGGTCTCAAGGTCTATTGGCATCCTAGAAAGTGGTGGCATGATGATTAGATCGGGGTTTAGGGTTTGAAAAGGGTGGTCCCACAACGGAGTGAGAATACATCTCAACAAGTTAACCGTAAACCTAAACTAGGCCAATAGTACCTCCGGACACTATGAAAGACATGCAATTCTTTACAAACGTAAACACATGGCAAATGATACATAAGATCAAATCATGGTATAATGGCACGGTACATTTTCACGTGTCAAATCACAAATAAATGCCAAATCACCAATAAGACTAAGCTTCGTACTAAGACAATTCACAAATCACATACAACTCATGGTATACCATATTTTAATTCTCAATACCAAGGCCCGCGTAACATGCATCAAGCCAATAACTTACTCGACCCACGTAATAACGCCTCAAGTCGCAATCCCGCGTTTAATGCTTCAGGATAAGTTCTAACCCCGCGCAACACGCATCAAGGTGAAATGTGCACATATACTCATAATTCAATCAATCAATGGCCAAACAATTGGAATATGAAATTCCATTATCCAATATACTCAATTCGACCTCTAAACCTCAAATTTCAATCATTTGATCACATGCCACAACTCAGCCATTTATTGCTATATCAAACTTTATTATCGAGTACCAAGCATTACGATTTAGCCATGGATTTCATATTTTAAGCTCTAAAATAAATAAGCACACATTGACACCCGAATGGTTTCCACGTCTACACCTACTCCCGGTAACATTGACATAATTATATTCATTTTTTGAGCAATCTAAGCTTAGATTCATGTTTCTCATGATTGCGTGGAAGAAAATAGAGCTCAATTCGGTCTCCGAATGACTCCGAACGAGCTATTTTACTTTTGACGCGCACTGAAAAATGAAAAATGCGGGCTCTCGGGTCTAGGACATTTATAATATGATAACAGCCCCTCAAACTCCCCAAATTCAATTCTAAATCATCCATTAGTAACCTAGAGTCCTAGGTTAAGTTTAGGAGCAACTTACACCAAGATTCAAGCTAGCAAAGCTAACGGAAGTGCGTTGAAACTCCGCGACCAGAACTAGACAACAAGCTTTGTTCGGTTTGTCCTTCAAGAACATCAAGGAACAAGCCATTAAACTCAATTAAAACCACTCACAACTTTCACCACTAACCTTCTAATATACTAAGCTAGGATTTAGAGGTATCTTACCACTATGGACAAGCAAAACCAGCTCCTAAATAGCCTGTAAAGTCACGATTTTGGTGTAGGGGAAACGGTAGTTTGCTCGGTCTCTTGTGGCTTCGTGGGGCGGTGCCGATCGATTCAAAATATCACAACCACTGCTTGAGGCAATGAGGGAGTGGCATTGGTTTAAGGTGGCTCACGATCAAGGCAAGAAGATGAAGATGATGGTGGTGGTGTCATCGGGAGGAGAAGAGGGAGAGTTGGCCAAGAGAGAGAGAGAGAGAGAGAGAGAGAGATGAAGGAAAAGAGAAAATGAGAGTTGAAGGTTTCTAAATCTTGTTCAAGAAGCTTGTCTTGCAAGTGGAAGGATAGAATGACAACTTGAGTGACTAGCCATGCAAGTAGGTGAGTGATAGGCAACATGAGTGACAAGCTTGATGGATTGACACCTTGGAATGACTAATGGATGGGTGGTTGACTTTGGATCCCACAAAATCCTATCCTTGTCTCTTATCCATAATTCAAGACCACTTTGGACATAAATGCCCTTAGTTATTCTGCCACATGGGGAAAAGACCAAAGACCAATATGCCCTCATAAATATCTAGAGGGAAGAGCAATTAACGAGGGTAAAAAGTAAACTCGAACCTAATTTCTTAATCTCGAATTTTTCCAATTACTAAGGAACGATCCTAGAATTTAACTAACTTCGATGAGACGACGTCCCGAGATATCACTATTGAAATCCTTGAATACTCGACGTCCAAATTTTGAAGTCTAGCTCATGCTCAAAATTCATAAATAGTAATTTCGGTGCATCTCAAACTAACGAGTGATTCTTAGGAGTTACGCTTATCGACCCATGATTAGTATCATGTTTAAGAGTTGTTTCAACCATGGGGATCTTGGTTGTCATGTAATTGGGAGGGCCAATCACTAGTTCCAAAGGACGCGATCGTCGGGAATCGGTTTAAGAAAATTTGTAAATTATATTATGGTCAAGCGGAATCACCCGCAATCCAATTGTATAACGCTAGCAAATCATTCTAAAACCAATCTTAGATCGGCCTATGATGGCCCAAAATATTCCCTTGGCAATCCTTGTGGTCAAAGTGCTAATCCATGATCGAATTTTTTGGTCTACATATTTAAATCCTTATTAGCCATTTCTTTAGTTTGTCAACTCAAGAGTGATCAAATCGAGCAAGATTTAATTGAAATATATCGATGGGCATTTCATTCAATTATAGGCTTCGAAAAAGGTCGGAATTCAGAATGTCACAACTCTTCCCCCTTATAGAAATTTCATCCTCGAAATCTTACAACAAACCCAACTACTTAAACAAATAGGGGTGATGATGCCTCATCGTTTCTTCACTTTCCCCAGGTAGCTCCTTCTGTTCCATGGTGCTCTCGGATCACTTTCACCAGCGAGATCATCTTGTTCCTTAGGATTTGTTCCTTCCAATCCTCGATCCTAGTTGGCCTTTCTACGTACGATACTCTATCGTCCATCTCTATTACTTCGTGATCCAAGCACATGCGTCGGGTTTGGTTCATACTTTCTCAGCATCTATATGTGGAATACAATATGAACTTGTGACAAACTTGGTGGCAAAGCTAGGAAATAGGCCAAGGTCCCAATTCGTTCCAAAATCTCAAAAGGACCTACGTACCTTGGGCTTAGTTTCCTTTTCTTTCCAAATCGGGATAAACCTCGCATTGGCGACACTTTGAGGAAAATATGATCTCCCACTTGAAATTCCAAAGGCCTACGCCGCTTATTCGCATAACTCTTCTAGGGACTCTAAGCCGTTTTGAGTCTTTCTCTCGATGACTTTTCTTGTCTCAACTGATTGTTCCACTAACTCTGGACCCATTATACTCCTTTCACCAACCTCATCTCAACATATCGAAGTTCTACAAGCTCTGCCGTATAGCGCCTCAAACGGTGCCATTCGATACTCTGATAATTGTTATTGTAGGTGAAATCTACCAAGTGCAACTGCTCTTCCCAACCTCCTTTAAAGTCTATCACACAAGCTCGCAAAGCATATCCTTAAGCGTCTAAATTGTCCTTTCGCACGGTCCATCCGTCTAAGGATGATAAGCCGTATTGCATCTGAGTTTCGTCCATATAGCCTATTGTAGGCTTTTCCAAAATGAAGCAGTGAACTTGGGATCCCTATCCGATATAATCGTCACTAGAACTCCATGTAGTCGACTATCTGTCGCATATACAACTCAGCATATCTATCCATGGGGAAGTCCTTTTCGTACAACTATAAAATGTGCATATTTAGTCAACCTATCCACAATTACCCAAATCGAGTCATGACCTCTCGACTTCTCGGCAAAGCCATAACGAAATCCATCGTAATGTGCTCCACTTCTATTTGGGGATCTCCAATGACTGAAGCATACCCCCGGGCTTACAGGTGTTGTGCCTTCACTTGTTGGCACGTCAAACACTTAACTACATGCTTAGCAACATCCACCTTCATTCCGTTCCACCAAGTAGTGCTGTTGCAAATTCTAATACATCTTCGTGCTACCCGGATGAATGCTATAGTTACTTCGGTGAGCTTCGACAATATCCTTTCCCTCAACTCCTCATCTTTGGGTACGCACCAATGTCCACGAAACTTCAATATCCCCTCATCGGTAGTCGAAATTCAGGCTTCCTTCGGTTGCTTCCATTTCCGGAATCTACCTAATGTCGGGGTCCGTAGATTGCAAAGTTTTAATCTTTTCCTGAATCTCCAGTTCAACTCTCAACGTAGCCAATAAGCTCGACAAATGGCAAACTTCGAATCTGAACTGTGAGTTCCTTATTCCCTCAAATAGGGTCCATTCCCTAACCATCGCATATGCGATGCTCGATTTTGACTAAGTGCATTCGCTACCTTATTTGCCTTCCCAGGGTGATATAGAATATCACGGTTATAATCCTTAAGCAACTTCATCCATCGACGTTGTCTCATATTCAATTCCTTTTGGGAAAATAAGTACTTCAAGATCGATGGTCGGTATAGACCTGAAACCTTTCCCTACACAAGTAGTGCCTCCAAATGTTCAATGCAAATATAATCGCAGCAAGTTCCAAGTCGTGCATTGGGTAGTTCATATCATGCGGTCTTAACTGTCGCGACGCATAAGCAACAACTCTTCCATGCTGCATTAACATACATCCTAATCCCTTTAGCGACGCATCACTATAGATCTCATATTCTCCGGGACCGGAAGGAATCGACAATCTGGTGCGGTTGTTAGCCTATACTTAAACTCTTAAAAACTCCTTTCGCATTTATCCGTCCATTCGAACCACGTATGCTTCTTCGTCAACTTTGTCGGAGGGGTAGCTATCGAGGACAATTTTTTATAAAACTTCTACAATATCCTGCCAATCCTAGAAAACTTCGAACCCGGTAGCCGACGTTGGTCTTGGCCAATTCAGAATCGCTTTCGATCTTTGAGGGTCCTTCTAAGATTTCATTCCTAGAGATCACATGTCCAAGAAACGCTACCTTATTGAGCCAAAACGCGTACTTACTAAACTTAGCATAAAGCGAGTGTTCTTTTAATGTCCGTAGAGCCACACTTAGATGCTGCTCATGTTCCTCAAAGTTCCTCGAGTAAATCAAGATACTATCGATGAACACAATGATGAACTCGATCCGAAACTCCTTAAACACCTAATGCATTAGATCCATAAAAGCAGTTGGGGCATTAGTTAATCCAAACGGCATGATTGTAAACTCGTAATGTCCATATCTTGTCCAAAAAGCTGACTTCGATATATCTTCCTTCTTGATCCTTAACGGATGATAACCCATCCTCAAGTCGATCTTAGAAAACATGGACACTCCTTGCGGTGATCAAATAAGTCGACTATCATTAGCAACGGATACTTGTTCTTGATGGTCACTTGCTTCAATTGTCCGTAATCAATGCACAAACGCAATGATCCATCCTTTTTCCTTACAAATAGCATCGGCGCTCCCCATGGAGACGCATTGGGATAAATGAACCCTTTGTCCAAAAGTTCTTGCATTTGGACCTTCAATTTCTTCAACTCCGACAGGGACATTCCCGTAGGGTGCCTTCGAGATCGGCTCCGTTTTATGAGCTAACTCAATCACGAACTCCACTTCCCTTTCGAGTGGCAATCTCGATAACTCTTGAGAAAAGACATCGGGAAAATCGCGCATCATGGCTATTTCCTCTAGCCTCGGTTCCTCAATCGTCCGGTCAACTACGGTAGCTAGATACGCTTAGCATCCTTCGTCTAACAACTTAGTCACATTAAGTGACGAGATCAAAGGGATCGAGGTTCCTCCTCGATTCCCTACAAATTCAAATCTAGGGTGACTAATTAGACAGAATTCTATCACCCTGCTACCACAATCTAAAACAGCCCTCTGTTTACCCAACTAATCCATCCCAATTATAATGTCAAAGTCAAACATACTCGGAATAGCCAAGTCTATCGGTTCCTCTCTACCACCAATAACCATCTTACATCCCGAACACCCTAATGAAATTAATACTTTATCCTTTAAGGGCATGGTAACATGCAGCAATCCTTCAACGGTTTTAATTCCATTATAGCTAGTTCAAGCAAAGCGTGCAAATACAAAAGAATGCGATGCTCCGAGGATTAAATAAAGCATAGACAACATGATCACATAAAGTAACCGTACCTATGACCACACCTGGTGCATTCTCCCCTCCTTACGCGCCATAACATATATCCTTCCTTGAGCTGGCGGCCTATTCGGATTGTTCTGCCGGGCGGCTTTCGCTTGAGGTCTCGCCTAAGTCTCTAAGCTTGGAACCGAGGTCCCGGTGCTTGACTCGAACAGTTCCTTTTCTAATGGCCATGTTGACCACACTTGAAGTATGCGCCCGTTCCGCTTGGGCAAGGCCCATTTCCATGTCTCCTTCCACACGTGCGACGGTTCCAATTGACCGATAAGTAGGCTTCCCAATATTCTTCTTAACTCGGAGGGACAAAGCGTCGATTGTTTGTCATAAGTCTCTTTCCAAAGTGGCGATTATCCTTTATTGGAGCAAACCACGATCCGGAAGCGGCAGCTCTTTCCTTCATGTCTCGCTCAACTATTTAGCCTCTTTCGTACATCTCATTGTAGTCACTCAAGGTTAAGAGTATCAACCGATTGCGAAGTTCGACCTCAATCCATCCCTAAACCTTCGCGCCCTATCAAGAGTGTTTTCAACCATCCTCGGTACATACTTAAACAACCTTGAGAACTCATCCTCGTATTGGTCGATTATCGGGTGGTTCTGGGCGGATTTCGAAACTCGACTAATTTTTGTTCCCTGAGCGATCTTTGAGAAATATTTTCCATTGAACGCTTCAGCAAAGGCAATCCAGTTCGATCTTGTCCCTTCTAAGAAAACTCTTTCTTTGGTGGCCTTCCAATAGTCATTTGCAGTACCTTAGAGTTGGTACACTGCCAAAATCACTTTTTCAGCCTCGGTGCACCTTAAGATCCTCGAAAGCTTTTTCAATTCTTCGATCCAATGAGGGGCAATCTCGGGATCCCCCTTTCCATCATACTTGGTCGGTTTCAACTTTAGAAATTACTCCACAAGCTGACCCATCCGGGCGATTCTCATGTCCATTCCCATGACCACCTCTATTACCATTTTCATTATTTCCATTTGCTATATTAGTAGTAGCAACGGTAGCCTCAGGTGCCTGGACAATAGTGGCGATCCTTTCTTGAGCCTCGCATGCCTATCGGGTTTCCTATCTCTTCTAAGGCTTTGGTGATCCCATCGATCCTTGGGTCTCCCACAAGTTGAGCCCTTGAGTTAAACGCTCCTTTGCTACCCCTATTCCGTTTACTCATCCTCGCTAAGATCTCACAACACCTAAATCACTATAATTCCATCCAGGAATTAGAGGCCTAAGTCATCTACTCAAGTCTAGCATGTCTATGCTACAAATCAAGGCAAAGCAGCCACAAACAATGCAAACAATTTACCAAGCAAGCAACCAAGAGTACCACACTCGAGGATTCACATTCATACCTCAAGTCCGGACGCATCCGCAGCTTAGTATAATCACAACAAGTCATCCAAAACACCGGATAGACTTTAGCCAAACAAAACCAATGCCAAGTACGAAGCTCTATAATCTATTAATCATCCAAGGTGATGCCAAACTAGTGTACCAATCACAAGCACTAATTCACATGACATGCGTATTGTGCCTAACTCTAGTGAAATCCTAAGGTCTTGCTATCTTGTCATCCAAAAGTCATCACTCCTTATTACTCCATGTCTCAACCAACTTGGATCGAGCCGACCTTGTTCTCGATACCACTTTAACGGGGATGTCACGCCTCGAACCGTTCGGGCTCAATAACATCCCGATACGACCGTTTACCTTAATGGTTCTCGGGATCAACGGCAGATATCTTACGCGCAATATGATATGCACAAGTGCTAAAACCAAAACTCCATACACAGAAATTAAAATAAGATGACTTAGGATAAACACAAATATAGCATAGCATTAAAATAGTTTTACATCACGGACTCAAAACATAAATACATCAACGTCTTGGGTTCGCGGATAGGCGATACATAACAACAAAAAGGCTAGGTGTGACAGCTATACCTAAACGTCAGGCTCACTACTAACGGTTATATCCTTATCCTCTTCGACCACGGGATCGCACTCGACTCCAGCGGAGCATTAAACTCATTCATCGCCTAGAGCTGGAACTCGAAGGTTTTTAGACTCGTCATTAACATCGAAGGCTCCGCACCGTATAGTCCTTCGTCGGAATCAGCTACCATACTAATAGGAGGGATAGTTCCAAGTTGATCCGCGGTTCCAAGCACCTCCTCGGGGATGACACACTCCTAAAGCGATCTAAAATGCACGTCCCCATTATGGTATATCCAAGCCAAAAAGGTAAGAGGCCTCCAGGAATCGCCTCCCTCGTCCACCCGTACACCACTAGCTTTTCTATAGTATGACCGATTTTGCCTATTGGATACTCGGTGGTCACGATCTCAAGGTCTATCGGCATCCCAAAAAGTGGTGGCATGATGATCACATCGGGGTTTAGGGTCCGAAAAGGGTGGTCCCACAATGGGGTGAGAATGCATCTCAACAAATTAACCCTAAACCTAAACTAGGCCAATAGTTCCTCTAGACACTTTGAAAGACATGCAGTTCTTTACAAACGTAAACACATGGCAAACGATACATAAGATCAAGTCATGGTATAATGGCACGGTACATTTTCACGGATCAAATCACAAATAAAGGCCAAATCACCAATAAGACTAAGCTTCGTACTAAGACAATTCACAAATCACATATCACTCATGGTATACCATAATTTAATTCTCAATGCCAAGGCCCGCGTAACACGCATCAAGCCAATAATTTACCCGAACCGCGTAATAACGCCTCAAGTTGCAATCTCGCGTATAATGCTTCAGGATAAGTTCTAACCCCGCATAACACGCATCAAGGTCAAATGTGTACATATACTCATACCTCAATCAATCAATGGTCAAACAATCGAATCTGAAATTTCACCATCCAATATACTCAATTCGACCTCCAAGCCTCAAATTTCAATCATTGGATCACATGTCACAACTCAGCCATTTATTGCCTTATTAAACTTCATTATCAAGTACCAAGCATCGCGATTAGCCATGGATTTCACATTTTAAGCTCTAAAATAAATAAGCACACATTGACCCTTGAATGGTTTCCACGTCAAGACCTACTCCTAGTAAAACTGACAAAATTATATTCATTTTATGAGAAATCTAACCTTAGATTCATGTTCCTCCTGGTCTTATGGTCATGTGAGAGGAAACAGAGCTCAATTCGGCCTCCGAGTGACTCCGAACGAGCCATTTTACTTTTGACGCATGCCGAAAAATGAAAAATACGGGCTCTTCGGTGTAGGATATTTTTCATACGATAACAGCCCCTCAAACCCTCCAAATTCAATTCTAAACCATCCATTAGTAACCTAGAGTTCTAGGCTAAGTTTAGGAGCAACTTACATCAAGATTCAAGCTAGCAAAGCCGACGAAAGTGCGTTGAAACCCCTCGATCAGAATTGGACAGCAAGCTTTGTCCGATTTGTCCTTCAAGAACATTAATGGACGAGCCATTAAACTCGATTAAAACCACTCACAACTTTCACCACTTACCTCCTAACATACCAAGCTAGGATTTAGAGGTATCTTACCACTTTGGACAAGCAAAACCAACTCCTAAACAGCCCGTAAAGTCACGATTTTGGTGCAGGGGAAATGGTAGCTTGCTCGGTCTCTCGCAGCTTCATGGGCGGTGGTGGCCGGTTCAAGAGATCACAACCATGGCTTGAGGCAATGAGGGAGTAGCATTAGTTTGAGGTGGCTCATGGTCAAGGCAAGAAGATGAAGATGATGGTGGTGATGTCGTCGGGAGGGGAAGAGGAGGAGGGGGAGAGTTGGTCGAGACAGACAAGAGAGAGAGAGAGAGAGAGAGAGAGAGAGAGATGAGGGAAAAAGAGAAAATGAGAGTTGATGGTTTTTAAATCTTGTTCAAGAAGCTTGTCTTGCAAGTGGAAGGATGGAATGACAGCTTGAGTGACTAGCCATGCAAGTGGGTGAGTGATGGGCAACATGAGTGACAAGCTTGATGGATTGACACCTTGGAATGACTAATGTATGGGTGGTTGACTTTGGGTCCCACAAAATTCTATCCTTATTTCTTATCCATAATTCAAGACCACTTTGGACATAAATGCCCTTAGATATTCAGCCACATGGGAAAAAAACCAAAGATAAATATGCCCTCATAATATCTAGAGGGGAGAGTAATTAATGAGGGTAAAAAGTAAACTTCAACCTAACGTCTTAATCTCAAAATTTTTCGGTTACTAAGGAACGATCTTGGAATTTAACGAACTTCGATGTGGTAATGTCCAAGATATCACCGTTGAAATCCTCAAATACTCGATGTCCAAATTTTGAAATCCAACTCATGCTCAAAATTCATGAATAGTAATTTTGTGCATCTCAAACGAGCGGCTCTTGGGAGTTACGCTTATTGACCCATGATTAGTGTCATATTTAAAAGTTATTCGAGCCATGGAGACCTTGGTTGTCATGTAATTGCGAGGCCGGTCATTAGTTCCAAACGATGTAATCGTCGGGGAATCGGTTTTGGGAAATTTACAAATTACATTATGGTCAAGCGGAATCACCCGCGATCCAATTGATAACGCTAGCAAATTGTTTTAAAACCAATCTTAGATCGGCCCATGATTGCCCAAAATATTTTCTCGGCAATCCTTATGGTCAAAGTGCCAATCCATGGTCGAGTTCTTTGGTCCACGTACTTAAATCCTTATTAACCATTCCCCTTTGGTTAGTCAACTCAAAAGTGATCAAGTCTGAGCGAGATTTAACTGAAATACATCGATGGAAATTTCATTTATTCATAAGTTTGAAAAGGGTCAGAATTTAGAATGTCACATAGTGAATGGCTTGGCCGATCAAGGAAATATCCTCACGAGATGCTGAAAAAGTGAAGAAGTTGCTTAGAGCACTTCCTCATGCATGGATGACAGTGAAAACGTCGGTTCGAGAAGCCATAAGGATCCAATCTATCACCATGGACGAGCTCATAGGCACACTAATGTCATGTTAAGCTGAATGTGCAAACAAGCGAGAACCTCACCAAAGGTAAAAAGGTAATTGCTTTTAACACTAACGATGAAAATGCGGGACGTGAGACATCTCTGAAGAAGATGATGACAATGAGATGGCCTTGTTCATTAGAAGATTCAAATCTCTTATGAAGAAAGGTGAAAACTTCGAAGCAAAATGAATCGAAGATTCTCGGAAGAAAAGAAAACCTTCAAGGGAGTAGATGAAGGCAAATGTAAGGACACTATGCGTTTTAAGTGCAAGAAACTAGGACACATCAAGCTAGACTGTCCACTCTTGAAGAACAAAAGAGAAAAGGTTTGAAAAGAAGAAAATAGCACTCAAATCGAAACATGGAGTGACACCAAAAGAGAGTCAAGTGAAGACGATGAAGCAAATCTTTGTATCATGGTAGAATCGAAAGAGAAGAAAAAGAAGTGATAAATAATTCTGAACTCTCACATGAAGAAATGCAGGATTTCTTGAAAGAAATGTTTTCCTAACATAAAAAGGCCTCAAGGAGAATTTCAGAACTAAAAAGGAAGTTTCAAAACTCACCGAACAAAATCCTTCTTAAAAAGAAGAGCTCGAAAAAGCTGCAGAAAAATCTGGTTACTACTCGGGGTGAATGCGACTCTTTGAAGGAAGAAAACAAATCTCTAAAGGAATATATTTAAAAACTCATCATAAATTTTTTCTTCAGTGGAAAAACTTTACAACACATTCTTTCTATTCAAGTTCCTTATTACGATAAGTCCGGACTTGACGTAAAAGGAAACATGAAAAGAAGAATTCTTTTCCCAATGTCAAAGCTAAATTGAAACAAGTACCTTGTTATCTGTCTTACAAATATCATTTTGCACAACAATTCACTAGATTTACTGGCAAATAATTCAATTGTTGTATTTGCAATGAATCTGGTCATTGTAAGCAAGCATGTCCGATCAAGCAAATGAAGCCCAAAAAGACCCGGTGGAGATACGATACAAGGCGAAGACTAACACAAAAGGATCTAAGCTTGTGTGGGTATCAAACAAAACATGAAAATCTTCTTAATTGCATATGATACTGAAGAAGGACAAGTAGTAGTTGGACAACGGATGTTCACGCGCACATGATAGGTAAAAAAATATGTTCATAAATCTCAAATAGGTGGACGGTGGAAATATTGCCTTCGAAGGAAAAGGAAATGGAAAGATCATTAGTATAGAAAACACCAAGTTGGGAAACCTTGTTATAGAAGATGTTTTACTAGTCCAAGAACTTGGGTACAACCTTTTCGTATATAAGCTAACTATGCGACAAAGGCTACAAAATCAACTTCGAGAAAAACATGTGCACCTGCACTAGCCATGATCCGATCCAATCCTTTATAGGTAAAAGGCGTGGTAACATTTATCTACTAAATGTTGAACTGGATGAAATGTAGTGCCTAATGTCACGTGAGGGAGGAATGTGATATATGGCATAAGAAGATAGATCATACCAACGTGAAACACATTTTCAAGATAGCACAAAAAAATATGGCGCATGGCCTACTAAAGATCAATTACGGTAAATGTGATTCTTGCACTACATGTTCTTTGGGAAAACAAAGTCGGATCATCTTCAAGTCTATCAACAATATTACCATTAGTAGACCCCTACAACTGCTACATATGGGCTTCTTTGATCATACTCTTATTGCAAATCTAGGAGGAAGAAAATATTATCTAGTGATTGTTGATGATTATTCATGTTTCTCTTGGGTTATTTCTCTAACTCATAAACATGAATCACTTCATTCCATTGAGAAATTTATTAGAAAAGTGCAGAATGAAAAAGGCTATAGGATCCAGCCATTAGAACCGATCATGATGGAGAATTTCAAAATCAAACTTTGCAAATCTTTATGAGGAAAATGGAATTGAGCACAACTTCTCCACTCCTTACACTCCCCAATAGATTGGAGCTGTAGAAAGAATGAATTGATCTCTTCAAGAGATGGCCGGAACCATGATTATTGAAAATGGGGTTCCTACCTACTTTTGGGCTAAAGGCTCGTTGCGACCGCATCTTATATCATGAATAGAGCTCTTCTTAGACCAATCACGAAAAGACGTCTTACGAGATCTTTAAGGGAAGAAAGCATTATCTTATCTCACTTCCACGTCTTTGGATGCAAGTGCTACATTCTTAAGAATGCGAATGATGACGTTTGGAAGTTTGATGCTAAATCAAGTGAAGGTATTTTTTTTTGGCTACTCTACAAGTAGCAAAGCTTATCATGTGTTCAATAAAGATTCGCAGGTTGTTGAAGAAACCATCAACGTCAAAGTCAAAGATGAGCTGAAAGCTATTCAAAGAGATGATCATGAGATGAATTTCCAAACATTCACTCTAGCAAATGATCAACAACCACAGCTACACCAAGCTATCAATCCTTCGAGTTCAAATCAAATTCATAAGGATTGGAAGTTTAAGTCTAATCATTCTAATGATTAAGTCATTAGGAAAATTGAGGAAGGAAGATCTTCAATCAAAGACATGATGAATTCCTCAGCCTTGATCTCTCAAGTGGAGCCGAAAGCAATTGATGAAGCTATCGTTGACACGAAATGGATCGAAGCCATGCAAGATGAGCTGCGACAAGTTAAAATCAATGATGTCTGGGATTTAGTCCCTTGGCAAAAAAATAAGCGGATCATTGGTACAAAATGGGTTTTTTGCAACAAAATGTACGACAAAGGTAATATGGTAAAACACAAGGCCATGTTAATAGCCAAAGGTTATTCACAAGAAGAAGGCATAGATTATGATGAAACATATGCTCCCGTGTCTAGACTAGAAGTCTGTTCTATTCTTACTTGCCGATAATTGTCATTTTGATTTTACCTTGTACCAAATGGATGTTAGAAGCGCCTTTCTCAATGGTTACATCAAAGAAAGGGTGTTTGTTGAGCAACCACTAGGTTTTGAGTATCCTTCACTATCAAATGATGTCTATCAATTGAAGAAGACCCTCTATTGTCTCAAACAAGCCCCTAAAGCTTGGTATGAAAGATTAAGCTCTTTCCTTTTTGCATACAACTTAAAAAAAAAGGTAAAATTAACACTACTTTGTTTATTAAGAAGAAAGGTAAAAACATCTCGATAGTTCATATCTACATTCATGACATGATCATTGGCTCTACTAATGAATCATTGCAAAGAGTTCGCCAAAGCAATGACAGAGAGTTCGAGATGAGCATGATGGGAGAGATTAATTTCTTCGTTAGACTTCAAATAAAGCAAACAAGAGTTGGTACGTTCATTCATCAAGAAAAATATGCTAAAGATCCGGTGAAAAGATTCGATCCGGAAGGATGCGGACTCACCAAAACACTTATGAGTGCATCTATCAAGTTGGATAAGGATGTAAAAGGTATATCCATTGAGTCCAAACTCTATAGAAGCATGATAGGATCACCACTATACTTAAGCGATTCTCCATTGAATATTTTGTTTGCCGTATGTTTATGTGCACAATTCCAATCTAATCGAAGTGAGTCACATATCACGGTTGTGAAGAGAATCACAAGGTACGTTGGTTCATCACCCAAGATAAGGTTGTGGTATCCTAAAGCCTAAAGTTTCAATTTATTGGGATATCAAATGCCGATTATGTAGGGTATAAAATTGATTGAAAGAGTACCTCGGGTAAATGTCAAATATTATGAAACATAACGATATCGTGGGTTTCAAAGAAGCAAAATTCAGTTGCTCTTGCAACCATTAAAGCTAAATACATTGCGCTAGGGAGCTGTTGTTCTTAACTTCTTTAGATGAAACAACAACTTTAGCGACTTTGAGGAACAGAACTCAAATATTCCTTTATATTGTGACAATACAAGTTCTACAAACTTGCCCAAGAATCCAATATTGTACTCAAGAGCAAAGCACATTGAGATAAAACGTCATTTTATTAGAGATCATACGAACAACGGTGATGTATGCATACACTTTGCCGACTCAAAACATTAGCTGGCTGACATATTTACAAAGCCTCTAGACAAGCAAGCATTCGAATTCATCAAAGGAGAATTGGGCATTTATAATCCTCCTGAGTGATTCGTCCATATGGTAAAAGATCCGCAAGCATTACAAAAGATTGGGTAACCAAATCTCTGCTACGTTCAAAAGATCAGGTACACCTAATCTCTCAAAAAAATTACCGTTACAACTTCTCGATAAAAGTACGATGTGACTATTCGACGAAATATCCGTTGCATTGATTGTTTACAATTATCTTGCTATTACAGCTCATGATTTAATATTTCTTATTTAATTTTTGAATTATTATTGTTATTCTTTTTAGAAGATTATGTGGGCTTCTATGCTTATTTATACGAAACACGTTTGCCGCTTTACCACCACTATCTTATCAACCGTCTCTCTCACACTCTTTTTAAACCACATACTTTCCTCTCATTCACATCATCCTCATCCACCTCACTCCTCTTCCTTACACCTACCATTTCTCAAACCTTCCCTAGAGGTTCTCATAAATCTTCTCCCGTAAGCAAGGCTAAGGCAACGATTTCGGTCCGTCTAAAGTTGATCTCATTAAGATTCGTGAGGAATCAATTCCAAGCATCCAGATAGGAGGTGAACTGGCTGGCTCAATCTCCGCAAGTACCGCATCACGGACGGCTTTGGCTTCTCTATCTGCAAGCACGCTATAGTACGTGGCCGTAAAGATTAAGAGAGAAACCTCTCTAGATCATCCTCCCGAGTTCATTCTACCAATTAAAGGGGTCACAATTTCTCCCATAATGATCAAATCTCTAGAGGAGTTCGATAATTGCATCTTCGCTAACGCACTAGAAGTCCCCGTTGAAAGATTACCTCATAAATCTACCATCGAGGAAGCTGTAGAATCGTTGAAGGAAACAGAGAAAACTCGTCCATAAAAAAATAATCCGGTGGTGCTCCTACGCCTCCTCCTGTGCCAAAAGTCAACTTATGCGCTCTAGATCTTCTTGAGTCTCAAGGCTTGCCTAAGGAAAATATCGAGGTTAGAAGTTGATGAGGAAACAAGTGACAAAAGATGAGAGGACGACTATGATGGAGTCTTTCAAAATTTTGAGCCCACAAAAGGTTTTGAGTTTGATCTTCTTTCTTCGACCCACTATTTTTTAGTAAAGAACACAAAAAGATTGGCTTTTTGTTTCAAAAAGAACTCTAGTCTTTCCCCAAGTAATTGATTTTAATTATCTTGAATCTCATGGCATCTTTCTCGATTGAAGTGCTTGAAAAACATATCTTTTTAGAGTTTTGCACAATGGAGGATAAGCCTTCTTCAAATTTGATTACAATGTTTTATTCAAAATTGCATTTTCTTGATCCCTATTCCTTCATTTTCACGTTTGAAAGAAAAAATTACACTATAACTTGCAGAGGAATTAGCTGAGATCCTCCGGACCAACTTTCATCCTTATCATAAGTTGGAGATCTCTTCGATGAAGCATCTGATCTCATTCTGGAAAAGCGAAATTTCATTCATGACTTCCTTCGATTGTGCCGGTAAATGTTTTTCCCCTCAAAATGAATTTTCTCCAAAAGATTTTGACTCTCATCCTCCGTCTTAAGTTCTCGTCCTCAAATAATGTATCGTGATTCGAACCTAAGGTGTTGTGGGCTCGCTCTTTGGATTTTCCATCTCTATCTCATACCTCATCATCTTGCACATGTATTGGATAGTGAAGAGAAAAATAGAAGGACTACTTTATAAGCACCCATTGGTAGGATTTTTAAGCGTAAAGGTATCGAAGTCTCCCGAGTCTCAAAAGAGCATCTTTGCGGATCTTCATTAGGGAGAAGACTCTTGAGAAGATGATGCTAAGGATCTCTCTAAAGGATAGGTGAATGAAAAAGATGAGATTGTCACTTCGTAGGCATAGAAATGATGAACAAGCAAAATAGTTATTCAAGGAAAGGTTTGTTGAACAACCGGTCATAAGGACTAAGCAGAAGCGCAAAGCTACCATAGCCAAGAAGGCTGTGCGGCCCCTTAACTTGAAAAAGCTTCATCTTCAAGCAAGCCCATCTGTTTCTCTATCCTCGGATGTCCCGCTGTCCGTGCAAGCGGATGTGAGGGATTTGAAAGTATCCATGGCCAATATGTCGAAGTATCTAGTCAAGCTTCAAAGGACCATCATTAGTCCGGACTGCTATAACACTCTTCAAACTATTCTTGAGTCTACCCCATCTTCATCATCTCGAAATGCGGGCGCACTAGTTCTAAATGATCACGCTTGATGTTTGTGCACCTCATTCATGTTTATGTTTCTTGATATTTTGATGATGTACTATGTTGCTACCCCACTTGACCTGCTAAATGAAATGATGTGATTCATATCCCGCTGTTATCTATTTATGCATTTCTTCTTTATATTGATAACAAAAAGGGATAGAGTGCTTATGTGGATTATGATCAAACATTTACATAGGATCACTAGCAAATTGAAAAGATGTGCAAGGGAAGTGTCAAGAATTAAAGTTCGGGAGCATTAGGTTAATGGATTATCAAGGTTAATTATTTAACTAACCTAATTGGGACTCTCCTAAGTTCATGTTGAAAAAACATCTCATATAACATTTTGATGATTTCCAAGCAATCCTTTGGTATTTTATTTACCTTTGATATACATATGTTTATTATTCATGGCTAAGGATCATGATATAGTCATCGAGTAAAATCGCGTGAAAACCGAAGCACTTTCATGAAAACATTCATTGGCGTCCTCAAAAGATCTAGTCACCGAATATTTGATATCGGAGCTTAAAAGATCATGTGAAATAGGGAGTATAAAATGTTACATGCTAATGTCTCGAAAAGATTTGCTAAAGTCGCTCACAAGAAACGAAAATGGCTAACGGGAAGATTTTTGGCTTCTCGGGAACAGTTCTCTATTATGTCGAGAGAAAGTATTGAATCTGTCGGTGACGGAATAACAAGTCAGCACCTATTTTGGAAAAGTCTCGTCGACGGAGAGAAAACAGCTTCTAACGCATTGACAAGATGTCCCATCGGTCTCCAACGGCTCTTTTGCTCCTTCAAAAGTGCCGCAACGGCTAGTTTGCTGATGCCTATATAAGGAGGTGGTCGTGAAGACCAAAGAGCAAGAGAGAGGGAAATACAAACCGATTGAACATCTATTGTTGCTTTAGAAAGCAAAGTGTGAAAAGATTTTGTGATCGTTGTTACCTATATCCGTGCAAATACAAGTGTATATCTAAAGGTAGTGAGGTCAGTATCAAGATATTATGATCTATTTTGTGAAAGATCAGCTCACTTATTGTTTGTAACTTGTGAGGTAATTTACTAGTGCATTCTAGTACGTGTTATAGCTATTAGTCGTGTGGAGTGGACGTAGGCTTGGTGTAAGTCGAACCACTATATATCTAGTGTGCAAATCTTTAATTGCTTATATCTTTGCTTGCAAATACCGGATCCTGTTCTACGAAACATTCACTCGGCCAATCTTTTTCCCATCACCTTTAATTTTTCGCAAAGTTTGAAAAAGTTTATGTGAACCTATTCACCCCTCTAGGTTGCATTGTCGATCCCGACAATTGGTATTAGAGGTCTATTTTTTGTATCCTGAAGTGTATTTATTTTGAGCATAAAGATCCTCATTATGGCTGACTTTGGTGATTTTATGAGCAATGAATCCGCCGCATCCAACAAGCCTCCATACTTCTACGGAAGCAACTACAACTACCGGAAAAATAGGATGTATGCCTATCTTGATGCCTGTGATCAAGATATGTGGGATGTAATACAAAATGGCATTAATGTTCCAGCTCGCTTGCTCCCGCACCTATCGCTGCTTGCTCTTGTTGCTACGGTTAGAAAACAACAAACCGCCGAACAAATAGTTGAAGTGGCTGCTTGTTCGTCTTGAGTTAATTTGAAAAAGAGATGCTCTCAATTTTTAGGAAACCAAGACGAACATCCTACTCAAAAAATGCAAGATGGTCATGATGAATCCTAATGAAACAAGACGTGAAATGTACACAAGATTTACAAATATAGTGAATGGCTTGGCAAGTTAAGGAAAGATTTACACAGACTCGAGAAAGTGAACAAGCTGCTTAGATCACTTCCGGATGTCCTGGATGATTGTGAAAACCTCGGTTTGAGAAACCTTGCGAGTTCAACCAATCACGAAGGACGAACTCATAGGCATACCGATGTCATATGAGGTGAAGGCATGAACAAGCAAAATCTCGCCAAAGGTAAGAAAATAGTTGCCTTTAATGCCGACGATGATAATGCGGGAGGTGAATCATTGGCTGAAGAAGAAGACAACATTGAAATGGCCCTGTTTACCAAAAGATTCAAGACCCTCATAAAGAAAGGTGAAAACTTCAAGAGCAAGAGGAATCCCAAATTCTCTTAAGAGAAGAAGCCTTTCAAAGGAAAAGAGGAAAGCAAAGGTAATGAGGTTATATGTTTTGAATGTAGGAAGCCATGTCATGTAAAGAGTGAATGTCCTCTCTTGAAGAAAAAAGGAAGGAGATTTGAAAAGAAGAAATGAGCACTCAAAGAAAAAACATGGAGTGATGTTGAAAGCGAGTCAAGTGATGAGGAAGAGCAAATCTTTATCTCATGGCTGAATCTGAAAAAGAAGATGAAGAGGAGGTAAATGCTCTTGAACCGTCATGTGAGGAAATGTAAGAGTTTTTGAAGGAAATATTTTGGAGCACAAAAAGGCATAAAAAAATAGAACTAAAAGAGGATGTTTGAAACTCATAGACCAAAACCTTTCTAAAAAAAGTTGAGCTTGAGAAACTGCAGAAAGATCTAGTAGACACTCAAAGTGAGCGTGACTCAGAGGAAAAAAGAAAATCTTTAAAGAAAAACATTTTGAAAATCAGCACGCATTTGTCTTTCAATTCGAAAACTTTACAACACATTCTTTCTATTCAAGTTCCTCTTTACGACAAGTCTAGTTTTGGACGTGAAAAGAAACATGAAGGGAAGGATGCTTTTCCGGATGTCAAAACACGTTTGAAACAAAAATCGCCTCTTCAATTTTACAAAGATCACTATGCCCGATAATTTACTAGATCTACTCGGTAAGCAATTGAATTGCTCAATTTGCAATGAATCTCGTCTTAACAAGCGAGACATGTCCACTCTAGCAAATGAAGCCCAAAACGATCTACTGGAGATATAGTACTAGTCCGAAGACTAACACCAAAGGACCCACGTTTGTGTGGGTACCAAAGAAAACATGAATATCTTTTTATTTGCGGGTGATACCGAGGAAGAACAAATGTTACCTAGTTAGTGGATGCTCACGCTACATGACAGGAGAAAGAAACATGTTCATCAATCTCAAACAGGTGGATGGTGGAAATGTCACCTTCGGAGGAAAAGAAAAACGAAAAATCATTGGCTTAGGAAATGTCAAGTTGGGAAACCTGATTATTGAAGGTGTCTCATTAGTCCAAGGGCTGGGATATAATCTTCTCAAAGATAAGCCAATCGTGCGACAAAGGATACAAGATCAGTTTTGAAGAAAACATGTGCATTAGAACTAACCAGGACCCGACACAATCGTTTATGTGTCAAATGCATGGCAACATATATTTGTTGAATGTTATACTTGATGGAATGCAGTATTTGACGCCCATCAAGGAGGAATGCGATCTATGGCACAAAAAATTAGGCCATATCAACATGAAGCATATCTCCAAGATTGCATCAAAAGATCCGGTACTTAGCTTACCAAAGATCAACTACGGTAAATGTAATTCTTGCAACGCATGCTCTTTAAGAAAGCAGGTCGATCATCTTTTAAATCTATCAATAATGTTGCCACAAGTAAACCTCTCGCAATCGTTGCACATGGATCTGTTTAGTCCTACTCGAATCGTAAGTCTAGGAGGAAGTAAGTGCTGCCTGGTGATTGTTGATGATGATTTATGTTTCTCTTGGGCTATATTTCTATCTCATAAGCATGAAACTTTTCATTCCTTTGAGAAACTTGCTAGAAAAGTACAAAATGAAAAAGGAAATAGGATCATAGCAATCGAACCGATCATGGAGGAGAATTCCAAAACCAAAGCTTTGCAGATCTTTGTGACGAGAATGGAATTGAGCACAACTTCCCCACACCTTATACTCCTCAATAGAATAGGGTGGTAGAAAGAAGGAATTGGTCTCTATAGGAGATGGCCGGAACCATGATGATTGAAAGCGGAGTTCCTGCCTACTTTTGGGCTGAAGCCATTGTGACAACGTACATACATCATGAATAAAGCACTTCTCGGACTAATTTTGAAAAAGACGCGATACAAGCTATTTAAAGGAAGAAACCCAATTCTCTCTTACTTCCACATCTTCGGATGCAAATGCTATATCCTCAAGAATGCGAATGACGACATTGGAAAGTTCGATGTGAAATCAAGTGAAGGTTTTTGAAGAAACAATAAATGTCAAATTCAAAGATGAGTGAAAGACATTCAATGAGAAGAACAGAGGTGGATTTCCAAACATCCACTCCAATACCTGTTCAACAACCACAACAACAACAACCAGCTGCTAATCCTTCAAATCCAAATCAAATGCCTAAGGATTGGAAATTCAAGACCGATCATCCAAAGAATTAAGTTATCGGAGAGATTGATGAAGGAATCAAGACGAGATTCTCAATCAAAGACATGATGAACTCTCTAGCCTTGATCTCTCAAATGGAGCCAAAAATAGTTGATGAAGCCATTATTAATGAAAGCTGGATTGAAGCTGTCACGGCCTGGGTCCGACTTGCACGTGAGCATCCCTCTCTACACTATAAGACCACTTGCTCGTAAGCTAACCTAGGATCTTGGCAGCAAGGGCACAAGCTAAAACAAATGATCATGCGGAAGCACACAACTTCGAACGTACATAAAATATACAACCGATATTAGAACAATACAATATAAACATACTTAACATATATAAACGATGCATAAACGTAGTTCTAACGAAAAAAAAGAAAGTACCGCAACGATAGACCCAAGGATAACTGGGGACATCACGTCTTCGACTTCATACACCAAAAGTGGACCTCGAGCACCGCATACTAACACATATAAAGGGATACGGAAGGAACATAGGCTCAAGAGCTGGGGTAGGGTCAACCACTAGAGTCGACGGACTCCACCGCATCGGCGTTGGCTATATATACGCCTATGGGCTAGGGGAGAGAGTAGGAAACCGACTCCTCGGACTCATCCTTATCCTCCTCCGGGTAGATCTCCATCACCATGTCGAAATAGATATGTCATCCACCTCCACCTAGTCGTCCTCATCCACTATGATAGCAACCTCCTCCTCTAGCTCGGGCTCGAGATTAGGAAAGTCGGGCTCGGGGCAGCTAGTTTAGGTATAAAAATCGGGCCAACAGGATCTCCCTCTAATGGTGCATCAAAAGCCCAAGGGGGCAATTCACCGGACGGTATCGCCGAGGGTCTAAATGGACCAAAACGCCTACCGTTTTCCTTTACATATCAAGTCTCGAACACGTGGGGCACCCGATGTATCCCTCCCTCGTCAACCCAAATAGTGTTACCGTACCGCATCCAGGTCTTATTTGGTCCTACAGGGAAGTCAATCACATGGGTATCTATGTCCTTGGGTAGTCCAAAACGTCGTGCCGGCATCATCGGGGTTTGGGATCGAAAGTTTACCCCACGAGGGGCGGGATAAACAGGTTGAGGTAAGTCGAACTAACCCTAACCTGGTTTACGGTGTACCGTGAGACGTTGGCAATAAATAAACGTGCAAAGTGCAATTAAAGCGATAAATCTCATGAACCAAGATAAGAATCAATCATACTCATATAGACCAGCCATACATGGAAATCTCCATCGAAGGTGAATCACAGGCGTAAAAGAACACGAGTAGAGCAAGGTGGTAACCAAAACGACCAAACAAACAATGACCGACTTGATCGCTAGGCGTTTTTTTTGGTAACTTTTTCATTTATTAGATTCGGGATCCCAACAAGCTAGTCTCTTTGGCGGGTCTCGATGACATCCGGCTCTAGGCATGCCGTCCTCATCTACTCGTATATCGGTTCAGCAGAGGCTTGGACCTTCTTCCGTACTCCAATCACCACCTCGAGCCTCCTCTAGCCATTAACATGGTTCGCTTGGTTAAAAGGGACAACCTCGCCCTTGACACGGTTTTCACTCACTTTCATGATCGAATACCGGATGACCATCGAAAAGTCCATGTCACCCCGACGGTTTGTATTTCACTTTCAACAACATATGATAACTTAAGATCTCAAGCGACTAGGTATATCATTAATTAAATCTCGACCGTTTAACCAAATGTCGAGCACTCTTAGCCTCAACATAGTCGGCCCAAACATACCATGCATAACTAATGCCATAAAAACATGTATAAACTCATTTTCTTGCGAAGCCGAACACAAGGTAACCTGGTATGTCTTATCCATGCAAGGATCGAATCTACACAACTAAGGATCATCATTTTCGTGCTCATTTAAGGTGAAACTTCATGCAACCGGCAAGCATCGGGACTTGGTTTGCAAGATAACAAGCGATATCACCCACTTTACACTATGAGATCACTCAAATCATGCATTTTAGCTTCCCAAGCAAGCTAGACAAAGGTTAGAACGACTTACTTTTGCCTCTAAGCAACTCCAAATCACAACACAAGGTCAGCAAATTCACAGCACGGCTCGGTCCAGGTCTTAAATCCAGCTTGAACAAGCCTTGGAAGCGAGTGGAAGGGCTCAAAGACTCATGAACTCTAACCGGCGTAAACTGGTTTGTCGCTCACCTCACGGTTTTGGACGTCTTTAGGGAGCTACAAAGATCGTATGAATGTAAGGTTAATACGGCTTGAAAGAGGGCTCAAAGACGAAGAGAATTACGGTGGTTTGAGGTCAAAACGACATCGGATGAGGAAGATAAGCCCTCTCGAAGTCCGTAGTACAGCGACCGGTGGGAGTCGGTGAGTGATCTACCTTCCTCGGCTTCTACGTAACGCGTCCGATTGAGTTAGGAGACGATCCAGGTATGCACGAAAACATAAGAGAGAGATGAAGAGAATGACGGTGGTTTGATGGCCATACAACTTCAGATGAAGGAGATAAGTTTGCTCGAAATCGGCAATTTGGTACCGACGTTGGCAGCGGGCGACCAAGTACAAGGGAGAATTCGGGTGAGGAAAATGAGGGAGTAAAGGGGAGAGAGAGAGACCTTGGTCGGTTGGGGTAAGAAGGAAGGAAGGAGAAGATGTGCACTCAATTATCACATGTTGGAAATGGGAAGTGGGAGTGGTTGACCAACTTGTACTTGCAAGATTGGATGGATGGAGACTTGAGGTGTCTTTGGTTGGGGCAAAGTGGTACCCTTGTCATTCAAGTCCATCAATGATCTTATCTCTCTCTCTTCATTCCTTGACCAACTATCAAAGGGGATAATTGACCATTTCGCCCTTCCCAAGTCCAATTAGATGCAAGAAACCTTACGGGCAAAAGGTCATTTCACGTCCTAATCCCGATTCTTGATTTGATTGATTTTTTTTTGAACTCTTGAGGTTAAACTCATGATCCAAATAGCTTCGATGAAGCACCACTCGACTTAGTTATTGCAAATTCACAAACCCATTCCCTAGATTCAAAATCTCATTTCACGTCCGAATCCCGCCGATTTCGATTTCAATTTACCTCAACTAACGGGTGGCACCGTTGGTATTTGCCTTTCCCTTTTGGTTAGTATACTCGTGAGTGATCGGTTCGGAGCGAGATATAACTGAAATTCATCGTTGGATATTCATTCATTCACAAGTCTCAAATAAGGTCGGAATTCGTAATGTCACGGAAGCCATGCAAGATCGGCTCCAACAGTTCACTATCAATGATGTCCTGGGATTTAGTTCCTCAACCAAAAGATCAGCAAATCATTGGCACTAAATGGGTGTTTCACAAGTAAAATGGATGACAAAAGTAATGTGGTAAGAAACAAAACAAGGTTAGTAGCTAAAGGTTATTCATAGGAGGAAGGCATTGATTACGATGAAACTTATGCTCCCGTTGCTAGACTTGAAGCTATGCGATTATTACTTGTATATGTATGTTATTATGATTTTACCTTGTACCAAATGGATGTTAAAAGTGCATTTCTTAATGGCTATATCAAAGAAAGGGTATTTGTTGAGCAACCTCTAGGTTTTGAAGATCCTTTACATTCGGACAATGTCTATCAATTGAAGATGGCATTCTATGATCTCAAACAAGCTCCTAGAGCCTAAGTACGAAAGATTGAGTTCTTTCCTTCTTGAGTATAATTTTGAAAAAGGTAAGATTGACACCATCTTGTTTATCAAGAGAAAGGTAAAAACATTTTGTTAGTTCAGATTTATGTTGATGACATAATCTTTGGTTCCACTGATGAGAATCTTTGCAAGGAATTTGCCAAAACTATAACAAATGAGTTTGAAATGAGCATGATGGGGGATATAAACTTTTTCCTTGGACTTCAAATCAATCAAACATGAGCTGGCACATTCATTCACCAAGAAAAGTACGCCAAATATCTAGTAAAAGATTCTATTTGAAAAGATGCAAATTCACTTAGACACCTATGAGCATATCTATCAAACTGGATATGGATGAAAAGGTACGTCGGTCGATCTTAAACTTTATAGAAGCATGATTGGCTCATTGTTATATTTAATCGCTTCTCGACCGGATATTTTGTTCGTCGTATATTTATGTGCACTATTCCAATCAAGTCCAAAGGAATCACATATCACGATCGTAAAGAGAATTATTAGGTACATCGGTTATCCCCTCCAAGGTAGGGTTATTGTATCCAAAGGCTTCAAGCTTTGATTTATTAGGATACTCAAATGCTGATTATGTAGGATATAAAATTGATTGAAAGAGTACCTCGGATACATGTTAAATGATGGGAAACATGTTGATATCATGGTTTTCAAAGAAGTAAAACTCGGTTGCTCTTTCAACCACCGAGGCCGAGTACATTGCGCTAGGGAGCCGCCGTGCACAACTTCTTTGAATGAAATAGCAACTTAGCTATTTCATGAATAAATGATCAATATTCCTATTTGTTGTGACAATATAAGTGCCATAAACCCGACTAGGAATCCTATATTGCACTCAAGGGCAAAGTATATTGAAGTGAGATATTATTTCGTAAGAGATCATGTGAACAGGAGTAATGTGAGCATATATTTTGTTGATTCAAAGCATTAGCTGGCTGATATTTTTACAAAGCAATTGGACAAGCAAGCGTTCGAATTCATCAAAGGTGAATTGGGAATTTCAAATCCTCCTAAATGACAAGTCTAAAAGGCAAAAGATTTGCAGACCTCGAAAAGACCAGGTAACCGGATCTCTCGCATCATCAAATATCGTGTACACCAAATCTTTTAGAAAACATTACCATTACAAGGCATTGGAAAATGTACGATTTGCCTATTTTGACGAAATATTAGCTCTGCGACTCTTGATGTGATTTTTTACTGCCCATTACACTTATCCTCTTGATATTTATTTATTATGCTGTTTTATTACCGTTATCTCTAGTGTAAAATGTATGTATATGTATACCTATTTAACGTGACCACGTTCATTCACTTGCACCCACTCACTTTTCAACCGCCTCACTATCCCTCATAAAAAATCGATGCTCTTCGCTCTCTCTTTTTTTCTCATCTTCATCTTCTTTCACTCCTCTCTCTCGAACCTTCTCCATGGCCCCTCGAAGATCGTAACCATATCCACGAAAGAAAAGAGAAAGGCTACTAGTCCCTCCAACGTCGACCTCCACGAAACTCCGGATATTTCAGTTGCAAGTAGTCAAATAGGAGGAGAACTAGGTGGTTTCGCATCTGTAAGTATAGCGTTACAAATGGAGATAGCTTCTTCTCCTACTACCAAAACGCCTTAGTCAATGGTTACGAAAATAAGAGCTGAGAGCTCGGTCATTCCTCCACCCGAATTGGTCTTACCAAAGGAAGGACTAACTCTTCCTCTAGTGCTGATCAAGTCACAAGAAGACTTTGATGCTTGGTTCACAACCGCACCTGGAAATACTCGGACCCAAGACGAAGGTTGTGATTGAAAAGGAAGTTGAAGCACCAACTACCCAAGCCGTCCCCGAACCCATCGCTACGAGGATCCTCCTCGCAGATGCTCCCGATATTCTAGTCAAATGGTCGCCTAAGAAGTCGACAATTGACGAGGTAGCGGAACTTGAGGAAACAAGTCCACCTAAGAAAATATTCGGTAGAACCCCGCATCGGAGATAAGTCCGTGCGCTCCCCGATCTCTCGGAATCTCGGATCCGGAATGAAGAGCAAGTCGAGGTTAGTGAAGAAATACCGATACTCGATGATGGCACATTGTGAGGATGATGATGACAATGTTTTTTGAAACTTCGAGCCCATAGTTGGTTTTGAACTTGATCCAAATTTTTCCGATGCACTATTTTTTGTCAAAAAGCATAGAGAATCTTGGAAAAACTTCTCTCTTCGTACCCTGGTTTTTCCTCGTATTGTTGATTTTGAGTATCTCAATTTTCACGAAATATTTTTTATCGAAGTTTTGGAAAAACACAAGCTTATAGAACATTGTACAATGGAAGATCCCTCTTGCCCAAATAAAATCACAATGTTATACTCAAACTTGCATTTTCCGGATCTCCACTCTCTCGATTTTCACTTTCTAAAACCCGAATTATACCGTTCTGGTGAGGAATTGGCTGAAATTCTCCGGACCAATTTCCTTCCTTATAGGAAATTAGAAATTTCTTCCAACGAGGCTTACGGATATATACGTGAGACCCCGAACTTTACCCGAGATTTTAGAGAGATTGTGCTAGTAAATGTTTTACCTCTCAAAGTGAATTTTCTTCAGAAAATCTTGACTCTCATCCTTGCGACCCAAGTCCTCATCCTCAAATATTGTATCTCTATTCGAAGCCAATGTTCTTTGGGCCTTGCTCACTAGTTTTCCAATCTCAATCCCTGCACTTCATCATATTCCACATGCTACGGACGGTGAAAAGGAAAATAGGAGGTCGTCATATGGAGCACTAATTGGACGGATTTTCAAGAAGAAGGGGATTGATGTTTCTCGAGTCTTTAAGGAGTGCCTAACACAGATTGTCATTGGGAAGAGACATTAGAAAATATGATATTAAGGCTTATTCTCGAAGGATGGATGAACTCGAAGGATGAGTTAGTGATGATTGGCCACGGTGATGATGAGCGAGCTGAAGAATTGCCAAAGGAAAGGTATGCTTGAACAACCTATAACTAGGACCAAGCAAAGAGGCAAGGTAGTAAGCGCCAAGAAGGCTTTGCGTCCCCTTCGCCCTGAAAAAGCATCAATTTCAGCGGGACCATTTACTTCTATGTCTTCGGACGTCTTGTTTGGTGTTCAAGCCGATGTTAAGGAGTTGAAGATGACCACGGAAAACATCATGAAGTATCTAGTCAAGTTGGAATGGACCATCGAAGCCTGGAATGTTATAACCCCATCAACACCCTTCCCGATCCATCTTCCTCACCACCCTTTTAGAAACGAAAGCACCCGAGAACAAAATAATCGGACTAACCGCTTACGTTTGTTACCGCTTGTTTATGATGTTTTGTGGTTTTGAAGATGTTTTTATGTCGCATCTTATATACTCTCGTTCTGCACCATATGTCATGTTTGAAATGAAGTGAAGTCATTAGTATCATGTACATTACTTTTTCAATCTGCTTTTCTTTTTCTCGACGACAAAAGGGGGAGAGTTATATCCTCTATATGAAAACAAGAGGAATCTACAAAATAGTGGGAGCCAAGAACAAAACCAAAGGCGGAAAATCTTTAAGCTTGTGAAATAGGGAAGCTAAGGCAAAAATGTCTAAGGCTTTAAGTCCTTTTTTAGATGCTTACAATGAATTGTTTATATCCAAAACATCTTAAATTTTACGACTACTTAGCTTGATCAAAATCTTTTCAAAAATAAGAAAATCAGCTTAGTTAGTCTTTTCTCCGGATTTAGTTCCAAATCCTTTTCGGAGAATACATTTATTTGCAATTGGGCCTTATAATCGAAACATTAGCTATGCAGATCTTTACTTTATTGCACTCTATAAACTCTATCTCTCATTACATTTGCACGATAGTTTTGTCATCATAAAAAAGGGAGAGGTTGTTAAAGAAGCATCCCATAAAATATTTTGATAATTTCAAACTATCCTTTGGTATTTTATTTACCTTTGGTATACGGATGTTTATTATTCATATCTAAGAATCACGAGATGGCTATCGAGTAAAAATCACGTGAAGATCAAGCACTTTCATGAAAACATTCACCGGCATCCTCAAAAGATCCTGGTCATCGAATATTTGATATCGGAGCTTAAAAAATTAGGTGAAATGGGGAGTATAAAATGCCACATGCCAATATCTCAAAAAAAAATTGCTGAAGTCGCTCATAAGAACCGGAAATGGCCAGCGGGAAGATTTTTGGCTTCTCTAGAACAGTTCTGCTATGTTAGAAAAAGTGCGGAACTATCAAGAACGGAACGGCAAGTCAGCGCCTATTTTGAGAAAGTCTATTTGACGGAAAGAAAGCGGTTCCAACGCATTGACAAGCTGCCCCATCGTCTCCAACAACTCTTTTGCTCCTTTAGAAATGCTCCAACAGCTAATTTGCTGATGCTTATATAAGGAGGTGGTCGTGAAGACCAAAGAGCGGGAGAGAGGGGAATACAAACCGATTGAACATCTATTGTTGCTATAGAATCTATTCTAGTTAAAAAGCAAAGTATGAAAAATCTTGTGATCTATTGTTGCATGTATCCATGCAAATACAAGTGTACCTCGAGGGTAGTGAGGATGTATCAAGATAGTATGATCTATCATGTGAAAGATCACTCACTTACTATTTGTAACTTGTGAGCTAGTTTACTAATGCATTCCAGCTTATGTTGTGGCTGTTAGTTGTGTGGAGTGGACATACGTTTAGTGTAAAGGCGAACCACTATATATCCGGTGTGTAAATCTTTAATTGCTTATAGCTTTACTTGCAAATATCGGATCTCGTTCATGGAAACATTCGTTCACCCAATCTTTTTCACATCACCTTTAGTTTTTTGCAAAGTTTAAAAAGTTTCGTCAACCTATTCACCCCCCTCCAAGTTGCATTGTTTATCCTAATAGTTCGTACCAAGTCGCAACCTAGGTTCAATTTTATGAAAAAAAAATCTATTAAATTGGAGTCGCCACTAATCGTTTATGGTAGGTCAATTAGAAACCCATATAAAATAGCAGGATGACTATTTTGTTCTTACGAACTAGAGAAAATGAGTTCGGGGACTTGGTTACATTAATTTAAAAAAATTATTGCCCTATCGTTATCAATTTTCATGAAAAATCCCTTTTGATTGATTGATGCAGTTTGAATGAATTCTTTTGATTTTCTTTGGAAAGATGTGGATGCAAACTATACTAAATGAAATGGCAATATGCATGATAGAATGGTAAAGATATGCTCTAGACTATATGATATGCAAATGACAAGTGTTTTTTTATATTTTTTGGATTTAATGATGGCTATGGTGAAAGCATGTCATAAAATGTAATAATATTCAATTTAACTTAAGAAAATGATTTCCCAAAGTCTATGTTATTCATGACATAAAAACGAGGTTTCAACATGTTTGACCATAGAAAAATGGACTTAATTTACATGACTTAAAATAAAGCAAGGATGAACAAAAATAAAAAAAAAGCCCATAATATACCTTTAATTTGATTTGTTCGATTAATTCACTCATTCCCAAAGCTTAAGGCTATAGTAGAATTTATCCGCTACATCCTTATAGATTCGAGCAGAATGCGGACAAAAGTATAGAATAACATCATCCCCTAATACAAAGAGCATATTACAAGATTCTATACAAATTGTAAAGTCTCATTCCATAAGATCATGGCTAAGGAATATAATTTATTTTCCGAAGGGTCTAGGTAGGGAGCATATATTATTTGCATGTTTGTTTATAATGTACATACTCTATAGTAAAAATAAACAATCAAATAAACATGACCAGACAAGAAGTAAAATAGACCATCTCAATTTGAAATTTTCGAAAAAATAAAGGGGTGGCCGAAAATATGAGAGTGGGGTCCATTTTTCTCAGCTAAAATCAAATTTAAATTCGAGAATTTGGATAATTATTCCATTTAAATAAAATCTTATCTTCGAGTCAAATAAACCCAAAAAATTCACAAAGAGATAAGATAAGATATCTACCAGATAAACATCCCATTCAACTCGCACGTTAAAGATAATCATTGAGATTGAAAATTTATCCGCAACAAATCAAACATTATCCAATTAAGAGGTTCTCAATAATTAGATAAAGTTCAATTTACATAATCATTATCCACAACATGAGATAGCATTAAACAACCAACGGATAGGTCCAATTCAACAAATTCAAGATAAAATTGAAGCAAGGATTATCCACCATCAAACATAGCAAATTCGGCCAAGATAGTAAGGGAGCATGTTCCGAAAATTTCTTATTCAATTCAATAAAAATTTTGATTGTTCAATCAATCTTATTTGATCTCGAAAATTGTTGAACAAAGTTTACCTTGAGAAAAGATGTAGTTCTAGTTAAATTAGATCAATTCTCAAGAACATCACAAAATTCAACCAATTTCATGAACGAATTAACCTCGCTTTGAAAAATCAGGTTTTATCCCATAAATAGCAATTTTTGATTTAGCCACAATTGGTAAAAGACTTGACTTTCTCTAATTTTAATTGGAAATCATACATGTTCAAAGAGGTCTAAGAACAACAATGCAAGTTTCCAAGCAAACTAGGATAGATTAACAATCAAAAATTAAGAAAAAATTAACTCTTCTAAGAAAAATTTGAGCACACAAGGAAGCTGTGAATTCGCCCAAAAAAGTAGCCCTGTAATTTGAATTTGCATTTGACAAAAAAAAAAACCTGAATTTGTCTTCGATTGAGCTATGGATTGCAAAAATTATAAGACCAAATAGCAGCTAACTTGCACCCCGAACAGCACCGAACAACAAGTATTCTACGCCTAAAAAGTATAGTAATCGATTTTGAACAACGAATACACTATGCACAGAAAATCAACGAAGAAAACACCCAATATAGTATTTATAGAGCTTAAGCACTTACTAATCCTAGTAGGTGTAGGACTCATTAGGGACAGTCGGATTAGTAATCCTAGCTATATGATTAAAAATAATAAGATGTTTAAGAGTCCCAATCTTTAAAAACTTTATGTTATTTTCGTTTAAATAGAGATAAGAATCCCAATTTCTTAAAACTCTAATTTTCTGCTAAGACAAGACTCCTAATTTAAATATTTTGAATTAAATCAAAATTTGAAGAGTCCTAATCTCCTAGAACACCTAAGAATTTCGGCCAAATAGGTATCTAAATGGGTGTGGCAAAACATCCTAGCACTTATGGGCTTATCGGTATAATTCTGGGCTCAATTAAGGCTTTTTCTAAATAATGGACATTTAATTGAAAATATTAATCATAATTAAGCTTGAACGGACTAAATTGAGCTTGAAAATATGTTCACTTGGCCCTATAAAATTCGGTACCTCCCTTTGGCTTTAGTCACAAATTTCTAACTAAGTCTAGTCCAGTCATTTGTCATATTGAGCTCAAATGCTTCACCTTTGGCCTGAATAGGAATGACAATGCTTGATTGACAAAAATTAAATATGCAATGCATAAGAAACTTATTTTTTGAGAATCTTGACTAATTCTCATTTTATGTTTAAATGAATGATTTAAGAAAAATTAAAATTTAGATGTTAATAGTTGCCCCTTTTTGAGTGAAGGCTTGTAGAAGTTTTGCTTAAAGATAAAATGAGACCTAAATTTTGCAAATACAAATGAATGAATAATAATAATTTTTGTTGACGGGAGTTTTAATCCATTTTCTATGCAAATGATGATGCATGATATGCATTGTAAAAAACATTCCCTAGAGCTTCCTTCATCCATGAAAGTGATTAGAAAAATATGCACATAGATCACATATGAAAATACCTATTTTATCAAATACCTCATAATGCTAATGTTTCTCTTAATCTCTAAGCTTCTTTTGTGGATGTAAGGATCTGAAGGTCTTGGAGCCTTTTTCTGTCACCGGAAACTTTCTCTACGATACAAGACAGCGCAAGATATATGTAGTGTTGAAAATATTTTCCGAACCACAAGAGTGTATGTTATTGCGAATCGGAAGAAGCAAGACCAAGATCACAAGAGCGTATATATTTGTGATTTGATAAAATGACCCGGATCATAACAGCGTATATCATTATAATTTGGTCAAATGAAGCCAAAATCATAAGAGCGTATATCATTATTATTTGGTCAAATGCAACTAAAATCATAAGTGTGTATATCATTGTGATTTGGTAAAATGAGACCAAAATCATAAGAGTGTATATCATTATGATTTGGTAAAGGGACATTATATCATTATGATAGGGTAAAGGACCAAAACCACAAGAAAGCCCCGATCCCCCGGGCACGCAAAGCAACCCTACCAAATTCCTCGGGTCATTAATGGCGACGCCCTAGGCATGTTGCCAACCCAATCATTTTATCTTTTGATTAAGGACATGCGGAACGTGCTACTTCCTTAGACAATAAATAAAACAACAAAGATAGACAGGTAGGCAACCACCAACCCACCTACAAGCCCACCTCGTGGCTGCTTCCTACAACCAACAAAAGATACCGGGTCAAGGTAGGGTCAACACTACATCAACAAACTCCAAAAGAGGGGCCAACGTCACCCTCCTCAACTTCAACGAAAGATCTCTACAACCACACCCACTTAGAGGTAGTTGCTAGTCGGGCGTCTTAAGGTCCTCATTCAGGGTCGGGTCTTTGGATCCTTTGCTTCTCCGTCCGGGGTGTCGATGTTCATCTCGATCCCAAGCTTAGATCTTCGGGGCCGCAATCGGGGTCCATCAAACCCGCAAATTAGACCGAAGAGGACATCCCTGTGACGGATAAACTAGGCCTTGAAGTGATGACGTACTAGAGCTGGATCACGCTTATACTATAAAGGGGCAATGGCTTTGTCTTTTATGCACAATATCAAGGAGCATTTTGATAATTTGGTAAATAAGGGCAGGTTAATCATTTGGCACAAAAAATCAAGAGCTTTTTGGTACTTTGGCATCTAGGGTTTGGTCAGGGCTAAGCTTGAGCACAAAGCGTCTCGGTATTACGATGCGATGGCTCGACTACTCGCGCTTGATTTTCTTTAACTCTGCATCTAAAAAAACAATATCGATTTCGGACTAATAAATTAACATCTAATTATTGTCCCTTAATCCTCAAAAATCCAATATCATTTATCTTATAAATGTCGAAATTTCGGTACGTCACGACTCTCTTCTCCTTACAGGAATTTTGTCCCCGAAATTACACCACTACTAATTCTCAAAAAGGAATGGGTACTAACGCTTCATTACATCCTCGCTTTCCCACGTTGCTTCCTCTATTCCATGGTGTTGCCCGGACTACCTTGACCAAGGGGAACTGTCTTATTCGAAACACTTGCTCTTTCATGTCCACAATCTTCATCGGATATTCTACGTACGATACTCCGTCGTCCATTTCAATCTCCTCAAAATTCAACATGAGAGCTGGATCAAGCTGATTTTTCATCAACATCGATACATGAAAAACATCATGCATTTGAGCAAGTCTTAGTGGCAACTTGAGATAAAAAGCAAAATTTCCAATTCGTTCCAAAATTTCAAGCATTCCAATATACTTTGGACTCAGTTTCCTTTTCCCGACAAAACGAGATGTCCCTCATATAAATGACACCTTAAGGAAATGTGATCACCTACTTGAAATTCCATAGGCGTACGTTGCTTATTGGCATAACTTTTCTAATGACTCGAGCTGTCTTAAGTCTTTCCCTAATGACCTTGACAAGCATCTAATGATTGTTGTACCAATTTAGGGCTAGTAATCTTCTTTTCAGCAATTTCGTTCCAACAAACTAAAGTCTTGTAGGCTCTACCATACAACGTTTCAAATGGTGCCATCTTAATACTCTATTGATAATCGTTGTTGTAGGCAAACTCAACCAAATAGAGTTGTTCCTCCCAACTTCCATTGAAATCCAAAACACAAGCTTGCAATATGTCCTCGAGAATCTGAATTATCCTTTACGATTAGCCATCTGTCTATAGATGATAGGCCATATTAAACTGCAGTTTCGTTCCCAGCGTAGTGCGTAAGCTTTTCCAAAATGTAGTAGTGAACTTGGGATCACGATCTGATGTGATCGTCACTAGCACTCTATGAAGACGTACTATCTCGACGCACATGCAACTTAGCATGCCTATTTAAAGTGAAGTCCTTTTGTACGGCGATGAATTGTGCAGACTTCGTCGGCCTATCCACTACGACCCAAATTGAATCATTGCCTCTCCGACTCCTCAAAGAACCCCATCACAAAATCCATTGTGATAGACTCCCACTTCCACTGTGAAATCTTGAGGGATTGTAGCAATCTACCAGGTTTACAATGATGTGCTTTCACTTGTTGGCATGTTAAGCACTTCTCTACATAGTTGGCTATGTCCGATTTCATGCCATTCCACCACTAGTATTACCTCAAATTATGGTACATGCTACCCGGATGAATAATATAGTTTATAATGATGTGCTTTCCTTAACACCTTCACCGACGGGCACGCCCAAATTTTCTCAAAATCTTAGTATTCCATCCTCAGCTACTTGGAAGTCGATTTTCCTTTTGGCTGAGCTCTCTTGTAGGATTTTTTGAATTGCGGGGTTTATCGATCGCAAAGCCTTAACTCTTGCATGCACTTCCCAGTTCAATCCTCAACGTAGCCATGAGACTCGGCGGATGGCTTACCGTCAACTTAAAGTCCGAGTCTCGCATTTCCTCAAGAAGATGCCACTCTTGGACCATCAACTGTGCTATTGCCGACTTTCGACTTAGTGCATCTCCGACCTTGTTTTCCTTACTCGGATGGTACGAAATCTTACAGTTATAATCCTTAAGAAATTTCGTCCAACGACATCGCTCATGTTCAACTCCTTATGAAAAATAGATACTTAAGGCTCCGATGGTAGGTATAAACTTGAAACCTTTCTCCAACCAGATAATGCCTCCAGTGTCTTAAGAGCAAAAATGATTGCTTGCTAACTCTATATCATGCGTCGGATAACTCAACTCATGAAGCTTTAACTACAGTGACGCGTATGCAACTACCCTTCTATGTTGCATTATAACGCAACCTAATCTTTTTATATGACACATCACTCTAAATGTCAAAACCTTTAGGACCAAACGGTATTGTTAAAACTGGAGCTATAGTTAGCTTGTGCTTAAACTTTTGAAAACTACGCCGCACTTATCCATCCACTCAAACTTCTCGTCATTCTTCAACAATCGCGTCAAAGGCATAGCTATTGCAGATAATCTTTCCACGAAGCCACTATAATAGCCTGCTAGTCCCAAGAAACTTTGAAATTCTATCACCGTTGTTGAGCTTGGCAAATCCATGACCGCTTTAATCTTGGCTAGATCCACAAAAATCCCTTTACCGAAACCACATGACATAAGAAAGCTACATGAGTTGGCCAAAACTCACATTTATCGAACTTGGCATACAACTTGTAATCCCAAAGGATTTGCAATATCATCCTCAAATGCTGTTCATGTTCCTCATTACTCCTCAAGTATACCAAGATGTCGTCTATGAACACTATGACGAATCGATCTAAATACTTTTTGAACACCCGGTTCATCAAATTCATAAAGGCATAAAGGGCATTTGTCGGACCCAACGGCATTACGGTGAACTCGTTCTAAATGCTTTCTTCGGTATATCCTCCTTCTTAATCCTCAAACCACTATCCGGATGCGGTTACCCTTTTGGTCATGTTCCTCTTCACAAGATGGGCCCTCTCATACAGCTCATTACGTCTTTGAGTTTCAACGGCACCCGTAGGGTCCTTGATTTTGAGTTTTAACCCTTCCCGAAATCTCATCGCCCTATCCACAGGATCCTCAATATCTTAGGCACATACTTCGACACTCGATGAACTTCGCCTCATACCGATCTACTAACATTTGATTACGCAGAAAACGTAAGAGCTCAACCAACTTCTATTCCCACGATCCGAAAAGTATTTTTCATTGAAGGTTTTGACGAAGGTATCCCACACCGAGACCATACCTTCGGGAAAGATTCTTCTTCGCGTGGCTTCCCACTACGTGCTAGCGTTACCTTGTAGTTGGTAAACAGCCAGCGTTGCCTTATCTTTTCTCGAACACCTTAGCAAAGCAAAAGCCTTTTGCAGCTCCTTGATCCACGAGGTGTAGCCTCTAGATAATCTACTCTCGAAAACTTAGGTAGCTTAAGCTTTAGAAATTGCTCCACCAACTTGTGCATCGCTGTCTATTTTCGACTAACGGATCTTCATTCAAAGTAGTATAGCGGTAGTAACAGCTTGATCCCTTACTTGCTGCCCTACGATATCTCCCAAGGTGCCCAACGCCCGTAGAATCCCATCCACTTTGTGATCCTCCTAAGTTGCCCTTCTTCTAGGCACCCTCGCATTACGGTTGCTCATCTTGCAGGGAACCTTATGGAATCCTATATACCCTAAAGCCAATCCATAATGAGAAATAAGGATGACAATCTAAATTTAGTTAACGAGCACAAGCAAGGGGTTGTAATCCTCCAAACTATCCTAAAACCCAACGCACCTTATTACTTTAGGCTATGACCAAATGAATCATGCTAACCTTGCTTTGATAACACTCCGGGCGGTGGTTGTTATACTCGGGATCCCTCGGTGCATGTAGTAGCCCTACCAAACGTCTCAAGTCATTAATGTCATTAATCCAATCATTTTATCTTTTCATTAAGCGCATGCGGACGTGCTACTTCCCCATATAATAAATAAATAATAGGGATTAACAAAGTAGGCAACCAACAACCAACAAAGCAAGAAAAAGATCACGTTATTTATATATATTTGTTAACCTTGGGAAGTGAAACATCTACAACCTACCTCGGTGGCGTGACCACCAAAAAGATATCGGGTTAGGATAGGGCTAATACTACATTCACGAACTCCAAAAGACGGACCAACATCACCCTCCTCAACTCCAACAAAAGGCTTTCATGACCACGCCCACTCAAAGGTAGTAGCCAGGTGGGGTTTTAGGGTTCTCATCCGGGTTAGTCTCCCGGATCCTCCACTTTCCTATCCAAGCGTATTGATGTCCATCCGTTCCCAAGCTTGCATCTTCGGGGTGGCGGTCGAGGGTTTATCAAGTTCGCGAATGGACCTGAAGAGGAGATCCCCATGACGGATAAACTAGGCCTTGAAGTGATGAGGTACTAGGTACCCTAACCCCTTCTCGACCAGAAGGTCGTCACGTGATGCTCCCGGATGCGGTCCGATCCTCGAATTAGATGAGACGTGACATTGACGGACTAGTTAAGTGGCGCCCGGACCTAACCGGTTTGGTCTCCCTCGCTATGGTCTTGAAAACATTTAAGAACAATGGGTGATATATAAAATCTCCTCGAATCAACGTCTTAAGTCGAGTAGGATGATGACTCGCTCGGGGAGTCCTAAACATGCAAGACAACATCGATAATAGATCAATAGTGTGTGACTCTCGCAACGCCATAGCTACCATAGGAACAGATCAAATGATTTTGCAGGCCAAGATTCGTCAACCGAATCGAGGGATCAATCGACCATGATTAGAGGAGCTTGGGGAGGCATTTTGTTCGTCACTCCACATCGCGTCTATCGGGACCGATATCGCCGCCAATGGTCATGGAGCGGGGTAGAGGAGGTCGGCAATGTCATAAAGCTGCAAAAGTCAACCTTCATGCAAAATCGTTTAAGTTGGACGTTAATTTTAGCTCATTGGAAGTGTGATTGGACTTGATGAAATTTCCTAGCTTCCTCCAATGCCGTTAGTTCCATTTGACACATGTGGGTACGCACAAGAGCAAGTCGGTGTCACGACCCTCCCGAGGTTCGTTGTAGTGGATCGAACACTTTCGAGGGTTAATGGGTCGTCGTTGTCTAGCTTGCGATGGATGGATTTCGAATGCGGGCCCCTCCCAAGGCCTATTACCCAAGTCATAACCGCAAAAAAGGAATTAAAATCGTGGTTGACCTTAGTATGGTCGGGTGATATGTGCATAGTGTACGTACCATTGGAGTCACCACCGATCATTTCTTGGAGGGTATGATCGGAAAACCCCATCGAATGGTCGGGAGATACCAATAGATTTCGGGAAAATTAGAAAATAGGGTACTGGGATCTTGTTACATCGAGAAATGCCATCAACACTCTTTCGATGCCAATTTAAGTGTTTTTCTAATCTAAGAATTCATACGGATGCTCAAGGGGGTGAGATAAGTTCTAATGACCTATGGGTATTATGCAGATAGGAAATTTCTATCCTATCAGTCACAATCAAGAAATTAAGTACACAAATCAAGAAATCAATGACATGTGAGGATAAACCACATCAAACGAATCAATCGAGTCAACATGGCAAGCTTCATATAGCCCTATAAGATTAGGGAAGAGTCAACTACAACACGGGGGTTGGTTCGAAAAATGTGAAGGCTAAATACCTTGAGGGGTACAACGGTCATTTGAAAAAGGATCGGGGACCCAAAAATCACAAATTAGGTCAAGCCTACTAAATGTGGCCATTTCCCCTTTTTGTAATTTTTTAGAAACTTTTTGGAATTTGTCCTGATTTTTTCTATTGTTTTAGAATTTTTTTACTTTATTTTCTATTTTTTTTATTGAATTTCCTATTTTTTTTATATATTTATTAAAACCGAATTGGGTCAACTCGGTCAACTCGATCCGGACCCACACCCGGACTGCGCGACGCAAAACTACGCCATTCCTATTGTTCTATTTTTTTAATATTCGAAAATTCAAAACTAATTAACCAAATATTTAAAAGAAATAATATCTAATCATATGGTTTCTATTGAACCATGTAGCATCCTACCTGGCTATCGGATCGCTCAAGGACAAAATGACGTCGTCTCTACCATTTTTTAATTTTTGAAAAATCTAAAACTATTTTTAGAAATTCTAAAAATCTAATTATCGATCGGACGGTTGATACTCCTATACATGTCCTAACCTAGGCCGTCGATCACTCGACTAACTAAACTAATAGACTAACTAACTTGCCGACGTGGCGCCACATCAAAGCCACGTCAGACGTTGACCAATCGCCGCGAGCGCCGATCGGTCTTCGTCTTCTTCGAAGCAAACCGTCGAACAGACGGTTGAGAGGTTTTTAGCGCCGATCGATAGCAAAACCTCATTCTCGCTCTACAATATATCACAAATCTAGCCTATTTCATTCATAGAATCAACATGAATCAAGCTCGCAGTGTACGGCCATGGCAACTTTAAACTCGCAATACAGAGCATAACAACCTAATTCCTTCATATAGAAGCATCATAGAGGGTTTAAGAGACTTACCTCAAGCTCCCATCGAGCTCGCGGTTGCCAAAATTGGCTGGCCAAGGTTCGACGGTCTCGGCTATAGAGGATGGTTGGACTCGGGGTGATTATGCAAAATCGAAGCAAAAATGAAGTGCGATGATGGTCAGCATAATTCAAAGGGAAAAAGGCACACAATAATTTCAAAAAGTTTGATCGGAGACGCTAGATGCCATCACAATACGAAGCTTGAAACCACGACTCACCGCTTTAGGGGATGTCGAGCTGTGAAACCGGTGCCAATCGATCGCTTGATGGTTAGGGCAAGCTTCGGGAAGTGATCACTTGGCTCGATTTGGTCTAGATCACCGGCAATGAACTTGAACAAGAGCGGCCTAAAGCTTCGACGAGTGTTCGTCGAGAGCTTCTCTCTCTCTCTCTCTTCTTTTCTTTTTCTCTCTCTCTCTCTCTCTCTCTCTTTCTCTCTATTCTCTTCTAGTGTGAACCGAATGAGCCTCCCCTCTAGAATGTACGCCGAATTGATTATATAGGATTTGAAATTTTCACGCAATCGAGAGGGGGGTCGCCGACTCGGTTCGTACGTACCCACACGTGGCAAATGGTCTAGACGGGCGTCGCGGGCGGTTGGAGTTCCATCTAAGTCCGTTAGCATGTACGACGAGCGAGAATTGTCATCGATTTGGATAATTTATGCATTTGTTGACTTTCGAAGTCACCGCGGCATTGACCAACCTCCTCCGTCCTGTTCCGGCGACCATTAGCGACGAGGTTGGTTCCGATTGACACTGGACAACCTGGGGAACAAAACCCCTCACCAATCTCTCTTGATCATGGTCGAGAAGGTCTTCAATTTGATTGTCAAAGTTCGCCTGCAAGAAGTTCAAATCACGCGGGAAAGGGGAAGGTTGCTCTGGTTTGTGGGTCGGATTTGGGTTGACCCGGCGGACCTAAGAGAATTGCACGTTCTTTGAAATATGAGGATCTAATTGCAATGCAAGGCAATCAAGTTGAATGACAAGACTCTAAAAATTTAAAAATTGCAAATTAAAGGCTCAAATTGTAATTTTTACCAAATTCAACTCTATGTGTAATGAAGGAACACTTAGAATTGAACTTGATTTTTGAATTTTTGACTATTTTTAGAATGAAAAGGGAATTAAAATAAAAATATAAACTATTTTTCCAAATTTTTTCGACTCAAAAGCTATTTTTTTCTGAATTTTCAAGTATTTTTCTATTTTCGAAAAATATTTAAAAATAAAATACAGGAAAAATTATTGTTTGTTTAACGGAGGTTCTCTAGGCTTGGCTTAGGTCCTCAAATTTGATTTTTCAATTTTTATGAATTTTTTATAAATTTTTTGGAAAAATATACCGAAAAATAACCGATCAAAATTCAAGTGTCAATAGCTACCCCTCTTTGAGAGGAATCTCATGAGAGGTTACTCTTAAAAATAAGATGAAACTTGAGTCTTAATCGACTCGACTAAGGAAAATGGAAGAAAAATGAGTCATGACATGCAACTTTCATACCTATCAATGTAAGCTCTAATTTTGAAAGGAGATATGCACATTCCGTTCTTTTTTATATGAGAGTCGAGAGGAGAGAAACTTACCTGGTTCTTACCTATTGATGGCTCGATGAATTTTGGTTGACGAACAATGAGAAAAAGCCAAAGGGTTTGTTATGGGAATACTTAGGATGGGAATAAAACTTGACCCGTATGGTGGGTCGATACTTAATATCTCTTAAGAACAAAGATAGCCTATGAGACTCTTTAAGGACATAGGGCGACCTATGGGGATCTCTTAAGGACAGCGACAGCAGACGAGACTCTTTAAGGATAGAGATTGACCTGTGAAAAGAAACTCATCTCTTAAGGACAGAAATAGCCTACGGAACTCTTTAAGGATAGAGGCCCCGTTTGGTTCAAGATTTGAGATGAGCATTGGGGCCCTAAAGTCCCTTGGCCAAATGCAAATGTTGTTTGGCTATTTTTTAAGTCACTTTGGGGAGATGCAATTGCATCTCAAATGCTCTCGAAAAGTCCTTTAGCCCAAAGTACCTCTAGAGGTACTTTGGGCTAAAGGACTTCGGCGAAATGCAACTAATTTTTTTAAAAATTTTGTCACATTCGCTTGCCGCCGGCCGTCCCCCGCCGAGGCCGCCGTCGTTTTTTTCAAAAAGAAAAAATACTTTACCAAGTTCATTTTTCAGCAAACAACATTTACGTCAAAGTTACTTTTCAAATGTGTTTTTAAAATACACTTTACCAAACACTACTTGCATTTTGAAAAATTCCTTGAGCCTAAAGGTATTTGCATTTTCTCAAAGTCTCTTGGCCAAATCTTTGAACCAAACGGGGCCAGAGACTAACTTTGTGAAAAGAAAATCATCTCTTAAAAATAGAGACAGCCTATAAAACTCTTTAAGGACAAAATCGACCTATGAGAGATCTCTTAAGGACAGAGACCCTACGAAACTCTTTAAGGATAGAAACCGGCCTATGAAAAGAAACTCGTCAAAAGATTTTAAATGGGGTTGGCTATCCCGTAGGAAGGAATTCGCCAAGAGATTTAAGAGGGTGGCTATCCTGTAGGAAGGAATTTGCCGCGAGATTTAAAAGGGTGCCTATCCTGTAGGAAGGAATTTACCGAGAGATGGGTGATATTCGAGGATCTAGGAACATTAGAAAATCTGCGAAGTTCAAACCCTAATAAAATTTCTAAAAAGAAGAGGGTGCCATTATGAGGATTTATGAACACTAGAGAACCCGTGGAAGCTCAAACCCTAATCAAATTCTAAGGAGGAGGGTGCTATTCGAGGATTTAGGAACACTAAGAACCTACGAAGCTTAAACCCTAATCAAATTCTAAGGAGGAGGGTACCATTCCGAGAATCTAGGAACACTAGAAAATCTGCGAAGCTCAAACCCTAATCATGTTCTAAGGAAGAGGATCTTAAAGCGAACCATATCAGCGGGACTTAAGAAACTCTTATAAAGATGATGTCATCCTAAGGCTTATGAGACTAGAATTTACCAAAAGAGGATATCAAAATGAGGTTGTGAAGGAAACTTGTCCAAACATATTATCCTTTAGAATTCATGTTCAAAGCTTCATTGGGGAAATTTTGAATCACATGACTCAAATGTTTTTTAAAAAATGTGTCTTAAAAGAGTTTCAATTGGAGTGCATTCATTTAAGAGGATTCCTCGTAATTTTCATAAAGGGTTTGGATCTCCATGATCGGGAGATATTTTCATCAAAATACTCAAATTTCCTCACGAAACCTAAATCTAGAATTTCGGGATTATTCGATGTGCATAAAATCTAATTGATCTGGAAAGGTCTTTTCTAGGACTATAATGTAAGCTTAGTCAAAGGCTTCACAAAGGATTGGCACTTTAAGGCTCAAAATAAAACAACTATCGAAATCGACTCTTTCGGTTTACAAGTCAAGAACCTCGAAGATAGGATAAGACGAGGATTGTGCTTACTTCTTTATACGGTTGTTTCTGTGTGAACTCCCACGTCAGCCCGAAACATCTAGATTAGAAGAGTGTTCGGGATGGGTTGTAATCTTGGTTTAGGGTAGGCTTTTAAAAGAGGTCATATTTTCGAAAGAGGGGTATGAAGGTTGGTGATCACCTTAGCATCATTATCAACTACCTGTTGGGAATTAAATATGTATTTGAACTTCAAAATTCCCCTTTTGTGCTCAATTTTTACTCGAGCTTTTCTAGCGATTTTTCTTTCTCTCTTTCAAACAATAGTTTTTTATTCTATCGTTTCATTTTTTATGGGCTTTGGCCTTGTTTTTACCAAGTACTTTGCTTTTGTAAGTCAGTTACTTTTCTCATTACTTTTCTCGCATCGATGATTCTTTTGGAATTCATCTTTAAGAATTTTCAAAACATGATTTCAATCAAATATTGGTGTATCATATGCTTTGCCCCAATGTGGTGAGGAGGTCACCAACAAGGGTTTAGAAATGAAGATTTAAAAGCTCAAATTGGCTTATGAAAGGGTAAAGTATTTGGGGATAGAAAAACGAAATGCTCTTCCTCACCTTACGATGTTTCAAGCCTCCATGGGATATCACTTGGAGCTATCACAAAAATATTGGTGCAAGTTAGCACAATAAAGTCTTACCTCGATCTTTTCTCTAAAATGTCAATCGTGAAGCTCCAAATATGCCCCGGTATGGGGTGGTTCTTGACAGAATTATATTCAGAAATTTTTCTATTTAGCTAAGGAGAGTTTGCAAGGGATTAAGAGTGTTTAGGGAGATTGAAAGGAAATGCCTTTTTATCATTTCAATTCATGTAATCACTCGCGAATAATCCCTATATCCATAGACAAAGGTTTTTTATCTCAATCTATCACTCATCACTTGACGTGTATAGGATATATTTGGGATAAAGCTCGCCTCTTTTAATTTGAAAGCACATCCTTTTGGAAATCAATTAAAACAACCCCCTTTGAAAAACTTTAAGTCATTTTCAACAAAATTAGACTCCGTAGGGATTTTAGACATGAAGCTCATATTCAAATGTGTTTAGACGACTTCAAAAAGAGCTTTTTTCAAGATGAGCTGGTTTTAAGATTTAAAAATGATATTTCCAAAGATTTAAGAATTCAGGTACCTCCAAATTCTAAGGATCTTACCTGCGAGAGGATTCAAACTTCTTAGGGATAATGGAATCATCGATTTCTTCATTCCACAAAGAATTTGAATTGTGTTCTCTCTTTGGAGAAACATAGGTGAAACCGAATAAGTAAGGATGTTCAAATATTGAAATTTGCACTAACCTTTCAGGTAGTCATTCACGGGGCTCTAGGGATAATCTGCTTAGCTCATGTATCTTGTTTTGAGTAACCGGTAAGAGAAAAGATTTGGTATGTATACATGTTTGCATGTATGCATGAGGTAAGTCTAATGTGGCTCGAGTATTCTTGGAGAAAATAGTGATGTTGTCGGCCTTTGATTTTGTTTCAAGGATAATACTTCTTGATTGCGTTCGCATTTACGGGACTTGTTAATTCTTTGCCCTCAGCATTTACAAGGATGAGCGATTCTCCGGTAGGACCTTCTTGATTCCATAGGGGCCTTCATAATTTAGGATAATTTTTCCTCTATGATGCTAAGCATTTGGGAGTGTTTTTCTCACAACCGGATCTTCCACTTCGAAGGTTCTAGGTTTGACTTTTCGATTGAAAAACTTGGCCACTCTTTTCGATAACTTTAGCCGTGAAGGATAGCTTTCAAACTTTTTTCTTCAATCAAGTTTAACTGTTCATGCCTCTACTAGATCCATTCGGTCTCCGAGAGTTCAACTTGAGATAGGATTTTTAAAGATGGAATCTCAACTTCTACAAGTAAGACTACTTGCATACCATATACCAGAAAATAGGATGTTACCCCGGTTGAAGTACGATATGCCATTAGGGCATATGGTAATCTTTCATGCTAAATCACGGTATTTCTCAGCTATTTTAGATAAAATCTTCTTGATGTTTTTATTCGCCGCTTCCATGCTCCGTTCATTTGTGGGCGACATGGGAATGAGTTAAGGTATCGATTTTGAAATGACTCAATAGGTCATTAATCACCTTGTTGTTTAGGTTTGAACTATTGTGCGTGATGATTGCTTGAGGGACTCTATGCTTGGAGATGATGTCTCTCTTGATAAAATTTACCACGGTCTTAGCTGTGACATTAACATATGAGTTAGCTTCAATCCACTTGGTGAAATAGTCTATCTCTACCGGAATGAAGGGATGTCCATTTGAAGCTTTCGGATTAATTGGCCCGATCAAATCAATACCCTACATGGAGAATGGCCAAGCCTTAAACATCCGATGTAGCTCGTTTAGAGGTGTAGTAATTCTGTCGCAGTATACTTGGCATTGGTGACAAGATCTCACATGTTTGTTGCAATCGGACTTTATTGTCATCTAATAATATCAATGTCTTATGATCTTCTTAACTATGAGATAGTCATTCATATATGGTCCACATTCTCCCTCATGAATCTCTTTCATAATCAAGTTAGCTTCCTTGGTATCTACGCACCTTAGCAAGACCGAATCAAAAGATCTCTTGTAGAGAATTTTTCCATTTAAGAAGAATTTAGAGGCTCCCTTTGTCATGTACTTCTTATCACTTATCGAACTATCTTGAGGAAACTCACTTTTCATGAGCTAGTTCTTAATATCGTGATACTAGGGTTCTCCATCGAATCCCGCTTCGATTACTAAATAGTAAGCCGGTTGATTTAGGATGTCCACTCTTAAAGGCTCTATATCAAGGCCTTTTTGCACTTGAAACATTGATCATAGAGTAACGGAGCATCCGCAAAGTGATTTTGAGTTCTTGGTAGATATTTAAAAGTTATGTCATCAAACTCTTTGGCTAGTCTATCCAAGAATTTATAATACGACACAAGTTTAGAGTCTTTTGTCTTACATTCTCCTTGTGTCTGCAGGATTACAAGGATTGAATCCCCATATACTTGTAATTTGCGCACCTTCATTGAAATGGCCAGTTGTAGACTAAGGATGCGAGGCTTCATATTCAAAAAACATTGTTGGTGCATGGAAATACCAACTTTACGAAATCGGGTAATGTTGACCCTCTGGAGATATTAAAATTGCCCCGAGTTCCTGATCTAGAAAGGTTTACGACACCATCAAAATACATGGTCTATTTATCCTCTAATATTTTCCGAGATACGACCCTCGGTTCCTTTTTCTTTAAAGCTTGAGTGCTATCGAGGGTTTTCTACTAATAAATCAGCGATGGCTCTTCCTTTCACTAACTTTTTGAAAGAACTTTTAATATCAAATTTAGATAGGACTACCCGCTATTTAGCCATTCTACCAACCAGAGTTGGCTTTTCAAGGAGATACTTGGTTGGGTCATTTTCGATGATCGGCTTGACATGATGATGGAGAGTATCTTGTCTCAATCTATGGAGCACCCAAACCAATGCAACACAAGTCCTTTCAACTTTTGGGTAGCTAGCTTGAGATGTAGTAACCTTCTTGCTCAAGTTGCGGGTCGCTCTTTCTTTTCCATCTTTAGGATTTGTTTGTGCCAATATCGCACCTAACGACTCATCATGGACCGTCGGGTATAATGTCAAAGGGATCTCTAGGATGGGAGTTACCAGGATTAGAGGATGCACAAGATATTGTTAAATTTTATCTAGCGCTTTTTGACATTCGGAATCCCATCTTAGTTTTGCACTTTTCTTTGGGAGTTTAAAGGATCGCTTAGTTGTTTCAAACAGTTGAGATATGAATACGGCTATATCGTTCGGTTGTACCCAATCAACTCCTCACATCTTTGACTGTGGTAGGAGTACCGATTCCCCATATAGCTTTGATCTTTGAGGGATCAATTTCAATTCCCCGGCTACTCATCACAAATCCAAGTAGTTTTCTAGATTTAGCTCCAAATAAGCATTTTGCGGGGTTTAGCTTCAGTTTAAACTTGCAAAGGCGTTCAAATAATTTCTTCAATACTTGGACATGATCCTCTCTAGCTTTAGACTTAGCTATCATGTAATCCACATATACTTCAATTTTTTTGTACATCATATCGTAAAAGAGGGTTACCATTGCCCTTTGATATGTAACCCAAGCATTTCTCAATCCGAAAGGCATTACCTTGTAACAGAAGGTCCCCCATGGAGTTATAAATGCAGTATTGGCTTTATCCTCTTCTTTCAAGAAGATCCGGTTATATCCAGGGAATCCATCCATTAGCGAGAATAATTCGAATCCGATTGTGCTATCGACCAGGACATCAATGTGTGGTAACGAAAAATTATCCTTTGGGCTTGCTTTGTTGGGATCTCTATAATCCACGCAAACCCTAACTCTCCCATCTTTCTTGATCATAGGAATGATGTTAGCAACCCATTCGGGGTATGAGATAAATTTGATGAATCTTACACTGAGGAGTTTAATCACCTCTTCTTCAATGTTCTTTGAAAGCTCGGGTTTCATCCTTCCGAGCTTCGTTTCTTAGGAGGAATTTTCAAATCAATGGGTAATGAATGTTCCACAATACTTGGATCCAACCCTGGCGTGTCACCGTAAGACCGGGGCGAAAATATCATGGTACTCTCTTAAAAGATCAATCATTGGATCGTATGTACCCTCGGCGGTTAGTGGATTAAACTCTTCACAACGATTCCAATCTCCCCCGATATCTGTCTAATTGCTTTCCTCCTCTCGTAATTTCATAAATCATCCTAATGACTTGAGTCACATAATAACCCTGTTATGCATTGGTGGAATGATATGCACGAGATGTGACAAGTATGGTCGGTATGTCACAACAACTTTTAACAATGCATGACTTTTATGAAAATCATTTTGAAATTCATTTAAAAAATTTTGGAGAAAAAGAAAGAGAACTAGTCCTCATCTCATTGGATATCTTGGTTCTCAAAATGTTTTGAAATCGGGTTTGATATGGTAAATCAGGCCTCAACCTTCAATTTTTATGAATACAAGTATCATCATCGGACTAATTTGTGATTCATATATCCTTAATAAAACTTGGAATTTTCTTTCATTGATGCAGAAAAATGATATTACAATACTACACTTCTTGGATCAACGAGTAAAGGATCCAAGGGTATCCTAAAGGAAATGCAATGACTGAATTGTAAATTGCACAAAATTAAATGCAAGTATTAAATGCACTAAAGAGAGAGTTCGGAAGGAGTCTTTTTACTTAGGAATAGGAGGGTCGTCCTTGAGCCATTCGATGATTAGGTGTACCCGCTCATCCATGAAAGGGTTGTAGAGGTGCGGTTCTTTATCGGTGAGAACCTCTTCATCTATGAGCTACCTAGTACTCTTGCAGAATATCCCATTCGGCGAGTTACCAAACATCCTTCCTTGGTCTTTCCAAGAGCTAGAGTTAATGAATTGATCATTTTAGCATCCACGGTGTTCACGATTTCTACCTCGACCTCGGCCTCGACCTCCATAACGATCAATATCTCCTCTATAACCCATACCAACCTTATAGTCATTCGATTTCGATTCAAAGGATTAATAATACCTTGACCGTATTTTCCTAGTTCGGTTTTGGGGATGTATCCTCTCATCGGGAGTACCTCTCCAACCATCATAGTAGATTTGGAAAAGTCGGTGTATAAACATTGGTTCCAGGCGGTAACATGCATGACGGAGATGTGTTGACACTGATTTTTTTATCAATCTTTTTTAATTTAATTTTCAAAAATTCATCAAACATTCATAAAAAGTCAACAAATTGCAAAAGCAATTTTGTGGACCTTAACCAAGCCTAAGGAACCATTTTTGAACAAAAATAATTTTATATATTTTTATTTTTAAATATTTTCTGAAAATAGACAAACACTTTAAAATTCATGAAAAATAGCATTTGAGGCCACAAAAATATGGAAAAATAGTTTATATTTTATTTTCATTTTGACCTCACAAAAATTGAAAAATCTAGTTCGAGGTTATGTGTTCCTTCATTGCATAAAGACTCGAATTAGGCTTAAAAATACCAGTCTTTTAATTTTCAATTTTATCTTTCTTAGAGTCCTGACGTTCAACTTAATTATTCTGCATTGCATTTGAACCCTCAAATTTCATGAAATTTCAAAATTGCACAAAACATTGCATTTTAGTCCCTAAATCATGGTTAAAATGAAATTACTTAAAATTCAAGGATCGCCATGAAAAAATAAGACCATTGCCCTATGTTTTTCACCATTCTAAATCGATTGGCAAGGGTGGTTGGCCCTGATTTTCTCATTTAGGCCTTCAATCGCTCACTCTCAATTTTCGAATCCTATGTCAAATTTGGGGTTTTCATGCAATTCCCTGAAATGTTATGGGGAAAATAGCATTTCTCGATAGAATTGATGCCCCTAATTTCAATTATGTGATTTAATTCGAAAAAACCCCAAAATTTCCAGTCCATTTGAAGAAATTAAATCGACCGGAGTCTGCTGGTTGAATCGGGTTCGACCCAGACGACTCGGTCGAATAGTGCATCGTTAACCTTGGGTTCGTGCCAAATTCAAATTCGCAGGCCGAATTTTGATCGCAAAATTGAAGTATCAATTAGCCATGATTGGAGGAGATTATGGAGGCGTTTTTGTTCCCTAGGCTATCCCGAGTTGATCGGGACCTACCCCGTCACCAATGGTCATTGAAGCACAATGGAAGAGGTTGGTTAATGCCACGGTGGCTTCAAAAGTCAACATATGCATAAATTGTCCAAATTAGACGACAATTCTCACTCGCCGGACGTGCTAACGGACTTGGATGGAGCTCTAGCTGTCTCGACGCAATTTAAACCATTTGGCACGTGTGGGCACGTGTATTTCAAGTTGACGAACCTCGCCCGAATGCACGCCAATTTCAAAATCCCATATAACCAATTCAACGCGAATTGTAGAGAGGGAGAGAGGCTCATTTAGTCGAACGGACTTCACGGAGAGAGAGAGAGAGAAAGTGAGAGAGATTTCGCTCTGTAGTTGCCATTGAAGTCGCTCGAACTTTGACTATGCACGGTTCATCAACTTGATCGAGAGTAAGTCAAGACTCGAGATTAGTCCTAGAAGCTTCACTTCATCACCAAGAAGCGCTCGCGATAGCTTTCAAGCTCTATGTCGCGCTAAAAGGTATATCCAAGTGTTCTAACTCATTCTCGTACATCAATAGCATTTCCTTCCTCAAGCATCATTGAGCATATCCCGCTTGTTTGATTGCATCGATTTTGCATAAAACCTCGTATCCGAGCCCTCGCAAACGTCTCCGCCATTGATGGACCTGTCGAAGCTTGCCTAGCAAATTCTAGGCCTAACGAAGTCAATCGGACCTATAGGTAAGCTTCTTGAACTTCAATTGAGTATGTCTTGTGAAGGAATTTTCCTAATATGCTCCGATTTGCTCGATTGAGTTGCCATGCCTGCATTCTAATTGAGCTTCATATCCGTGAATGCCATGGATGAAATGCCTTGAAACTTAGATATGTTAGAGAGGACGATGAGATGAATCGAATGGGACTTGTTTCGTCCCATTTGGTTGAGTTTTGACCGTCGATCGGCGCCGAAACTTCTCGATCGTTCGTTCGACGAGTCGCTCGAGGAAGAAGATGAAGACTAGTCGGCGTCCAACGTGTCGCTAACATGGCTCCACGTGGCGGCCATGTCAATGAGGCCGTTATAACGGTTTTAGAAAAAAAAATGCTCAAACGGCGGAGAATTAGTCTCTTCGTTCGATCCTAATTGTCCATTTTGGTATGTAGATCGGACGATCTAGGATGGGTCATCGTTTAATTATAGCTGTAGGTATTAATATTTAGATCCGAGGGTCGTGACTTAGCCACGTAGTTCAATAGGAACTGTAGGATCTAATATTAGAATTTTAAAATATGATAAATAGTTTTAAAAAAATCAGAAAATTAGAATAAATAAATAAATAAATAGTGAACGACGCCGTTTTGTGGTCACATGGGTTGGGGCATGGGTGCGGACTAGGTTGATTGATCCATTAAGCGAGTTGACCCGGTCAATCCGATCAAAAATTTAATAAAAAATCAAAGAAAATTGCAAAACAAAATTCCAAAAAATTAGAAAAAAAGGAAAAATTCCAAAAAATTTCTAACAAAATCATAAAATAGGGAAAATGACCACATTCAACTGGTTTGACCCCAAATTGTGATTTTGGATTCCCAAAATTCCCAAAATTACTATTTTACCCTTTTGGGCATTTGGCCATCACACTCTTGAAACCAACCCTCGGGTTTTAATTGATAATTCCCTCGGTCTATAGGGCTATACTAGGTTTTCCATGTTCTTCTAATTGATTGTTTTGACGTGATTTATCACTACATGTCATTGATTCCTTGATTTGCACACTTAATTTCTTGATTGTGAGTGATAAGACAGAAATTTCATATATGCATGATACCCATAAGTCATTAAAGCCTACATCATCCCTTTTTGAGCATGTGCATGAATTCTTATATTAGAAAAACACTCAAGCCGATACCAAAAGGGTGTCGATGCATTTCTCGACATAATAAGATGCCCGAACACTTTTATCCGATTTTTGCAAAATCGATTGATATCGCCCAACCATTCGATAGGGCTTTCCGATCATACCCTCTAAGAAATGATCGGTGGGGATTCCGATGACACGTACACTACGCACATGTCACCCAACCACACCAAGGTCGACCTCGATTTTATTTCCTTCCTACCGTCACAACTTGGGTAATGGGCCTTGGGAAGGGCCTGCGTCTGGAATCAATCGATCGTGAGTTGGACGACGAAGACCCATTAACCCTTGAGAGCATTCCCACATCGCCAATGGAACTTTAGGGAGAGGGTCGTGACAGATTGACGACACTACTTGGGGGATAATTAAGAGGATTTAGGCAAATTAAAATGCTGAGTGGTTTCTAACCTTATCTTCTACAAATGCCCTCGAAGGTGATGTAAGTCCCCTAATGAAATGTGTTAAATGTTGGTGCGAGATTGAGAGTTATAAAGGGTGACGTCTTTGTTGACATGTTTTCCGAGATCGAAGTTTGGGTTGATTGTTTTCTTCAAGCACATTTGAAGCGCTGATTCGACTATAAATTGTTGTGCATGACTTGCATATTTTTAGGATCATGACACTCCACATGCACAAGCGCCTAAACCCAAGCCGCGAAACACCCCTAGGGCGCCATAGATAGGGATTTGTATGCAAAGCTCTTGCATTTGATTGCGATTGGATTGACCATACTTAATCCTACTTATTATGCAAAGTTATTGAACCTACCCACTTATTGTTTGATTGCACTTGTGGGAACCTTCTTAGGTCCATACCCGAAGCCATTTTGATTTCTAGAGTTAAATCATTCACTTGTCTCATGCGCATGTGATTAGAAAGTTTTTTTTTTTTTTGGGTGAAAGTAAGAATTATATTGACTTTTGGCAAAAACGCAACTATACATCAAAAGAGAGACCGGACACTACAAAAACTTGCACTTGAACCGACACCAACGGATGTCGGGACAAGTGCAAGAGTGACTTCGGTACAAAAGGGAGCAGTAGCTCTCGTGTAAAGAGAAAGCCCGGCCAAGCGAAAAGCCGAACATAAACAAACAAGCAATCGGAGCGACCCTCTAGCTAGCTAAAAATAGAAGGGTCGATATCCCAACTCGCTTTGCAACCTCCTATTGCTAGGAGTGTGTTGTGCATGCTTGAAGGTAAGCGCCTTATCTCTTACAACCTTTAGAAGGTGCTGTTTGATTGCTTCGGTATGTAGAGGGTTTTGTTGCGAAACAAGATGCGGTTCCTCTCCCTCCATATGATGTGACAAAGAGCACCGAAGGAGAAACGGGCGATCGGTGGTGGAAGGAACGACCACCGATATGGTGGATGGCCCAATGGAGGTTGTCCTCCCAGCATCAATTATACCAAGGGAGATTGCATTTTGCAGCCCAAACGACGCCAACGAACCGGTGTGATGATAGCCAAAAAACAAGTGATCTATACTATCCGGTCTAGCTTGACAAAATGCACAAGTCGCTTCAAAGAATTTCGTTATATGTGAAGAGTAGTACTTGGGTGGGGAGCCGTTTCAATGTAATAAGCCAGAGGTGAAAAGAATGCCTCGGGGACATAACACTTGCTCCAAATGAAAGAATGCCATGACTTAATGTCTAGCGTTGATGAATGGAGATCCATGCCGAGGCAATTGAGAAAATCCCGATGTATGGCCAAGCCATTGAAAGCTATCGGAGCGTCTTTGATCTAGTACCGGGAGTTGCTCAAGCCAGGAATTAATGATAGAATGTACCTCGGAAGGAGATCCCGATCCCTAGAAGTATTCACCCTTTGTCGCCTTGCAGAAATGCCCGATCTATTAATATGGGTATTAGAGAATCCCTTATCAAGAGGTCCCCGAGGATGCCATTAGAAGGTTGGTATACCTAAAATCTAAAAAAAAAAAAAGAGTATCATTGGTTGGTAAGGTCTTTTCAATTTGAGTTTGTAATTTTAATTCCTCATTTTAATTTGCACATATCATGTATTATCACGAGCATACCACTCTTCATTTTGTAAAAATTGTTTAAGTGATTGGTCTGAAAGCCATTTTCTAGGATAGAAAAATGGTTTTCCCAAATCGATCCAAGGTCCCTAGCATGTTCTCATGGGAATGCAAGACCGCCCGATGTTATGATATCGAGGATGTAGACTCTTTCCGGGAAATCCAATTCATTCATGGGAGAGAGCTCTACGAGTGCAATCTTACTCGAGCTGAAAATTGCTATTACACCAAGTATGCATATAAGCTAGAGTTCGAGCACAACAAGAAAAGGATCTACAAGCTCTACATGAAGTTAATGAAGCAGCATCGTGCGGTTAAGATGACACCTAAGCATTCTCCGATCAAGAAAAAGGAGGTCATAATCATTTCCTCCGATGATGAGGACGATACCAAGGGGGATCCCTCGCATTTCCCTATCTTGGTTGAGATATCATCCGATGAGGATTCCGATATGGAGCAGAATTGACTTGGGGTATCTTTAGAGTTTATCACATCTATGTGTCTTGTATTTTCTTTCCAAATTTCATGTATTGGATTACCCCTTTTTAGGAATCCCTTCGTTCTCTATCTTTAGTTCTTGTTGTATTAGGGATCTTTTGAGTTGTATTCGCACCATTTGGGATGCTTTTCATGTATTTTGGCTGATAGATGTGATAATGGTTTTCTCTCCAATCACTCAAATGATTCTAATTCATTACATGACAACTTTAAGTGAAATCTAGTTTAAACTCTTTATTTGATTTCTTTTGGTCAAATAAGAGCGTTTAACCCTTATTTCACCAAAAGATGACATGGAATTGAATTAGTATATTTGCATAACATTTACATCACATTGCATGCATCAAACATACCTATTAAAATAGAATTGACTATCCTGTAGAAAGGAGTTCACCATTTAAAAGATTACCTTAATGTCTTCTTTCTCGAATCGACAAAAGCGGTAACAAGGATATTGTTCCAAGGACCTATGATTACTAGGAATCCTGCGGAATCTTAAACTAAACTTCGATTTAAAATAGGAGGATGCCATCTCGAGGACCTAGGGTTACTAGAGAACCTATAGAAGCCCAAATCCGATTTTCGGATTTCAAAAGTTAAGGGTGCCATCTAAGGACCTAGGATTACTAGAGAACCTACGAAGCTCAAACCCAATTTTCAGATTTTAAAAGTTTGAGTTCTAAGGACCTGGGAGACCGAGAAAACCCGTAGAAAATCCAAGTTAGTCGATTTTTAAAAATGTAGTTATTCGAGGGTTTGGAGACATCAAGGAACTTGTAGAAAATCAACTAAGCATCATTAGAAGCTGCTTTTGGAGCAAAACAATGGGTTAAGACCCATGAATTATAACGAGAAAAGGTGATCCTAAATTTTGGGGAAAATTTAGGAATCCCAATTAAAAGGTTTTCAACTCCGTATTTATGAAGGAAGCGTATCCAAGCACATTGTCGAATAGCACATATGTTCAAATTTTCACTAGGATGAATTTTGAATATCACGATCCGAGTATTCTTCAAAAGGGTTGTTTTAAAAGATATCAAGAGGATTTCCTTTATCCAAGAGGGCTTCTCACCATTTGGAAAGGCTTTACTCAAAACTCGAATCTACTCACGGAAGACCCAACCTTAAGGTTTCGGGATCATTCGAGATGCATACATTCGATTGATCGGAGAAGGCACTTAAAAGGGACCGTAATTTAGGCCAGGTCAAAGGTTTATCAAAGGATATTCATCTTGATGCTATGAAAAGAATATTCATCAAGAATAACTTCTTCGAGTCTACAAGTCAAGAACCCCGAAGATATGATAAGACAGGATTGTACTTACCTCTTTAAGCGGTAGCTTCTGCGTGATCTCTCGCATCGGCTTGAGACATCTTTTAGATTAGAAAGGTTTTGGGGATAAGTTGTATCTTGGCTCAAGGTGTGCTTTTAGGAAAGGTCATATTTTCAGAAAGAGGGGTGAACGTGAGTGATCACCTTGATATATTTACCAGCGGTTGTTTGTTTTGAGGAAGGTTCATGAATATCTTTCTTGATTGACTTCGATGATTTCCCTCTTTTCTTTGTGATTCTCAAACTTTTCTTTTCCTTTCCTTTTTCTCTCTCTCTTTTTTGCGAGAGGATTTCAAATGGGCCTTAGCCTTGCTTTTACCAGGTACTTTGCTTTTTCTAGCCCTTTTATCTCTTATCATTTTCTGTATTGGCTGGCTCTTTTTGAGACCAGGATCGAAAATTTTCTCCAATTATGCTTTTGACTTATCGCTGGTAATTCCTTTGTCTTGCCCCAAGTATAGGGAGGTGATCACTAACGATGGCTTAGAAATGAAGATTAAAGGCTCAAATTGGCTCATCAAAGGATAAAGTGTTTGGGATATAGAAATGAAGTACTTTTCTTCACTTTGAGGTGTTCCAAGCCTCTGCAAGAAATCACTTGAAGTTATCACAAAAAGATTAATGCAAGTTAGCACAATAAAGCCTTACCTTAATCTTTTCTCCAAGGAATCAACCAACGAACCTCTAAATATGCCCCAATGTGGGGTGGTTCTTGTGAGTTTTATCCAGAAAAATTTCTCCTTTTTAGTTCGGAATGGTTGTCAAGGGATATAAGTGTGCATGGAAAATTTTGAAATGAAAATGCCTTTCATCGTTTCAATCCATGTAATCACCTGCGAACGACCCCTACGTCTCAAGATTAAGCTATTTCTCTCTATCATCTCCAGTCATCTCTGAAGTGTATCAAGGACATGTTTGGGGATAAGGTTTACCTCTTTTCATATGAAGGGTCATTCTTTTGAAAAGGCTTTTAAAGCATACCTTTTTGTAGGGCCTCGGAGCGTTTTCATCAAAATTCCTCCTTTGCGGAAATTTTCGTCCACGAAAAATATATCTGAAAGGTATTTGTTAAATTTCAAAGAGATGTTTCTTTAGAAGGGACATGCAGCTTTGCGAGATGGAAGATCTTTTCGGTGTTGAGCATGATAACTTCTCTTAATTGAAGACGAGTATCTTTCGGAAGAGAAGAGAAACTCAAACATCTCTCCTTTAAACGCTAATTCTCGTTTCCTGGATAAACAAGAGAAACCAATCAGCTATGGATATTCAAAATCTTAAATTAAAGTTGATTCCCTGTTTGATCAATCGTTTTGCACGATTCTTCTTGACTGAGCCCTTCTGCAAAATACAAACGTATGCAAATGCGAGTACGCAAATGGCATGCAAATGTAAAATTTTATGTGACTCGAGATTAGCTCATCAAACAATCTGAAGCTAGGTTTTATTTCGGGGATAGTACTTCTTCACGGCATCTGCATTTACGAGACTTGCCAATTCTTCTCCATCCATATTTGCAAGGATAAGAGCTCCCCGGATAAAACTTTACGGATTACGTAGGGGTCTTCATAGTTTGGTCTAAATTTGCCTCCCGGGTGTTCGGCATTTGGGAGTACTTTTCTCACAACTAGCATCCCTATTTCAACATTCCTAGGCTTGACCTTTTTATTAAAAGCTCGGCTACTTTCTTTTAATAGCTTTGGTCGTGGCAAATGGCCTTTAGTCATTTTTCGTCAATCGATTTGCTTCGCTCATGCCTTTCTTGGTTCCACTCAAACTCGAGAGTTTGATCGAGAAAGGACCCTTAAAGAGGGAATTTCAACTTCTATTAGCGGGACTGCCTCCATGCCATATACCAATGAGTAGGGAGTTCCCCCGGTTGAAGTAAGAATCGAAGTTCGATAGGCCATGAGGGCGTATGGCAATCTTTCGTGCCAATCTCGATATTTCTCAGCGGTCTTGGCCAATATTTTCTTGATGTTTTTATTTCTTTGCTTCCATGACTTCATTCATTTGTGGGCGGTAAGGTGAGGAATTGAGATGTCATATCTTAAACTCGATCCAATAGATGATCGACAACCTTGTTGTTCAAGTTGGAGCCATTATGCGTAATGATTGCTCGGGGGACTCTATATCTTGAGATAATATCTCTCTTAATGAATTTAGCCACACTTGTTTGCGATGACGTTGACGTATGAGCTAGCTTCAATCCACTTGATGAAGTAATTAATGGCCACGGGAATAAACGATGTCCATTGGAAGCCTTCAGGTTGATTGGTCCAATCATGTCGATTCCCCACATAGAAAACGGCCAATGTTCCGACATTTGATGTAGTTCATTTGGCGGCACATTTATCTTGTCGCCATATACCTAGCATTGATGACAAGACCTAACATGTTGATTGCAATATGATTCAATAGTCATCTAGTAATATCCGAGCCTCATGATCTTCTTGGCGAGGAGATGACCATTCATGTGCGGCCCGCATTCTCCTTCGTGGATCTCTTTCATAATGAGATTTGCTTCTTCGGCGTTTACGCACCTTAGCAAGATCGAATCAAAAGATCTCTTGTATAGGATCCGTCCATTGAGGAAGAACTTACGGGACATATTGTTGATGTACTTCTTGTCCTCAGTTTATGCTTTTGTGGGAATTCGCCTTTTAGCGAGGTAATTTTTGATATCATGATACCATGATTCTTTATCGATTTTTCTTCGATGACCATGCAGTATGGTGGTTGATTAAGGATGTTAATCCTCAATGGCTCTATATCAAGGCCATCTTGCACTTGTAACATAGGCGATAATGTGGCCAAAGCATCGGCAAAGTGGTTCGAGTCCTTGGTAAGTACTCGAATATGATCTCATCAAAGTGTTGGATCAATCTTTTGAGAAATTTGTGATAAGGGATAAGTTTGGGATCCTTAGTTTTCCATGTTCCCCGAGTTTGTAGGATGATGAGCATGGAATCCCCCGTATACCCAGTAGTTTCTTCACTTTCAATGAAATGGCCGGTTGTAATCCAAGGATGCAAGCTTCATATTCAGAGATGTTGTTGGTGCGGGAATACCAACTTGGCCGAGACAGGGTAATGTTGATTTTCGGGAGATATTAAGAGCGCCTCTGTATTCGATCCAGCCGAGATTAACAGCGCCATCAAAGTACATTGTCCATTTATCTTCGGATATGCTCAAAATATGGCCTCCATCGTTTCGTTACGGAAGGTCCTTAGGAGGATTTTCAACCCACATGTCGGCGATTGCTCTTCCCTTGACAGATTTTTTGGGGCAAAGTTCGACGTCAAACTACGAAAAGAGCACTTGCTATTTGGCCATCTTTCCCAACAGAGCTGATTTTTCTAGAAGATACTTGATAGGGTCATTTTCGGTGACCGGTTAGATATGATAATGCAAGGTATATTGCCTCAAGTATATGGAGAACCCACACCAATGCCACGCGAGTTCTTTCCCTTTGGTGAGTATTTGGCTTCGAGACGCCGTGAACTTCTTGCTCGGATAGTAAATGGCCCGTTCCTTTCGATCTTCGGGGTTTCGTTTGGGCGAGTAACGCTCCTAAGGACTCATCGTGAACTGTCGGGTATAAGGTTAAAGGAGCGTTAGGGATATGAGGTACCGGTATTGGAGGTTGCACCAAATACTCCTTCATCTTCTCAAATGCTTGTTGATATTCGGAATCCCACTTCACTTTTGCGCCCTTTTTTAGAGGTTTGAAGAAGGACTTTGCTGTTTCTAACAAGTGCGATATGAATCTGGATATGTAATTCAGCCTTCCAAGTAAACCCTTTACTTCTTTAAGCGTAGAAGGAGTCCCTATCTCCCATACGGCTTTGATCTTGGAAGGGTCAATTTTGATGCCACAATCGCTTATGATAAATCCAAGCAGCTTTTTCAAATCCGGCACCGAATACGTATTTTGCGGGATTTAGCTTGAGCTTGTATTTTCTCAATCGATCAAATAATTTTCTTAGTACTTGAACGTGATCTTCTCCGAGCTTGGATTTGGCGATCATATCATCGACATATACCTCCACTTCTTTGTGTATCATATCATGGAATAAAGTCACCATAGCTCTTTGATAGGTAGCCCCTATATTTTTTAATCTAAAGGGCATGACTTTATAGCGAGAAAATCCCCCATTGGGTGACGAACGAGGTCTTGATATTATCTTCTTCTCTTAGCATGATTTGATTATATCCCCGAGAAACCATCCATGAAGGAGAATAATTCAAAGCCCGCGGTACTATCAACAAGCACGTCAATATGTAGTAATGGGAAGTCATCCTTTGGGATGGCCTTATTTAAATCTCGATAATCTACACATATTCGATTCTCCCATCCTTCTTCTTAACTGGTACAATGTTGGTGACCCAATCAGCATATGGGACGGTATCGATGAACCCCACTTTGAGGAGCTTCATTACTTCTTCTTTGATCTTATCGGATAATTCGGGGTTCATTCTTCTGCGTGGTTGGTCAACTGGTTTGCATGCGGGATTCATAGGTAAAGCATGTTCTACTATATCTCGGTCCAATCCAGGCATGTCGACATATGATCGGGCGAAGATATCCTGATATTCTTTAAGCAATGCCGTCATTCTCAAGATGTCGGTTGTAGACAAATGTCCCCCTATTTTCACTTCTTTAACACGGATGAATCTCCCAAATTGATAACAATAGGTTCTTTAGAAACATGAGGTTTGGACATTTCAAAACATTCCCATTCTCTCTTGATTTCACTCACATCTATTTCTTCTTCGTCAATTTCATATGAGGAGTCATCGAGCTGATTTGAGTCACATATTAACTTTGTTATGCATGAGAGGGGTGATATGCACGAAATATATCAAGGAGAGTCGGTATACCAAAATGATGATATTACGGAATGCATGACCTATTTTGATAAAAACGTTTTCTAATTCATTTTTGAAGAGAACTAGTCCTTAATCTTACGGACATCCTGGTCCTCAATAGCCATTTCGAAAATCAAGAATCATATGGCGGATCGGGCCTCAAGTTTTATGGTCGGGGCAATTCTCATCATCGGACCAATCCGTTGCTCCATATGTCCTTAATAAAACTGGAGATGATTTTCATTGATAGATGCAATAATGGCAATACAATCTTGTACTTCTTGAATCATGAAACGAGATCAATGGTACTTTAAGAGAAGAAACATCGAAAGCTTTAGGCTGTAGGAAATAAATACGATAATCGAAATGCCTTGAAAGATAAAGTTTAGAAAGAGCCTTTTACTCAAAGGTGGGAAAGTCGTCGTCGAGTCATTCAATGATCACATTCACCCGATTGTCCGGAAATAGGTTGAATAAATCGGCCCCACGATATCGAAATATCTTCATCCTCAAGCCATTTACCTCCTTGGAGAATACTTCGGGAAGGAAATTTCCAAACATTTTCCTCTAGCCTTCCAGGCCTTGGTGCCAATAAAGCGATCATCTAGGTGTCCACGACTTCCTTGGTCTCCATAACATTTATTTCGACCTCGGCCTCGACCCATATTATGTCTTTCCATTTCCTTGTATCCTAGACCCACCTTTTGATCATTTAAGTTAAGACTCGGGGGATTACGAATTCTTTGGCCATACTTCCCCAATCTAGTGCCGGGAATGAAACCATTTACGAGAGTACTTTTCCCGCCATAGTCGCAGGCTTAGATAGCTCCGGAGTAGCTATCTTTGCATCGGATGGTACGTACATAATGGATACGACGTCAAAGGTGTGATAGCTAAGCTCATCCTCTTTTAGGGGTTCGATGTAGGGAACCATTCCTTTCGGGGAAGTGCGATGTCCCGTTTTTCCATGGATAGTGACCAGGCGGCCCTGGACCACAAATTTAACCTTTTGATGCGAGAGAAGAAGGTATTGCTCCCGATACATGGATCCATGGTCTTCCCAAAAGTATAGTGAAAGCACTAGGGATATCCAGCACTTGGAATAGTATGGAGAAAGTTCGGCCCAACGGAGACATCCAGTTCAATCTCGCCTACCACATTCTTAGAAACTCCTTCGAATGAACGAATAGTCGCCTTGAATGTCTTGGTGAAGTCTTCACTTATCTCTAAGCTTCTCGAGTGCTTAGAGGACACGGATTAAAAGCCGAGCCATTATCAATCAAAACATGAGGTACCTCTTTTCCATGGCACCTTACGGCGACGTAGAGGGTCTTGTTGTGGACGCGCCCTTCTCTCGGGAAATCTTCATCCGAGAAAGAAATCGATCTTTCAATAGAATGGCCCTTACAAAATCTCCTAGCTGGACTTCGTTGGTAGTCTCAAGAACATGTACTTCATTTAATACCTTCAACGGAGCGTTGTTATGTTTCTCTGAATTCTTGAAGAGATCAAGCGGGAGATTTGTCTTGGCATTTTTGGAGTTGGTCGACGACTTCGTACTCGTTGGTTCTCACAATAGACTGAAGTTTTTCTACTTCTTCCGACATTGGCGCCTCTTTTCGGGTTCCACCTCCCTTGGAGCATAACATCTTCCGGATCTCATCACGGCATCAATTTCACCGATACCGTAGTCCCAGTGTACCGCCTTCGAGTTGTATTCTTCTATAGGTGGAAGTTTAATCTTTACCGTCGTAATTCCGTCATCTTGACTATTCGAGACTTCCGTCACTTCTTCACAAGACGAATCTAACGTCAACGGCTTTTTTGAACTGGAGGCTTTCCAATTATCCACCTTATTTAGATCAATCATAAAATGGATTGGGACATCCACCATCTCTATCATTTCATCCTCATGAATGTTTTCGAGATTATATCCATGAAATAGCCTCGCAAGCATTGCATCGGCGACGTTTTCTTCGTTAAAGTGTCTCTGCCTTTTCCTCCCGACTCTCATGATTATACCTTCTATCCTCATACCAACATCTACCATGTTTTGGAAGGAAGAATATGCGTATGCATACATGTGGTCGAAATATTCTGCCGGTAATGACTTGAGCATAAATTCCAACATCTCCCTTTTCGATAGCGGTAGATGCACCAACATGACATGCTTCTTCCATATTCGGCAAAGAGTTCAAAACTATCATCTTCTCCTTTTTCGATATTCAACAAGTTGGATTTGGTGAAGTACCATCTAATCCCAACTTCAAAGTGTCGTACAAAGTGCTCTAATAATTCTTCCCGACTCGGGACCCAATCCGAGATCGATTGATTGGAACCAAGCCAATGCGGGACCAGCCAGACTATGCTTACAATTCAAGATCAACGTTTCATCATCTTCATGATGACCAACCATTTGGCGGAGATAATATGAGATATGCGCCAGAGGACACTCGAGTACCATCATACTTTGAGCGGAAAGTTACCCTCGGATTCACACCTTGGGGCGGAATGTTTCTAATTTGGGTAATCGGCACGATTAACTCTTTCGGTTCGTCCATCTTCTTGAAATATCAACACTTTGTTCTTGTAACAACGCGATCCGCCGGTTTCTGCGTCTCAATAGTCCACCGTATCTCTAGGATTTGCATACTTTCTTCCACTACTATGGTATTATTCTTTACCGCTAAGCGATATAACTCCGCCACCATATTCGTCGGATGACGTATATGGGTCTCTAGATTAGAAAGTCGAATATTGACCTCTTGATCCTTGATTCATTCCGAGGGTCCATCTAATTCTTAACTTCATCAACCGTTCCTACGAACTCTTTGCTCTCGGGATCGTCCACGCCACCCCAACCATTGGGTACTATATCACCTGAATCAATGAAAAAGCTCGGCGGAGCGAGAATATAAGACTTTAAAGTTGTAGCCGCCGCTATCTTCTTCGAGATTATCAACTATCTCACCCCTCTCAAAAGCTTTACTGCATGAACCTTCTGTCACCTCGGAGGGCTTTTTCAAGGCGGACTTCATAATCGTCTAGCTCTTCAATTTCCTTGTCATCTTGGACATTCATCAAGTATCATGAAGGGATTCTCCAGGTCTTTCCTCTTATAGCTCTCATCATAAACTCTTACGCCACCATATCGATGGTTACATAGGTTCCCTTAAAAGTAGAATCTTCCATTTTTCCAATAACGCCTAAATTGATCGGCCCGTTCTAGACATGCACCCTTTGTTCCCTGGAAATAGTTGCTCCATGAGTGCTATGAAGCTAGTGTTAGGATGTCCCGCATATTACTCACGTCTATTATGAACTCCGGGAATCTCTTTAGGATTATCTTCAAATATCGCGTTCACCTCGCGATGTTACGGTAAGGGATTTTGCTGCACGTTTGGTTCCGTTCTATCAAACTCCAGGACCTTACCATCAATTAAGGCTTGCACCTTGTACTTGAGAGGAAGATAATTGTCAACATTATGCCCCCTTTCTCCCATATGATATACGCATGTCGGCGTCTCATTAAACCTAGCGAACCTAGGAGGATTCGCTCTAGGAGGCTCCTTCGCAACCAATCGATTTTCCAACAGCATGGGTAGTAGTTTAGATAAAGATCTAGGCAATGGGGTAAAAATACGTTGGTTTCTTTTTTTGGTTCCGGTGGTTTAGGGACGGTCTAGGAAGAAGATCCTTGGGTATGAGGTGAGAACTTTTTCAATTTAGGAGGGTTAGGGACAAACGCCACATCACCGGTTTGCTCCCTATCTCTTCTTTACGGGATATTAGCGTCTAAAAGGCGAATCGGATATCTTCTTTTCCCGCAATGCCCATTCATGACGCTCCGCCACCTTGATTAAGTGTGCGAACGTCCGACACCCGAGAGGTATTCAACTTGTCAAAGTACTCAAAGGGTAATGCCTTGAGGAAGATGTCCACCAACTCTTCTTCGGGGACGGGTGGTTCACTTGTACAGCCCGAGCTCTCCACCTACGAGCGTAGGCGCGAACGGCCTCATTCTTCCCTTTAGTGGTCCTCAAAAGATCTTCCCTAATAAGGGTCGTCGAGTATTAAACTTGTCTTGTCTAAGGAACTCATCAACTAACTTGTCCCGATCAGCAAGCCTCTCGGGTTCTAGTTCAATAAACCATGTTAAAAGGCTGTCCCGGATAAACTCTCCTGAAAAGTATTGACCAACAGCGGGATATTGTCCGAGAATTGAGACATGCGGCGTAGGTAGTACTTGAGATGCGCCTTGGGACATCCGGTCCCATTGTACTTTTCGACGAAGTCGGCTCCTTATAGTCGGAAGGAACCTCGATCTTTTCAAACGGCTTCATTTTGTCAAAGCGTGAAAACTCATATCCTTGGCTAGCCAAACACTCTTTAATCTTGGCGAGTCTCTTAATTTCTTCCTCTATCTTGAGGGCTTGTTTTTCTTTTTTTCCGGATAAATCACGATCGGAAGGTCCTTAGGTGGTCACTCTAAATTTGGAGAGATATTCACGGTGGGGGCCGGGTTAGCACTGTACCGTAGTCGATATGCTTGGAGGAACTTGAGGATTTGGGTCGACAGGATATTTTCCTTGGATCGGTAATCGGCATTGCCTTTATCTCCGCCATCATCGTGGCTGTCATGTTCATCGATTCTCCGGATTATCTCTACGAGGTGCGAGTTCTTCTTGCTCAATCCTTATTAGGCGTGCCTTGCTACGGGTCCTCGTGTTTATGAGTCACCTATATCTCGACGGGATATTTTCCTTGAATGGATCTATTCGAGCCGAGGACACTTGAATCCTTCTTGTTCGTCCGATCCGTCCGAATCCCACAAATAAGGATCTTCTTCTTCTTGAGACATCCGAGCTCCGGATCTTCAGGGATATATGGCTCCACTCTCGGGACGTATGGTACTATATACTCGGGTACATAGGATTCCACTTCTTCAACGGGGAGATACGCACTCGGGTACGTATGGCTCGACCAATGATCACGGTACTCCTTGAATTTCTGAATATACTCCTTGGAAGCCCTATGGATGTTCATCTCATCATCCAAATAGTCAGGCCATTCAACTTGTTGCAATGGGGAATTCCTTAGGGCATGAAGGATAAGCTTGATTCGGGCCCGATAAAGTTTCTTCGCTTCTCGGTGAGCTTTCCATGTACCATATCAAATGAGAAGATCCTAGGATAAACATCTGGTGGCACTTGTCGCAAAACACCAAAACTGTCTAACCACGCGAATATGGTAGTAGGCCACCGCATCGGTATACCCTAATAAGGGAATATGGCTATCATCAATACCGGTAATGCGAGCCTCCGGAATCTTAGGCCAAGTCGGACGCCATCGGATATGCTCGGGCTCCCAAACCTCTCAAAAGCTCGACCCATTTCTTGAAAGAATGCTTAGGTACAAGGGATTGGCACTTGAGAGAGGATTTAAGAGGATGTATATGCTCATGGATCTCATAGCATCCTACTCGGAGTTGGAAAGTTTTTATGTGAGAAACGAACTACATATGAAGTAGTCCGTTAGATGCTTGTAAAGTGGCTTTCTTGGAGGTTTTGAAACGGTTTAGATAAAGGAAGGTTTCAGCTAGGATCATGTAGGAATAATTCCATCGGCAACACGCTTGTCGAACTATGTGAGCTATGGAGGGATCAAAAGTAGTCCTAGAGGTAGGAATAGGACAAAGGCAAAGAAAGCTAGAACAAACACCTTTTCCGATTTATGACCGGTATCGGCAGATAGAGAAGAGTAATTGTCAAAGAGGAATGAGAAAGTAAATTTGCCGTAGTTGGATTTGTAGACCTTTTCGATCTCGGAGGTCTTGAGGCGAAGGAAACTCGATAGAGAAAGGGTTGAGTCCATATCTAGAGGAGGTTGAGCTACGTGGTCATCAAAATTGCCCCCAATGATAGTAGAATACTCTTCGAGTGTAGGGGTCATTTCGAGGCCTTGGAAGTTGAAAGTCATTGTATGCACATCCCATGTCTAGGCCAAAGCTTGAATAAGAGCCGATTGGTACTCCACTCTAATCAAATCTACTAGTCGGCTTAGTCGTCCTTCAACGTATGCTTTGTTGATCGGGTTGAGACGGTCCCACCATTGAGAAAGCTCTTTGCGCGGTACCGGGGTGTCCTTGATATCTCCATTCCTTATGATCTAGAATATGCAAAATGATGATTCTAATGTCAATTACCACGGATTATAACGGTTATGCATGAAATGTGATGCAAATGCACTAATCAAATTCCATGTCATCCTTTAGTAAAATGAGGGTCAACTACCCCTATCTCGATTAAAATAAACTAAATGGGGTAGTCATGGACCAAATCCCACCTAAAGATGGCATATAATTGATTAGGATCGTTTAAGTGCAATCGGGGAGAAAACCATTATTACAACTTTGAGTTTGACAACTCATAAAACTCACAATCCAAATACAATTATATTCAAAGAAACAGGATATAAAAATATCTAAAGGTGTTTGACCAATACACGTCAAAAGGATATACGAAGCGACCTAAAAGAAATAACATAAACCCTAGAAATACCTCAAAGTCGACCAAAACTAACTAGTCGAGTCGATGTCTTCATCCGACGATATCTCTATGAACTCGGGAGGCTCGATATCTCCTTCATCATCGGAGGATATAATGACAATTTCCCTATTCGGGATTGGGGAGTGGTTAAGGGACGTCTTGATTGCGCGAGGCCGCCTCATCAATTTTGCGTATAGCTCTCGGATCCTTTATTTTTCCCGTTTGAGCTCTAAATGTCGTGCGCAACTTGTATAGTAACAGTTTTCACCACGAATGCGGTTGTGTCCATTGAGTTCCCTCCCATGGACAAATCCAAAAACTTGGAATGAATCTAGCTCTCGGTCGCTATGTCGAATGACCCTTCACTCCCATTTGAAAATATCGGGGATATCGGTCGACCTTGAGGCGCCATATAGCCTTAAAAAAATGACCTTCAACCCCAATCACTTAAACGATCTTACAATTCTTTATGATATGTTCATGATGATGTATGCTATGTGTAATTTAAATTTACGAGCTAAAATTGAAGGGAAAAAGCCTTACCAACCGATGTTACTCTTCTTTTTTTTTAGGTTTTTGGTTTTAGGTATATCAACCTTCCATTCACATGCACATGAGACAAGTCCGGTTTGACTCTAAAGAAATAAAAAGGCTCGGGCATGGACCTAGAAAGGTTCCCGCTATACGAATTGATGAGCCGCCCACAAGCGCAATCAAACAATAAGTGGGTAGGATCATCAATCTCGCATAGCGAGCGGGATTAAATATGGTCAACCCCGGTGCAATCGAATACGGGAGTTTTGCATACCAATCCCTATCTAAGGCGACCTAAAAGGGTGATTCGTGGCTTGGGTTTAGGCGCTTGTGTGTGCAGTGTCGTGATCCTCGGAATATGCAAGGCATGCACAACGGTTTATATCAAACACCGCTTCAATATGTGCATAAATAAACACACAAAATCAGAAACACCATATTTGCATAAGACATGTTAGCATAGACGCCACCCCTTATAACTCCCATCCGCATTAACATTTAACATTTTTCGTTAGAGTACATGCCTCGCCTTCAAGAGCATCTGCAGAAAACAAGGTTAAATAAACACTCAACTTTTTCATCGGCTTAAGTCCTCTTAATGATTTTGCAACCATGTTCCCTAGCGGAGTCGCCGGTCTGTCGCGACCCTCATCTTTCGATGGCGCGGGGATAACGAGCCGCGCTTCCGATCGGGTTGGCGGTGGATCTTGGGGCGCGGGTCCCTCCCGAGACCCATTTCTCGAATCATGGCATAAGGAAAATATAGAAATATCGAAATCGACCTTAGTGTGATGGGTGACATGTGCGCGGTGTACATGCATATGGAGTCGCCACGAGATCAATTTTGAGAGGGTATGATCGGAAACCCTATCGAGCGGTCGGGAGAAACCGTTCGATTCTATGAAAACCAGAGAAGTGGGTCCAAGGATTTGGTTACGCCGATATTTACATCGATGCCCTTTCGGTTACCGAAGTTGAGTGATTTTCTAACCTAAGAATTCATGCGAGACGATATTCAAGGTGAGGTAGGCTCTAACGATCTAAAGTTGTCATGCAAACGGGAATTTCTATCCTATCAATCACAATCAGAAAATTAAATGTCAATCATGAGTAATCACAATCAAGTCAATCAATCCAACGAGCATGGCATGTCTAGCATGGCCCTATCGGCCCATAGAAAGATCTATTCAAGTTCAAGGATGGTTTGAAAAATTTTTGGGGGCCAAGTGGCCAAAAGGGTAAAATGGTCATTCGGAAGGTTCGGGACCCAAAAATCACAAAATAGGATCGGGCCGGTTGAATGTAGTCATTTCCTATTTTTTGTATTTTTCATAATATTTGGAATTTTTCTAATTTTTTTGGAATTTTTTATTTATTTTCCGAAAGTTAATAATTTTTCGGATCTATGTAAAGTGACCCTCGGAACATCAAAATTTTTCGATCCAGGACTATAAGAGTCCTGAATCGATCTAGACATTTTTTTAGAATATTTTTGGGAAAATTGGGAATTGTTTTGAATTTTTTATGAATATTCTTGATTTTTTATATATTTTTAGAAATTTTTATGAATTTTTTATTAATTTTTGGATCGGGTCAACCCGGTCAATGCGACCACGACCCGACTCGTGACCCGTTCGACCTAAACGACACCATTTCCTATTTATTCCAATTTTTTTAAATTTTTTTATAACATTTTTCTAATATCCAAAAATACAAAAATAAATAGACGGCCGCGATTAATCCTAGAAATGATCTTGACCATCCGCTCGCTCGCACCTACGTATGCCTCGCCGCACTAGATCACGTTTAACCCTGTGCATAAAAACGACACCGCACCGCGCATCAACGAACGGCCGCGATTAAACCTGGACTTGATCTGGACCATTCACTCGATTAAGCTACAAAACGACACCGCATCCACCTCTTAATGCGAACGACGTCGCACACTACTTATACAAAATGGCATCGTTTTTTGATTTTATTTTCTAACGAATAAACTAATTATCTAAAATTCCAAAATTCTAATCCAACGGCTCAAAATCAAACTAGCCTATTTATCACGACCGTCGGATCTAATCCGACTTAGCTCATCCGCGCCAATGGGTTGAGTGATTGGATGACACCTTGGACCAATTACGGCTCGCCACCTAGGACTTTGACCTATTGACCTGCTACGTAGACTTCGTCTTCAACCTCTCGCCGCCGACTCAACGGATGGCCGAGAACTTCCGGCGACGATCTAACGGTGAAACCTCAACTAAAACTCGCGAAACCAATTTCTATCGACTCGCCTTGATCTCTAGATTAACATACTCGAAAATCGAGACAATTTCATCGGTTAAATCAACGTGAATCAAGCTCGCATGTGTCTCGGCCACGAAGAATCAAACTATCAATGCAGAGCATAACTATTCAATCGAGCTTGAAACACCAAAATCAAGTTCGGGATACTTACCTCGAGCTCCAATTGAGCTCGCAATGGCTAGAATCGTGCTGGGTCGAAGTTCGACCGGATCGCGAGCAGTTGAAGGCTCGACTCAAGGTAATCGAACGAAATCAATGCAAAATGGAGATGCAAACATGGTCGGTGATGTTTCGAGGATCAAAATGCACACATCAACTGCCATGATTATGCTCGTGATCGAGCGATCACATGAATGCACGGCGTTGAGTTCGAAAGATTGACTCACCAATTCGAATGTTGCGGGTCAATCAGGGCTAGTGCGATCACTTCCTAGAACTTCAAACGAACTTTTGGTGTCGATTGCGAGCTTTAATTCGGCGTGGATTGGACGGCCGAGCAGCTCTCGATCCAAGCTCCGACGAGCGACAATGGCGATCGTGAGAGCTCCTCTCTCTATCTTTTCTCTCTTTCTCTCTTTATTCTATTTCTCTCGTGAACGTGAATGAGCCTTCTCTCTTTTTCGCGAAGCTTCCCAGCCTTTTATACCGGTTTTGAAAGCGTGCGCGCACGAGAGAGCCTCGCCGACCCTCTCACACGTGTGCACACGTGTAATTGGGTCGCCCGCACGGCGACGAATCATTTAGGATTCCATCCAAGTCCGTTAGGCCTTCCGTCGAGCGCCGGCGAGCATAAATTTCACTTGTTTTCAAAATGTTGACTTTTAAGGCCATGCAACTTTGATCGCTTCGCCGGCGTTCCTCCGGCGACCATTGGCCCCGAGGTCGGGTCAATCGACGCGTACCAACCTGAGGAACCAAACGCCCACGATATCTTGTTCAATTATAGTCGATTGGTCCCTCAATTTGATCGTCAAAATTCATCCTTCAACTCTGCAAAATGGCGCGAGAGCTCTAGGGAAGATGACACTATTCTAGACCTGTTCGACGGAGTTCGATCGACAATCGGACCGGTCCGAACCGGTTCGGACGTGCAATTTTCAAAATTAATCCAAATATGTGGGGTATTTTTGCAATTAAACCTCAAAATTGAACTCGGGGGCTCAAATTCTATCTAAAAATGTAATTTTTCCCAAAAGTTCTCATCCATTTCTATAAAAACCCCAAATTTTTCTAAAATTGCAATCAGGGGAAAGTTCAATTGAGCGTCCAAATGACCAAATTGGATTAAACCACCTCTGCCAATCGATTCGAGCATATGAAAATCTTGGGAGGCAGTCCAATTTTATTGTGAAAGTCCCTGGATTAAAAGTAATTTCAAAATTGGAAATTCCAGGGACTAAATTGCAAAGATTTTGGGGATTTTTGCCCAATCCGTGCAATTAGTGCAATGGAGAGTGAAATTGATTAAATTGAAACTGCAGAGGATTGAAATTGAATGTCTTGACTCCAAATATGTGAAAGTTGCAAATGAAAAGACTCAAATTATATTTTTTAGGCGAATTCAACCCTTGGTGTTGTGAAGAAACACCTAACATTGAGTTCAATGTTTTATTTTTCTTGAGGTCAATATGAAAAGGGAATTAAAATAAAAATATGGAACATTTTGCTATATTTTTGTGACCACGGGAAGTAGTTTTCGTGAATTTCCTTGTATTTTTCTTTTTCTAAAAATATTAAAAAATGCGAAAAAAATGAAAAATTATTTTTTGTTCAAAAATGGTTCCTTATGCTTGGTCAAGGCCACCAAACTTGATTTTTCAATTTTGTACTTTTTATTGATTTTCTATTAATTTTTATAAAACTAAAAAAAACTTGATAAAAATTCTGTGTCAACACCATGAGACAAAGATTTCCTTCTTCCCCGTCATTTGACTCACGTTAAGCACCACTCCATGTTTCTGCTTTGAGTGCCCGTTTCTTCTTTTCAAATATTCTTCTTTTTTTTTTTTTTTCCGGGAGAGGACATTCGAGCTTAATATAACCCGCTTCCCGCATTCAAAACATATAATCTCCTTATTTTTGCTTTTCTCTTTTCCTTTGAAAGGCTTCTTCTCTATAGAGAATTTGGGTTCCTCTTGCTCTTGAAGTTTCCACCTTCCTTCATGAGGGTCTTGAATCTTTTGGTAAACAAGGCCATTTCAACGTCGTCCTCTTCTTTGGTGTGATGATTCATATCCTGCATTATCATCTCGGCATCAAAGAAGGCAACTATTTTCTTAACTTTGGTGAGATTTTGCTTGTTTACACCTTTAGCCTCATATGACATTAGTGTGCCTATGAGTTCATCCATGGTAATAGGTTGAACTCATTTAGTTTCTCGGGCCCGAGGTTTTCACGGTCGTCCAAGCATCCGGAAGTGATCTAAGCAACTTGTTCACTTTTTTGGAGTATGTATAGATCTTTTCATGACTTACCGAGCCATTCACTATGTTAGTGAATCTTGTATACATTTCACGTACCGTTTCATCGGGATTTAACATGAACATTTCGTATTTTCCAAGCGAGGATATTCATATTGGTTTCCTTTACTCTATCCGTGCCTTCATAGACTAGCTAAAGATGATCTCATATCTCTTTAGGCGAGGTATAAGAAGAGATTCGGTTAAATTCGAGATGGAGATAAGGAACAATAAAGAAGATGTATAGCTTTAGAATTGAGAGCAGCTCTTTTTCGAATTAGCTCAAGACGGCAGCGGCCACTTTAGCTATTTGTTTAGCTATTTGATGTTCTCCGATTGAAAGAACAAGAGCAAGCAGCAACAAGTGCCGGAAAGCATTTGTTGGAACTTCAACGCCATTACGTATTACATCCCACATATCTTCATCACAAGCGTTAAGATAGGTATGCATCCTATTTTTCCAACAATTGTAGTTGCTTCCATCGAAGTATAGAGGCTTGTTGGGTGATACGGATTCATTGCTCAAAAAACCACCAAAGTCAACCATTGTGAGGATCTTTATGCTCGGAAGAAATACACTTCCGATACAAGCAACGGATCTCTAATACCAATTGTTATGACTAATAATGCAACCTAGAGAGGGGCGAATAGGTTGACAAGCAACTTTTCCAAACTTTGCGGAGAACCAAAGGTGATGCGAAAAGATTAGCTAAGCGAATGTTTCGCAAAAACGAGGATCTGGTGTTTACAAGAAAAGATATAAGTAAATAAAGATTTGCACACGGATATATAGTGGTTCGGCTTACACCAAGCCTACGTCCACTCCACACAACTAACATCCACAACATAAGTTTGGAATGCAATAGTAAACTACCTCACAAGTTACAAATAGTAAGTGAGCTAATCTTTCACACGATAGATTACACTATCTTGATACAACCTCACTACTCTCACATGTACACCCATATTTGCACAAATACAAGCAATAATATATCATAAGATCTTTTACACTTTACTTTTTAACTAGAACAAATTATAGAGCAACAATAGATGTTCAATCGGTTAATATTCCCCTCTCTCCTGCTCTTTGGTCTTCACAACCACCTCCTTATGTAAGCATCGGTAAACTAGTCGATGGAGCATTTCTAAAGGAGCAAAAGAACCGTTGGAGATTGATAGGATAACTTGTCAATGCGTTGGAACTACTTTCTCCTAGTCGGACGAGACTTTACTAAAATTGGCGATTTGCTTTGTTCCTCGCCGACGAGTTTTGCACTTTCTCTAACACTAGTGAGAACTATTCCCATAAGCCAAAAATCTTCCCATTGGCCATTTCTTGCTCTTGTGAGCGACTTGAGCAAATCTTTTCGAGATATTGGCATGTGGAATTTTATACTCCCCATTTTATGTAATCTTTTAAGCTCCGATATCAATTATTCGATGACCATATCTTTTGAGAACGCCCGGTGAATGTTTCATGAAAGTGCTTCAGTATTCACACTATTTATCCGATAGCCATCTCGTGATCCTTAGCCATGAATAATAAACATCTGCATACCGAAGGTAAATAAAATATCAAAGGATAGTTTGAAAATCATCAAAATATTTTATGAAATGCTTCTTTAACAACCTCTCCCTTTTTATGATGACAAAACTATCCTACAAATATTCGAGCCCCTTCTTGATTCGCTTGGTCCATGGGCACTCAGGTTGATCATGATAGCCAACTCCATCTTTCAACTTAGTGCATCGGCCACGGAGTTAGTTTTTCCTGACTTGTACTCTAGCATGTGGTGGAATTGCACTAGGAAGTCTTACCATCAAGCTTGCTTTCGATTCAACATCTTTTGGGTTTGAAAGTAGCTTGTGGCCACATTGTTCATCCTCATGATGAACCATGATCCCAAGAGATAGTAACGTTGTGTATGGAGGTGCGTACCACCGCCGTCATATCCTTCTCTTGGACTATATATTGATGTTTGCTCTCATTCAACTTCTTTGATTCATATGCCATAGGGTGCCCATCCTACATAAGAACACCACTAATAGCAAAATTCAAGACATCAATTTCTACTTTATATGGTTTGGTGAGATCCTGGTAGCACAAGCACCGGTTTCTTAATCATCGTTCACTTCAATCAATCGAATTGCCTTATCATTGATCTGTCCACTCCCACGGCTTCCCCTTCTTTAGCATTAGCATATCACGTGAGTAGTACGGTGATGCTCAAGTAACTTCGAATGAGCAGTAGGCCATAGTTCCCGAGGCCAAGGAATAACCGCAGCTCCGTCAACTTGGTCGGGGGCTTCCCAGTCCACAATGGCCTGGATCTTGGCCGTATCCATTAACATTAATCCACCACGAGACGATGTGCCCCAAGAATGGCACTTCTTGTTGTGCAAAGGTGCACTTCTCTCGTTTCATGTACAAGTCGTTCTCCCGCAACACTCGAAACACTTGCTTGAGATGTTTAATGTGTTACTTAAGTGTCCGGCTATACACCATAATATCATTTAGTAAACCACAACAAATTGATCAAGGAATAGCTGGAGTACCTTGTTCATAAGTGTATAAACATTGCCGGGCATTAGTCAAGCCAAATGTATAATGTAAGCTTAGTGCTTAGGCGGCATGGAAGGGTTCCCTTGTTATTTTCACCATATATGTGTATCTAATATCAATACATTCATAAACATTTTATTTAAAGTAAAAATGTTACGAAATGTAACAAATATAAATGTAAGCTTTATTAGAGTAATACCAAAATAACTCCCACTAAACAACTATATCCCATGATGCTTCTAGGCTAAAGAACACTTGGAAGTGCCAAAACTTGTGTACGGCGCCCACTTTAGTGCCAAAACTTTCAAAACGATCACTTAAGTGCCAACGTTTTTAAAAAATAATTACTTAAGTGTCAACTTCTTTTAAAAACGATCACTTTAGTGCCAATTCCAATTTGAGTGACGTAGCTTACCGGAAATCCGACACGTGCTATTTTTTATTAATATTTGGTGACGTGGCTTGGCGGAGTTCACATGAAGTGATCATTTTTTTTAAAAATATTGATACTCAAATGATCGTTTTTTAAAAAATTTGGCACTTAGGTAATCGTTTTGAAAGTTTTGGCACTGAAGTGATTGTTTTTCAAAAAAAATTGGCACTTAAATGATCATTTTGAAAGTTTTGACACTAAAGTGAGCGCCATACATAAGTTTTGACACTTGTATTGTACTTAAACCATGCTTCTAAGCTCATGCTAATGACATGCCATTCAAATATACTATGAAGACCTTTGGTTAGTCTACAACCATATTATTTGTGGAAATATGCTCTGCAACAATGTCAACATTATGAAATGATTTCTTTATGGTTTAAAACTCGACCCCAAATGCTTAGACCCATTGAGACCACCGTTGTTAATAAACAACACTACGTAACTATTACCACAATACAATTGTCGACTTCATGTCATCCTGACGGCTAGCTAAGTTGCATTTGAATACCCTATTAGTTGTAGGTTCCGAACATATTTGCAACTCAATACATAGTCTTTAGTCCTCTTTAATTACCTCAAAGCCTTCTTGATTACAACCTAGTGATTGTGTCCTAGATTTAGCTAATATATGCCTATAAGTCATGTTGTAAAAGCAATGTCGGGAATAGTACAAGTTCGAGCATACATGATACTCCCAAGTGCACTAGTATAAGGTGCATAATTCATTTAGGCTTTCTCAATATCCGAATAAGGACTTTGTGACGGACTCGGGTTATTGTTGACGCCTAAATTTTGACTAATTTATTACATAAAAATTAGAAGCGATTTTAGTTCTAAACAAAAATCATCTCACATATTCATTTAGCATTGGCATATAATTTGAGCTTAATTTAACAGGGGTCTAGACTAGGCATCGGGTGGAAAAATGCACCAAGAAGATTTGAGCTTGAAAGAAATATTTTCTCGGGGATCGTATTGTAAATACTTAGAACTTCAGGGATCGTATTGCAAATACTTGAAACTTCGGGGACCGCATTGCAAATATCAAAAGAAGATGGGGAAAGGAAGATGAAGAAGAGAAGATGAAAATGGAAGATGAAGAAAGGAAGATGAAGATGAAGAAGAGAAGATGAAAATGGAAGATGGAGAAATGAAGGTGAAGAAGAGAAGATGAAGATGGAGAAAAGAAGATGAAAATGGAAGGTGGGAAATGAAGATGAAGATGAAGAAATGAAGATGAAAATGGAAGGTGAGGAAATGAAGATGAAGAATGAAGGATGAAGAACTTTGCCTATAAAAGAATAGGAGTTTTTTGGGGGGATGGAAGAGAATTAAGAGTTTTTTTTTGGAGGAAAAGAGAATTGAGAGAGTTTTTTTTTGGGTGGAAGAGAAGAGAATTGAGAAAGTTCTTGAAAAAAAAATTTGAAAAGAGTTTTGAGAGGGTATGAGAGTTTTAAGCCCGATACTACTATTGCCAATTTTTGCACCGATCAACACAAGCTACTCGGTCCATCCCCCATCGTTCAAGCTCGGCAAAGAAAAGAAAGCTAAGTGATTCCCTTAATTTCCTTTAATTTCGAATACAAATTAGCCCGGATTTTCTACACCGATTTCTCTCTACGTTTTTATGTTAAATAACAAGCTGCATATCAACAATGAGACATTAATGGTACAAGAATAGAAGGAGAGCAAAAAGGGAAAAATATCAACGCCCAGATTGCGGCCTCATGAAATTCTAGCGAGATGAGAAAGAAGCGTGAAGGAGAGATAGGACCAAAACATTTCTCGCCTAACGAGTCATCAAATCGGTCCAATGGTCAAGACAAGCCCGGAGCACAAGTTTGGTGCACGAATTCAAATTGGGGAGTAATCTTGAACCTATTTCATCCTAATTCCATGTAATTTCTTTATTTCAAAAAAATGTCAAGGGAAGAAAAACCCAAAAAATTGATTCTTTGATCTTCAAGTAGAATTCATCAAATTTGTCAAATCCATTATTTGTTTTCATGAATTTTAAGGTATCGAAAGGGCATTAGTTGTAATTAATGTAACCAAGTTCCCGGACTCTTAATCCCTGGTTCGCGAAATAAGATAGTTTTCTCCCGCTATTTTATTTAGGTTTCTAATCGACCTACCGAAAATGATTAGTGGCGACTCCAAATTCAAATTACATTGCATGTTAATCATTCGAACCTTAAGTTGCGATTTGGTATGGACTTGGGAGAGTCCGAGTTAGGTTAGTTAATTAATTAACCCGATAATCCATTAGCCGGAAATGATAACTCGTTTTTTTTTTTTTAGGTCGCGACACTTGGCGACTCACTGGGGACTCGTAAGGAGGACTTAGGCCGGATAAGTTCATGAAAAGGAAAATTACTTGATTTGGCAATCTTGGTTGAATTTTAATCTCTAGGTATTAAATGGTTTTGCGGGAAAGGGAGTTATAAGGGGGAGGAGTCGTGGCTAACCTCTGCTTTTGCGAGCTTGGTGATGAGAGTTTTAATTTTTGAACTATCGGAGTGCGATTGCCTTTAAAATGTCGTGCATGCCCCTAATATAATTGCACTACACCACCTTGACTTGTGACCGAACCCGGGTCACCCGATAGTTTCAGGATGGTATTTATGTGGTTCTTTAACCTTGGCGGTAAGGCTTCGCTAAAGGTTATCCCACTTGGATCCCGAGTTCTTCAAAAAATGGCTCAAGGGTTGTTCTCATGCGCGTGAGGCTATGATGCTTGAGAGTTGCCCTTGTCGGCCCGAACCAAGCCGAGATGATTGGACCCGACTAGTCATGACTATGTATGCGAGGCGGCAACTAGTCATGATGAACGTGCGCGAGGCTGCGACATGTCGTTACGTCTTTCATTTCATTTTTGCTAAAAGAACTAAAATCGAATCCACGTTTCATGCGCATGTCTTTGTGATTGACATTTTCTTCATATGAGCGGTAATTTCTTGTCTCTTACCCCTGTTACCTCATTTTTATTTTGGGCTGGTCCATGGTTTAGGTTGATTGTTTATGAATCTCATTGTCTTGTTTTCAATTTCACACTTTGCTTCCGTAGTTTTTACAATTTCATCGGTTGTCCTCAATTCTGATTTGGCTTGTTCCTGTTGTACGATTTTTACTAAATTCTATGATCGAGTTTTGAGTAAGTGCCAAACATGAAAGTTGTAGACCTATGTTTCAACTAATATCCTACAAAAGTTCAGAATTAAATTCATAATTTAAGATGGCCTTTCGTTTTTTTTAACTACCTGTGGTTATAACAGTTTTTTGAATGCGATTTTTCGGAAAGACACATTAAACTGATTTGATCCGCTCATTTCTAGTCCGATTGGTCAATATAAAAGTTGTTCATCATCTTCTCAACTATAAGCTCGTAAACTATGGACGTATTTTGACCAACGTACGAATTAATACGGATTTGTTCGTAAAAGCGGACAAACTGAAAATTACATGTTTCGATTCTTTGGTCATAATCACTTTGTTCGTTTGAGTCTAGAGAGATGTCATGGGCCGGCTCGCTATTCTCGCTCCCTGTACTCATTTTTGGTTTGTTACTTGCGTACAGGTAATTTTTCACGGATCCTCCACATATTACTCGATGAGTCGCGAAGAGGATGGCCGACATTAACGCCACCGCAGTCTTTGCCCTAGACGAGAAACTTGGCTCCTTGACCGAGCGCTTTGAAGAGATGATGTCCCGAAAGATGGAGGAAATGATGGCCCCCTTCTCCGCCAAACTTCTACCGCTAACCATTCCTCGCTCTAATTCCTCCTACGGACAACTCCCAGTAATGCCGTGGAAAATGCTCTCTATCGACAATGCTTTGCTAGAAGATGTGATCTTCACGGGTGTGAGCTCGAGCACGCCGCTTGTAGTCCCAATCTCCCAAACCAACCCGATGACGACAACCAACGACCAACAAGTTTGTCATCATGGGGGATATATGAGGAGGGAAATCTAGTGGATTCGAAGTATATGACCTAGATGAGTTCGGTCCAGATTATGAGGAAGTTCGTCAAGATTTCGAACGACATGAGGAGGTCAAGCCCTTGACCGGTGAACAAATTATCTCGGTCGGCCTAGGGGATGCGAAAAATCCTAAAGAAGTTAAGATCGGGCAAGCCTTTCCTCGAAATGTCGAGCGCCTGATCGAGCTCTTGAAGGATTACCGGGACGTTTTCGCCCTGGTCCTATGCAGATATGCCCGGTCTTGACCGTTCCATTGTCGAGCATTGTTTGCTGATCGATCCTTTGGCTAAGCCGGTCATGCAAAAGTCAAGGAGGGCCGGACCGAAATTAGTGCAGAAGATCAAAGAGGTGGTCATGAAACTTCTCGATGTAGGATTCATTGAGACTACAGAATATTCTCGATTGGGTCGTTAACATAGTCCCTGTCATGAAGAAAGACGATCGCATTCGGGTTTGTGTCGATTATCGAGATTTGAAGAAGGCCGGTCCTAAAGATGATTTTCCCTCTCGTATATCAACGTACTTGTTGACTGATCTTCGCGGGGTTTGAATTGTTTTCATTCATGGATGGTTTCTCCGGGTACAATCGGGATCCTGATGAATGTCAATGACAAGTTGAAAACCACTTTCACCACACCATGGGGAATGTTCCATTACCGGGTAATGCCGTTCGGTCTCAAAAACGCTGGAGCCACTTACCAACGAGCTATGGTTGCCCTTTTCCACGACATGATGCATAATGAGATTGAGGTTTACGTCGATGACATGATAGGAAAAACAAGGCATGGAGAAGATCACGTCGAAACGCTAAAAAAATTGTTCGACGAGACTCCAAAAAGTACAAGTTACGCCTCAACCCCGCCAAGTGTGTCTTTGGGACCAGCTCGCAAGCTACTCCGATTCGTGGTAGCGGTAAGGGCATTGAAGTCAACCCTTCGAAAGTCAAGGCTATTCGTGAGCTTAGCCGCCGACGACGGTTAAAGAAGTTCGAAGTTTGATGGGTAGGCTAAACTATATTGCTCGATTCATCTCTCAATTATCGAAACCGCTAAGCCATTCCTCAAGCCGTTAAAGAAGAATGCGCTAGTCCAATGGGATAGCGAATGTGAAGAAGCTTTTGGGAAATCGAAGCAACATCTCATGAATCCACCCGTGCTTGTTCCTCCAAACCGGGGCAACCTTTAATCCTCTACCTCACAATCCTTAGTGAGTCTTTGGGTGCTATGTTAGCCCAAGAGAGGCAAGAGGATGGAAAAGAACGAGCCATTTATTATCTCGAGCAAGAAATTCACAGCTTCGGAAATGAAATACTCCGAAGCGAGAAAACGTGTGCGGCGTTAGTGGTATGCGCACGTGCTTCGGCAATATACCTTGCATTACCAGGTGCTTCGGTGACAGAGTGCGATCCTATCAAACACTTGCTTAATCAACCCGCCTTGATTGGTAGACTTGCCAAATGGCAAATCCTCATCTCCGAGTTTGATGTTCAATATTTGTCCCAAAAGTCAATCAAGGGACGTCTATAGCAGATGTCCTAGTTGAAAATCCGGGGCGAGATGATGATGCCTATCATTCCGAAAATCGAATCATGTCGGTGGAGGATTACATCCGGACTATGTATTTTCACGGAGCTATCAATTTATCGGGATCGGGCACGGGTGCGGTTCGATATCTCCAGGTGGTCAGTATTATCTGTGGCAGCAAAATTGGTATTCCCTTGCACAAATAACGTAGCGAGAATATGAGGCATGCATCCTCGGTATGCAGGTCGTGATTGAAAATGGGGATAGCCCGACTCAAGGTGTTCGGAGATTCCGCTTTGATTATCCTTCGATTGTTGGAAAGTGGAAGACGAGAGATGCTAAATTGCTACCCTACCATGAGTATCTGGATGAATTGGTGGAGGAATTTGAAGATATCTCATTTGAGTATCTCGTCCGGGACTCATAATCGATTCGCTGATGCATTGGCTACCTTGTCTTCAATGTTACAAGTCGCCAATGAACTTGAGGTTGACCCACCGAAGATCGAGGTATTAAAAAAGCCGGCATATTGTATGACCGTGATCAATGAACCCAATGGTAAGCCATGGTACCATGACATCAAGATTTATATTCGAAGCGGGAGTTCCCCAAAAAAGTACCGTGTCTCGACCAAAAGTACATAAGGAAGATGGCCTCGAAGTTCTTCTTGAATGGAGAGAATTTGTACAAGCGGTCATTCGATTCCGTCCTACTAAGATGCATTGACTCAACCGAAGCGGTTCGTCGATGATGGAAGTACATGAAGGGATGCGTGGTCCACACATGAACGGCCACTTGTTAGCTAAGAAGATTATGAGGTTGGGTCATTATTGGCTCACACTCGAAAGAGATTGTATTCAACATGTCCGGAGTGTCACAAATGTCAAATTCATGATGACAAGATTAATGTCCCTCCAAATGAGTTGCATCAGTTATCCGAACCCCGGCCGTTTTCTATGTGGGGCATTGATGTTATCGGTCCTATCAACCCTAAAGCATCCAATGGGCATCGATTCATCTTGGTGGCGATTAACTATTTCTCTAAATGGATCGAAGCCGCATCCTATTTAGCGATCACGGCACGAAATATCGCGAAATTTATCCGCCGGGATATCATTGCTCGATACGGTTCACCTAAAGCCATAATCACCGACAATAGCTCAAACTTAAACAACAAACTATTGGACGAATTGTTTAAGGAATTCAAGATCAAGCATCCGAACTCTTCCCCATATCGTCCTCGGATGAATGGAGCAAGAGAAGCCGCCAATAAGAACATTAAGAAAATTTTAGCGAAGACGGCTGAAAATTATCGCGATTGGCATGAGAGGTTGCCATTTGCACTTATGGCATATCGGACCTCAATCCGGACATCTACCGGGGCAACCTCGTATTCTCTTGTATATGGAATGGAGGTCTGTTCTACCGGTTGAAGTGGAAATTCCTTCCTTACGTATACCGTCTCAAGCTAAACCGACGGAAGCCGAATGGATCAAGCGGAGAACAAGCCAATTGAATCGATCGACGAAAAAAAGACTTAAGGCGTGTATGTCATGGCCAGTGTTATCAGCATAGGGTTGCTAAATCATTCAACAAAAAGTTCGGCCTCGATATTTTCAAATCAATGACCCGGTATTGAGAAAATTATTGCCAATAGTCCCACTCCCGTAAGGGAAATTCGCTCCAAACTATGGTGGTCTATATATAGTAAAGAAGGTGCTCCCTGGTGGTGCTTTGATTCGGGACGAGATGGATGGTCGTGTCTTTACCAATCCGGTCAATTTCGATTTGTAAAGAAATATTATACTTGATTCACTCGATGTGTTCATAATTGAGTTATAATATTAATACTGATTCACGAGTTGTTCACATTTGAGCATTCGTTTGTTTCCTCGCTACTAAACTTTGCCGAGAGATTGTTTCGAATGGGGGAGCCTCTCTCGGCCCAATTAAATTGACCATCGGGAGCGTGAGATTTACTTATTCGCAGAGTAAAAGGGGTTATCTTGCGAAACAAATATGACGACCAAGATGAAATGAGTAAAAACTTGCATTCATTTCATTCATCGAAAGCCTTACAAATAGATCAACGGGGTGGGAACGTAAAGCCAAACCGAGCTCTAATGAGCATCACAAAGGAGTTTAACCGACTCTCCATACGGTTGATGCTCCGCCTACACTGATCGCTCCGAGAATCGAGATCTCGCCAACTTAAAGAGGAGGAGCTCACATTTCTCTTTGAGGCTGGCTATCTTGTCCTCGTGATGCTCAGCAGCGAGATTCCGGGTCATGGATCAAGCATTCTCCCGCGGGCTATATCCAGGGTCGATCGTCCAGCCTTTCTTCCATCCATGTGCATTGAAATTTTAAAACAATATTAAGCGGATCGCGCTCGAAGATGGTCCGGGACATGGCCAAACATCCCACCAAGTTTCCCCTCTCACGAATCAGCGAGGAGACTTGTTCGTTACCGTAGTCAAGGGCCTTCTTATAATTGTCGGCCTACAAGACGCCAACACTAAGTCGTCCGACCGATCCCGATAGCGTGCCTTTACAAGATGGGCCAAAGTAACATTTTGATGAGCAACATGGTAAGCCTCCCGGGAAGTTAGTGAAAAGGGTGGGGAAGATCCCGTATTCCTCCTCTAACTTGGTACCTTCAATGGAAGCGGTGCCCATATCCCTAAACATAAGACGAATCTCGGTTTCGGCCTCCGGATGGTTGGCTATATAAGAGTAGCCCTGGCCTAGGAGATTATAAAGTTTCTCCCATTTGGCCAAAACTTCAGCCGAGAAGGCGTGTGCAGGAGGGGAAGCCATTGTTGTTGAAGCGGCTAAAAAAGAGTGGATGCAAAAGAGTGCTTAGAAGGTTGGAGATGAAGATATGAAAGCGATAATTGTCTCGGCGTTAAATCCTAATTTAAAGGGCAAGAAAAGCTATAGCAATAATTATTGTGGATGTCGAGTTAATTATCCGGGTAAAACTACAGACGTTTCATCCGTGAATCACGGATCTACCATCTCAAGCCTCACAAATCCGAAAAAAGTTACAAAAAGATTTGAGGACTCCACCATGTTGAAAACCGAGTGGGAGACAAGCATACTTTCCGAGAGAAGAAACAGCAATTCTTGCGGAGCCACGTTAGTTACTCGGGTAAAACTACGGGCGTTTCGTTCGTTGGATCCTGGATCTATCGTCAATCCGTGATCTCGAGCCTCACAAATCCGAAAAGTTACGAAAAGAGTTGAAGTCCCACTATGATTGAAAACCGAGTGGGAGACAAGCATGGTTATCAAGAAAAGAAAATCGGTGCGAGTGGATTCGGGGTCCCATCACGTTGAAAAAATAAGACAAAGCGGGAAACACGAAATCTTGGGAAAAACGTCGGCTTAGTGATTTTCATCCACGTTTAAAGGGAGGCTTTGGAACATACCCGATTACTCGAAAGAATTTGGAGAGAGTAAGCATACAGCGGAGAATAGAGTGAATAAAAGGCGGTAAGAAGTATTTCAATCCAACATGTTTAGAGGCCATCAGTACTTACCGGAGGCAACCAACCTAGACATCCGCGAAAGCAACTGCTGGATTTCGAGACCGGATCCAACGCTGAAAAACCCAACTCTCTTGGCAGTGAAATTCAAGATCTCGACAGCAACAACAATGGCAGCGGCAGCCGCAGCCAACCCTTAAAAGAAAATATCAAATCAAAGTGCTCGAAGCTGCCTTCAAGGAGTGCTCTTACGTGAATAAGAGACGCAAAAATGAATTGAGCCGGATGATAGGAATGGAGCCCTTGAAGGTCAAGTTTTGGTTTCAAAACAAGCGGACCCGATTGAAGGTTAAAAATGAAAGTCATGAACTTGCGTTTCGAGGGAAGAAAATGAAAAGCTTCGAGCGAGAGAACAAGAGGTATAGGGATGCCATTAACACCGCTGTTTGCCGTGTACGTAGCGGCCCCATCTCCTTTGGTGACATGTCCCTCGATGAGCCATATCTCGAGCATTGAAAATGCTCATTCACCGATTCATCACCCGAGCAAGTTCTCGTACAATCCGATTTCATTGGAGATACATCCCGGAAAGTCGGTCTTGCGAGAGGCGGAACCGATGCCCTTCGAGGGAAGAGACATGCATCACTACAATTGGAGTTTCCTTGATGTCACGGCCCTGACCAATTCAACGCCGATGGAACTCCGAATGTGTAGCCTACATGAAACTTTAGTTTTTTTTATTATGGGCTCTCAAAATATCTCTTTTTTGAGCATTACTAGCCACCCTCACGAATCCTCAAGAGAAGTAGTGACATATATGAATGAATGTACTGTTTGTTACAAGATCCCCATGTGAGACATTCTTCTTTTAATCCAGGGGCAAAGAACAGTATCTATCCACGAACATCATCATGTTTAAATGCGTGAATTCCTCGCCGATTTGACTAAGCATTGAAAGCCTTCACGTAAGTAAATGTGAAAAGATTTGAGGAGGGAAATGACTTGCCTCGTTCGTAGGAGGAACCGAAAAGATTTGAGGAGGGAAATAACTATCTCGTTCGTAGAGAAAGTGAAAAGATTTGAGGGCTCCTCCATGTCGGAAAAGTAAAAAAGAGAACGACTGGATTGAGCGAGAGGTAAGAGTTATTACGAAATGGATCCAAGGCACTAAGACCGAAAAGGAGAGAAAGGCTGCTCGCGAGACTAACAGATCAGAAAAAGTTTATAAAGAACTTGAAGTCTCCATGCACCTCCGAATTCGTCACGAAAGGCCATCATCGCTTTTGTGATTTTCTCGGCAATTTATCTTTGCAAGTCCAAAGAACATTTAAAGCCCAGTCTCTAGTCGAAACACCCATTTTTCGGTCTACATATGGAAGGTTTTGAAAGGAAAATAAGTATGCGTATATTCCAGGGCGGAAGTATGGGAAGCCTCCTATCCCGAGGATCTGCGAGTCATGGCCATTGATGGCAACCCCGTTTCCCTCTCGATCCTCGTTGCCATGCCGAGAAGGTGCATGTACGGGGTTTCGGCTTATGTGAAAGCAACGGAAGCTTTAGAGGAGCTAAGGCGTACAAATATGATTTTGACATCGTCGTCGCAGCCATGGTAGGGATCGATATGGACGGTCTCAATCTCTTAAAGATCATTGATTCCGAGTTGAATATACCGGTCATCATAACATCAAGAAGTGATGATCAACAGTTCATAACGAAGGCCATATTGCATGGTGCTCGGGACATCCTAGAGAAGCCGATCTGCGTTCAAGTGCTCCAAAACATTTGGCAAGATGCTGTAAGGAAGCAATTACTCGAACAAAAGAACTATGGCCAAACTTACTACGACGATTTTGTCGGAAAGAAAAGGCCCCTTTGGTCCGCCGAGCTTCATTCTATATTCATCGATGCAGTTCGACGGCTAGGAATCAATTCAACACGACCAATGGCTGTACTCAAAATGATGAATATAGACGGACTCACCCTACGAAGTGTCACAAATCACCTTCACGCATTTAGAGATAAGTCAAGAAGCATGATGTAGCTTGGAACCAAGGCGCCCGGAGCAAAGTTGACTGGAATATTAATCCCAGGAAAACCTACGGAGCAAAAAGTACCCGACCACTTCCCAATCAAGAATACGGCCATACCGACCTTCCGCTGGTGGTTCTAGCAACGGACCATTGATCATCCCTACGAGTTCCCGAGCGACGGCGGAGGCTCAAGCTCAAGGAGTCGGACCGCTCACGGCAAAAACAAAGTGAAAAATCTGTCGCCGGTGTTAGCAAGTAACAATGCCCAATTCGAGTATCAATTGCCCGAAAAATCAAAAGGTTACTTTGATGATGAGCTCACCGCCTTGGTCGCCCGGTTCGAGCCGAAAGACCTCCGAGTTGTAATCCGAAGCAAGTGATTATGGATCTTCAAACAACGATCGTTGGTGTATGATCCAAGAAAAAAATCAGCCAATCATTGGAATAGCTCGAAAAGAGGTGGAACCAATCTCGCATGAATACTCCTTTAATTCCATGTATAGTTCCCCTGCGTGGGATACTTTTACTTTCTAGTTGTCTAGAATTTGCCTAGAGCTAAAGGGCGAATTTTTCTCCTCTCTTATCAAATGCGTAAGTTCCTTATTAAGCTAGGCCTCGTAGCAAATCAATTTATGGACGACGCCCCGAACGCCCGAAAGAGAGATTCCGAATAGCCTTATTTGAGAGAATGCAAGTAAAAGACCAAGCGGGCTCAAAGATGGGTAACTCCGTATCGTCCCAATTGGCTCTCAGTCATTTCAAACTCTAAGTTAAGCTTATTTTATTCTCCACGGGAGATTGCCAACCGCTTTGAGAACAATATAACAAAAGCGAACCACACATGGACGCCAACAACACCGCAAAGATAGTGGTTGGGGGAATGACAGTGGTCCGAGGCGTCCCGGAGTCGATCCTGGGATTTGGCATCAATGTACAAAGATTAATAAAAACTTTTTGCTTCGCAGATCGAAGCTCACCTTGACGGTTATAGAACCTGGAGAGATGACATTCCGGACATACAATCCGATCCGGATGAATCGATCTTTTCAATTCAAAGTTCACGAGGAATACGTACATGAGTAAAGTGGTATCGTTTCAACTCTTTTAGAACATGAGGACGTACATTGATGCTTTCCCTTTTGATTTTTTACAGGGGTCACTACCGTCCAAACAGAGAAGTATCCATTCTCCATGAAAAATTAATGAAATGAGAAATTCTCGGAGCCTTTGACATTCTCATGTCTCGGCGGGACAATGAAGTTTTGCAACGCATTTGCATGAACAGGGGCAACTCACGATCCACGCCCCTAAGAAATTTTTTATGTACTTGCGAACTTTGTCCGCCAAGATAAAAAGTTGCTGCATACACTACATAGTTTGCGCATGATTGTTCCTCATGTTTAATATACCAACTCGAATAAGGAACACGAACTACATAAGATACATCGAATGTACGGAAGGGGGCATGACAGGATGATGAAAGGCAATCCTTTCCCAAACACGTCCAATTTTTTCAGGCGAGATGAACGGTGGCAAAATTCCGCATTCCCCGAGGTAAAAAGTTTTCTTGCGAAAGGTACGATAACCGAAGTGATGAAGGCATTCATTTCTCTACCCTAAACACTGCAAGTTATCCGTTGATCAACCCATTTGAGCGGAGATTTCACTTCCACGACCCGTTAAGAACCACCCCACATTGGGGCAAAACAGAGGTAATTCCATCAAGATCACGAGACAAATGGTTAGAAATCTTCTTGCTTGGACTAACATCAATCTTCGGGTGGTTCTTTGCATTGTACTTGCGCTTTAATTCAAGTGCCTTAGGGTGACGAAGAGCATTTCTTTTTCTATCCCACACATCCGTATCCATTTGCACAATCCATTTGAGCCTCGCAAATTCGTTTCTAAAAGCCCTTATTGGTGATCATTGTTGTCCCAAAGTAAATATGGTCTATCTTTGAGTAGAAGGACCTGAAAAGCTGGATCAATAGAAAATCTCCCAATGAACTCATCAAGATGCAATAGTAAATGAGAGTTGGGAGTAAAAAAAAAAAGGGAGAAGAAAGAGGAAAAGCTGATTCCACAAAAATTCCTAGGCATTTAAAAAGCAAAGTGCCTACCAAAAGCAAGGCCAATGCCCTTTCAATTCATTGTTCATTTGTAGAATATTTCGAACTTGAATGCACAATTTTCTTGTATATCCTAAAAGGGTTGAGAGAAAAATCTCCATGAAGTGTCAAATTGCAAATGCTATCTTGAGTTCATACCATCCTCGAGCAATGATGGTATCCTAGAAGGCCACGATCGGTGACAAGATTGTAATGATCACCAACAACAAGCCCATTCTCAAACATCTTCGAGCCAAAACGAACCCTTTCGTTTCTCGGTCCTCAAATCATTAGCTCCATTACAACCCTTTAAAAGCCTTTTTTGACTAGGGCACTTGAATTAATGTGGAGTTCAATGATTTTAAGCATCACTCGAAGAAGTTCGAGCAAGATTACTTCTCTCTCATTTTTGCGGGGTTCTTGACTTGTAAACCCGGAGAGATGACGAAAGAATTCATTTCAAGCAGCCTTGACTCAACTAGAGTCCCCTTTGTAAACCTTTGACCTAGCCCTCATTACGGTCCTAATCAAGACCTCCAGATCGGCTCGGTCGTATCAATTGCGAGATTACTCGGATCCTTATCGAATGCGATGATGGAAAGATTGAGTGATTTCTTTTGAATCCCGGCAGACAGAATAAATAACTTTTCTTGAGAGTGAGAGAAAACCCTTTCGGACCGAAGTCCCCCCATTCACTCACATTCGAGGTATTCATAATGTGATAACATCCCTGGACAGGATTGGTAATGCAAACTTGATAGAATGGTTATGCATAAACCATAGTATGAGTGATTGCATTATGCACATGTTATTTCTAATCATTGCAAGCTCGGTAGGATAGTTTTGCATGAACTCATTGTTGAATATGTTTGCGCATGTTACCTCGGACATTCTATGATGGGTAATACATTCCCAATGTTCGATGTCCCTCCCAAGGTCTCGAAATTCATCCAAGGATTATTGAATGAGCAAGTTCTCCTGGCAAATGCCTACCATGTACGATACGAGCGATCCGTTTCGTTCTTTGATTAATCGTTCGGAGAACCCGGGTAAGTTTTTCGAACCCATTTTCAAATTAACAACTCCTCCGATGATAGTTGTTACGACTCAATTCGTGCAATATGCCTCTCCCCGTCAGTCGTGTAGACATACGCACCGGCGATCTTGACATCTTATCAAATCATGACGACGTAGCTCTTATGATTTCGGTCTCGAATCACGAAGACATATGCACCGGTGATCTTGACCTTTAGTCGGCTCATAATGACATAGCTCTTATGATTCTCGGCTTCTTTTTCAAATCACGAAGACATAAGCACCCGTGATTTTGATCCAAACCAATTCATAACGACCTAGCTCTTACGATTTTGGTTCCCCTTTGTCGAATCGTGAAGACATATGCACCGGCGATTTTGACATTTAATCAACTCATAATGACATAGCTCTTATGATTCTCGGCTCCTTTATCAAATCACGAAGACATAAGCACCCGTGATTTTGATCCAAACCAAATCATAACGACGTAGCTCTTAAGATTTTGGTTCCCCTTTGTCGAATCGTAAAGACATATGCACCGGCGATTTTGACATTTAATCAACTCACAACGACGTAGCTCTTGTGAACTTGATTTCACTTCTTTCGACTCACAACGACGTCGCTCTTGTGATCCGAAAGGATACTCATATCTTGCTATTTGTCTCGCATTATGGAGAAGTTTCGATAACGAGATAGGCCGAATACCTTGAGGTCCTCGTGTTTGCAAGAAACTTGGAAATTAAGGGAATCACCAACTTATGAGGTATTTGGTAAAACAGGTATTCTCGTATGCGACCCATGTGCAGGTTTCTCTAACATGGAAAAGAGAAATTATGACACATGTTATTTACAGTTTGCATATCATGCATTACTTCATTACAAAAAATGGGACTAAAACTCCCGCCAAAAAAGTTCATCCATAATTTGCACCGTCAAAATTCAGGATTGAATTTCGTCTTTGAGCGGAACCTCTACGAGCCTCCACTCAAAGAGGGCAGCTGTTGACGCCTAAATTTCGACTAATTTATTACATAAAAATTAGAACCGATTTTAGTTCTAAACAAAAATCATCTCACATATTCATTTAGCATTGGCATATAATTTGAGCTTAATTTAACAGGGTCCTGGACTAGGCATGGGGTGGAAAAATGCACCAAGAAGATTTGAGCTTGAAAGAAATATTTTCTCGGGGATAGTATTGCAAATACTCGGAACTTCAGGGATCGTATTGCAAATACTTGAAACTTCGGGGACTGCATTGCAAATACCAAAAGAAGATGGGGAAAGAAAGATGGTGAAAGGAAGATGAAGAAGAGAAGATGAAAATGGAAGATGAAGAAAGGAAGATGAAGATGAAGAAGAGAAGATGAAAATGGAAGATGGAGAAATGAAGGTAAGAAGAGAAGATGAAGAAGAAGAAGAGAAGATGAAGATGGAGAAAAGAAGATGAAAATGGAAGGTGGGGAAATGAAGATGAAGAAAAGAAGATGAAGATGAAGAAAGGAAGATGAAAATGGAAGGTGAGGAAATGAAGATGAAGAATAAAGGATGAAGAACTTTGCCTATAAAAGAATAGGAGTTTTTTGGGGGGAGTGGAAGAGAATTAAGAGTTTTTTTGGGAGGAAAAGAGAATCGAGAGAGTTTTTTTTTTGGTGGAAGAGAAGAGAATTGAGAAAGTTCTTGAAAAAAAAATTTGAAAAGAGTTTTGAGAGGGTATGAGAGTTTTGAAGCCCGATACTACTATTGTCAATTTTTGCACCGATCAACACAAGCTCTTGGTCCATCCCCATCGTTCAAGCTCGCTGCAAAGAAAAGAAAGCTAAGTGATTCCCTAATTTCCTTTAATTTCGAATACAAATTAGTCCAGATTTTCTACACTAATTTCTCTCTACGTTTTTATGTTAAATAACACTGCATATCAACAATGAGACATTAATGGTACAAGAATAGAAGGAGAGCAAAAAGGGAAAAATATCAACGCCCGGATTGCGATAGTCTCATGAAATTCTAGCGAGATGAGAAAGAAGCGTGAAGGAGAGATAGAACCAAAACATTTCTCGGTCTAACGAGTCATCAAATCGGTCCAATGGTCAAGACAAGCCCGGAGCACAAGTTTGGTGCACGAATTTAAATTGGGGAGTAATCTTGAACCTATTTCATCCTAATTCCATATAATTTCTTTATTTCAAACAAATGTCAAGGGAAGAAAAACCCAAAAAAATTGATTCTTTGATCTTCAAGTAGAATTCATCAAATTTGTCAAATCCATTATTTTTTTTCATGAATTTTAAGGTACCGAAAGGGCATTAGTTGTAATTAATGTAACCAAGTCCCCGGACTCTTAATCTCCGGTTCGCGAAATAAGATAGTTTTCTCCCTGCTATTTTATTGAGGTTTCTAATCGACCTACCGAAAATGATTAGTGGCGACTCCAAATTCAAATTACATTGCATGTTAATCATTCGAACCTTAAGTTGCGATTTGGTATGGACTTGGGAGAGTCCGAGTTAGGTTAGTTAATTAATTAACCTGATAATCCATTAGCCCGGAAATGATAACTTGTTTTTTTTTTTAGGTCGCGACAGTTATCACTCTCAACGATAGGACCAATTCTTAGCTGCAATACTATATATTGAATCTTTCCAAAATATGCTCAACAAATGCCCTCCGAGATAAACATAATACGCGCAAGAACGATCCCCATAGATCTCAATGTCAAGGATAAAAGACCCCTCACGAAGATTCTTCATTTCAAATTCTTCGACGACATCCATTTTGTCTCATGTTTTGACCCAAGATCACTTCTCACAAGCAAGATATCGTCTACATAAAGTATCCAAAAATATATTTCCTCCCATCTTGCAAGTATATACACCGATACACATTATTCTCAACAAAATCGAATGAAGTGGAAACTTCAATTACCATTGTCCATAAGCTTGCTTGAGGCTACAAATTGACTTTTTTCATTCTACACACAAGTTTAACTAAATCACCTCACTGTAAATCCTTCGGATAGCACCATATAAACCTCCTCATCAAGGTCTCTATTTAGAAATGCAGGTTTAACATCCATCTAGTGAAACTCCATATCAAAATGAGCTATTAATGCCATGATCTCTCTAAAAGAACCTTCAAAAGAGATTGGGGAAAAAGTTACTTCATAATCTACTCATTTTCTCTAAGTGAAATCCTTGGCTACTAATGTGGCTTTAAACTTCTCAATCTTTCATTTAATGTCTCTTTAGTTTTGTACACTTATTTGCAATTGAAATGGGCTTGTAACCGTCATGCAATTCATCGATCGCATCTCGAATTTCATCGTATCCAACAACAAATCTAAGCGAGGATAAAAAAACAACATCGGATGAATCACTAGATCAACCATACAACCGATATCACAGCCATGATCTCCTAGATAAACTATATAGCTTGGTGGTATAGTTGATCATCTCTCGCTTGGTGGATCTTTTGGGTGGAGCCTACTTCAAGCTCATCCTACACCTAAGAAGCTCGAGGAACTTCATCCGAAGTTGCCTAAACAATATGATCCTAGACCTTAACGAGCTCAACATGTAATGTGGGATGCTCTATAATCGTCTATAGAGTAGAGAAAAAAGCATAGCGGTCCCTATTGTATCTGTTATCCTCAATAGTCAGAACTACCCTCTTCACCACATTAAAATGGCCTTGAGCCAAGTTTTGAGCATGATTGTTTGTGTATGTACATTGAATTAAATGCGAAGATATAAATTGGCTTGATTGTTTGGTGTGCTTGTATGGTCACATGAGGGTTAACCTTGATAAGCTCGTGCCGTGATGATCGCAATTACACGACTTATTAGATGCACGACATTTTGTGACGCCGGACTAATCCGATGCCGGTCGCACCTTATGATGGACCGACGCTCCTTACAAGAATGCCTATTTACCGTGTTGTGATGATCAAAATCACACGGCTTAATAGTCACCGTCGCCGAAGGCATAGAACGATGCCTAGTCATGCCAATAGAGCACCAACTGACTAGTGTGCCAGGCCTAATGGCCTCTAATAACTTAAACACATATGGTGCATTGCGTATGCAAGTTGTAATGAGTGTTCTAGTTATTTTCCTTGGTTATATGCAATTGATTGTATGTATATATATGTACTGTTCGTCGTGTGGACCGAGGTGGGGTAAGTTTGCATGTGATTGAGGATTCACCGTCATATTGTACTTGGTTATGTGGTAGTTATAGCGTGGCATGAATTGCACGCTATTGATCCGCCATCGATATTATCCTGCATGTTTAAGATGCCTTGAGCGAGTCCGTGTCCTACTCGGACTTAGGCGTTAACTCACGGAGATTTTATATCTCACCCCGTTGTTGTTAATCATTTTTCGTGCCCTAGCTATAAGAAGCCGGAAGTAACTTGTGACTTCTTTTTGAGTAGCATAGAGTAGTGTTAACCCCCAACCCTAAGTTGGTATTTTTTTTAGAATCAGAGAAAGTGGCCCTAAGGCAGGGCTTGTATACAAATATTTTTTCTGGGTTAACAAGATAATTAAATAAAAGAAATTTTCTATTATTGTCTAATGTGGTAGCCTACTATTCTCGTCCATGTGAATTTTATAACTGTATGGGAGTAGTACATTCTGCATGCGCTTTATTAAAAGATAAAAATAATGGGTCGATGACATGCATGGGACGTCGTCCTTTTTACCTGAGTTGTTTTTGTAGGGTTATTCCGGGCTCGGGGATCGTGGCTTGACAACCCCGGGCAAAGTGCTATCGAGCAAGGTTAGCCTGAACCATCCGGTCATGATCCGGAGCAATAAGGAGCGTTGAGTTTTTTAGATAATTACTAGGATTGAAACTCCGTGCATGTGATTGTTACTTAAAGTTTTAAGGCTGTACGCCTCAATTCTCCTTATATGTTGCTTTGGGGTGAGCAGGACCCCATAAGATACCAAGAAGATGAGCAATCGTAATACTAGAGCTCCTAGATATTGAAGCAACACAAGAAGACCCTCGAGTGGATGGACCGCTTCGGGTAATAAAAGCCTTAGGGAACATCGTTGGGCGAGGGGTGAGAAACCTAGAAGCTATGCTTCAACTGTCGCCTCCGCCGCTGCTCCGCCTGAAGACCCATTACTGGTAATGGGAATGGTGGCCAACCGATACACAAGTTGGTAAAGTAGTTTCGGAACTTAAACCACCGAAATTTTCTAGAATTGGTGATCCTAAGGCTGCCATCCTTTGGGTTAAGGAGTTGGAAAAGATTTTTGCTTTGTTAAGATGCATTGAGGAAGATAAGGTAACATTGGTACGTGTATCAATTGCAAGGAAATGCCAAAGACCTGGTAGGAAGCCTCTCGAGAACGGATCTTTCCAAAAGGTACGTCCTAGTGTGGGATGCCATCGTGGAAGCCTTTAATGGCAAGCACTTTTCCGATTGCCCCAAGGAACAGAAGATGAATGAGTTTATGCATCCGTGCTAAAACCGGATGTCGGTAAACCAAGATACAAAGCTAGGTTTATCGAATCTGTCGAGTTATGCACCTAGGATGGTTGAGGATCTAGTGGACAAGGCAAGAAGGTTCGAGATGGTTTAAAGCCGGAGTTTAAAGACAAGTTGGTGCCACTGAACTTGAAAGACTACAACGAAATGTATAAAAAAGGCTCAAGTGATTGAAAGAAATATGACCGAAAGGGCCACTTGCATTTGGATCGCAATAAATACCCTTTAGAAGAAGTGATAATTGGAATGGGAAAAGGCCGATGTATGAAGAAAAGAACCCTATTCGACCCTACCGAAGGAATGCTTTGTAGGGAAAACCGGCACTTAACATCGGTGGAGTATGTAGATGTATAGCGGAGGCATGAAAATGCTCCGTGTCCTTTTGGAGGAGGAGTTTATTTTGGTTTGTGGTCAAAGGGGCCACCTGGTGAAACACGCCTGCGAGAGACAAGCAGAGTATTGGTGCCGCCATAGCGAGGAGGACAACCGCAGAGGAACACTCTACGAGACAACCTAGATGGACCCCGCTAGAAAATAGTGGATTGTTTGCGAGAGAATGTCTCAATTATAAGCTAGTTATAGATAGTCGAAATGGGAAAAAAAGGCCCTATTGGTAGGTTTGACTTGTGATTCAAGTTTGTAATAAGATGATTGGTATTTATGCAATATATAAGTTTGAACTTGTATTGTATTCTAATGGTTTTAGTATCGATTCTAATTAGTGGGCTTGAGTAGTGTTATGATTGAGATTCGTAAGAAAATGAATAGACTTGAGGTTTGCAGAGTGAGTTAGGCTATTGAATTCTTACTAATGATGTGGTTGCTCGTGGTAATAGATTAGTTCGTTAAGGTAAGGAATGTCATAGAAGTGAGTGATGTATGATGAGTAGCAGTGACGATCATGCATTACACGTGTTTATTGCATTAGAGTTGGTTCTCAAAGTGAAAATTATTTTTGAAAATACATAGCATTGCATCTTGAGCAATGAATGAAAGGTGAAGAATGGATGATATAGTGGATTTACGAGATGCATCTATGAGTTACTAAGGTCGGTGATGACCCGGAATAAGCTTAAGATTGCAAGATGTACAATTAAGGAAAATAAAGTGATCAAAGTGCGCAATGGAAGCATGGTGGATAGAATGACGAAATCGACATAGTTTATTGTTGTCTAAAAGGAAAATTCATGCACTAGTGGACATTTTGTATCCGGTAGGAGAAATAATAACAGCTTATGCCACTAGTTAATTAAAAAGTTGTTGATCGCTAAGTAAAAATGACTAATTTCTGAGGTTAATTGTGGTTATAGTAGGGTAATCGACAATTGAATTGGAAAGCAAGTTCCGATGGTGATAGTTTATGTGTGAATCGTTGGAGTCGACGAGTTGGCCTACTTAGACCCATTGTGGATATAGAATTGTGGGATTGAAATTTGAGGATCATAAGGCTTGAATATGGCTTGTATATGATGGTCGACTTGTGATTTTATTATGCAAAGATGAGGTAAGGAATAATGTGGAATGATTAGTATATGACGAGAAGCAAGGACGTTATGAGGCACAAGCATCTTTATCTTTTGAGGTTGAATAGTTGAGTAATTTCGAGGACAAAATTTCCTAAGGAGGAGAGAATTGTGATGTCCTGAAATTTTGAAGTCTCGTAGGAAAATTTATAAATTTCAGTGTGAAAAATAAATTTGAATTTTGAGGATTTAATAATCGATGATTGGCTATTCCGGGCGTTTGTAAAAAAAAAGTCAAGTTTGAATCATACAACTTTAACTAGTTTTACCGAGAATTATTGCATGCAAATTTAACTTTGATCGAACTCTAAATGCGAAAATATCGGTTTTACCCCGGTCGATTGAGTCAAATGACCACCGGTACCCATTTTGCCAATTTATTAAAATGCCCTTCGATTTTGATTCTTATAAAATAAAAGTTTCAAATTTTTGTGGGCCCCATTAATCTCTACTAGCTGTCCCACGTCACCTCATTCCTCCCCCTCTTTTCTGGTGATGTCATTGCTAACATCACCATCCCCACTTCGCCAAGTTTCCCCCTCTCCACGTAACTTCTTCCCTATCTCCTTTATCTCTTCTCTCTCTCTCCCTCTTTATCAAACCCCACTCCCCACAACGATTCGACCCCACCTCTCTCTCCTCCCTCCTTCGTTCTTCGTCTTCTTCATTCTCCTTCTTCGTTCTTTATGTTTTGTTTCCGTAGAGCTAAGTGATATCCAGCCACGATCACTTGCACCACCACGTCCAACCGACTCCGTCGAGCTCGCCACCGTACCATTTCGGTCGTCACAAGACCAACAACTCGCGGCTATCCCGACCCGAACTCCACGAACCCGTGGTCTACCTCCTCTGCCCTCTTCATCACTAGCTGCCATCAAGCCGCATAATCGCCGTCATCTCCAAAAGCCGACCTACCCACCGTCGCCCACCCATGACCTAGATCCAATGAGCCCAGCCCCTAATATGCTATCTTGGCCGCCGCCCAACATCTAGCCAAGATAGTCGCGATAACCCCCAAAACCCGAGACCCACATTACCCGAGTCAAGCTCTCTTCGACGCCCGGCCTCCTCGCCCGACTCGCGATCCGAAGCCATCAAATCGACGCCACTCGAGCCACCCCCGACCTCACATCTCTCGGCCGTGAACCGGCCGTGTCCGATTATAACCCTGTTAGTGTGCTCGTGAGCCTGGTTCATGTGCCCATGAGCCTAGGCCGTGAACCAAAAAAGTGTACCCGTGAGCCTAGCCCGTGTGCTGGACCGTGGGCAAGTGCCCGAGAATTTGAGCACACATGATTGAGTTTCTAAGCCCGCGATCCAGTTGAATCCAAATCGCGCCCGTGTCATATCCTAAGCTCGTGCCCGAGGATTTTCAAGGATCGTCGTCATATTCACCTCGCGCCGTCGATAGTAAGCTAACCCCTAAACTCTAAATAGGGCATTAACTGTGTTTGAGGATTAGAAATAATTGTTATAAATTGCTATTTCAATTAATTGTTCGGTCTTGGATCTAATTATTTAAATTGTAATCGACTATTTTCCTAAACTCGGGTCAATTAAATACTTGTGGTGACATATAATCGAAGCTCGGATTAATTAACTGAAATGGAATAATTAATTAAAGCCATATCAATTAATTAAATATGGCCTAGATAAATAATTAATTACTAATTAATTATTAGATGATTATTATTAGGTAATTACTACATTAGTATTGGATGAATATTAGTGGGTGATTGCCTCGATAACCGTGGAGTTACATGGCCTTAAGCCAAGTTTTGAGCATTAAAATGGCCTTGAGCCAAGTTTTGAGCACGACTATTTGTTTATGTGCATTGAATTAAATGCAAAGATATATATACCGGCTTGATTGTTTAGTGTGTTTGTGTGGTCACATGAGGGTTAACTTGATAAGCTAATGCCGTAACGATCGGAATCACGCAACTTATTAGATGCACGATAGTTCGTGATGCCGGACTAATAAAATGTCGGTCATAGCTTGTGACGGATCGATGCTCCCTTATAGGAATGCCTGTTAGCCATGCCGTGACGATCGAAATCACATAGCTTGACGGTAGCCGTTGTCGAAAGAATGGGATGATACCCGGTCATGCCAATAGAGCACCATCTCGACTAGTGTGCCGGGCACCAACCGACTAGTGTACCTGTGCCTAATGGCCTCTAATAACCGGAACACGTATAGTGCATTGCGCATGCAAGTTGTGATGAATGTTCTAGTTATTTGAAATGAGCTTGACTTCTTTTTGAGTAGCATGGAGTAGTGTTAAGCCTCAATCCTAAGCTCACAGTTTTTGTCATACCGCTGGTTTTCTTTGACGAACCGGTCAAACTGTCTCTTCCTTCGACATTTTTTTCCTTCGGCATTTTTCTTCTATGATGAGCGGCTTTTTCAAGTTCTTTTCAACTTCTTCTGCGATTTCTTTTGGAATAGAGGCTAGGAATACGGCTTTAGATTAATGTCTGCGCCGAGATGATAAAAGAGTATGATCATCTCTTTGAAATGTCCGTCTTGATCTTTTCGAAAGTGGAGTAGCATTTTTTTTAAAGAACTCTTTTCTCTTGAGCTCTTTTTCACTTCCTGGCTGGCCAATGAAGTAGAGATGAATAACCTAAATAGCTTGGTTGAAGGTCATCAATAACAAGGAGATTTGGTCTTATTCTAAAATGGAGACCCACTAGTCTTTCAATGTTCCGGTAAACTTGCTTGTGAACTCAAGAAGGACTTCAAAAGTGTTGTGTTCACTCAAGTTTCGACAATCAACCAAGTATGAAATTCTTAGAGTCTTTCAAGCCAACGTTGATAAGGAATATCATCAAAGGAGAAATAAGCTTTGGATGAGGATGATGATGGAGTAGAAGAAGCTGGAGGAGCAAGATTAACAAATTCCACATCGTCTTCTGGTTCTTCTTCTTTGACTACCGGTTCTCGCCATCATGGTAGCAGGAGTGAATTTTGAAAGTTGGTTTTCGGATTCGGATGACATAGAAGTAGTTTCGAAAGAAGGGACCGACGATGATGATTATGTTTCTTTATCATCTTCTTTGGTTGGATCTTTTATGGGATCAACAATTGAAATGGTCGGAAATTGGTTTCTAAGAAAGTTTCAATGGGGTTAGAAACCATGTAAGAGTGGGTTCTCCGAGAAGGAGAATTAGGTGGAGATTGGTCCGGTGGTTTTAGTGGTGCTTGAAAGAGCTGGGATTGGAACTTTCTCTTTTGCTCAAGCTTCTGCCTTTTTAATTTCTTGAAAACGACCTTTGAGGGCTTTCAAGACCTTTGAGGGCTAGGACATTTGTCCTAGGTTCGGGAGGAAGTGTTTCAAGAGTTGCTCTAAAGGCGGATGAAGGAGTTTGGTTGGAAGCTTGTGATTCTTTGAGTAGCTGAAGGAACAAATGAAGGAAACGAAGGAGTCAGGGTTGAAGATGGTTGTAAAAATGATTGTTTATCTAATCGAGCCTTTTGATCCTCAAGAAGCTTGATTTGCCTCTTAAGTTTCTCAATTTGTGGGGTTTGATCTTCAAGATAATAATCTTTGAACTTGTTTGGTTCTCTAACATGTAGAGTCTTTTTTGAAAATCTTCAAGCATCTTTCGAATTTGAGTAGAGGATTGATCAACCCTATCAACTTGAGAAAATACCCTATCAAGGGCTACATTCCTGGGCCAGGGCATTCTCGGTTGCCAATTTAGAACGGCTTCGTAGGGGTTGGACCCTTTCGTCTACCATGAGCATCAACATCATGTAGAGCGGGCACCTTAGGTGTATGGTAGTACTTTTGATGAGGGTCTGAAAATTTTTTCAACGGAGGGAACTAGAGTCCGGAAGAGTGAGATTCAGCTCTAGGCTAAAGATGGGGAAAGTCCTTCGGTTCGAACATGCAGATGCTAGGCAAAAACGAGAGGTGGTTCGACGGTGGGAACACAAGTGTATGGTCCTAGTAATTTTATGGGACAAGATGGATTCTTTTTAACCTATTTCTAGATTGGCTTGTAGAATGTCATCGTAACGGGGTTTTTAGGTAGTGGAGGAGGTGTCTTTGGTTCATTTGGTTTGCGGGGAGATAGCACGGAAATCGAGGTCTTTGGAGGAGTGCCATATTGAACAAGGTACTGCCATCGTCCACTATCTTCACCAAGAGGTCGAACAAGTAGGGTCACCGTCAAGGTATCTTTGGTACAGGAGTCTTTCCTCTTGTTGGAAGAAGGCCTATCATCTTTTTCTTCTTTGTAGGTACAAGAAGAGCATTGCAATCGGGATCCCAAAAACAATGTCCTGAAGGGTCTTTAAAATAATAGATCGGCTGTCCATTAGAATTAAAAGACTGGACAAATTGTTTAAGATCTAGATCTTCCATGCTTACTTGCTTCAATGGGACAAGGTGTGAAGCAGAGGATGGTAGGAAATGATGGAAAAGCAGATAGAGAGTCTTCTTTTTCTTTAGCAAATTTGATGGTGATAGAACCGTCTTTCTTCTTTGTAAATCGAAGTTCGAAGACCGAATAGGACGGGTAATTTGGTGGAGCTTTTCATAGTTAGTTACCCAACTATCGGGAAGAAGCTTGATAAGTTGGTCTCGAGGAATCTGTCTTGGCACATGAATAAAAGAAGTTTGGTCATAGTCCATGGAGATGATAATGGCATCATCTCGAAGTAGGTAAGTTCAAACCAATAGCATGGTTTTGAACTCTATAGACCATCCGACAATGAAGGGTGGCAGCCAAAGAATTTGGAGTCTAGGGAGCTCCAAGTAATTTGTAACTGGACTTTCGTAGCCGACAATAATCCTAGATTAGCGAGTGCCATGTTAAAATTTGGAAACAGAGTAACAAATATTGTTCCTATGTTCAAAGTAGTTTGAATGGTGCCAATACACGCATGTTGGTAGTCTAAGAATCGGTATCCAAAAGAGCAATTCCGCAACACTTGGTAAGCCTTTACGACCATGAAACGAAAGAGCTAGTCCGATGGCTCCAAAATGAAGATGTGTGAATCATTGCCGGATCCTTTGGAATAGGAAATCTGGAGAGTCACAAATTGTTCTTGTTGAGTTGCAAGCATATGATGCTGATCAAACTTTGAGGATTGGACATATTCCTTCACGGATCGAGGAGTATGCCGAATAAGGTGCTTTATGGATCTAATGGGTGAGAAAGAAGATGGTTTAGTGAAGGCTGAATATGGATTTATGAGTGGTAACTGGGTTTTCGAGATATTACTATCTTCCGAGAAGGCAATCTCATAAAGATAGTCAATCTTTAAAGCAAATGGATTTTCGTAGTTCGGGAGAAGGAGCAAGAGAAAGTTGAGAGATGTGTTGTATGGGAACAACGATGCTTTCGGATGGAGATGCCATTATAAGAAGTTTCTATTCATCACCGACCTTAATTCAAAATAGTAATATTCGTCTATTTTTAACGATATTGGCTCGAGAAAATCAAATTTGCCAAGAATTGCAATGACCTATCCTGTTCGGGTCATAAGAAGAAAGTCTATTTCAATAAATTCTCTTTTGTCAAAAGACCAAAATGCAAGAGCAAAGGCAAATGGAAATTTACGTGGAAGAAATCCCGGCGTCATTCCTCCATGGCAAAGAAAAAGTCTAAGTCGGACAGATGTTATATACGTAACAAGAAAGGCCACTTCGCCAAAAATTGCCCTCAAGCAAAGAAACAATGAAGTTACATGATCCAAATGATCTCGCAAAGCACCGGCATTTCTCTCGGTGATGAAGACATTGAATCTGTCTTCTCCATAGAAAACAATCCTTCATCAAATACACTTTGTGCCATCAAGGCATATTCTTCGACTCAAAGTCGATTCCCCTCCACGAGACATCTTCTCCTTCTTCCCCATGACGGACTCCTTCTGAATTCATTCACCCACTTTCCATCCTCCATATTTCCCAATACGATATACTTACATCCGAAAGTAACAAACCTTTCCAAGTAATTGCTCTCATTGATACCGGTGCAACAGCATCTCTCATGGACATCAAAATACTCCCAAGCCAATTTTGGATGCCTTATACAAGGTATTTCCAATTTGCCTCAAGAGAGACTTTCTCCACAAAATTGCGCACCAAACCACTTACAATCCAGATTTTCCCCGAATGTTCAATTACCACAAAAATTCAGGGTGTCCATCTCATGACAAAGACCTTATCATTGGTTGGGATGTTTTAACTCAACTACTTGTCACACCTCGGGCCCGATTAGGCACGTGAGCATCCTCGCTACACTAAAAGTACACTCGCTCGTAAGCTAACCTAGGATCTCGACGGCGTTGGAACGAGCTAGAACAAATGATAAGGCGAAAGCACACATCTCCGAACATACATAAATTATACAACTAACATTAGAACAACACAATACAAATATACTTATATTATATTTTACAAGTTGAATACAAAATACGTTCTTAATACAACAATGATACGTAAACGTAGTTCGACGAGAAAGTAAGTACTAAAAGACAAACCCAAGGACGGGCGGTAGACACCATGACCTTCGACTTCATACATTAAAAGTGGACCTCAAGCACTGCATACTAATACATATAAACAGTGTAGAAGGAACATAGGCTAAAGGCTGGGGTAGGGTTAATCACTAGAGTCGACGGACTCCTCCGCATCCTCCTCCGGGTAGATCTCCATGTCGAAATGGGTACGTCGGCTACCTCCACCTGGTCGTCCTCATCCATTATAATAATAACCTCCTCCTCTAGATCGGGCTAGGGATCGGGAAGTCGGGCTCGGGGCGATTGGATCGGGTATAGGAGCGGGGTTATCGGGATCTCCCTCTAATGGTCCAACGAAAGCCCAAGGGGTTAACTCACCGGGCGGTATCTCTAAGGGTTTAAATAGACCAAAACGCCTACCATTTTCCTCAACATACCAGGTCTTGAACCAATGGGGCACCCTATACCCCTCCCTCATCAACCCATACAGTGCTACCGTACCGCATCCAGGTTTTAATTGGTCCTACGGGAAGTTAACCACATGGGTATCTATGTCATTGGGTAGTCCAAAATATCGTGCCAGCATCTTCGGGATGTGGGATCCGAAAGTTTACCCCACGGGTCGGGATAAATAGTTCGGGTAAGTCAAACTACCCCTAGTTTGGGTTACAAGTACCATAAAATATTGGCAATAAACAAACATGTGAAAAGAATTTTGAGCGATAAATCCAATGAACCAAAATAAGAATCGATCAAATTCACATAGACCAACCACAATGGGAAAATCCACATCGGTAGGTAAATCACAGGCGGAATAGATACGGGGTAGAGCATGGTAGTAATCAAACGACCGAACAAACGGCGACAAACTCGATTGCTAGTAGTCTTTTCGTAACTTTTCCATTTATTAGACTAGGGATCCCAACAAGCTAGTCTCTTTGGCGAGGTCTCGATGACGTATGTCTACAGGCATGCTATCCTCATCTACTCGTATATCGGTTCAGCGAGAGGCCCTAGACCTTCTTTCCGTACTCCAATCACCACCTCGAGCCTCCACTAGCCATTAACAAAATTTCACTTGATTAAAAAGGACAACCTCGCCCTTGACATAGTTTTCGGTCACTTTCTTGATCGATCACCGGGTGACTATTGAAACAGTCCAATTCACCATGACATCCAAGTATTTCACTTCAAACAACATTTAGTAACTCAAGATCTCAAGCGACTAGGTATGTCATTATTCAAGTCTCAACCGTTTAATCACATTTCGAGCATTCTCGGACCCGACATAGTTGGCCCAATATACCATGCACAAATAATGCCATAAAAACATGTATAAACTCATTTTCTTGCGAAATCGAGCACAAGGCAAACAAAGTATGTATTATCCATGCAAGAACCAAACCTACACAGCCACGGGGAACAATTTCATGCTCATTTAAGGCGAAACCTCACGCCACCAGCAAGCAATTATGAACACAACTCAAGATAATAAGTGATATCTACCACTTTACACAATGAGATCACTCAACTCATGCACTTTAGCTTCCCGACAAACTAGTCAAGGGTTAGAACGACTTACTTAGGCCTCTAAATGACTCAAAAACACCACTCAAGGTCAGCAAATTCACCGCACGGCTCACGAACTCTAATTGGCTGAAATTAGCTGCCCTTGGTGGTGTTTTTAAGAGGACTCATGAAGGCGGTGTTTGGTCACAACGACGTCGGATGAGGTTTGCCCGTTCAGACGCTTTAGGGCGGGGTTATGGAGACCTACTTCTCGTCTATGCATGGGTCCAGTTGATTTAGGAGGTGATCCAGATATGCCGGAAAGAGGAGAGAGATGAAGAAAATGGCAATGGTTTGAGGTTAAACCGACGTCGGATGAGGGAGTCAAAGATGGCGGGCGGGGGTGAGCATGTGGAGAAGTGGGAGGCCGAGAGGGAGAGAGAGAGATGAAGAGAGTGAGTGAATGAGAGAGTGGATAGTTCAAATGAAGAGGAGAAAGAGGGGGTGGAGTGTTTGGCTAGTAGAGATGATGGATATGATGGGAGTAGGTGGCCCACTTTGTACTTGTGAAGGATAGTTGACAAGAGAGGATGATGGTTGTCAATCAAGCCTATCAATGTCTTGTCTTCTTTCTCTTCAATTTGGGCTGACCAAGGGAGAGTTAAATGTCCATCTCGCTCTTCCCAAGTCCAAATGGGTGTAAAAAATCTCAAGGGCAAAAAGGTCATTTTCCTGTGCGGTCCAATTTCCACTTTCTAATTCTTATGGAGCGCTATCCAATCTTTACTGTCTTCGATGAAACGTTGTCCAATTTATTAGTATTGGAATGCTCAAATGTCCCGGTCTCTAGTTTCGAAGTCTACTTCGCTCAAAATCGACCGATTGGAAATTCAAGACATCTCGGGTGACGGGCGGCTCTTAGGAGTTACACGTATCAACCCGTGATTTATGTCACGTTTAAGAATTATTCGAACCATGGCGACCTTGGTTGTCATGTAATTGTAAGGGTAATTGCTAGTCCTGGATGGACGCGATCGTTAGAAATCAATTTAGGGTCATTTGCAAATCGCGCTATGGTCCGTGAGGTATCACCCGAGATCCAATTGCATGACACTAGCAAATTGTTACGATGCGATCTTAAATCGGCAAGTGATGGTTCAAAATATACCCTCGACAATCCTTATGGTCGTGGTGGTACTCCATGGTCGAGTTCTTTAGTCCACGTACTTAAATCCTAGTTCCCCTTTGGTCGGTCGACTCTAGAGAGATTAATTTCGAGCGAGATTATTGAAATACATTGGTACTCATTTTATTCATTCATAGACTTCGAAATGGGGTCGAAATTCGAGAATGTCACAATTCTTCCCCTTATAGAAATTTCATCCTCGAAATTTACAAGACTTTAACTTCTCAAATAGATAGGTGTATTGACGCCTCATTGCTTTCTCGCTCTCCCAAGTAGCTCCTTCCGTTCCGTGATGCTCCTAGATCACCTTTACTAGTGAGATTGTTTTGTTCCTCGGGACTTGCTCCTTTTTGTCCTTCTATTCTAACTGATCTTCCACATACGTCACTCGGTCGTCCACTTTTATAGCTTCATAGTCCAATACATGAGTTGGGTCTAGTTCGTACTTCCTCAGCATTGACACATGAAAGACATTGTGGACCTAAGATAGGTTTGGCGGCAAGGCAAGTCGATAGGCCAAGGTTCCAATTCGCTCTAGTATCTCAAAAGGACCCACAAATCTCGGGCCCAACTTTCCTTTCTTTCCAAACCGAGATAATCCTCGCATCGGCGATACTTTAAGGAAGACATGGTCTCCCACTTGGAATTTCAAAGGTCTGCGCCGCTTGTCGGCGTAGCTTTTTTGGCGGCGTGAGCCGTCTTAAGCCTTTCCCTAATGACCTTTTTGCCTCAACGGACTGTTCTACTAACTCCGGGCCCGTTATGCTTCTCTCGCCAACCTCATCCCAACATATCGGGGTTCTCGCAAGCTCTACCATACAATGCTTTAAACGGTGCCATTCCGATGCTCTATTGATAGCTGTTATTGTAGGCGAACTCCACCGGTGTAATTGTTCTTCCCAACCTCCTTTGAAATCTATGACACATGCTCGTAACATATCTTACCAGTGTCTGAATCGTCCTCTTAGATTGCCCATCCGTCCGAGGGTGGTAAGCGGTAATGTATCTGCAGTTTCGTCCCCATTGCCTCCGATAGGATTTTCCAAAATGACGCGGTGAACTTGGGGTCTCTATCCAACGTAATCATCACGGGAACTCCATGCGGTCGGACTATTTGCCGCATATACAGCTCGGCGTATCTATCCATGGCGAAATCCTTTCGCACTTTGCTAGGAAATGTGCAGATTTGGTCAACATGTCCACTATAACCCAAATAGAGTCATGACCCCTTTGACTCCTTGGCAAGCCCATCACAAAATCTGTCGTGACATGTTCCCATTTCCATTAGGGAATCTCTAAGGGTTGCAGCATTTCACCGGGCTTACAATGCTGTGCCTTTACTTGCCGACACATTAAGCATTTAGCTACATGCCTCGCCACATCGCCCTTCATCCCATTGCACCAATAATGTTGTCGCAGATTCTAGTACATCTTCGTACTACTAGGGTGGATCTTGTAGTTACTCCTATGGGCCTTTGACAAAATCTTTTCCGTAAGTTCCCCGTCATTGGGCACGCATAATCGTCCTCCGAACTTCAGCATTCCATCCTTAGAAACTTGGAATTCAGCTCTCCTTCTATCGCCTCCGTTTCCACTATCTTCCGAAGGTAAGTGTTCGCGGATTGTAAAACCTTGATTCCGTCCCGAAATTCTAGCTCAACTCTCAACGTCGCCACCAAACTAGATAGCCGACAAACTTCAAATTTAAACTCAGAATCCCTCAAATCCTCCAAATGCATCCATCCCTTAACTAACAAAAGCGCGACGCTTGATTTCCTGCTCGGGGCATCTGCTACCTTATTTGCCCTTCTAGGGTGGTACGAGAATCTCACAATCGAAATCCTTTAGTAGTTCCATCCATCTACGCTGCCTCATGTTTAATTCATTACGGGAAAACAAGTACTTTAAGCTTTGGTGGTCCGTGTAAATTTGGAACCTTTCACCACACAAATAATGCCTCCAAATCTTCAACGCAAAAAATGATGGCTACCAACTCTAAGTCATGCGTTGGATAGTTCATCTCATGAGGTCTCAATTGTCGCGAGGCGTACGCAACTACCTTCCCGTGTTGCATTAGCACACAACCTAATCCTTTCGAGAGACGCATCGTTGTATATCTCGTAGCCTCCCGGTCCAGAAAGAATGGTTAAGATAAGTGCGGTTGTCAATCTGTGTTTCAATTCCTGAAAACACCTCTCGCATTTATCTGTCCATTCGAACTTAGTCTCCTTCTTGGTCAATCTCATCAACGGAATCGCTATCGACGAGAATTTCTCCACAAACCTTTGATAATAACCAGCCAATCCCAAGAAAATTCTTACTTCGATTATTAACGTGGGCCTTGGCCATTTCACAACCGCCTCAATCTTAGCGGGGTCAACGGAAATTCCTCCTCCGGAAACTATGTGTCCAAGAAATGCTACCTTTTCCAATCAAAACTCGCACTTGCTGAACTTAGCATATAGCGAGTGACCCCTCGAGTCTACGTAGCACAATCTTTAAGTGCACTTCATGATCCTCTTTACTCCTCGAATAGATCAAAATGTTATCAATGAACATGATGACAAACTGATCTAAATATTCCTTAAACACACGATGCATCAAGTCCATGAATGCAGTAGGGGCATTGGTTAATCCAAAAGGCATAACCGTGAACTCGTAATGTCCATACCTTGTCCTAAAGGCGTCTTAGGGATATCCTCCCTTTTTATCTTTAATCTGGTGATACCCCTTCCTCAAATCGATTTTTGAAAAGGCGACGTGCCTTGCAACCGATCGAACGAATCATCAATCCTTGGTAGTGGGTATTTATTCTTAATAGTCACCTGGTTTAATTGCCTATAATCGATACACAATCTCAATGATCCATCCTTCTTTCTTACGAACAACACTTGGTGCTCCCCAATGTGACACACTTGGACGTATAAATCCTTTTGCCTAACAACTCCTACATCTGCACCTTTAATTCTTTTAGCTCGGATATCGACATCCTATACGGGGCCTTCGAGATCGGTTCCGCCCCATTAATCAACTCAATAGAAAATTCCGTTTCTCTTTCGGGTGGTAAACCTAGTAGGTCCTGGGGAAAAACATCAGGAAACTCTTGTACAATAGGTATATCTTCAAACTTTGGCTCTTCTATTGTCGAATCCATAACGACTGACCGGATAAGCTTCACAACCTTCATCAATTAACTTTGTCACTTCCAATGACGATACTAAAGGGATCGAAGTTCCTCCTCGACTCCCTACAAACTTGAACCTATGACGACCAACTGGATTAAATTGAATCGTCCTACTACCACGATCAACCACAGCTCCTAGCTTTCCTAGCCAATCCATTCCAATTATCACATCGAAATCATACATCGGAAGCACAGCCAAATCTATTTTGTCCTCTCTACCATTAATCACTATCTTGCGGTTTTGCACACCCTAGTGTAACTAACACACCATCCCTTAAAGGCGTTACCACATGCAAAACTACTTCTAATGGCCTTAAACTTAAGCTGACCAATTCAGAAATTGGGTTAAATAAACGAATGCGAAGCTCCAAGGTCAAACAAGGCATATGCAGCATGATCACGGAGAGAAACCGTACACTGTGACCACGCCAAGCGTGTTCTCGGCATCCTCCCTCGTCACCGCATAAATCCTTCCTTGCGCTGGCGGTCTGTTCACATTTGCTTGCGGCGCAACTCCCATTTGCGGCCCCCTTAAGGCCTTAATCCTTGGGGTTAATTCCCTAGGGCTTTATCCGGACAATTCTTCATTTAATGGCCATGTTGACCACACTTGAAACAAGCACTGGTTGCAACGAGCACGGTCCACTCTCATGCCTTCTCCCGCATATGCGACAACTCCACTTACTTTGATGGGCGGGCTTTCCAATGTTCCTTCTCACCGGAGGGACAAATCGTCTATTGTTCGCCATCCGTCCCTTGCCTTGGTTCCGATTGTCCCTAGGCGGGTTAAACCGTTGCAAAGGAGTAAACCTTCTCCCTGTCTCTCATGTCTTACTCAATCATCGACCTCGAACATACATCTCTTCATAGGTGTTCGGATTCAAAGCTATCAACTCGGCTACGAAGCTCGGTTGTAACCCATCCCGAAACCTCATAGCCTTGTCTTCCAGGTTCTCAACCATCCTCGGGGCATACCTAGCCAACCTTGTGAATTCTACCTCATATTGCTCTATCGTCATGTTCCCTTGACGGAGATCCTGAAACTCTCTCATTTTGCATTCTTGAGCAGCCACAAAGAAATACTTATTGTTAAACACTTGGGCAAAGGTAGAGTTCACGTTTGTCCCACATCTTCTAGGAACACTATGCTACTCGTGGCCATCCACCAATCATGAGCCGTATCTTGCACCGATACGTGGCTAGGGTTACATTTTCAGCCTCAAGTATAACATATAACCCTAAAACACTTCTCCATTTCAGCGATCCACCTAGATGCCAACTCGGGGTCACTTTTCCCGTTAAATCTGGACGGCTTCAATTTGATGAACCTCTCGATCAACCGACCTGGAGCTTGAGCTTGCATTTTCCCGACCGGGCACGTTTTCGCCCATATGACCTAGATTATTCCCTTGATTCCCCAAGGCAAAGCATGAGCAGCAAGCTGCGGCCTGGGCGGCCTGGGCGCAGTAGTAGCCCTTTTCCTCGGCTTGACTTGCTGTTGAGGCGGCTCTTTCCTAGGCTTGCCTGTTTAGTAACTCTCCATTTTGCTCCAAAGCTTTGAGCACACCCTCCACTCTTGGATCTTCCACCCGTGGTGCACTTGACTTAGACGCTCATCGGGTTCCTCTACCACGGTTACTCATTGTTAAACACACCGGGTTCCTGGGCAACTACAACTCCGGTTAGGAATTAGGGATCTAAGCCAACTCTTCGAGGTTAAGCCAACTAGCTACCCAACTAAGCAATTAGAACAACGACGGACCAACAGCGGCGCATATATTCAAACTCGAACACACACCACATTAACTAGTCCTTTGCATACCAAGCAACCAATTAGCAATTCATCAAATTTCAATTCATACCTCCGGTCCCGCCGCATCTGCAGCTTAGCAATATCACCCAAACAGTTCAACTTGATTCACGCAATGGAATTATGCCACTTGTTGAGTACAACCAACGTAATGCCAAACACACACGCCAATTCGAATGCCATGCACTACGCGCCTATGACACCTATTTACCTAAGGGTATCGGTCTCTATCGTTCTAATATCGGTCCACCTTATTACTCCAAGCCTTAACCTCATGGATTGAGCTGACCTCACTTTGATACCATTCTAACCAAGATGTCACACCCCGGGTCCCGATCGGGCACGTAAGCATCCTCGCTACACTAAAAGTTCGCTCGTTCGTAAGCTAACCTAGGATCTCGACGGGCGTTGGAACGAGCTAGAACAAATGATAAGGCGAAAGCACACATCTCCAAACGTACATAAATTATACAACCGACATTAGAACAACACAATACAAACTTACTTATATTACAATTTACAAGTTGAATACAAAATACGTACTTAATACAACAATGATACGTAAACGTAGTTCGACGAAAAAGTAAATCTTGAAAGACAGACCCAAGGACGGCTGGTATATATCACGGCCTTCGACTTCATACATCAAAAGTGGACCTCAAGCACTACATACTAATACATATAAACGGGTACAAAAGGAACATAAACCAAAGCCCGGGAAGGGTCAATCTTCGGAGTTAACGGACTCCTCCGCATCCTCCTACGGGTAGATCTCCATGTTAGAAATGGGTACGTCGGCCACCTCCACCTAGTCGTCCTCATCCACTATAATAATAACCTCCTCCTCTGGCTCGGGCTAGGGATCGGGGAAGTCGGGCTCGGGGCGATTGGATCGGGTATAGGAGCGGGGCCATTAAGATCTCCCTCTAATGGTCCAAGCAAAAGCCCAAGGGGGTAACTCACCTAGGGCGGTATCTCCGAGGGTTTAAATGGACCAAAACGCCTACCATTTTCCTCAACATACCAAGTCTCGAACTAATGGGGCACCCTATGTCCCCTCCCTCGTCAACCCATACAGTGCTACCGTACCGCATCCAGGTCTTAATTGGTCCTACGGGAAGTTAACCACATGGGTATCTATGTCCTTGGGTAGTCCAAAGCGTCGTGTCGGCATCTTTGGGGTGTGGGATTTGAAAGTTAACCCCACGGGCGGGATAAACAGTTCAAGTAAGTCGAACTACCCCTAGTGCGGTTTACAAGTACCACAAAACATTGGCAATAAACAAACATGTGAAAAGAATTTTGAGCGATAAATCTAATGAACCAAAATAAGAATCGATCAAATTCACATAAACCAGCCACAATTGGAAAATCCACATCATAGGTAAATCACGGGCGGAATAGACGTAGAGCATGGTAGTAATCAAACGACTCAAACAAACGATGACAAACTCATTGCTAGTCGTCTTTTGGTAACTTTTTCATTTATTAGACTCGGGATCCCAACAAGCTAGTCTCTTTGGCGAGGTCTCGATGACGTCTATCTACGGGCATCTTGTCCTAATCTACTCGTATATCGGTTCAAGCAGAGGCCCCAGACCTTCTTCTATACTCCAATCACTACCTCGAGCCTCCATTAGCCATTAACAAAATTTCACTTGATTAAAAGGGACGACCTCACCCTTGACATAGTTTTCGAGTCACTTTCTTGATTGATCACCGGGTGACTATTGAAACAGTCCAATTCACCCCGACAATCGGTATTTCACTTCAAACAACATTTGGTAACTCAAGATCTCAAGCGACTGGGTATGTCATTATTCAAGTCTCAATTGTTTAACCACATTTCGAGCATTCTTGGACCCGACATAATCGGCCCAACATACCATGCATAAATAATGTCATAAAAACATGTATAAACTCATTTTCTTGCGAAACCGAGCACAAGGCAAACCAAGTATGTGTTATCCATGCAAAGACCGAACCTACATAGCCACGGGGCAACAATTTCATGCTCATTTAAGGCGAAACCTCATGCCACCAGCAAGCAATTATGAACACAACTCAAGATAGTAAGCGACATCTACCACTTTACACTATGAGATCACTCAACTCATGCACTTTAGCTTCCTAACAAAATAATCGAGGGTTAGAACGACTTATTTAGGCCTCTAAGCGACTCAAAAACACCACTCAAGGTCAGCAAATTCACCGCACGGCTCACGAACTCTAATGCGCGAAATTGGTTGCTCGTGCACCTCACGGTCTCAAACGTCTTTAGGGAGCTACAGAGATCACATGCACACAAGGTTAGTTCGGTTTGAAAGAGGACTCATAGATGAAGAAAATGGAGGTGGTTTGAGATCACAACAACGTTGGATGAGGGAGTTATGCCCATTCAAAAACGGCGGTACGGCGACCGGCGAGGTCAATGAGTGACCTACTTTCCTCGGCTTCTACAGAATGGGTCCGATTGAGTTAGGAGGTGATCCAGATATACACGGAAAGAGGAGAGAGATTTGAAAAGAATAACGGTGGTTTGAGGTCAAACCAACGTCGGATGAGGGAGGTATGCCTGTTTAAAGATGGTAGTACGGCGACTGCGTGGTGGCGGGTGAGCGTGAGTGGGAGGCCGAGAGGGGAGAGAGAGATGAAGAGAGTGAGTGAATGAGAGAGTGGAGAGTTCAAATGAAGAGGAGAAAGAGGGGGTGGAGTGTTTGGCTAGTAGAGATGATGGATATGATGGGAGTAGGTGGCCCACTTTGTACTTGTGAAGGATAGTTGAGAAGAGAGGGTGATGGTTGTCAATCAAGCCTATCAATGTCTTGTCTTCTTTCTCTTCAAGTTGGGCTGACCAAGGGGGAGTTAAATGTCCATCTCACCCTTCCCAAGTCCAAATGGGTGTAAGAAATCTCAAGGGTAAAAAGGTCATTTTCCCTATGCGGCCCAATTTCCAATTTCTAATTCTTATGAAACGCTATATAATCTTTCTTGTCTTTGATGAGACGTCGTCCAATTTATTAGTATTGGAATCCTCAAATGCCCGGTCTCTAGTTTGAAGTCTACTTCGCGCTCAAAATCGACCGATTGAAAATTCGGTATATCTCGGATTAACGAGCGGCTCTTAGGAGTTACGCGTATCGATCCGTGATTTATGTCATGTTTAAGAATTATTCGAACCATGGCGACCCTGGTTGTCATGTAATTGTGAGGGTAATTGCCGGTCCCAAATGGACGCGATCGTCGAAATCGGTTTAGGGTCATTTACAAATCGCGCTATGGTCCAAGTAGTATCACCCGCGATCCAATTGCATGACACTAGCAAATTGTTCGATCGATCTTAGTCGGTGATGGTTCAAAATATACCCTCGACAATCCTTATGGTCAAGGTACTAGTCCGCGGTCGAGTTCTTTAGTCCACGTACTTAAATCCTAGTCAGACATTCCCCTTTGGTCAATCGACTCTAGAGAGATCAATTTCGAGCAAGATTACGAAAATACATCGATACTCATTTTATTCATTCATAGACTTGAAATGGGGTCGAAATTCGGAACGTCACACTACCATACCTCATGATTAACCTAGAAGGGTTACAATTCAAAAAATCCTTCCAGGAGTTTGTGGAAATTCAAAGGTTATTTGTTATGCAACCTGAAATCCTTGATCCCATTATTCGAGACCCTTCTTTCATGTTGCTCGGAATCTCATGAGCAATTTTCACAACTTTTTCCTAATCCTCTTTGAACAAATTCTGAATACTTTGTCATGACCCCTTTCAAGAAAAATGAGGATGCTAATCCTATAAAAAGCAAGTCATTCGGGTATGAACCCGGATCATCTCTCACTAGTCCAAAAAAAAATGTCTTTGAACTTCTTGCACAAAATCTCATTGAACCATTCGATTCTCAATGGGCATGTGAAGCATTTTATATGAACAAAAGGGCTGAGTAAAATAGAGGCAAGTTGAGATTAGTCATAAACTATCAACCTCTCAATCTGTTTTTGCAAAATGATAAATTCCTCTCTGCCACACAAAAATTCTCTATTTTCCAGCCTAGCTCAAGCAAAGATCTACTCTAAATTTGATCTTAAGACAAGATTTTGGCAATTAGGAATAGATCGATTGATAGGCCAAAGACAAGATTTTGCATTCCGAACCGACACTTTCGTAGAAAGTTCTTCTTTTTGGACTCAAAACAGCCCTATCCTTATTCCGGAAGGCAATGTACATAATATTTCAACTTATCCTTTCGAATACTCATATTTACATTAATGATATTCTTCTCTTTTCTTCGATGAAGAATCTCATGCAAACTCCTCCAGCGGTTCACCGAAATTGTCAAGTCTCATGGAATCATGCTCTCTCAAAAAAGATGATTCTTGTTCAAACGCAAATTGAATTCCTTGGAATGCATCTCAAAAAATGGGACCCTCTTGTCCAGGACCCCATATTGCAAAAGATCTCCAGAAAGTTCTAGATAAAAATCTCTCAATTAATCAAGTTCAGTCCTTTCTTGGGATTGTGAATTATCTCGGAGATTTTGTCCCAAAATTTCCAAAACATTGCACCCTCTCGCAAAAAAATGTTGAAGAAAAATGCACCATCATGGGGATCAAAGCGGACTACAAGCTAGCCAAAACTTTGAAACAGACATTACTGAATTTACCACAACTCCGATTCCTTCCAATGGAAAAAGGATCTTGCAAATGATGCAAGTGACAAATATTGGGCAAAGAATACTTGTTGGAAGAAGACAAGGGTAAACGTAGAATTTGTGCTTACAAAAGTTGTAAATTCTCAAATGCGTAAATACATTACCATTCTACCTTCAAAGAAATTCTTGCGGTCAAATATGAGATTAAAAATTTTGAATTCCATCTTATTGGCCACCATTTTTTGGTAGAAATGGACATGTCTTTGTTTCCCCAAATGCTTAAGTTCAAGCGAAACAATTTCCTCACCCCGGCTCTTGAGATGGGCAGAATTATTTTCGAAATACTCCTTTGAAACCAAACACATCTCCGGAAAGAAAAATGTTTTAGCTGACTTTCTCTCCCAGCCAAAAGAACGGATTGAGTCCATAAACATGTTCATCGAAAAGAGTTCTCCAACACTTTTAGAACTATAAACATGAGAGAACACCAATGGCCTTCCCATCAATATCCTCCCGACATCCCAGGATACCTTCACGAAACCAGCTTACCGAAAATCTCCCACCTTGTTCGGAATTATCACTATCTAATCTTCCGAGATTATGGTGGATTAATGTTAAAATCGGATCTCAATTGTGATTATCCTTTCATTCATCCTTTGCGATGGTCCTCCACTCTCCCATTTCCACAGGACCTTAAATGGATGTTTTGGCTTATGTTTCATCTTTATCATGTTGCTATAGAATTCCATGTTGACGAAATTGTCAAAGTTTTGTCTGAGTCACTCTTCGGGAATTATAGAAATCATGCACATAGATACATGATGGACATTCTCACATGGTTCCAACTACTCCATGCATGAAGAGACTTATTTAGAAGACAACGACAAGTTAGAAGACCAGAACCCCTCGGACACACTTGTTATCATTTTTCATCATCCATGGTTCTTCATAGGACCAACGGGTGATAGAAGAAATGATGCAGCACATGTGTTGGCACCACTGCTTTTAAGCCCAACATTCATTACTAGGTCTACAAGGTTCACAAAACCTTTCCCGGGACTATTTTTGATATACCTCATGAGTACGGAGAACTTCAACGAGCTCTTTGTCAAGAAAATAAGGTCATTCCTCTTGAAATATGGCCTTATACCACAACAAGCTACTCATGGGATACTCCTAGAACTCATCCTAATACTTTTGAAGCCCTTGAAGAATTTAATACTAACCAAGCAGCAAGTTCTTAATAGACACTAAAGCACGAGTTCACAAGACCCTTGGGGAGGACCGGTTGTCACAAGATCCAGTATGACTACCCTCACCGGTCCATACCAACATCGAGATGTTCCATTAAGCCCCAAAAACTTGCCATCCAGCTCACATGGGATTCCGGATGATTCGGGACTAGACAACCTTATCTCGACTATGAAAAAGAGCAATTATTGCGTACCTACGAGAGACTAGAAGGATGGCCACCCACGGGATATGATGGCCCCGACAGCTCGGACTCGGACGACGCCAATTATCACCTTAACCCAGGATCGGCCTTGAATCGTCATGATAAGATGCTTTGTCTCCGTGAATCACTCTACTATCCTAGAAATGTGTCTAATCCGTGTGCCTAATAATGGACCTTCAATGGTCAATGTTATACAATAATCGAGTCAAGTAGTCATCACTCTGTCGAATCTCAATCATAGAGCATCCAAGGTTTGTTTGTTTGTTTTTTTGTTCCAAACATCGCCTATATAAGACAGGCTCCTCCATTGTAAAAGCCGAGACTTGGCCTCCATTGTGAAATCTAAGTAATCTTTGTTTTCGGTATGAGTTTCTAAAACTCTTTCTTTTCTCTTTAAGCGGATCCTTCGAGTTCCAAAATATTTTTGTTTGTCTATTACAACGGTTGGTTAAGTGTGCTCTCCACTCGCCACAAATAGTCACGCCTGATTGAGTACCAACACCGGCGTTAGGTATGAATTTTACTTGAACCATCGGATAGTCCGCTGGGAGCCCTACCCTCGATTGATTAATTTCTCGGAGATTGGTTAGTAAAATTCCTACCATAACACTCCAATTATGTAACCACCAAAGATGGCTAGTGGATCTTGTAGATCGAAATTTTGTTGTCTTAAAGGATTAGTTCCAAGAGCTAGTTTTGGAAACAAAAAGGCAATCTCCTGTGAATGGCCATGCGAGCTTGTGTTTTGGGGATAGCATACCGCTTCGGATCTTTGTTCTTGCTTCCGCTCCTTTTTGGTATTATAGAAAGTGGCCCTGAGGCGGGGCTTGCATACACATATTTTCTCGGGGTTAACGAGATAATTAATTAAAAGCAATTTTCTGTTATTGTCGATATGGTAGCCTACTATTATGTCCCTATAGATTTTATAATTATATGGGAGTAGTACGTTCCGCATGCGCTTTATTAAAAAATAAAAATAATGGGTCAATGACGTGCCCGGGACATCGTCCTTTCGACCTGAGGCATTTTGGTAAGGTTGTTGCGGGCCTAGAGATCGGGGCTTGACAACCGGCAATGGCCGACAACGATAGGGCATGGCCGTGGGTCGGTGACCCCGGCGGCCATGGTGGGGCGACGACAATAAGGCTATAGCCCTCGTTGCCCGACCACCATCGCCCCTCCCCTTTCTTTTTTAAATTTTTAGCTTTTTTGGTTTTTAATTTTTTAGTTTATTTTTCAAATTATTTTAAATAAAAAATTTAAATTTAAAAAGAAAATGCCACGGTGGATCTCCGACGAGCCGCATCAGCGATATATATTAATAAAAAGTGCCATGTCGATTTCCGCGAAGAATATCGGAATTGGCACTTAAGTGATCATTTTTCAAAAGCTTAGCACTAAAGTGATTCGATTCAAATTTTTGGCACCAAAGTGATCTCCATATATAACTTTTGGCACTAAAAGTGTCCTTTTGCCTATTTTAGTAAGAAGATAATTTACTTTATTCAAGTAGTTTAATTCAATAATTTGGCACATTAGTCATTCTTATTCCTGCTTGAATAAAAAAAATCAATAAAGGATATAGCTTATAGAATATACTTCATCATATTTCCTCCAACTATTAATAAGAAAATTAAATAGAACAAGAAACTCGTTACCTCAAGCTTATAATCAAAACAATATGTTTCACAATAATATGTGATATCTTCACAATAATAAAAATTAAGATAATAAATTTTTTTGGTCTAATTTTATCATATCCTACTCTATTATATAAGCCATAGTGTGTACCCTATATGCCATGTGCGGGTTGCGAATTCTGTTCCCTCCTCACGCATCCCCACCCCACTCCACCTAAAGGTGGGGGATTCGAACCCCCTACCTCCCTCTTTTCAAATGGGAAGAGTGGTCATTGGGGCATTTCCCCAGTGGTTAGATAATAATTTGTTGAAAGCACAACATGCATACATTTATTTAGTACATGTTCTGCTTTTCAAATGCAATTATTTTAAGTATATTTATTATGATGCAACAAATCCACTTACTTTGGAACAATTATTAAGATGATTTATAAATTAAATTCTTTTACAGAATTCAGATTGTGCATTTTTTAGTTGGTAAAGTTAATATTTATCTTGAATTTGCAGTATACCTTCAAAAGTAGATAATTAGAATAATACCTTATTCAAAACATAACGTCATTATTGTTCATTTACCCTCACTTTCTGCTTTTAAAAATGCAGTTATTTTAAGTGCATCTTTCGTAATGCAACACACGTACTTACTTTGGAGCAATAACTAAAATGACTTAACTGAAAATTTTCAGTTAATTCAGTTTGTTGTAGTACAACTTTTAATTAGTTAATCAAATAGATACAATTACAGATATCGAGATGCCTATCCAAAGTGCGGACCGAATAACTAGTTATTATTTAATAACAATAGTATTTTCTTGCTTTGGAAATGACCAAGAATCTCCAATCACTACAAAAAAACTAGTACTAATCATAAGAAAAATTTACTGTTATTGAAAATGTAAGTTGCACATTGACTACTGAATCTTTTGAGATACAGAACTCGTCATGATAAACCTCCAGTTGACTTTCCATCCGGTTCATTTGAATTCTCATCTCTGTCCAGTGAAACACAAAATTCACATCGTTTTAGCTGCTGAAACTGGAGTCGACCTCGTCGTGTACTCTGCTACGAGCTGTGCGAACAACGAGGATTCCTTGTCTAGCAATCTTTTTGGAGAATCATATTCAGCAACAAGGCCTGGACACAGATTCAGAGAGAGAGAGAGACTGATGAAGCACGAGCCAAACATGCAAGGCCGAGATGAGATGGTGTTACGAAGCACTAACCATGGTCTAGAAGAAGAATGACCTCGCTGTCGAGAACAGAAGTGATCCGATGTGCAATGGTAATAACAGTACAGTCTGAGAAGTGATGCCTCAAAGTTTGCTGAATCAGATTATCGGTAGCTGTATCGACGGAAGCAGTGGCTTCATCAAGTACCAAAATCTTGCTTTTCTTGAGCAGGACACGACCGAGACACACAAGCTGCCTTTGTCCCATGCTCCAGTTCTCTCCGTTCTCTGCAACTACAGGTCAAGTATTTGGTGAGCTAGCTAAAAGTAAGTACAATTCTGGAGAGTGACTCAGTTTGTTTATTTTTATTTTAAATTCCGAATTGCTACAGAATTTGTGCCGGTAGTAGAAGCACAAACAAGTACAATTGAAGAAAAGCTCCTGAAAAAAACCTGGCGAATCCAGTTTCCCATCTTTCTTCCTCACTTCGTCCCCGAGTTGGCACTTATCCAATGCCTAAAAGTACAGGATAGATTAGCTTTTCTGCTGACTATGATTTATGTTGCATAAGCTTGAAAAAACTTCTAATCATGGAAATTTTGTAATGGAACTGGGGAAGAATATGTACCGACCTCCCAAATCTGATCTTCTGTGTATTCCTCAAGAGGGTCAAGGTTGCTTCGCACGGTGCCCTCAAACATGGTTGGATCTTGAGGAATGATACTCAATCTAGACCTCAGATCATGCAGCCCAATCGAAGAGATATTGACGCCATCTATTAGGATTTGACCTGCGCAAGGTTCTACTATACGGAAAAGTGTTTGTATGAGAGTTGATTTGCCACTGCCTGTTCTCCCTACGATACCTGTTCTCATCCCGCCGGGGAAAGTGCACGTGATGCCCCGCAGAACGAGTGGCAAGTGTGGAGCATATTGGACCTGATGTTCCACCCGAATCGCCAGAAAAGGGAAATGTGTTGATGACTGTACCAAAATGGCAAAAGTATTGTTTGAGATATAACAGTGAGAAAACAATTTGTCACCTGCAGATCAGAGATGCCAATCTCTCCACGTGATGGCCATGAAGGATGAGGCCGATTATTGTCTATCACAAGAGCAGGCTCGCTTGAGATGCAAGAGTATTGAAGAATTCTTTCAACCGATATGATTTTGTTCTCCATATTGCACAAATTCCAAATCACCCATGCTAGTAACGCGTTCAAATTAAGCCCATATGTCACGGCTAAGCCTGCAATTGCTGAAGAGGGGAATAGAAGCTAGTTAGGAATTGATAGTACTTAGACATATTATTCGTACCAAAGAGACAATAAGAAAAAATAGCTACCTGGGTCGATGAATCTCTCAGGAAGAGAGATCAAGAAAATCAAAGAGATCCCAAATGTGAAAGACGAAAGTATATCTAACCGAAAACAAAGCCATTCCATTGCCGCAGCACCATGGAACTTGGGCCTAGAGTACACATCCGACAGTTCCATATTGATGTCGCGGAATCTTGATTCTTGATCGAATCCGCGTATCGTGGTTGATCCTGATACAGTCTCAGAAAAATGCTGGATCACTGGAGCTTTGCATACCCCAACCAACCTTGCTAGTTCTCGAGCAGAAGGTAGGTAATATTGCTTCACAAATAATTACTAGATGGTGAGCAGGTCTCAAGCAACAGGCAAAAGTTATTGTCAAGGGAAAGTGTAAATGGTCTGGAGATGCAAGTAGAAAAGTTCTATTAAAGATGAAATCTGATCTGAAAAATGCGAATTTATCCGTTTCTGGAAATAAGGCATAAGGACAAACCCTGCAGTATGGCGAGAGCATTCAGATACACAAATATATTACACGTGAGAGGTTATTTTCTTTTCTCATGGCACTGAATTGTTAACGGGCTGTGATGGTTACCTGATACCAGATGCAGGCCGCAACCACTGGGATAAAGATTATGAAAACTTGCCATGCAACCTGAGACATCACAGCGATAACTCCCAGGAGCTGGATCATTGAGAAGGCTGATGCCGCAACTCGGTATTGAATGCTCATATCTACAGTACTTTGGTCAGTTGAGACCTGTAAAGAGATTACACAAAAATAAAATTGGAAAAATGCACGAGGAACCATATTTACGTTTAATTATACCATGACAACAAGCAGTTACAGCTGAGTTGATAAAAGCCTACTCCATGATCCTGTAGTTCTCAAATCGAATCTCTCTGGAACATGTAAGCATCCAGCGTCGTTTAACTTACCCTATTTAGGATTCGTCCACTAGGGGTAGCGTCAAAGAATGACATGGGAGCTCGGAAGATCGCAAAATGCAACTTATTGAAGAGTATAGTGGCAGTCTTATAGCCAGCAGTAGCCAGAAGTGAAGATCTGGCAAGAACACAAAAAGCGCCACTGACAGCCAACACCACGTAAACAGTATCAGCGTCAATCCAGCAACAGCAGGTTTGATGTCCTCTGAAACGGGGGTTGCCCAGGCCAACCAATAATTGCTTCCTATTTGAAGGAGCTGAAAGATAATCTGAGCCAGCAATATGAAAGGTACTAGACCTCCTCCATATGCAGTTGTAATAAATTTCCAGTACACCGGAAACCCAACTCTACCTTTCTCCCTCTCCTCTTCTTGAACAAGCTGACCTCTTGGCCTGACCATGCCATCTTGAAGATTGCTGTTTTCATCAATCTCTATGGAACTTTCTGTTTCTCCATTTTCAATGCTGACAGTAGGTCCTAAGGAATCAGGCCTATGTTGGATGTAGGCAAGGCCCGACAAAGCCTTCTTATGTGCACCTACAAGTTCCCTGAAATCGGCTCCAGAGTGAAGAATGTCACCGTACTTTCCAGCTTCCACAATCTTTCCGTCTCTCGTGACCTGGCAGATATATGTGGTATCACTGGATACAACGTTTCTACTGATAGCATAGTAAAAGAAACTGATTCACTAGTCAGTAAGCACTCACCAGGATTAGATCAGCCATCGGTAAGAACTCTACTTGATGAGTAATATAGATCACTGTTTTTGAACTTAAAAGCCCGAGCAAACATTCCTATCACATAAAAGACTGGATTAAATATACTTCAAGAGATGTGGTAGAAAATTGCAGCAACTACCAATCACATATGGTAAGCGACAAAAAGCAAGTTACCTTAAAGATATGAGATCCAGTGTGAGCATCCACAGCACTAAAAGGGTCATCGAGAAGATAAACGTCGGCATCTTGATATATTGCACGAGCAATCTGCACTCTCTGCTTCTGTCCACCACTCAGATTTATCCCTCTCTCGCCAATAATAGTTTGATCTCCAAATGGGAGGATTTCCAAATCCTTCTTCAAGCAGCAAGCCTCAATGATCCTTTCATATCTCTCTCTGTCCATCTTCTTGCCAAATAAGATGTTTTCTTCAATTTTACCGCTCTTTATCCATGGAGACTGAGCGACATAGGCCTTAGTGCCACATAACCTGATGGATCCAGAGATCTTCGCCAATTCTCCCAGGATGCAAGAAAGTAAGCTCGATTTTCCTGAACCCACAGTACCACATACAGCAACTTTCATGCCATTGCGTACCTTCAAATTTATATCCTTCAATGTTGGATCAGGCGAAGACAAGTCCCATGTGAAATTGCCTGCAGTAATCTCGACTGCCACATCAGTCGTGCCCTGAGGAAGCTTTTCAATAACATTGTTCTGCAGATCCTCCAGGCTCAGGAATGATGATACTCTGTCAAGAGAAACCTTAGTCTGAGCTATCATTGACATTACATCAGGTAAAGAGTATATGGGACCTTGGAGGATCCTAATTGTCGCAATCGCAGATAAAACCTTCCCCGATGATAGTGGGATTCCCAATAGCACACAGGCGCCGAATGTAGCAACTGAAACAAGTGTGGGGGCACCATAGAAAACGAAAGAAGTCAATGCTTGTGCATAAACGAACTTTTTAACCACCCAGCCTCAACATTCCTGAGTTCAACGATCCTGGACAAGAACTTCATCTCCCATGCCTGAAGCTTCAAAATCCTCATGTTCCGCAAGATTTCGGAGGTCGCCTTCATTCTTTTATCTTTTGATTCCATCAACTTATCCTGAAACTTCTCTAGGAATGAACTCAGAGGAACATTTGCTAGTATAACGAGAACAGTTGCCACAAAAGCTGCAATAGCTGCAAGCCCGAGATCCTTATACAGGATTGCTAAAGCCAATCCGACTTGCAGAAGCACTAGCCAAGGCTGATGCATGGACCAGCTAAACTCACCAATCCGCTCAGCATCTACCGCCATAAAATTAATGATCTCTCCACTGGTATGGCCCTGTTTAGACTGGCATGAAAGGGTCAATCCCTTGTCGTATATAATGGCTACCAGCAGCGACCGAGTCCTAATCCCAACCAGCTGCAGCCTAAACATCAACTGCCTATAGCAAAGGCACTCGACAAGCTTTGCAACTGAAAAGGCCAAAACTAGAAGGTAACCTTTACTTTTGAAGTCGTGTTGCCCGTTAAGGTATTGTACGAAATCATCAATGAGGTATGGCCCAACATATGAAGCTGGTGTGTGTAGGAGAGCCAACACCGTTGTGTAAATAATTTCTTTCCATTCCGACAAAATCAAAGCCTTCGCCAGCCTAAACGAAGTCATTCCTTTGCTTGAATTAACAGCTGACTTAAGCCTTTTCTTGAAATCAGGTAGTGTGCCAACTAAACTATCTCTAGAATAAAGTTGAGGAATATCCTCCAGGTCCAGTGCTTTCTTATTCCCTAAAGCAATTAGAGGACTCAGCCACGAGAAGGTTACAATGCTAAACAGACCCGCTTTTGAGTATGGGGTCACGGTTTCGCCTCCTTGGCTCTTATTGAATTCCGCACCAACTGTAACTGAATCACCATTTAAAAGGGATTCTTCGAGGAGATTGTCATCTATCTCAATTTTACCAAAGAACCCCACATAACAACAGAATAAACCAGCGACAACAGTGATTATATCAGAAATTATACACCGAGTTTGCACCAAAGCATGCCTGGCAGACAGAACGATGTCTACGACGAGGCAATAACATGAGATAGACAAGTAGAAACCCCACCAAACTCTCAATAGAAGAGGGAAATTTGACCCTCCAAAATTGGAGCTTTGGCCATACAAATAAACACTTAGAGCTCCCCAAGCAAGAGTTTTTAATCCTAAATCCAAGAGGAAGACCAATTTCTCTTCCGACCAATCATTTCTACACCAGTAAATGTAATTCGTCACACAAAAGACCAGACTAAACACGGACACACTTAAACAGCAAATCAATGTTGGCTTATAGTACCAAAGTTTGCTTCTGTGGGGACGTCCTTTGGGGCCTTCAACATGTCGTGCCCAACTATTCTTGCACACCCACAAAATCAAGAACCCCAGCAACAAAATCAAGTGCAGAGAACCAGAGAATCCACGTAAAAACGTGGTCTTGAGAAGAAAATTGCCACCTGAATGCATCAGAGTGGAGGAGTGAGAGGGGGAGCTTTCAAGAGATTGCTTTGGTGAATCGAAAAGCTCCATTCTCAATAAGCTCCTTGGGATTTCAGTCAAATGGGTGTGAGATATACGCCTTCCATGAACGAGAGAAAGGAGGTTCCTTGAGTTGACCGTTGATGATGTGATTGGGGGAACGAGAGTTCAAGGTTCTTTGTTGAAATACAGTTTCCTTCCTTTAAGGGTCCATTCTTTTTGTCATGCAGTTGATTCACATTTAAAGGGAAGGGTTCTTTTTGGGAAAAGTATCGCAAATTTTAGGGTATGTGATGCATTCGACAATAAATGTTTTACCTTAAGAAATCAACGGGTTTTGGTATAAATGATACACGGATGTTTTACCTTAAATACACTAACTACTTTTTTGGGCATGCAATATCTTTTTGAGCTATTTGTGGGCCCTTCCGTGAGATTCAAGGGAAGAAATTTTGTTATTACAGAGTCCGGGCTAGATGTAGCCCTTTATCACTTGTGATAGATCGGGCCTCCGTCTGGCCTCGCTCGATGATCGGATCTAATTATAAGTGATATCGCCTTGTTGAAACCTAAATTTTGATTTTTAGAATATCATTCATTCAAGCATAAAATAAAAATTAGTCATAATTCTCACAAAAAATAATCTCCATGCATTGCATATTCAATTTTTCTCAGTCAAGATCATGTCGTTTACATTTAGGGTCGAGGTGAGTCAACCGAGCTAAATTTTACAAAGCGATTAGACTAGGACCGTGTCTGAAAATTTCGATCAAGGCCAGTGGGGTGTGCTAAATTTTTGTGAGCTATGTTGGACCTATCTTCAAGATTATTTTGGTCCATTCAAGATTAAATATTTAATTAAGCCTTTCGATTAAATGTCCATAATTTAGAAAAGCCTTAATTTGAGATCGAAAATTTAAGACAGGTGTCACGCCCCGTGTCCTTACGAGTGAGCGAACATCCCTTCCTCGTACTTTACTCGCGATTATCCCCGGGACCGAATAACGAACCATACACTCATGGAATGAAATGCACATGCGGAAGCGATAAATAAACTACATACACCAAATTACAATAAGATGACTTAGAATGCATAAAATACCAATACATACCATAAAGTGAGATCGGTTTTACAACTTCGACATTCACAGAAACGAGTCCGGGTTCGTAGATAGGCGATACGAGATAATAAAAGAGAACAACTACTATCCCAAGTCAAACTCCTCTAACCCTAAAAGGATAACCAAAAGTAAGTGTTACGAGTTACACCTAAAGGTCGGGTTCACTACCACTAGACATATCCTCTTCACCACCGGGTTAAAATCATAGAAGTGCTCCGACTCGAGTTTATTGGGACATCAACCTCTTCAGGCTCGGATTCGAATCCAATGGTGCATCAAACTCATCCTCCATCTTCGTTCGGACTCCGATTCCAAAGGGGCATTAAACTCGTTCTCTAATTCTAGCTCAGACTCAAAAGGTTCTCCGTGCTCGACATCAGCATTAGAGGGTTCCACGACTTCGCCATCTTCGATAGGGTTAGGGGGATCCGACTGGTTTCCTTCAAAATTAGCGCTAGAGTTATACACATTGCCATTAGGGGGAGTAGGGTTACACTAGCCGGGGATCGCGCTTCGCGGTATGTCAAAGCTCCTTAGTGGTTCAAAATTCGCTTTGCTATCTCAATAAAATCATGCCTCAAAACAATGGGACTTCCAATCGTCATCTCCTTCGTCGACCCGCATAATACTTCTCTTTCTAATGTAAGCCTTATCTTCGCCTATAGGGTATTTGGTAACCGATGTCATGATGTCCATCGGTACCCCAAACCGTCTCGGCGGCATAATCAAGGTTTAGGGTTTGAAAAAGTAATCTCACGACGGGGTGAGAACAAATCTCAGTAAGTCGAACCTAAACCTAAACTAGGCCAATAGTACCTCTAAACACTTTGAAAGACATGAAATTCTTTATAAAAGTAAACACATGGCAACCAATACATAAGGTCAAGTCATAGTATAATGGCACGGTACATTTTCACAAGTCAAATCACAAACAAAAGCCAAATCACCAATAAGATTAAGCTTCGTACTAAGACAATTCACAAATCACATACCACTCATGGTATACCATAATTTAATTCTCAATGTTAAGGCCCGCGTAACACGCATCAAGCCAATAATTTACCCGACTCGCGTAATAATGCCTCAAGTCACAATCCCACATTTAACGCTCGGGATAAGTTATAATCCCGCGTAACACGCATCAAGGTCAAATGTGTACATACACTCATAACTCAATCAATCAATGGCCAAACAATTGGAATATGAAATTCCACCATCCAATATAACTCAATTCGACCTCCAAGCCTCAAATTTCAATCATTGGATCACATGCCACAACTTAGCCATTTATTGCCTTATTAAACTTCATTATCGAGTACCGGGAATCACGATTTAACCATAGATTTCACATTTTAAGCTCTAAAACAAACAAACACACATTGACCCTCAAATGGTTTCCACGTCCGGACCTACTCCCAAGTAAAACCGACATAATTATATTCATTTTTTGAGTAATCTAACCCTAGATTCATGCTCCTCATGGCCTTATGGTTACGTGAGAGAAAATAGAGTTCAATTTGGCCTCCGGACGACTCCAAACGAGCCATTTTACTTTCAACACGCGCTAAAAAATGAAAGTATAGGTTCTCGGGTCCTAGGACGTTTTTCATGCAATAACAGCCACAAAAGCTTTCTAAATCCAATTTTAAACCATCCATTCGTAACCTAGAGTCCTAGGCTAAGTTTATGAGCAACTTACAAGTGTTTCAAGCTATCAAAGGTTCACAAGGGGCAGCAAAGCTCATGGTTCGACGGCGGCACTAGCGGGGCTGATTCAATTTCAACGAAAACACACAACAATCAGCCACTAATACTACCTTTAAAACTACACTTAAACCTAACCAGTTTCTCCCTATTAAGCTAAGCTAGGCTCAAGAGATCATTTACCTCAAGTCAAGCCAAGGAACTCCTAAGAACAGCCCTTACAAGTCACGGATCGGGTTAGAGAGCCGGCGGTTTGCTTGACCTCTCAAGGTCTCGCGGTGTTGACGGCTTGCGGTGGTTTACGGTGGAGTAGATCCGATGATGGTGGTGGTGAGGTAGAGCTCTCAGCCAAGAAGGGAGGAGAAGATGAAAATGGCGTAAGAGAGAGAGAGAGAGAGAGAAAGAGAGAGAGAGAGAGAGAGAGAGAGAGTGGTGTGTTTGGGTGACGGGAAAAAAGGGAGAGGAAAAAAGGGAGAGGAAAAGGGAGTTGAGTGTTCTCAAGTTTGTCCAAAACTTCCTCAACAAGCTTGGGTGCAAGTTGTGAGGGATTTAGAATGGCAAGGTGATGGACAAGTTCGATTGACTAAGTGATGGAAGTACACTTCGGTGACATGATGGAGTGATTAGATGATAGGTGGGTGGTTGACTTGTGAACCCACCTAGATTTTCCCTCCTTTGATTCAAAATCTCAAGAAGCTTTTGAACAATAATGCCCCTCAACCTTCGGTCACCTGGGGATTAACTAAAAACTATCTTGCCCTTACTAAAAAAAAACTAGAGGAATGAGAATTTAACGGGGGTAAAAAAGTCATTTCCATTTTTAGTCCAAATTTCACTTTTCCGATCGCTTTGGGGCGAACCAAAATCTTGATTGACCTTGCTGAGATGATGTCCAATTCATTAATGTTGGACCCTTGAACATCCGACATCCAATCTCAAAGTCCATTTCATGATCCAAATCTAGGAATAGTAATTTCAGTGCATCTCAAACTAACGGGCGACTCTTAGGAGTTACGCATATCGACCCATGATTAGTGTCACATTTAAGAGTTATTCGAGCCATGGCGACCTTGGTTGTCATGTAATTGCGAGAGTCAATCACTAGTTCCAAAGGACGCGATCGTCAGGAATCGGTTTAGGGAAATTTGCAAATTATATTATGGTTAAACGGAATCACCAAGCAATCCAATTATATAACGCTAGCAAATCATCCTAAAACCAATCTTAGATCAGCCTATGATGACCCTAAATATTCCCTCGGCAATCCTTATGGTCAAAGTGCCATTCCATGGTCGAGTTCTTTGGTCCATATACTTAAATCCTTGTTAGCCATTCCCTTTTTGGTTAGTCAACTCAAGAGTGATCAAGTTCGAACGAGATTTAATCGAAATACATCGATGAAAATTTCATTCATTCATAAGCATCTAAAAGGGTCGGAATTCGAGAATGTCACAACAAGCCCATGATTCAATCTGAAAATTTCGATCAAGACTTGCTCATGTAGGTGCTAAATTTTTTTATGTGCATTTGGACCTTGATTTTCAAGCTCAATTCAACCCATTTTAGCTCTTATAATTGCAAAAGGGCCTTAGTTAATTACCCATTTAATTAGTTAAGGTCCAATTAGGTACGAAATCACAAAATGAGCCCACGAGACATTGATAAGTTGGCCATCTCATCCTCTTCATACATTTGGACGAAAATTGATAGAGTCCTAATGAGATTGGATTCTCAAATTTTCAGATCGGATTTGTAATTTTCATTCGGTTAAAAAGTCCTATAGTAAGAGGTGATCTAAGAGATTAAAAATGTATCATTATGCTGGAAATAACAGAGAATTTTAATAAATTAGGACTCCTCTAAATCAAAGGGCTATTATCAAATCCTACTCTAGCTAGGATTAGTGATGTGACGATTTCTAAAGAGTCATACTCCTGTTAGGGTCTTAGGGCCAAGCTTTATATAAACATGCCTTCATCACAAGCTTAGGGTGGGCATTTTGTGAGTTCCATAAGCTAAAAAATACAGAAATTTCGCGAGAGAAAGAGAAAGGTGATCAGCGGAAGTTCTATCCCATTAGTTGCTTGGAGCAGTTTTGCGCCCAATTGGTCGTGCGTCGTCATCCATGCTTTGATTTATTCGTGCCAGGCACCACAACGATCCTCTCTCTATGATCTACCATCAATCGCTGACATGTATCGATCCGATCTCCGGAGCTTTACGTACAAGCCTTGGAAGTTGCTGCCCTACCGCTCGCTCCTAGCCTCGCAAACCGCTACAACCAATTTCGTACCAATCGATATTGCGTCGCCGTCCCTACTTTGTTCAGCTCGTACCAAGTAACCACGACGATCCTCTCTTGATGATCTCTCAACAGCCGTTGACGGCGCATCGATCCGACGTCTAGTGCCTCTCGTCTAAGCTTGGGTACTCGTCGCTATACCGCCAGTTGTGCTCAGCCCAAGACCCGTTGCTGTTCACCCCTATCCAGCAACAAATTAAGGTCCACCAGCCCCTAATTTGGCATCATTTAAAGCTCCAACCCTTTTGTTACTTGTGCTAGTCTTCCTTGAAAAATTTGGTGACAAAACAAGTTTGAAAATATGTGTTATTAATCTGAGTTTTCCGGATCGTACGCAGCTGGAAATCGTTTGGAAAATGTATGTTTTTTTTTAAAAAAAAATCGATTGCAAATTTGATACTTGTTAAATTGGTAGCATGCATATGTGTCTAATATCACATGTTGGTTTGCAATCGAAGTGAAAAAACCACCTTGGCGCTTATTGAATTCCGCACCAATCGTAACTAAATCACCATTTAAAAGGGATTCTTCGAGGAGATTGTCATTATTAGATTTAATATAATGAAGTGGGGTCCACGGGGGTTACGGTGTGCGCCCATGCGGGCAACCACACCCCTTGAGCGGTTATCTACTCAAACGTGAAAGATCATGTTGGTTCGTTCTCACGTCAATAACCGACGTTCCCCATTGTTATTAGTTGACTATTCATTCTGTCACTTCTAAGAGAAAATAGATAACGAAGAATGCTCCTCCCGATCGTCGATTGTCGTTGACAAAGGAAAACTCCGAGATCGCAAAGGGCTTTTTAACCGGTGATCAATAAGGTATGTCCTCGTGATATATCTTCGTCGATCGGTGAATCTAGAGATCTATTGGGCATGTTTCCGCTTTTAAGTCTCAATTAGATCGGATTTAGTATGGATTTAGTATCTAACATTGGTATCGGAGCGATGATTTACTAGTTTCCCGATCGTATTTGTGTTAATATCTTTGTGTTTTTAAGGTTTTTTACCCTAATCGCATCGATCTTGTTCATAGCATTTTGATTATGATTCGTTTATCAAAATAGTAATTTGAACATACCATTAGAACGGGTTCATCGAGACGATCTTTTTGAGTGGTCGCCGGCCCCGAGGGTCCGCCGGAAATCCTTGCACGCGCGACACGCGCCGCGACGGGGCAGTAGTCCGCAAGGCCGTGGCGTTTCGTTTTTTTTTATCCATTTTGTTCGTCAAATTTGAAGTATAACTATACCATTCTCGTTCTTCTCGAAGTGATAAGCATTTGGATGTGTGGATCACCGCCGGAGGAGGCCGGACGGTGGCTCACGCGCCGACACGCGCCGGCGAGCAGCCTATCCACCCCTCCACGCACCACGTGCGCGCGCATACGCGCTCGGCCCGCGTGGGCGACGTAGGGCCGACGTCGCCAGCAGATCGGGTCGGGCCCGACCCGCGAGAAAGCCCAATCCGGCCCACGACCCGAGCCCTATTACGGACCCAACCCGGCTTGACCGTTAACCCGTTGACTTGACCCGTTGACTCGTTGACTTTGACCTGACCCAAAAAAAAAAAAAAAAAAAAACCTCGGTCAATCTATTAGGTCTTGTATGATGCATAATTTTGGTATTATTATTTACGATATGTTCGTAATTATTACTTGATTGATGGATTTTTTATAATCCACTTTGTTCCGCATTCGTTGCGGGAACAATGTCATCAAGACCTGGACCTAAGGAATTTTGGGTAAGGCGTAGTTAAAAAACGCCAAGAATACCAAGGAACCCGAGCAAATACAAGCCTTTAATGAAAAGATTCAACAATTGATTCATTACGGATGGGATAATGTATGTGACATTATATCCCATCCGATAACGGTCAACAACAAGATCCAAGAAATTATTTGGGCTGGACGGGTTATAACCTATATAGATGCCTTTTATGCTCTAATGGATTCCATACATGAGGAATAGCTTGATCGATGACTCAAGTGTATTGGATGGATCCCATTACTACTTATAAGTTGTTCGTGCTGTATTTCTTACAAGAGTTCATAAAGGTCGGAGCAACGAGGACATCATCACTTGGAATGAATGGGTCTTGGCGCAAGCAAAATGCGCCCTGGCGTAAGACCAAAGGTTCTCAAAGAGGATTTTCTAAGCTGCCGATATGGGCTCCTAATATAGTTGAAAATCCTCCAAGAGAACTTGTAGATTCCCTTCCTTGAATAATGGAAGTTATCCGGGTCAATCGTCAAACCTTTATAAGGGTCACGACGCGCGATTACCTTTAGATTTTATTTCTATGTTATACTAGGATTTTTTTTTTTTTTGGAACTTGTTGTTATTGATTCAATGTTCATTGTGAATATTATTTTTCTTTTCAATAAGAACATATCATATGTTTAGTACAATGATGTTGTATATATCTTAGTGGGAGTGTTCACAAGTTTTAGTAATCGTAAGATGAACACAAAGTGATGATTGTATTGGTATTGGTTTTAGATAAGAAAATCTGGATGATGATGGGGAACTTAGTGAACTGTTGATTTTAGATTTTTTTTTTGAAACTATATACCAGTATAATCAAGATGCATGAATATGATTGCATTTGTTGCATACAAATAGACTTTAAACACGTGCTGAATGTTATACTCGGATACTATGGCAACGGCATCTAAGAATATTGTTCTTTGAACTCAACAAGGGTGAGAAATTGAATAGGAAAAATTATGAAATCTGGAGTATGAAAATCCAAGTATGTGCTTGAAGAACTAGAAGCACCTGGAAGCTCTTAACCCGACCATGACCGAGCTAGAGGATGGTAATACCGCACACGCCATGAAGAGACAAAGAAGCCTTCGACGCCCGGAAGAAAAAGAACTCAACCGCTCGCATTACGTTGTTGAGTAATATGGATAATGACATTATGCGAGAGTTCGGTAGCATGAAAATGCCAAAGACATGTGGGATGCATTGAAGGCTAGATTTGGACAGACTTCTATCACTAAGTCGAGGCAGCCTTACAATTAGGTTCGACACTTATAAGATGCCACATGAGCAGAATATAAAGCAACATTTGAGGAAGATGTCGAACATGATTAGTGAGCTAAAGGATGCTGGTCATGTATTGTCGATGAACAACAAGTGCAGGCTGTAATTCGCTCTTTACCTCACAATTGGGAACACATGAAGGTGAACCCGACCCACAATGTGAGCGTCACAACTTTTGAGGATGTTGTGCGCCATTTGGAGCTAGAGGAGGACCGCCTTACGGCGGTTAAGATACAATCCCGATGTATATGTTACTTGGATCTAGCTCACATGAAGCTTCGGGCTTCAAGCGCAAGCGTCCTGGAAAGTTCATGAAGTGGACAGGCAAAAGAGTTGAACCATCTAGCAAGAAACCAAAGTTTGAGAAGCATGGAAAAGGGAAACGTCTCGTGAAGAAAAACATTTCTAGGATGAAATGTTATAAGCGTGGCAAGAAGGGTCACTTCGCTCGCGATTGTGGCAAGCCGAAGAAGGTAGAAACCCTTAACACACTTAAAAGTGTTTGTTATGTATCAAGCTCTGTATTTTTAACTGAATCTCATCCTTTGTGGGTGTAGACTCGGGAGCTATAGACCATGTACCCAGAGATAGAAATACGTTCGTGAAATTTCGACGAATTCCAAGTGGAGCAAGATGGATTTATGTGGGAAATAATTTCAGAGTAGAAGTGAAAGGAATTGGCACTTGCCAACTTATCATGCGTGGTGGACGCAATTTATTTCTACATGATGTTCGTACGCTCCGAGATTCGTCGAAATCTTGTCTCTATATTGGTATTAGTCAAACTTGGTTTTAGTATGAATTTTCACAACAATGGTGTGGATTTGTTGTTAAGAACAACTTTTTATGGTTCCTGGTTATTTCACGGATGGCTTTATTGTATTGGATATTGAACATACTAGTGTGAATGTATGTTATTCCCTGTTTGCATCTTCTAGTTCTAATGAGAATGATGTAAATACATGGCATGCTAGACTTGGTCATGTTGGCCAACAAAGAATGAATAGATTAACCAAAGATGGCTTATTAGGCAATATTGAGAAAGTTGAATTGCCTACCCGTGAGCATTGCCTAATGGAAAAAACAACTCGAAAGCCATTTGGAAAAGGGACAAGAGCTGACTTCCCATTGCAATTAATTCATATTGACATCAGTGGCCTAATGAATGTTAGGGCAAGGCATGGTGCTGTTTATTTCATCACATTTATTAATGATTATACTCGATATGGATATGTCTATCCGATATCTCATAAATCCGAAGGATTAAGTTGCTTCAAGAAATTTATGACCTTAGTGGAAAATCAGTTAGATAAGAAAATAAAAGCTTTAAGATCCGATTGAGGTCGAGATTATTTATCCGATCAGTTTAGATATTTATGTGATGAAAAGGGAATAGATAGACAGTTATCCATTCCATATACTCCTCAACAAAATGGAGTAATTTGAAAGAAGAAACAGAACCTTACTTGAAATGGGTAGGTCTATGATGGCGCAAGCCAATTTACCGATTGCCTTTTGGGGCGATGTTTTGTTGATCGTCGCTTATATACTTAACCGAGAACCTTCCAAATCGGTTTCTTCCACCCCATATGAATTATGAACAGGTCGAAAACCCGATTTAAGTTTTCTTAAACCTTGGGGTTGTGCTACCTATACTCATTAGTCCAATCATAAATATGGAAAATTGAGACCAAGAGGAAAAAAAAGAGTATTTTTATAAGATACTCGGAACACTCAAAAGGATATGTGTTCATCAGTGAGCAAGAAAGTGAAAATGTGACTGAATTTGAATCACGAGATGTCATATTCTTAGAGAATAAATTTCCAAAAAAGGGCGAAATAGGTGAAGATTATTTCCTATTTGAGACATTGGATTAAGATAATGAGAGCATTGGACATAATGATCCAAGTGGAAGCAATGTGAGAGGTGGGGAGTTGAATACAAACCAATCTCCATCGCAACCACTTGATGAATCAATGCCATTATCTCGGTCCGAGTGGGAACGTATTGGAGGATGAAGTACCCTTGGTACAATCTTCTCCACGACGAACCGGTCGCAAAAGCATTCCTCGATGACGCTTTGAAATTGAAGGGGAAGCTTTCATGATCGCTCCATTGGATGAAGATGAGCCAAGAAATGTGAATGAGGCTCTATCTTGCCCTCGATAAGGAAAAATGGATGAAAGCAATGAAAGAAGAGATGGAGTCAATGAAATCAAACCAAGTTTGGGAACTGGTTGATCTTCCGAAAGGACGCAAAGCCATTGGGAACAAATGGATTCTCAAAATAAAGCGCAAGGCTGATGGCTCAATTGAGAAATATAAGGCGCGCCTCGTGGCGAAAGGATATAATCAACGGGAAGGAATTGACTATGAAGATACTTTTTCTCCTATGGTGAGATTTACCTCGATTCATCTCATTCTAACAATAGTGGCTAGTTTGGATCTTAAATTACATCAGATGGATGTAAAAACTGCTTTTCTCAATAGAGAATTAGATGAAGAAATTTACATGGAACAACCCGTTGGGTTTGTTAAAAAGGGCCAAGAACAAAAGGTATGTCGACTTTTGAGATCGATATATGGCATTAAGCAGTCTTCAAGACAATGGTATATACGCTTCAATAATGCCATAGTGGCATATGATTTTGATATTATTAATGAAAATAATCTGCGTCTATATCAAAAGGTCCAAAGGTCACTTTGTAATTTTATCATTATATGTTGATGATATATTGATTGTTGGAAATAATATGAAGTTTGTGAAGACAATCAAAAGTTAGCTATCTTCTAATTTTGAAATGAAAGATATGGGTGAAGCTACATACATTCTCGGAGTTAAGATTTCGAGAGATCGTTTGAAAAAGTCATTATCTCTTTCGCAAGAGACGTACGTCAATAAAATTCTCGAACGATTTTGTATGCAAGATTGCAAACCCATTGATACTCCTATTGCAAAAGGTATTGGGTTGAGCCGAAGAATGTGTCCTAAGACTCCACAAGAGCAAGAACGTATGAAAACGTTCCATATGCCAATGCTATTAGAAGTCTCATGTACGCTATGATGTGTACAAGACCTAATATTTGTTATACTGATTGGATTGGTCGGTAGATACCAATCCAATCCAGGTATCTGAAAGCACATTAGATTGTCGTTAAGAGAATCTTGAGGTATCTGAAAGCAACCGCCGATTACTCACTAACTTGTCACGGAAGTGATCTACACCTTGAGGGCTACACTCGATTCCGGGGAGGAGATTTGGATGAGAGAAAATCCACTTCGGAAATGTATTCTTCTCGAATAATGGCGTCATATCGTGGAGCAAGAAGAAACAACAAGTGTATATCCTTATCCACCATGGAAGCCGAATTCATGGCATTATCGGCGTCAGACAAGAAGGTGTTTGGCTTAGAAGATTTATGGATCATTTGGGTGTTACAAGAGATGCTGCAAAACCTATGAAGGTTCATTGTGATAGTCAAGCAGCAATAGCTTATACTAAGGATCCTAAGTTTCACAAGTAAGACCAAACACATAGACAATAAGTATAACTATATCAAGAACATGGAAGCACGAAAGGAAGTGAACCTACGGTATATATCTACGCATAGAATGTTAGCGAGATCCCATGACAAAGCCAATTCCTAGAGTTACTTTCCTTGGTCATATAAAGACTCTAGGACTGCGTAGAGGTTAATGTATAAAATATTTGTAATTTTTTCCCTAAATGTCAATAATTGATGATGTTGTTTATCAATATTGAAGTCTATAAGTTTATTTGCTATTCATGCACATTAATGCTTGGTGCACTATATGTTGAAAAGGTATGTCGGACGAGATAAGAGGTTAGCCCACTCACACGGGTAACCGCCTCTATTTATTATGTAGAGAATAGAGATGAGACAATTTTAAGCTTATCATCTAGATGATAATTGAGGGCTCAAGCTTAAAATACTAATACCGCCTTAACATGATGTTAAGATGAGGACTTATTACTTACAATGTCCTGGAAGTGAAATAACCCACATATTTCGATTTATCTATCTTAAATGCCGGATGAGAGTTCGATGAAAAACTTTTGGCTGAAGTTGTTACGTGAACTCAAGTAAGGCACCGAGTGTGTCAAAAGTAATCATCGCATGCGGTACTAAAATAAAAAGACATACGCTACATGGGGAAGAAGAAAAATACCGTAATACGTATTTCATATTACGTATGCATAGTTGACCAATGAGAGTTGGCAAAAAGTTTAGATCTCAACTTTTTATATGTCGTGTGAGACTCTTGAGGATAAAATTCCTCATTTTTGTACTCTCATGACTCTTCGTTATTCTCGAGATCTCTATTTAGTGTTTGCTATCTTAGAGTGTTGTTACCTATGGTCAAGAAATTGATTCGATCTAAAAGGACATTTCTAGAAAAACGAGCTGAAATGAGATTAAGAGGTCTAATGGATGAGGAAAATCGATTTAGAGGTTTGTGTCACATCATGGTTTATATTCACAGACCGGTCGATTATGATTATTTAGTATGATCATAACTGTGAATATAACGTGTTATACTTTAAAATGAGATCTAGAGAGAGATATGTATGTATTTGTTCGATCTAGGGTACAAACATCTCGAAACCTATCAATGGTCATGCCCATTTTTTGAGCTGTTATATACTCCTAACAGAGATATGTGACAACGAGCTCTCAATGTATGCTGGTCGCACGGGTTATTTGCCAATATGAATTTTGTGAAGAGAAAAAATTTAATTGTTAATCCTCCGTGGACGAATAGGAGTTGTTTGCCCTACATGGGCGAGTGGGAGATATTAGATTTAATATAATGAAGTGGGGTCCACGGGGGTTACGGTGTGCACCCATGCGGGCAACCACACCCCCTTGAGCGGTTATCTACTCAAACGTGAAAGGTCACGTTGGTTCGTTCTCACGTCAATAAGCGACGTTCCCCATTGTTATCAATTGACTATTCATTCTGTCACTTCTAAGAGAAAATAGATAACGAAGAATGCTCCTCCCGATCGTCGATTGTCGTTGACGGAGAAAAACTCCGAGATTGCAAAGGACCTTTTAACCGGTGATCAATAAGGTATGTTCTCGTGATATATCTTCGTCGATCGGTGAATCTAGAGATTTATTGGGCATGTTTCCGCTTTTAAGTCTCAATTAGATCGGATCTAGTATGGATTTAGTATCCAACAGTCATCTATCTCAATTTTACCGAAGAACCAAACATAACAATAGAATAAACTGATGACAACAGTGATTATATCAGAAATTATACACCGAGTTTGCACCGAAGCATGCCTGGCAGATAGAATGATGTCTACGACGTGGCAATAACATGAGATAAACAAGTAGAAACCCACCAAACTCTCAATAGAGGAGGGAAATTTGACCCTCCAAAATTGGAGCTTCGGCCATACAAATAAATACTTAGAGCTCCCCAAGCAATAGTTTTTAATCCTAAATCCAAGAGGAAGACCAATTTCTCTTCCGACCAATCATTTCTATACCAGTTAAAGTAATTCGTCACACAAAAGACCAGACTAAACACGGACACACTTCAACAACAAATCAAAGTTGGCTATAGTACCAAAGTTTGCTTCTGTGGGGACTTCCTTTGGGGCCTTGAACATGTCATGCCCAACTATTCTTGCACGCCCAAAAAATCAAGAACCCAAGCAACAAAATCAAGTGTAGAGAACTAGAGAAACCACGTAAAAATGTGGTCTTGAGTAGAAAACTGCCGCCTGAATGCATCAGAGTAGAGGAGTGAGAGAGAGGGAGTTTTCAAGAAATTGCTTTGGTGAATCGAAAAGCTCCATTCTCGATAAGCTCCTAGGGATTTTAGTGAAATGGGTGTGACATATACGCCTTCCATGAACGAGAGAAAGGAGCTTCCTTGAGTTGACCGTTGACGATGTGATTGGTGGGAACGAGAGTTCAGGGTTCTTTGCTGAAATACAGCTTTCTTCCATTAACAATACATTCTATTTGTCGTGCAGTTGATTTGCATTTAAAGGGAAGGGTTCTTTACGGGAAAAGTATCGCAAATTTTAGGGTCTTTGATGCACTTGACAATAAATGTTTTACCTTAAGAAATCAATGGGTTTTGGTAATAAATGATACACGGATGTTGTACCTTAAATACATTAACTACGTTTCCAGGCATGCAATATCTTTTTGAGCTATTTGTGGGCCCTTCCGTGAGATTCAAGGGAAGAAATTTTATTATTATAGAGTCCGGGCTAGATGTAGCCCTTTATCACTTGTGATAGATTAGGCCCCCGTCTCGCCTCACTCAATGATTGGATCTAAGTATAAGTTATATCGCCTTGTTGACACCTAAATTTTTATTTTTTAGAAAATCATTCGTTCAAGTATAAAATGAGAATTAGTCATAATTCTCACAAAAAATAATCCGCATGCATTGCATATTCAATTTTTCTCGGTCGGGATCATGTCGTTTACATTTAGGGTCAGAGGTGAGTCAACCGAGCTTAATTTGATAGGTGGCTAGACCGGACTCGGTCCGAAAATTTCGATCAAGGCCGGAGGGGTGTTCTGAATTTTTGTAAGCTATTTTGGACCTATCTTCGAGCTTATTTTTGTCTATTTAGGCTTAAATATTTAATTAAGGCTTTCGATTAAATGTCCATAATTTAGAAAAGCCTTAATTTGAAACTAAAAATTTAAGACAAGCCCTTGATTCAATCTGAAAATTTCTTTTGAGGCTTGCATGTGATTGCCAAATTTTGCATGTGCATTTGGACCTTGATTTTCAAGCTCAATTTAGCCCATTTTAGCCCTTATAATTGTAAAAATGCTTTAGTTAATTACCCATTTGATTAGTTAAGGTCTAATTTGGTTCGGAATCACAAAACAAGCCCACAAGACATTGAGAAGTTAGCCATTTCATCCTCTTCATCCATTTGAACAAAAATTGATAGAGTCCTAATGAGATTGGACTCTTAAATTTTCAGATCGGATTCGTAATTTTCATTCGATTAAAAAATCCTATCGTAAGAGGTGATCTAAGAGATTAAAACCGTATCATTATGTTGGAAATAATAAAGAGTTTTAATAGATTAGAACTCGTCTAAATCCAAGGCCTATTATCAAATCATACTCTAGCTAGGATTAATGATCCGATTGTTTCTAAAGCGTCATACTCCTGTTAGGGTGCTTAGGACCGAGCTCTATATAAACGTGTCTTCATCATAAGCTCAAGGTGGACATTTTGTGAGTTTCATACACTAAAAAATACAGAAATTTCGTGAGAGAAAGAGAGAGGTGATCAGCTGAAATTCTATCCCGTCGTTGCTTGGAGCGGTTTCGCGCCAATTGACCTTGCGTCACCGTCCATGCTCCAATTTACTCGTGTCGGGCACCACAACGATCCTCTCTTGACAATCTACCACAAACCATTGACGGTGTATTGATCCGACCTCCGGAGCTTCTCGTATGTTGACACCTAAATTTTGACCAAACTTTTCAGTCATTTATTCATAAAAAATGATAATTAAGCTTTAGTTCTCACAAAAAATAATTAATTTAATTTTCATGCATAGCATATTTAATTTTCTTTAGCATACATTATGTTAGCATAATCGGACTAGTGGCGAGGGAAATCGAGCTTAATTTTGTCGGACATTTGGACTTGAATTGACAAGCAAATTTGCGGTAATTTGAAAGTCATATGTGCCGAAATTTTATATAATTTATGGACCTATTTCAAATCGGCCAATTTTCGCTCATTAAAATTTTAAGGCTTTCAATTAATTAATTATTTAGTTAATTATAGCCCGATTTGAGCCCGAACTTGCCCGAATAAGCCCATGAGATGATCAAATAGATCCCCCTCGTGACTGAAAGTATTTATAATAAAAAAATGAAGTGTTTTGCATGGATAGATTTCTTGAAAATCCAATGGCCGATATCTAATCCGACTGGAGTTTTTAAATCTAATGGTCGTTAATGAATCCTATGTTATCTAGGGTTAGAAGACTCTTTGGTCTATAAATATAACAATGTGCCTATGGTTAAAGAGAAGGCCACATAATTTACACATACAGCACATTGAGAGAGAGAATACGTTCTCTGAGCTCGATAAAATTCTGCATAGTACAAAGAGAGAGATAAGGAGTTCGGCAATCACATGAGGGGCCATTCTACACGGCCAAAGTGAGAGAGGCCACGGATTAGAGTAAAGAAAAATATCTACACAAGCCGCTGGTGTTGCTCCTTGATCCAAGGTGTCGTTGCTCCTGCGCTCTGGGTGACGACAAGGTTGTCGATCCATGATCCTTAACAAGAAGTTGCCGCTTCGTCTACATCAGTTACACTCCAGACCAGAACTGATCTGTGGCTGAGTTCCAACGCAACTCTAGGCTGAACATTCTTTGAAATCCATAAGCCACCGCGAGCCGGCGAGCCCGACCACAAGCGACATCTTTGTTCATGCTGTCCCTCGCCATCATCGTTCGCCACTATCCAATCATGCTGAACACTGCCAACAATGTGAGCGTCAACGACATCCAGCCTTTGCAATCGTTGTTTGCCATTTTCTTGTTCGGCGATAAATCCAGCAAATCGACGCCACCATATCAGCATGGTGACGATTCCTCAATCGAGTCCAAGTGGTGTTGTTCCTTCCCTGAAGTCCACGGTAAAAAAAAACAACAAGAATCTCTGCTAAATTCCAATTCTTTTTTTTTGTTCTCTTTTTTTTCATTTTAATTTTACAATCGATAATACTTGGAAGGGGCAACCTCAAGCTTAACAGTCACACTCATAGCAAGGGGAGAGGGGGGCCTACCCTCCAGCAACCGTTGCAGTGCCATTATTGGCGCTGCTGTGGTAGAAGAGGGGGCAGGCCCTATGGCGCTACAGGGATGTGGGGGGCCAACCTTTGCTCGGTAGTCACACTGTCGAGCGGAGCCTATTGTAGCGCCATTATTGACGCCACAAGAAGGGGTGTGGGGGCCAAGCTCCGCTCGGTAATGTGACTGCCGATCGGGGCCTGACCCCTACTACCGCACCTACCCCTACTGCAGTAGGCCAATTTTGGCGATGGAAAGACGACTTCTTGAGCCATTTGGAGATCTATATGTATATACAACGCCATTATTGGCGCTGCAGGGGCTCCCCTCCTACATCGCCCGTGAAGGCTGCAGCGCCTTCATGGGCGTTGTAGAGCCGAAGGATCTCATCCTTCACCATTAACTCTCCTCACTCAACTCTCACGTTCTCCCTCGATCACTCACGAAATTTTATCGATTCCTCACAATTCTACCGATATGGCACAAAGGAGTCACATTCAATCGGGCTCGAGGATGGTTCACTACTACTTTGGGCAGGCCCAACATAGATCACAAGCCGTATGGGACGCTAAGGGAACCTCAGCATTTTGCGTGCGAACTATCATTTGTAATGACATTACGAAAATTGTCACTAACAATTTATGTGACATTTCACAAATACCTGCGACCGCAGCCCTTAGATGTCAGCGAGCACTGCTACACGCAGGTGAACTTCATCCGCTCATAGAATCTTATTTGCAAGATTTGAGATTTTACGGTGTTTATAAGATGGGATTTGTCCAGCTTGATTGGCATTTGATTAAAGCATTAGTCGAGCGATGGAGGCTCGAGACCCACACTTTCCATATGCCGGAAGGTGAAGTTACGATCATGCTTGCAAGATATTGCGATGATCACGGAGCTTACTATCAATGGACTTGTAGTTATTGGCTTTATTAATTGGAATTGGAGCGCCCTCGTGATGGGATCGCTTGGTGCTCACCCACCTTAATTGCGTGGCACGCAGATAAATTTAAGATAGTTGAGTGAAAACTTTCATAATCTTCCGTAATATGCTGATGACGTCACCGTATCGCAACATGCTAGGGTATTCATTCTCCGCCCGCTTAAAGGATCTATTTTCTCGGACAAATCAAGTGCTCGGGTTAATTTGTTGTTTCTCCCACTATTGGCGAACAACGAGGCCCCTACGTAGTACGGTTGGGGTTCAAGAAGCACTAATGTGGTTGTATCGGGAGCTATGCCGTGCAACCGACCCGGATGCCAAGCAAATGGGCTGTGCCCTACATGTACCGCAGATTTGGGCGTAGGAGCATTTTAGATGTGTCTCCCCGATGTGACTTTCGGTGCTCTTTTCCCATATGCACCTTTCGGTAGTCGGAATGTAATATATTACATTTTCGGTTCGTGCGCCATTAATTTTTTGCAAGTGCATATAATACATGAAAATCTAAAGTTTTACGTTTATGCAGGTGAGTCGAGACCGAACTACAAGCGACGCCCCCACACATGCGTGACACACTTGAGCTACCAATTTGATCGAATGGGATCCGAAGATGTAAGTAATGATAGCGACGAGGGGGTTTAATATCATGTTACTTTTTCAATTAATTTTTTGTTTAATTTGATATGTTTCATTACGATAACAGATTACTTGAGAGCCATATGAGGGCATTGAAGGGGATGTACCAGATCACGTCTACGGGGACAACATTATTGGAGGGCGAAGGTCCCACTTATATGTCACTAGATAGTTGAGTGGTACTATCCAGATCGAGTACTTTGGCGGTTTGGTTTACTCCGACTAATACCTAGACATCCCCACGATCATATTGCCTTGCATAGTATTGATAACATGCCACCCAAGACGGATTGGGCGAATAAGCACATACGGTGGATTGATTTGTGGAACAGGACGTACCGAACGTATAGTCACGGGTAGAAATACAACGAAAGCACTCCACTTTCATTTAGGATATATGGAGTGGTTCCGTCAACATACACGGAAGTGGATTTGTTGTGGGAGCCGCAATGGGTTCAACTGTTCATGCAAATACTTTTAATTTAATTCATTATTTATTTTTAAGTAACGTAAATTATTGGCATTTGATAACTTTTGTTAATTTTGATATCATTACCGGGGTGACGGCGTCAAACGGATCGTACATATAATTGATTCGGTCGATCCAACTCCCGAGGCTTGGGCGAAGTGAAGACGATAGTTAGGGCAATGTTGTACGCTCGGAATGAAGAGAGGCATCCAACAATGATGCCAAGCACCCCAACCCAAGCAACTACGGCATCAACCGTTGGCCGGGACGAGGAGGATGACTCCCATGCTAAGACTGTTCGGCCGACCCGGAGGACTCCTCGAGCTCATCCGGATGATGATGTCGTCCCCTATTCCATGGAATATCATACAATGGATTTCGCTCCCGAGTTCACTTCGGGATTCGGTCAAGCATTTCGATACGGGGTTCACCCAATTTGCGTAAACATTTGATGATCCACATCCACTGAGACTCCGTCCGAATATGGACCCGATTTCTCTCATTTTTATCCAGTCCCTCCTACGGTAGGATATGACATATTTTCACAAGATATGCCATCGTCATCGACACATTCAACTCAATCGGATCCTCGTTCGCATCGATACAACACTAGACCTCCCGATCAATGGAGACAACCTCATTGCGGAACAGGAAGTCATGTAGGAAGACAACATTATTAGTATATGTAATTGCACTTAACTTGTTATTTATTATGAAGATTCCATATTTTTTTGTATATTTTAAGTAATTAAATATTGATAATTATAGTAGAAAAATGACCTTCAAAAGAAAAAAATTATAAATTAAACAAATATAAACATAAAAAAATATGAAATTTAAATGGAAAAAAAAAGCCCGGTAGTCCACTCGGCGGTTAGGGCTGCGAGCGGCGATCAGCCGCGGCAATTAAGCCGCCGAGCGACATTGGATCGGCAGCCTATTCGCCGAGCGGACCACTCGGCCGTCTCGCTCGGCGGCATGACTGTCGAATCATGTCACTAAGACTGCCAAAACACATCGATTCGGTAAATAAAAAAATTTTACACCTGATTTGGTAATTAATTTTGTTTTTCCACCTGTTTTGGAAAAAAACCCCGACGGACTATTGTCGGTTAAATGGACCGTCTTTTTCCAACTTTAAAAGTCCTAAAACTTTCGGAAATTTTATATATTTTACATATGGATGTGCTCTAAAACTTTCATGAATACTGTTTGTTCCAACTAAGTATGAGAAAAATAGTGAAAAATCGCAATCATGCAAAGATCGCTGTTAAAAATTTATAGACACAAACAAAACCGTGAATGAACATGACCTTTAAGCTAACCATTTAGGCTCCAAAAATTTTCAAGTTAATATATGTTATATTTTAGGATGTTAGGTGAAACTCTTATGAAAGAATTTTTTTTTCAAAGAAGTCCATAAAAAAGCTACACGAAAATAGTAAACCCAGAAGGTCAGATTAGACTTGAAATTAGGACAGTAAAAAGAAGAACATGCATGACTATTTTTAGTGTTCCCCGACCAAATCTGACCGCATACTGTCCCATAACACTGTATCACTTTCATTTCCAGTATGTACTAAGTCTAACTAAGTCGCAAATGAATCCCTAATCAAGTAACGACAAGATCAAGCAATGTAAAACAAAGATGAATTTACTTGTCTTAAACTTAAACACCAAATCACCAGCAGCTAGAGAATGTCTTAGAGGGTAAAAATTTTCAAAAATAAAAGCGAGAGTGAGGGGAGGGATGTTCGGCCAAGCAAGGAAGAAGAGGGAGATTGAGTGTTAAAGTGGATTGTACATGAAATCCTATTGGGGAACAAGGGTGGCATGGCATGATAGTTTCATGGGGAAAATCATGTGACAACTTAAATTTCTGCCAATTGAATTATTAAGAGGAATGGTATTTATCGAACTCTGAATTATAGTAAACGAGATTTGAGGGAATGAGTAATAAGTTGGCGTGGTGGATTAATTGGTTTGGACATTGTAGTTTGTGCGCGATATGTATACTATTGGTGTAGGTTTGATTGGTTAGAGTATGAGATCGATCCCGAATGGAATTTGATTTGCAATTAAACCACAAAGCCTCTTAGATCAGCCCCCAACCGAACCACCCCACCCCTTCAATATAAACCCTCCCCCCTCCCTCCCCGCCAAATCTTCTCTCTTATCCATTTTTCTCCTCTCCCTGTCGTGAACAGTGCCCCCTCCCCCTTGTTTTTCTCCGCCACTCTCTCTTCCTCACCTGAGCTCTCTTTCCCTCTTGTCCTCGCTTGGACACACCCAATCTTGACGTAGGCGGCCCCTCGAGCTCGTGCTATCAAGACAACCCCAGCTCCCATCGTCCCTCGATCCCCGCAGCACCGAGGAGGAAAGGAGGCAATCCGAGCGGTGGCACGCGATTCGAGCTACACTCTTCGTCGTTTTGCTACATTTTTCTTTGTGTGCGATCCCAGGCAAATAGTTTACTAACCTTGACCACTAGACTATCTATTATCGTTGGTTTGAGGGAAATGCCGTGTTATGGACTGAAATTGTGTCGATTCGGAGGTGTTCTTATATAGTTAAGGTTCGGCCGAGCATATTGAAATTGTTGGCTGAACTGGAAGCTTAAGGGAATGGGTATGAAAGTTCCGAAAGCTGAACGCCGTTGTCGTCGTCAAGCAAGTTGAATTGGAGATGGGAGTGTTTAAGGGAGGGCCTTAATGGATTAAATGGGAGATTCCATGACTTGTATGAGGACTCCATCGCTTGATCTAGTGTCTAAGAGGCATGGGTGGCTATGAATTGTGGACCAATCCTAATGAAGGTAGTGGCTTTGAGGCAACTCAAAGAATGGGGACTGTATTTTGTATTCGGCCATGAGGTATTAGAAGCAATGTGTGGCATTCGTTATCCTATTTTCTCGTGTCTAATTGATTTATGCTGGTATTCTGAGAAAGTAAGTGATTAGGTCGTGCCACTGTATGGACGGATGAATGAACCGCGATGATGTTTCGACCTTGTGTATTCGGGCGCCTATTGTTGTTGGTTGTTTCTTGATTATATGAAAATAGATAATTTAGTTGTTTAAATTAGTATTCTATTTGCTGAACTCTCGCTCACTCTTGCTTTTGGACACCTTTTTTAGATAACTAGCTTTGTCAACTCCTTCCGCAACCTTCGATATGGTACGTCGGTGGACCGTGGTACCATGGAGTAGAGGAGCATGGTGTTGAACGACAAGGTGGTGCTAAATAGTATTCAGGAGTAGAGTCTTCCTTTATTTTCCTCCCAGTATATTTTGTGTTTTCCTTTTATAAGAGATGATGTAATTAATTGGTATCTAAATATATATATATGAACCAAATGTTTTCGGCCCTGTGTGGTCCATGTGTGCTCTTTGAGGCATGTGATACATGTTAAAAAACCTACAATAAAAGCCTTACCCTTAGGCATCGTGTGTGCCATTTGTTTTACACGGACTTGTATTTTTATTTCAGTCTTCAACACGAGCCTCTACATTACGTAATATAATATTAAAGCAGAACGCAAATGGTAAGGGATTAAGAGCAGTCCCTCACAAGTTGGTATCGGAGTAGGTGGATGGAGAACTCGTTCCTTACAAGGTGCTATCGTAACAGGAGGATCGAGGAGCCGGTCCTTACAAATCATGATGTGAAATTGGGTAAAAATCTAGGGAATTAGGGGGGTTGGCCGGCCATGCTTAGAGGGAGAGAGAGAGAGAGCGATTGAGTGTTAGAATAATTTTCACATGAATTTCTATTGGGCAAATGGGGTGGCAAGATATGATGTGGTTTTGGGGTAAATATTTGAATTTTTGGCTTAATTTTAAGGGGGTGGCCGGCCATGTATATTTGTCTTTCCCAATTTGCCCTTGGTCACTTATTTATACACATTAAACTCCAATTAGATTATAGTTTGTTCCATGATCGCTTAATATTTTCGGTCCCTATATAAAGCTAACACTATAACTTCAAAATTAATCACATGACATGTCCCAATCAATATCAAACAAATAAATTTTAGTACTGTCGCTGCATTAAATCAGCTAAGCGAGATTCAGGCTGTCATAGTCACACACTCAAAAACCAAATTTATGCCTTCTTCAAACCAAAATCAGCAACCGCTCACTGAATCTATCTTCAGTAATGAGCACATATCGAGATCTTCATCTGTTGCTATGACTTTTGACTTTCAGAAGTGCACGCCTAAGTTCAACGTCTCCAACACCATTGCTATGCAGAATAAAAAGGTTGAACGAGCATAAATCCGATAATGCGGGCAATACTCTTGAACTACTCAAACTAATCATATTTAAGACCAGAGACAATTGACTAGACTGATGCGTGTAAGCACTTATTAGAATAAAATGCACAAGAGGGATAAAAACTGATGCGTGGCGAGATTGGGTGAGCTTGCCGAACTAATCATACTTTACAGAATGAAAGTATTTGAATTTTTTGCGGAAGAAAGAACTCTGGGATAGAAAGTTTACTCCGCCAGCCATTAGAAAGTTCACCTTCTCCTCTTATCTATAGAGGGGCTTGGACCCTCAACTAGGAAACAGCTCAAATAGGAAATCGTAAACTCAGAAATATCAAACTAGGAAACTTCCTCAAAATAGTGAACCTCTTACTCCGGAGATTGAGTCCTTATTCTTCAATTTTCATGGAACGGAGAAGACTGACGAAGGCATCCAAGATGACAATCTTGATTCTAATCTAGAGGGGAAAAGAGAATGTCATTATCTCGTAAGTAAATGCGACGAAGCAAAACTCTCACGCTGCCATGGATAAGTTTAATCAGAACCCAAGCCCTAGCCCTATGGACCAGGGCAAATTTCCCTATTGTCTTTCTTATTGCATAAGTTCCTGGATGTATAGCCTAGCCAATGAATGTTTTGTTCGACAAAGCATGAGCATCCATAATATTGGCATCGTAGTATAAATTCGATACCTTCACCCGAAAAAATCGCCAAGAGAGCTAAGTTCATCAATATATTTGATCAGACCACATTCACTCTAAAGCTCAAGCAAATGTGTTGTAACTCAATTAAAAGTATATTAACTGCTTCAACTATACAATGTTTTCGACGTGGGACTCTTGACAATCTCATACTTGTACATCAACAGACTATACTTTGAGTTACCAAAAGCACATGCTTAATTTGGTTTGCTAAGTCGAATGACTGATAGACAAACAAAACTATAGGTGGTCTCTGAAGGCTTGTTAGTTTTGTGGAGTTTGTGGGCACGGAAATTGAGCTTAGTCATTTGTCCACGCTTCCCAAATTTTACCAAGAAATGAAAAATGGCATCTAAGAGCTCAAAAGCGTTACACATGGCTGGCTTGGACTTAGGCAAAAGTATACAAAGAAGCCACTTTTCCAAGATCCCAAATTGCAGAGTTGAAATCTTCATTTTGCCAAATAGGTTAGGGCCCAAAGGAGGACATGTGTTCTGTAAAATTGAAGGCAATTTGCGCGGTCATGCTTTGAGCGGAATGGAGGGATGATAAATTTTGGCTGTTTTGCAATCAAGTACCTGATTTTTTTCTTTCTTATTCAATCAAGCGCCTGGATTTTCAAATATTGTCTAATCAAAGACGTGAGTTTTTTGGGGTTTGTGCGTAAAGTATGAGTCATAAGGTAAAGGAAAAAGGTTTTGTTGACACAATTCTTTTTTTTTTTTTTCAAGATGAGCCCTAAAGGAAATGCTTCTATTCGTTTCTATGTACTCCCCTCTCAGCTCAAACACCCAAAAAAGAAATTGATCTCTAGGTAAATAACAAGGCTTTCTATTTGAGTATATCGAAATGTCCAATTTACTGAGATTTCCTTATTGGGCCAGGTCATTCCTAGGCAAGCGAATCATTTTATTATTGTTGACACCAAAACAAGACAAGCGGGCATACCGAATGGGCGTCAATGTCACCATGTCCCGAAGCCGGTAAATCAAGAGCAAGAAACCACTTCCCGAAGTTCGGTAGGTTGACTACGACATACCGAAAATAGCAAGAGGGATAAACCCGATATTCGGGAAGTGGAGGAATAAGGCTATGAATCCCGCAATTCGGCAAGATACGAAAACATATCAAATCTTGCATCAAACCAGCAATAGAGAGCGGTAGGCATAAAGAGGGCAATGGAACAAGTTGAGTTAGCCACGTTAATGGGAAGTTGCACGCAAGAAACGAAAGTAATGGGCACGAACAGATCATGGGAGGTTATTCAAAAAGATTCAAGTTCAAAATCACTGTGGCAGTTGAAGATTAAGTTTTGGCGGACAAAAGGAGTAGTTATTAAAGACGCCAAGGTTAAAGATTTGAAAACACAAAGATAAGCGGCGAGCGATTCTGAGCAAAAAGAGATACAAATATCCGGAAGAAAAGAAAGGAAACAAAGGAGATCAACACACATCCAAAAATACTCAATTTCCTCTGCAGTTTAACTTTTATCGCACTTTAAGTTTCTTGCACTTTCAATTCCAAGTAGCCAAGTGTATTTCCTAGTCAAGTACTACTTTCTTAGGAGTATTGTAACTTAACTCGGACCTTTGTTGATCTCAAGTCCACTTTCAATCCATCTATTTCAAATCCATTTCCATACGTTCATCTTGTGACTTGTTTTTCACCAAAAAACTCCTCGATAGTTGAACCACATAACTTTCTTAATAAAAATCGAAGAACAAATTTCGGTGAAAGATTTTTATTGTTACAAAACGATCGAACATCTTTTTGGCATGCGGGTAGGACTCTCGTGATGAGATTTGGAGAAATGGTGAGAACTAGGAATCAACCGGAAGGAGCACAAGTTGACAATGTCAACAATACTGACGATGGTGCATGTTCGAAGTACTCAACGGCTAATCAGGCTGAAGAGATACGCCATCGCAATGCCAACATTCCAAGGCGATTAATCGAAGAGCGCACTCGTACCTTGGCACTCGATGCTACATTGGTGGCTACAATGAAGAGGATGTTTGAGGAATAGCGTAACGAACTCACTAATCACATGGTGCGACATGTAACCGACATGATAAGACCTATAGTGGTCAACACCATAAAAGAGGTAATATCGCGTCCTAGTTCGTCTTCTCAAGTTCCACCTTTTTATGTGAATTCTCTAGATATTGTGCCATTCCCTCCAACATCGGAACCTCCCAATGTTGGATATAATGGTAGTGGGGGGACATAATTTACAATCTTCTCGTGAGAATTGTACCAAGGCCGGAGAATCTAAGACCAACAAACCTAGTAAATGGAGTGAGCGGTTATAATTTTCCTCAAACTAACCCTATTGAAGTTAATGTGGATCTACTACCCAGCACTAAATGTACTAAATGTAGAACCTATGAGACCTTCTACAGCCCAACCATAGCCACCGATGATAGGGAATCCACTTTGTATAAGCCGGCGCCACCAATTAACTTCAATGTGGAACATCTAGGGATAGATAAACCCCAACCGGTTGACTTTAGGGGGCGGGATCCTTGGATGGGCCAAAGAGAATTTGAGGCCATGGAAGCCGACCGGGTGGCAGAGTTGGTGTTGCAACAATTGGGGGTAGAAAGAGGTGCTCCAATACCCGTGTATAGGAAGCCACATCCCAATTAGGTTGACAATATACCATATCCAAGGGGTTTCAAGACACCAAACTTTTCTGTCTTCATAGGAGAATAAGATCAATCAACAAAGTGGAACATGTAGGTCATTTTCTAGCACAATGTGGAGAGGTTGGAACTAATGAACATCTAAGGTTGAAGCTATTTCCATTGTCTTTATCAAAAATAGCATTCACTTGGTATACCAATTTGCCTTCAAACTCCATTCAAATATGGACTGAAATGGAAAAACAGTTTCATTCTCAATTTTACCGATCGGTACCGGGGGTGACAAGAGCCGATTTAGCAAGGATGTATCAGTATAACACCGAGACAGTGATCGGTTCATTTCTCGCTTCAAGAAACCTAGGAACAAGTGTTTAACTTATCTCACCGAGAGAGAATTCACCGATTTGGCCTTGAATGGGTTAAAGGTTAATTTGAGAGAAAGATTTGAGGGACAAACCTTTGATGATCTTTTTCAATTAACTCGCTTGAATTTCCAAGTATGAGCATTTGTTAAAAGAAAGAGACAAGAAGCCGATGAAGGATAATCGGCAGACAGGTGGCTCTTGCGGAAAGCATCGAGTTCAACGATTTCGCCGAAGAAGAGAATGAGATAGCAAGTGGCAACTATGATTTTGGAAAACCCTTACGTCCGTCCAGCTCTCAAACCATCAAGAGTCAAAGCTGTCTCAAAGTTTAAAACCAAGGAAACAAACAACTATTCTTTTGACGTCTTTAAATTAGATGAGATATTTGACTTGTTGTTGAAAGATGGCATGATCAAATTGGGTGAAGGTCAAGTAATCTCATTTAAAGAGGAGTTGGTTGACAAGAGGTACTGCAAGTGGCATCATTCTATGACTCATGATATCTGTAAATAGCATTGTCTTGGAAAGACACTCCAAGAGGCAATTTGGCAAGGCGAGATTAAGTTTCTTTGAAGACAAAGGCAAGGCTCCAATGGAGGTAGACATAGATCCGTTCCCAAAGATGACAAGCATAGTTAATATCCATGAGCCGTCCAGATACGAAGAGAGGAGGCTCCGTAATCATTGTCACCAAGAGGCGACGACTAGGAATCGGGATGTCCCAAGGTTTCGGTTTATGAGAGGAACAAAAGGAAGATACAGATCGGGATCGTTTGTTCGCAGAGAGGGTAGACCACGGATAAGGTCTAAGATAGTATCAACTAAGCATTCTCATGTTTGATCAAGGAAGGAAGAAACCCAATCAAGACAGCTAATGACGGTGCTTGAGGGGAAAGACACCGACGATCGGATTGATAGGAAAGAGGTTTAATCCAAGTCACCAAGATAAGTTTCTCTAGCCCAAGAAATCGAAAGGCGAGCTCACAAAGAAGAGGAAACCTTATCAAAGCCTAAGAAGAAGAAGAGTTTGTGGCAACGTTATCAAGAAGGAGATCCCGAGTGGGCCCGCTTGGGGAGCCTAGTGGGAAGTTTGATTCTTTGTGTACTATGGGGATACATTCGACTATCTACCTCCGTCTTTGCCGGTCGACCCAACCGGTTGGGGAGATGAGTTTGATAATTTACCACCAAATCCAGTTCCATAGGATATACGAAAGAAGTGGCCGGTTAAAGTTCCGCACAGCCCTCCGAAAAGAAATGGTTAGTAGCTCGGCCACCTGGTCAAGCTTCTTACCGAACCATTAAGAGACATTTTCAGCGAATGAAAGGTAGATAGAGGGATTTCGGGAACAACCAACCAAGAGGCATTGCATTACAAGCTTCGACATCCATGCCTTATAGCAAAAAAGGAAATTGGGTTTGGAGACGTAGTTCTATCAAGACGCAACCCACTAAGGCGGAGAGAGTTACTTCCATATATGATTCGGGAAGATGCTTTCGTCACGAATTTGGAAAGGGAAAAGGGATTCAAGACACACCTCGAACGATCAACTTTGGGTAGTCACTATAGCACTCGGTTGAAAGCATCAAGGGAAGTCAAAACAAAGGAATCATAAATTATTGCGGGAGGATAGCAAGGGTTACCGAGCAAGCCGGTCAAGATGCCGGAAGAGTCTCGCTCTCCAATAAGGATCAATATGGTTCATGCAAAGCTCCCACCTTAGTATGAGGCATGTTCAATAGTGGAAGAAGATCTTGAGCCTATATCGGAGAAAGAGATAGCGATGGTAGAATTTCGGTTCTCGATGATGAGCCCATCAAGTTTGAGAAGGTACCATTGGATAGAGCCAAGCCCTTGAAATCTTTGGTTGTCTCAAGGCGAGTCAATGGTCATCCTGTCGATAAGATCTTCATAGATGTAGGAACAACCTTGAATCATATATCTTATCAGTATTTCAAGGAGTTGGGAAAAAATGATGAGGATATTATCCCGTCGAACGTTCGGTTGTCTCGATTTCTTGGAGAAATAACCGAAGTCAAGGGAGCGGTTGTGCTTCATCTCGACCATAGGGTCCAGGGACGTCGAAGGCCACCTTTTTCGTAATAGAATCAGATGGTTCATGTAACTTGCTTTGCTTGGAAGGGATTGGATACACTCCAATCAATGTGTACCTTCAACTCGCACCAAGTGTTAGCATTTTGGAAGAACGAGAAAGTAGAATACATCAAGGCCAACTCGGGGCTTACTCTAATAGGAGGGACCGAGATCCATCAAAGGAATCAGGATCATCAATGTGGAAATTATGTTGTTGAACTACCGAGGACGGACCGAGTTACCTTTTGGTGTCCGTGACTTCATCATGGTCCTAAGAGGAGGATTGGGAGGTGATCCCCTCGGTGAAGGGTTTCTCGATGGAGAACTCTTATGAGATGGCTACGAGGTTCGAAAAGAGGCCCTCTTAGTTGCTGGCTTTTTCGAAACCTTTATTTGGAGCAGGCGGCTCAAGAATTTTTCTCTTCTTGCTCACTACGAGCGTGACAGGTTAGAGATAGAACCAAGTGTTGAATGAAAACATCTATTAGAAGAAGGCGTGTTAACCTTTAATTGGCTTCCTCGATTCCGCGGGAGGTACAACTTGATCTTTGACCGCTTTAGGAGGCGTGGAAGGAATTTTGTCCCTTATCTTCAAGATGATGGCATCCAAGCTCTCCAAAAAGACTTTGGGGCGATATTCTTTTTGCCACCAATAGAAAAACTATGCTTTGAAGAGCAATCGGGAAGAGCTACGAACTCGGTAACTCGGAATTATCGGCGAGACATCCCGAACGAGTTTGTTTAATTCCTCAAAGGCTTGTCCATCACCTATTTTACATATGACTTTACCGATGGAAGAGAAAGAGAAGGTATAAAAAGCTGGGATAGGAACTCCTTAGACTAACCCAAAATTGTCTAGGACAATTTTGGGGGGAATAAATTTCCAACCCCACGGTGAATTTCCCCTTAGAAGATAACCTAATAGGAAGATCGATGGAAGTCAAGTATTCCGCCGGAAGTCACTCTTATTGTTATAGAAGGGAGGAAAACGAGGCCTATAAAGAGAGAAGAAAGGAGAAAAGCAAAATTGTTCTTCTTCGGTAGAAAAGAGTTAAGAAATAAAATACTGAAAATGCGAAGAAGGCCCTTCGAGACATGGACTAACTTTATGCACAAATCTTGGTCGACAGGATTATTCGGGACCGAAATAGAAGGGGGCTGAGTAATTTGGTCTAGAAAAAATCAAGAAGGAAAATAAAAGGCAGCCCAAGCTTGGAGAATCCAAAGTGGACCACCAAAGACTCCACCGATTTGATCCAAAACAATGGAGGAAGTAGCATGGGCTAGGCCTTAGTATAAGAGGGCTAGAGTAAGTTTTCCTAAAGCTATTTGAGCTCCTAAAGCTAAAGCGAGAGGCTATGTCGAGAAAATCATCGAAAACTCGGACAATAGGGTGGCAAAAGAAGAATCTACACAACCAATACAAGATGAATGCAGTATGTTCCTCGTCGGTAACTTCACCATCCTTCTTAAAATACTTCTTTATGAAGGCTCCATAGGCTAGTTGGGAATCAAGCAACTTATGAAGCTCGGGACAAATGTTTGTAGATATGGTGGTCGGGTCTGTCCCTAAGGGACTAACACCGAGTAAGACAAAAAATGTCTAGCAAAGTTACCGACATTGGGGAACATGGAAAAAAGAAGCGATTGGTAGAGGATGACCAAAAACAGGAAAGCGCGGCAATCAGCCCATGATTGATACGATAATCAAAGCAACAAAGACGCAACGCGTCATGAATCGAAGCTCGTCCCAAAGGGAGTCCTTAGAAGGAAGAAGACACAAGTACCATTGATAGAATTGGGGCTCAAATTTGGTCACAAAAAAAGCCCTAAGATGAGAAGGATTGGAATGCCAATTGTAAGCTAGAACAGGACGATTCATGAATTGGAAGAACCTCGATTTGATCGTGAGGGAAGAAGTTGGAGAGTCTCTCGGAGGATAAAGTAAAGATTGTAGACCGCGGGGCCTAGGATGAAGGAGCCTTCATAAACATGTTGCACCGAGAGGAAATGATGCTTGTCGTTGAAATTGTCGGAATCCCCGAAAAGGTAATACTAATCTAGGGCATTAGACACGGAAAAAGGAGAAGCTTGAGCCTTGGGAGCCATGGAGGTTGGACAAACTAAGGTCGCGGAGAATCGAGAAGACGAAAGGGCAAGAGGGCGACGAAGAAGATGAGTTTTAAAAAGTTGCTCTAAATGCGAGAAGCTTGATTGCATGGGGACAGTTGAATGTATATAAGCTGATATGAAAAGGGTCGAAAAAGCAAGCGTACGAAACGAGGTAACCAAATGGCGGCTGAAATGAAAAGTAAGTGACTCTTCATCATTAGCATTTAAAATAATTAAAGTTCTTCTAATTCTTTTGAAAGGGGGCATTTGTTGACACCAAAACAAAACAAGCACACATCTTGAATGGCCGTCGGTGTCACCATGTCCCGAAGCTCGGTAAATCGGGAGCAAGAAACCAAGTTTGGTAGGTTAACTACGACATACCGAAAATAGTAAGAGAGATAAACCCGATATTTAGGAAGTGGGGGAATAAGGCTATGAATCCTGTAATTCGGCAAGATTCCGGAACATACCGAATCTTGCATCAAACCAACAATAGAGAGTGGTAAGCATAAAGAAGGCCATGGAACAGTGAGTTAGCCACATCAATGGGAAGTTGCAAGCAAGAAACGAAAGTAATGAGTACGAACAAATCATGAGAGGTTGTTCAAAACGATTCAAGTTCAAAATCACTATGGCGGTTGAAGATCAAATTTTGGCGGACAAAAGGAGTAGTTATTAAAGGCGCTAAGGTTAAAGATTTGAAAACACAAAGATAACCGATCGTGCGATTCAGAGTGAAAAGAGATACAAATATCCGGAAGAAAAGAAGGGAAACAAAGGAGATCAACACACATCAAAAAATACTCAATTTCCTCTGCATTTTTAACTTTTTTCGCACTTTAAGTTTCTTGCATTTTCAATTCCATTAGCCAAGTTTATTTCCTAGTCATGTACTGATTTCTTAGGAGTATTGTAATTTAACTCGGACATTTGTTGATCTCAAGTCCACTTTCACTCCATTTATTTCAAACCCATTTCCATGCATGCCTTGTGACTTTATTTTTGCCAGAAAACTCATCGATTGTTGAACCACAGAACCTTCTTAATAAAAACCGAAGAACGAATTTTGGTGAAAGATTTTCTTTGTTGCAAAACGAGCGAACATTTATGAAAGGAGGAGCTTTAAGAAAATGATTCGGAATTCTTGAAGAGTGGATCCACACAGTTCTCCAGACGAGATAAATCTTCCAAAGAACAAGGACTTACTCTCACTTTACTCTCATTTCCCTCCATCAGAACATTCTCAACGTAGAGATACCATATGCGCCGCATATGAAATATAATGACATCAACGAAATGCGTTTAGTTTTCACTTTAAATTGCATCAGATTTAGTAATAAAATATATGCAGTTATTGGCAATGGCGTGGCCGAGCGATAGTTTTCACTTTAAATTGCATCAGATTTAGTAATAAAAGATATGCAGTTATTGGCAATGGCGTGGCCGAGCGAACTACTCCAACTCCTCTCATCTTTAGAAGCCGTAGTTCCTGATCAACTCGAAGTAGGTGGTTCTGCAATTGCTGAAACCAGACTTGGACCTCTTCAATTGCTGAAACCAGACTTGGACCTCATTGTGTACGCTGCTACAAGCTGTGCGAACAATGAAGATTCGTTGTCTAGCAATCTTCTGGGCGTATCATATTCAGCAACAAGGCCTGGATACAACCAGAGAGAGAGAGAGAGGTGAGACAAAAATGATGAAGCATAAGCTGAATGTGAAAGGCTGAGATGAGATCGTGTTAAAAACTACTGACCGTGCTCTAGAAGAAGAACCATGTCGCTATCAAGAATTGAGGACACCCGATGCGCAATTGTTATAACGGTACAGTCCAAGAAGTGATGCCTCAGCGTTTGCTGAATCAGATTATCAGTTGCCGTGTCCACAGACGCAGTAGCTTCGTCAAGTACCAAGATCTTGCTTTTCTTGAGCAGCACGCGACCGAGACACACCAGCTGCCTCTGTCCCATGCTCCAGTTCTCACCATTCTCAGTAACTGCAGCTCAAGATAATAGAGCTAAGGGACGAGACAAATTCGACTCCAGAATGTGTTAAGCACTTCTTGGATAGTTAAAAAAGGGTCCAAAAGATAACCTGCAGAATCCAGTTTCCCTTCTTTCTTCCTGACTTCGTCCCCGAGTTGGCACTTATCCAATGCCTACAATTGCAAGATAGATTAGTTGACTGTAGTTCCATATTGTATAAGCTGGAAGAGAAACTCTAACGATGAAAAAATCGGCAATCGTTGTGAAAATAAATGAATGCACCTCCCAAATCTGCTCATCAGAGTACTCCTCTAGAGGGTCTAGATTGCTTCGCACGGTACCCTCAAACATGGTTGGATCTTGAGGGATGATACTTAATCTAGACCTCAGATCGTGCAGCCCAATTGAGGAGATATTAATGCCATCTATTAGGATTTGACCTGCACAGGGTTCTACTACGCGGAAAAGTGTTTGTATGAGAGTCGATTTGCCACTGCCTGTTCTCCCCACGATGCCCGTTTTCATACCTCCAGGAAAAGTGCACGTGATGCCTCGCAGAACAAGCGGCAAGTGTGGAGCATATTGAACCTGGCATTCCGCCCAAATTGTCAGAAAGGTGAATTATGTCCAAATGACTGCACAAAATATGCTGAAATTGTTTTGGCATAAGAGAAAATAAATTTTTGTAGCACCTGCAGATCGGAAATGGCGATCTCTCCGCATGTTGGCCATCTAGGACAGGGGCAATTATCCGCTATTTTAAGAGGGGGCTCGCTTGAGATGCCAGTGTATTGAAGTATCCTTTCAACCGATATAATTTTGTTCTCCATATTACACAAACTCCAAATGACCATTGTCTGTATCATGTTCAAATTAAGTGCGTACGTCACAGCTAAGCCCGCAATTGCTTCAGAGAGAAGAACAGAAGTAGGTTAGGATCACTAATCTATTCATCGGTCTAGATAGCCATTTAGAAGATCTCAGGCAAGGACATTGTTACCTGGGTCTATGAATCCCTCTGGAATAGAGATTAACAAAATCAAAGAGATTCCAAATGTGACCATTGATAGCATATCCAAGCGAAAACAAAGCCATTCCATTGCCCCAGCAACATGGAACTTGGGCCGAGAATATGCATCAGACAGCTCCATATTTGTGTTCCGGAATCTTGATTCTTGATCAAAGCCATGAATAGTGGTCGATCCAGACAGTGTTTCAGCAAAGTGCTGGATCACTGGAGCTTTGCTCACACCGACCAACCGTGCCAGTTCTCGAGCAGAAGGGATGTAATATTGCTGATACCAGACACAGGTTGCGGTCACAGGGATAAAAATTATAAGAACTTGCCAGGCGACCTGAGATATCAAAATGATAACTCCCAGGAGCCGGATCATTGAGAAAGCAAATCCTGAAACCATAGATGGAAAGCTCAAATCCAGAGCACTCTGGTCTGTTGAGACCTGAAAAGAAACATTGCATCACAATCCAATCCATCACTCATTCAAGGAAAAGAAATTGAAATAAACAAGACATGAATCAACAAAAGCATGATCTGTCTTCCCTATGGATTCAGACATATATCTCTTTGAACTATTCAAGTTATTTTCCATATTAGGACTCACCCTACTTAGAATTCGTCCGCTTGGAGTGGCATCAAAGAAAGACATGGGGGCTCGAAATATTGCGAGATGCAATTTATTAAAGAGTATTGTAGCTGTTTTGTAGCCAGCAGCTGCCAAAAGTGTAGACCTGAAAAGAATACAAAAGGAGCTTCCAACAGCCAAAGCTACGTAAACAAGTATCAGTGTCGATCCCGAAACAGCAGGTTCCATGTCCTCCGACACTGGGGTTGCCCATGCCATCCAATAATTGCTTCCTATCTGAAGGAGCATGAATAGAAACTGGGCCAGTAAAATGAAAGGCACGAGAGCTCCTCCATATGCTGTCGTAATATATTTCCAGTACACCAGAAAACCAACTCTACCTTTCTCTCTCTCTTCTTCTTGAACAAGCTGCCCTTTTGCCCTTACTTCACCATCTTGAACATTTCTTTTTTCTTCCTTCTCCACAGTATTTTCGTTTTGACTGTTTCCATTGTTGACACCAGATGCTTCAGAAGCTGGCCCAGCTTGGCGGGAACCAAGCTCGGCTAAAGCTTTCTCATGTGCACCTACTAATTCCATAAAATCTGCTCCGCAGTGAAGAATCTCACTGTACTTTCCAGCTTCTGTAATCTTTCCATCTCTCATGACCTATCAAATATACGTACTACCATTTAACAAGTGACAAGTGACTAAGCAAACAAAACCAATTCGTAAGTCAGTAATCACTCACCAGTATTAGATCAGCCGTCCGTAGGAATTCTACTTGATGAGTAACATAGATCACTGTTTTGGAACTTAAAAGTCCTAGCAAACATTCCTATCATATAGAAGACTCAATTAGTAATCTTCATGAGAGGTAGCAGAAAATTGAGAAAACAACTCAAATCCAAGACTTGCAAAGAAAATTCTGGCATCTAGGATTTTTTATTCAAACTTGTTTTTCCATTAAGAAGCTACACTTCATAATGGTTAATGTAAAGCAAATGATGAGTGGTGTGTGCACAATCAGAAAAGCAGGAAAAAGCGATTAACCTTAAACAGATGAGATCCAGTATGAGTATCAACGGCACTGAAAGGGTCATCGAGTAGATAAATGTCTGCATCTTGATAAATTGCACGAGCAATCTGTACTCTTTGCTTCTGTCCGCCACTCAGATTTATCCCTCTCTCGCCTATAATTGTTTGATCGCCAAATGGGAGTATTTCCAAATCCTTCTTCAGACAGCAGGCTTCAAGGGTACTTTCATATCTCTCACGGTTCATCTCCTTGCCGAATAAAATGTTGTCCTCAATCTTGCCACTCTGTATCCATGGAGACTGAGCAACATATGCCTTACTGCCACATAACTTGAGGGTTCCAGATATCTTCGGCAATTCTCCTAGGAGGCAAGAAAGTAAACTCGATTTTCCCGAACCCACAGTGCCACAGACTGCAACTTTCATGCCACTGAATACCTTCAAGTTTATGTCCTTTATTGTGGGTTCGGAGGAAGACAAGTCCCACGTAAAATTCCCCTCAACGATCTCGACTGCCATATCTGTTGTTCCCTTAGGAAGCTTTTCAGCGATGTTGTTCTGGAGATCCTCAAGGCGCAGGAGTGATGATATTCTGTCAAGTGAGACCTTAGCCTGAGCTATCATGGATAATACAACTGGTAATGCATAGATGGGATCTTGGAGGACCCTGAACGTTGCAATTGCAGATAAGATCTTCCCCGACGATAGTGGGATCCCCAATAACATGCATGTACCAAATGTAGTCACTGAAACAAACGTTGGGGCACCCCAGAAGACAAAAGAGGCCATTGCTTGAGTGTAAACAAATTTTTTCAACCACCCTGTCTCGATATTCCTCAATTCAGTAATCTTGGACAAAAACTTCATCTCCCATGCCTGAAGTTTCAAAATCTTCATGTTTCGCAAGATCTCGGAAGTCGCCTTCATCCTTTGGTCTTTCGATTCCATCAACTTTTCCTGAAATTTCTCCCGGAACTTGCCCATGGGAATATTAGCTAACATAACAAGCAGGGAGGCCGCAAGAGCTGCAATAGATGCAAGCCCAAGATTTTTATACAGAATCGCTAAGGCTAACCCAACTTTTACAAGTACTAGCCAAGGTTCGTGCATGCACCAGCAAGAATCATCAATTCTCTCCGCATCTACAGACATAAAATTAATGATTTCCCCGCTAGTATGCCCTTGTTTTGACTGGCATGAAAGGTTTAATCCCTTGTCATAGATAACTGCAACCAGCAATGAGCGAATCCTAATCCCAACAAGATTTAGCCTAAACATCATCTGCCTAAAGGAGAGGCACTCAACAAGCTTTGCAACCAAAAACGCCGAAACAAGAAGGTAGCCTTCACCTTCAAATTCGCGTTGCCCGTTAAGAAATTGGACAAAAGTCTCAATAAGGTATGGACCAACGTAAGAAGCTAGGGCCAAAAGAAGCTCAAATACGGCAGTGGAGATTATTTCTTTCCATTCGGACATGATCAAAGCCTTCACCAGCTTAAACGAAGTCACTCCATTGCTTGAACCAGCATGTGACTCGAGCTTTTTCTTGAAACCTGGTAATGCCCCCACTATACTATCCCGTGGAGCAAGTTGAGGAACATCCTCTAGGTCCAGAGTTTTCTTATTCCCGACAGCAATTAAAGGACTCAACCAGGAGAAACTAATTATACTCAATAAACCCGCTTTTGAGTACGGGGTCACAGTCTTACTTCCGGAGCATTTACTTAATTCGGTGTTGCTTGCAACCAAGTTACCATTCAAAAGGGGTTCTTCAAGCACATCATCATCGATCCCAATCTTACCAAAGAAACCCACATAACAGCAAAATAAACCGGTGACAACAGAGACAAAATCAGAAACAGAATACCGTGTTTTCACCGGAACATGCTTTCCATACAGAACAATGTCTACGACGAGGCAATAACTTGAAATGGACAAGTAGAAACCCCACCAGAATCTCAACAAAAGAGGGAACTTTGATACTCCTAAATCGAAGCTTTGGCCGTACAAACAAACACCGAGAGCTCCCCAAGCGAGAGACTTCAGTGCTAAATCCAAAAGAGAAACCAGTTTCTCTTCCGACCAATCATTTGCATGCCAATGCCATAAAAGTAGTTCGCCCCACACAACACCAGATTAAACACAGATAAGCCTAAACAGCAAATAAAAGTTGGCTTATAGCACCAAATTCTGCTTCTTCTTCGGCTCTCTTTGGAGCCTACACCATTTCGCCGTGCCCATAATTTCTTGCACGCCCATGAAACCAAGAGTCCAAGTAACAAAATCAAGTGCAGAGAACCAGAGAAACCACGTAAAAACGTGGTATTGAACAGAAAATCGCCACCTGAATACATCAGAGTGGAGGAGTGCCGGAGGAAGTTTTGAAGAACCTGCTTTGATGAATCGAAAAGCTCCATTTTCTTCGGGCGAGTCACCGGTCGTCTTTGCGTACTTATGCGCCTTCCATGAAAGCGTGAAGGAAGACTTTTCTGGGTTGACTATGGACTGGCATGGTATATCTATTTCTAAGTCCATATCTGTATTACATGAAAATTAATCAAAATAAAATAAATCGATCAATTTGGGTTATATTATTTTTAATCTGATTCAATCTATTAGTTTGACGGATCTAACAATACAGAGCACAAGAGTAACCAAGAATAGACATAGTGTGAGATGTCCGCTAAAAATGCCCATGAACAAATTTTATGGGCCAGTCCATAGCATTTGTCATGACACGAGATTATTTCCCCTTCATCCAAGGTCTAAGTCCAAGGCTCGAAAACTTTACATTGTACCTCTCCTTTGCTCCCGCATTTGAAGGGGGCCAGTTTAATGTTAACTGGTAGGCGCTTGTCAAACTTGTCATACATATCTAAAATGATATTATTCGAATTTCAAAGAATTAAGGAGAAATTATATATGAATTAATGGGTCAATATTTGTGCATTATCAACAAGCCACTATAGTTAGTGAACTACATACATCTCTTTTGTACTCACGTTTCTAAACGGCAAATATACCATTTAACATGGAAAGGCGATCCATCATTTTTGAAGATCTTGAGTTTGTACACATATTGATTGGGGATAATTCCCTTAATAAAACAACAGTAGGTAATATTTGCTAAATAATTAATAAAAATAATTTCAATGAAGTTTAGGAAAAAAATTCAGAAATATGAGCAATGGCCATTTTTTAATAGGTGGCAGCCCCGGCTCGTTCTTGATTTTGTGACTGTTTGTTTTTTCTTTTGCCAATTTCTATGAATGCTTGTTAAGTAGCCAATCAACAAAAATTACACTTTCTATGATAAATGTAGTCGTTGATAAAACTTTTTAAAAAATTTCTTTTAAATTAATGTCCCATATAATTGTTAACTAGCATGTTTCATTTCATCAGGAGACACCGACTCTATCATAGGGAAGTACGAGTACACTAGATAGTGTAACAAATAAGGTTTACGTATTTCCCTTTTGCCATGTTTTGCTTTGGACTTTCTTCCCAACAATAATATTAGAAAGAGCAATGCCAACCATATATAGATGATCTAGTCCAAAGCAATGCCAACCAATAACAATTAATCAAACTATTTAATATATTAGTTTTGTAAACTAGAAGAATACTTACTGAACAAAAAAAAAACTAGAAGAATACTTAGCATTTCGCTTGGATTATTTGATCTCAAATTTACACACCGACCATATATGTAATCTAGTTTGGATTAAAAAATATATTAATCAAGAACTCCTAAAATGCCATTTAATCGATGTCCACTCAAATCAATCATATAACAAAAAATATTTGAATTGGTATGTTTTTCATCAAAAGAATATTAAAAATAATAGCTAATGTTTCATAACTTCCATTTGGATATGATGATGGGTAACTTTAGAAACCCCTAACGATTTCAAAATTCCGTTTTCAACTACACATCTTTGAGAAACTCGTCTCTTCCTTGACATTCTTGTGCTGGGTGCACTCATTTTTCCACAAGAGATGCTGACGTTTTTTTCCTTTAATAATTGTCTAGTCAATCAATTGTAACTTCAAAGAGATAGTGACATTTTTTTTTAGGGGCCGCACTTTTTCTACTCCCACTTTAGCTAAAATATTTCTTATTACAATATTTTGATAATATTAACCTTTATGGGTCATACTTTTTTTTAATCATTCTTCAATTACTTTTCTTCTTCCTCTTTCTCATTGTCTCCACTTTTCTTTTCTCATTTATTTCTCTTTATTCTCTTTCTTTCTTTCTTCGTGCATCCTTTTGGATTCAAACTTGAGATTTTAACTTCACAATTTGAGTTTAATCGTTACTGAGAGGAAGTAAGGCTTGATCATCACGATTACCTTTGCATCTCATACCTCTGTTTTCTACACGTGATTTTTTTTTGTTCAACTTGAAGTTTGTCCGATAAAAAAAAAAAAAACCTAAAGTTTGGACATGGCATGACGAGATCTTAGTTTCAACACATTTTAACTCCTTGCGTAATTGGATTGCTTATTGTTGTTTTTCTGAATAATCACATACTTTTTGCTATTGCAATCTGTTTTGTTGATTCACACATGAGTTGGGATGTATGTACAAGCTTGTAATTTACCCCCTTTGTTCAAATTCAATCATGAGATGATTTCCTTGTAATTACGTCTCTCACCAGCACACACAAAAAAACAGTCCATCACCGACACAAGCAACTCATGGAGTTGAAACTCAAATTTGCAGAAACCTCCTCCTCACCTAACTAGTCCTCTCCCATCTCCAACTCAACGCTAGTAAAAAAAACCATATCATATCTCTTCATTTTGTACCCCATGCCATCCCTTTCGCTCTCTGTCTTATTCATCGCCCCATTTTGCATGAAACTCTTCGATCAATCGATCATGAAGATAAGAAAAGCAATGTTCACTTTTCCATCTTCATCTTCTTGGTCATGATTGTCATTGTCATCACCAATTCGCCATCACCTACCAGCCTCCAAATCCATGGTTCAAATCTTCCCATGTGCTCACTAAGTTGTTCACGCAAACCGAAAATGACGCCTTCAAGAACAACAATCCTATCCTCAAAAACGGTGAAGATTTGCCCCTCCTTGCCCCAGAGGTCTCTCTTACTCTTGTACCGATCTCAGTTACCAAATTCACCCCTACTCTCACTAAGTTTTTTAATATATATTACCAAGACTTGAACTATGATCAGAATTTAGAGAGAATGGATAGAAGTAGAGGAGAGGGAGGAAAATAGAACTAACGAGAAAAGACAAAGAAAAAAACAAATGAGATCCACAAGAAAACAAAAAAGGATATTTTTAAAAATGTGGGACCTACAAAGATTAATATTGTCAAAACACTGTCGTATAAAGTGTTTTAACCATGATGGGAGTGGAAAAAACGCGACCCTTCCTTAGGAAGGAAAATGAAAGGAGACCTACTTCAACCAATTATAACCCTGCCCCCATTTTATTTTATTTTTAAATTTTTTTGTCTTGAATGAGACCAGCCTAAAAGTCGCATTTTTGTTTTTTGCGTTGTGTTTCGATTTGTCTACTTCTTGTTTTCTCACTCAGCCCTTTGTTGCTCTTGAGAAATTATTGTAGCAAGTCTTGTTATTTCACTCGGACAAACGTATTTGCATTAAATTTAACCGAATGTATTTCATAAATGAACTGACATTTTGTTGATAATTTGTTTGTAACACAAGCAATAAAGTGCCTTATCCCACATCGAAAGCATACGAGTGTGTGGACTAGAATTGACAGTTATCAACGGTTATTATTTTTTTGGACAATTCAAATTTATAAAAAATAAAAAATAAAAAACAGAATTTACGATTTTTTAGAATAAGAAAAGTTGTGTCCTTTTAAAACAGCATGTATGTTCACAAAAGTGTTTCGCTGTTATAAATCCCATGTTACTGGTTCAATATTACTTCACTTCTTCAATTTTTTTCTTTCGGTCTTAAAATTCAACATTTATTCTCTATTTGTTTCCTTTTGAGATTTGAAAAATTACCAGAATTGCAAGTTGTTATTCTGATTTTAGACTTTGCTGTATTTTGGAGAATTTGTGCGAGTGACCATACCATGTGGTGTATACAATTCCTTAAAGACGGTATATTTACACCTCAAAGTCTGATTTCATTCTTCCCAATCATTATTTTTCTAACATTTTAAGGAATTGTTTCGGCAATAACGGAGTGGGAGTCAATCAAAGTCATGAATCAGACATGTATGATATTTGTTCTCATTGCCTTGAAGATTTCTTAAATTCTTGATCCCAATCTGATGCATATGGAGGATCCAAAGCCTACCATTGAAGGAGGAGAGCCAAGTGCAGAAGCCATTGAAAGGGTTGACAAGGAGAATAAAAAATGCGAAGAGGATGAATTGCTTTGTCGTGGGCATCTTATCAACACATTGTCTCGATCGTCTATACGATTTATTCATTGAGATGAAATCTGCCAGAGACATATAGAAGGCACTTGAATTCAAATACCAGGCAGAGGAGGAAGGTGTTAATACATATTTGATTGCAAAATATATAGATTTTAAATTTGATTGATTAAAAACCTCTGTTGGAGCAAGTGCTTCTCAACAAAATTTGTGCCCTTAAGATTGACATTCCAAAAATTTCAAGTTGGAGCACTTATTGCAACACTGCCTCTAAGTTGGAAAGATTTTGTAAAAAGGATGCTTCACAAGTCAGAGGAAATCACTTTATACCAAATTCAAAAACGTCTTTGAATTGAAGAAGAGTCACATTTATATGATAATTCTGACTTATAAGAGATCAGGGTGAATGTTGCTAAGGAAAATAGATTTCAATCCAAAAACTGCCAAAACTTGAAAATCAATAAAGGGCAGAAATTTAAGAAGACACACATCCGGGAACTTCAACCATTCTTCAGTAATGTGATCACCTGAGTAGCATATCCCAATCACAAGTCATCTGTTCAGTAGATAATTGATCAAGCATGGCCAAAAGAAAGCAAAGAAAAACTATTTGACTAATCTTTCACCAATTAAAATATGGACTGATGCAAGAAATTAATCTCTCTTCCATGTGGGTATTGTCAATTAACAATTCAGACTTTGAGTACCAGTTACCTCCTTTCCAAAGATCATGGAACGACTTTATGGTTGGTGGGTTGCCTTCTAGTCTATCCGTGAATTATGGGCGGAAGAATGAAGAAGAAAAAGAAGGCGAGAAAGCGAACAAGAGAGAAGCAACGACCAAAATCATTCAGTTTCGTCGGCAAACCCGGGGCAGGACTGTAACTTCATGTAAGCCAGCTTAGTCAGAGTTGTAGGGGGCTTTTAATTCATGGAGAACTCCATGAAAAAGGAAAATGATTTCCGGCCGAAAATCAATCTTCAAGAAAATTATTTGTTTTCTTTTATTTGGTGATATGTGACCAATAACGTTTTTTTAGTGTTTGATTCTCATTTTAAAAATTAATTTCAATCTCATGACTTTATATTAGGCAAAACAAAATCGATTTTTATATTATTTTTAATATTTTCATTTTTTATTTCTTTAATATTTTTTATTTCCTTTTTACTTTATTTTTTCTTCTATGTTGCCGGTCGCCGGGCCACGGCGAGCTCCCATGATCCAGCGAGGCTTAGCCAAGCTTGAGACGCGGCAGAGAGCTTGATCTCGTGAGCTTCGCCGGGATTGGCAAGGCTCGAGCTCACCTCGCCATAGGCGCGGGCCGACGACCGGCTGAGGGAAAGGAAAAAAGGAAAAAGAAACAAAAATAAAAAGAAAAGAAAAGAAAAGATTAAAAAATTCAAGAGGAGCAATTTCGGAAAATGTTTTCTCCTTTTCAAATTGAAGAAATTACTTTCCTCATTTTATACATGAATATTTTTTAGTGACCGGAATTGATGTTTTTGTTCTTCAACTTGAATGTGAGTGGGTGATTAAGACCCCTTATGTCATCTTGTTGGCTTTGCAATTACCAACTTAATATTTCTGTTCTTCGAAAATTATTATCTTTCCCATTGGCCGGATGGATACACCATTTCTGAGAAAAGGGCGTACTGATCTTGGGTTCAAGTTTTATCAGGAACACTTTATGAGGAAAACTCTGAATGCATCATGTCAGATATGACGGAGTGCGCCCTTGAAATCGCTCGACTATGTGGGACTAATCGATCACGTTATGTCTTTCTCGAACTCTCCGCAAATAATGATGCTGGTGAGGTTTTTCCATGCACGGGTTTTGACCATCTTTTCATTTCCCCGTATTCTTACACTAGAATCTTGGACTACTGGTGGCCTTCGCATGCACATGAGCTACACAAAAGCCATGATTCAAGGGTTGTTTCTACCGAGAGCGGGAACAAGAAAATGGCTATCTACACATTGCGTGACATGAGGTGTATGCCTTTGAATCTTACGCTCGAACAATTCAAAATTTAGAAGGAAGAAAGCTTACTCGGAGTTGTGACTTGGCCCACTTCTTCGGTCTCTTGTAAGAAACCGCCAAAATTGCACCATCCCGAACTCACGTACTTTCGTCGACGTTGTTCACTCGCATGTGCTTTTATTAGATAGATTATGCGGAAGTATGTGATCAGAGCATAATTTAATAATTCGATTTCTCAGGTCGGAGTTTACTATCAACTCAATCTAGACATTGTTGCATTAGAAACCTCCGAAATGCCCACCTTAGTGTCCCTCCCAATGTTCGTATCTTCCTCCTCCGAATCTTCAGAATTAATAATATTTTCGTTCTTTAACTTGATTTTAAGTGGGCGATTAAGACCCCTTATGTCTATCTTATTGACGTTATGACTACTGAATTAATAATCTCGTTCTTCCAAATTATATTTTGACCTTAACCGGATGAGCCGGACGGATACACCCTTTTCTTGTGTTTCGACTTGACTGATTACATCAAGATTCTCCTTTTGAAAATGACTGAAGAATTGGAATTATTGTCGAAATTTGTTTTAAGAACCCGATGTTCATGGATTATCTCCTCGACTCTTTCCAGCAACAGTCACATGATATTGCTAATCTAAAAGTACTTTTCAAGGTTAACAAATTCGCATGAAACTATTTACTTAATAAACTCATATCGCAAGAGTCACATGAAAAGATTTTTCCATGCACGTGTTTTGACCAACTTTGTATTTCCAGTTATTCCTACGCTAGAATCTTGGACTATTGGTGCTCTTCACGTGCACATGGGCTACACTAAAAGCCAAGATTCAAGGGTCGTTTCTACCGAGGGTTGGACAAAGAAAATGGATATCTATACAATGCACGGCATGAGGTGGATGTCCTTGAACCTTATATTTGAACAATTCAAAGTAAATAAGAGGACAAAACGTCGATAGTAAAGTTCTATCGAAATCTTTCAAACTCCATAAAAGTCCCCTAGTTCTTTAGAAGCAGAGCATTAAAACAGGGAAATTATCAAAAAAATCTTAAATTTGTTGTAATTATGTCAATTCAATCATAAACATATTTTTTGGTTAATTCAATGCTAAACATTTAGCATTTGTGCCAATACAACCTTCCCGGCCATGGCCGGAAATCGCTAACATGATGCGGCCGGCCCTGAGTGGCCAATTTTTAATATTTCCATTTTCCATTATGTATTTTATTTTTATTTTTTATTTGTTCTCTTTCTCTCTTTTTTTTTTCCCTTCTTCCTTAAGCTTGCCTCTAAGCTCGGCAACCGGCCGAGGTGAGGACCGGTGAACCTCGTCGTCACTAGGCAAGGAGTGACCTTGCCATCGCCGGGTGCCCAGCCATGGTGAGGCTTAACAGCAATGGCAAGGTCGAGCCTCGCATACCACGTCGGTCTCACGAGGTCTTGCCTCGCCAAGGTCGAGCTTCGATCGACGCAAGCCTGGTGGCCGGTTGAAGGAAGAAGAAGAAAAAGAAAAGAAAAAGAAAGAAAAGAAAAAAATGAAAAAGAAAAAAATTCAAATAATATTATGATATTACTAAAAATTGGCCACATCAGCGCCGCTTACATCACGTCGCGATTTCCCGTCAAAACTAGGTAGAATGATTGAATTGACATAAATGCGAAAGGTTTATGACTAAATTGATATAATTGCACTAGGTTTATGATTTTTTTTTTGTAATTTTCCGTATCAATAATTCAAAAACTTATCCCGATTTAGAAGGCGCCTTAGGGTTTACCGCATTAATATGGAACCGTATCAATAATTCAAATACTTATCCCGGTTTAGAAGGCGCCTTAGGGTTTACCGCATTAATATGGAATATTTAGCTGAAACAATATCACCATCACTGGTTCCAAAGTAATATACATAGGAATAGGTTCCGTTTATTTTGTGAAAAATGAATGGTTTGAAAAGTATTTTTCTCAAAATGATCACTTATAAAATTGAATGAACGAAAGATACTTCTATCATTTACACAAAATGTTTAGATGATTTTTAAAATCATTGGTTTTTCGTGAAACAAATGAAATCTTATTCTCTCTGCTGCCGCAACTAACTATCCACCATCTAACCCAGTACCATATGGCTGCCGTCAACCCCCTCCCTCACCCTATGCCTTCGATTGCACAAGCCTCCATCGACTGAACACGGCCCGACGGAATAGACCTCCCTCTTCACCCTACGCCCGCCGTTCCAACAGTCATCCACAATAGGATCTGGTTTGCCAACGATAACTGGTTGGAATCACTCTTGCCTCCTTGCCGAAACCGTGACTCAAGAACCTTGCGGCACGTATCTGGTGTTGGAGGTAATGTCTTGCTTGCCTATTTCATTTTTAGGATGCCAAACAAGCGTTTTCTGAGTGAGAACTCATATTCACTTGAACCCAACGTGGAACATTCACCTCAGTACCTAACAAAATGTCAAGCCTGTCACACAATGTCCCACAAAATATAAACAAGAAAAGATCATAGCCTAAGCTCTAATATTAACAAATGTCACAACTTAACTCTAGAAATATAGGGAAGTGACTTGGCCATTCTCCTATACAAAGGGAGCAGCCTCAAACACATTAGTAAATTGATTTTTATCATGTATGTGTATTATGTAACAACAAGCTGGTTAGATGATTAGAATTCTAAAGTCGCCATACATCTCCAGTGACTAACAAACTTGATCCAACAAATATTGTTTCAACATACGTACAACTCTCTCTTATACCAAAATCCAACTCCCAAAAATCTCCCTTTGATTCCGCTCCCATCCTATTTGTCGATAACTATAGAACCTCAAAAGATTGAGCATCGCATAGTGAGTAGTACAAATTTCTTCCAAGCAGATTGTTGGTCCACTATAGACATACAAAAATGCTACTAGAAACACATTTATTTAAATCCATTATGCCATGTATGTAGAACGTCAAGTATGAACTGCGTTCCTTCAATAATATTTTATAGACATAAGAACTAGTCATTTGATCCAAACATCAATGCTCCAGTCCATAGATTAATCCAGTGTTTGATATTAAACTGTGACCACTCTTAGCGCCCGCAACAAAACCTACCAGGATTCCGTCCTTGGCATAGGTCTTCATCTATATCAATTGATGGCTCGGCCCCAACAAGTTGTCCAGAGAATAGTATGCACACTTACAACTCTTGAATGGCTTTAGATCTTAGCACCAAGAGCCCACTCAAAAAACAATTTTAGAAAGTACAATAGGGGTAAAAAATGAAGACTGTCACTACAGTGTCGTTAAAGCGTAGAAACGTATTGATAGACCACCACAAAGATAACCTTGCTCACATATGAACCAGGTTGACAAATCAACACGTATAACCTTTCAAAGGTCCTTCCATAAAAACGAATGCATTTCATATTGCAATCTCAAACCATTTTACCAATAATAAACTCACCAGCTATTTCAAGAGAAGCTTCACCATCTGATTCAATTAACTATAAGGGTAATAAATGCCTGATCCAGTTTTATGAAACAAAAATGCTCTAAACACAATTTTCCTTTTCATTACACATCACGCCATGTGATGCCTCTTTTATAGCTTATAGCATATATACTTCCTATAATTTTCAAAACACGAGTTTCCAGTTCATAAAAGATTTTAGCACCCCTCAACTCAAAATGCAAAAATAAAGAAAGAATGATAGCGGATTAAACATAGGCGAAAATTGATGCCAAACGTAGTAGTTCGCATCAGATTCCAACAATGCGCAACAAATTTCAAAATTGCACTCTGACCAGACCGTAACTCTAAATTGACTCACAGTTTACAAGACACCCTAAAGCGTCTTTACAACATGATTTCATAGCTCTAATGAGACATTTGGGCTGACATTGAATTTATGGGCTTGAGAAAGAAAGTTGGGCTTAATCATGTGGTGGAATTTAATTTATATTAATTTTTATTTTGTTGGGGGGTGGCTCATAGTTTCCTAGGACTGGAAAGCACGTGGGTCCCGCTATATATATACTCTTTTTGCTTGTAATTGAGTGATGTAACGAGAGGTGCGAGGTGTTGATATAGTGAAATTCTCTCGCTAAATGTAACCCTAGTTTAAGAGTGCACCAAAATAAAATCTCGTGTCTCAATTTTCTCTTTCTCACTCGTTTTACTTGCTGTGATTATGTGCCGATCCTAACATCTAGTATCGAGTCAAGTTTGAGCTTAGTGCTTCTTGGTGAAGAGAGAACCGGAAAATTGAATCTTGGGACAATGTCATCCGGTCAATCGCGAATTGAAGTGGAGAAGTTTGGAGGAAAGGATTTCGAGTTATGGGAGTTGAAGATGGAGGCTTTGCACGTGGACAGAGATCCGTGGTACGTTATCGAAGAAGATAAACCCGAGCTAATTCCCAAGGAGAAGGCGAAGGAGGAGGAGATTACGTCCGCATCCAATCAATTGAAGGCGTGGATCAGCGGCGATCGGAAGGCGCGAAGCTTGATCCGGCTATGTCTTCTTGATAACATCTTGGTGAATGTGACCTACGAGAAGATGGCAAAAGATCTCTGGACGAAGCCGGGAAACCGTTATTAGAGTAAGTCGCTCGTGAAGATGTTGTTTCTGCGGAAGCGACTCTACAATCTTCTAATGAGTGAAGGTTATTCTTTTTCGCACAATTGAATGAGTTCAATACTATATGTGGGCAGCTTGCATCTATTGATGTTAATTTGGATGAGGAAGACAAAGTATGTACTCTATCGTATTCCTTTGCTCAATTCATGGAAACATATAATTGTTTCGATCTGCACCGGTATTAATGCGTTGTCCTTTGAGAATGTTGTATCCGCTTTATTGTCCGAGGAGAAGAGGAGAGCACGTTTTGATAATGCAATGAATGAGGCTCTTTTCGTAAGAGGAATGAATGGTGAACGATCCAAATCTAGATTTGGTGTCGGGAATAAATCTAGAGGAAGATCTAAAAGCAGAGATCGATCCAAAATTAATTGCTAGAAGTGCGAAAAAGATGGACACCGAAGAAGGATTGCGAAGCAAAGGCGTAAGTCTAAAGAAGCGAGATGAAGTACCATCGTCTAGTATAAAGAATGATGATGACAACAATGTGGGACACATGTATCTCGTTTGCAACTTATCTCGGGTTGACCGCGATGCATGGATAATCGATCTTGGAACGTCTTTCCACATGACGCTTAATAGAGATTGGTTCTCTTGTTATGAGCTACATTAGGGAGGTACAGTGCGGATGAGAGATGAAATGCTTGATATTATTGGTCGCGAAAAGGTGAAGCTGAAGATGAAAGATGAGACAGTCAAGAATCTTCCGGATGTGATACATATTCTTGGTTTTACCAGGAATCTTATTTCGTGGAAACAATGGCAAATGCTGGTATTATTTTCACTAGTGACAAGTATTCATGCAAGTTAACCCGTTGATCTATGGTGATTACAACGAGCAAACGGTATGGAAAGCTATGGAAATTGCTAGGAAGCACATAATCAGTAGTGAGAGCTATATCATGAAGCAAGTGGAAGATGATCCCGCGATGTTATAGCATTGGAGATTGGGTCATATCGGTGAAAAGGGGCTGGTGACCCTTACTTCAAAGAAGATGGTGAATGGAATCCCAAGTCTGTTCTATGGGTCTCGGATTTTGTGAATATTATCTACATGGGAAACAAAATCCGGTATCTTTTGAATCCATAGGAGAGAGAGCAAACGGGATTCGGGGTTTTATCCACGGTGATCGACTTCGGTCATACACCGATTGTGATGTCCCGAAATTTTGACGTCTATAAGATAAATGGATTCGATGGATTTTAATCACGAATTCTAGCCTGGTAAATAAAATTGAATTTTTTAGGATTAAGTGATAATACTTAGATGTTGATTTATTCGTCTCCGAAATAGATATTGGATTATTCTAAGATGTCGGTAAGAGAAAATCGGGGCCCAGGTAATTGAGTCATCGGATCATAACATCGAGACTCTTCGTGCCCGAGTCTAGCCCTAACCGAATCCTAGTTATGAAAGTACCAAAATGCCCTCAATCGTTTGTGCCAAGTAACTAACCTATCCTTATTTGTAAAATTACCAAAATGCCTTTGCATTATTCATAAAAGACGAAAGTTATTAATGGGATTTGACCATGGGCCCCATCTCATTATTACCCATCACCTCACCATCTTTTCTCTCTCTTTCTCTCTTTTTTTCCCCTCACCCCCTACCTCATGGCTGACCACCTCTTTTCCTTCCCTTTTCTTATGCGGCAACCCACCCCCGCCACCACTACCACCACCACCACCATCACCGCCACCTCCTCATCTCTCCATCCACCATAGCTATAGCCCTCATGCTTTGCTGGCCGCCCCTCTGCCCATCTCCGTGCTCCGTAATAACCCCCCGGCCGCGCCGCGCCACTTTCACCCGCGACCCTTATCGCCCGAAACCCACCAACCCCGAGCACCCTCGAGCCACCAACTCACCTCGTTGATCCCTCACCTCTCCAAGCTTGAGCCACCATCCATCGCCGTCGTCTTGTGCAAGCCGAGACCATCGCACTATCCGCAACTCTTCATCCAGTCGCGAGTCGATTAGTGGACCATCGTTTCCCATTTGCCGCCGCCGTTGCCACTAGCCGCCCGAGTCCAGCATCCATCGCCACCGTAGCCCGCCGCTGCGTGTTGTGCCGCCCTATCGCCCGCCATCGCCATGCCGACTCGAGCTTTAGCCAAGCGACTGCGCACCCTCCGCCACCCACAGCCCCGAACCGAGACACCCGCGTCATTATTACATCCGCATCCACGACAACCACAAGTCGCCGTCGCCGTCGCCGTGACAAGTCGCCCGAGTCATCCGAGCCTTTGTCGCGGCGTACCCATCGATGCCGCCGCCGTTATCGTCGATCATTTGTTGTGAGTTAGCTCCCTAATCTTTGATTAGGCTGTTAATTACATTTAGGATTAGTTTAGCTTAAGTTAACTATGGATTAGTTTATAACTAATGATGGTTGAGTTAGATTAATGATGGTTGGGTTAGGCCAATGACTATGGTAAGATTAGATTAACCCTGGTTGGTTTAGAGTAACCATAATTACTTTAATTTATATTAATCATGGTTAGATTAGATTAATCATAGTTACTTTAATTTAATCATGGTTACTTTAATTAACTATAGTTACTTTAACTAATCATGGTTGAGTGAAGTAACCATAGTCGGGTTAATTAATCATAGTTGAATTAATTTAATCATGGTCGGGTTAATTAACCATGAATGGATTAAATAATTATTTTTATTAAATAATAATTATTATTTTATTATTATTGGGTCATTGTTGTGTGCCCTTGATTGCATATATATTTAGATGGTAAATAATCACCTATTTTGGAATACCAAGTTCGACGGAAAGTGTGCATTCCCGTGATTATGTGTAGAATTCGATTGCATGTTCACGCATGAAAAGTTATAATCAGTTGAAGTTGAGAGCATGACCATGTTTGCATTGGACTAAATACGAAGATATGAACTGGCATGATTGTTTGATGTGCTCGTGTGGTCACAAGATGGTTGTCGTCACCCTTGGGTACTTGGGAATGAAGCCGACACCTGAAGGTACTTGGGGTCGAGCTAGATATGTTTGTACCGAGGGTATTTGAAACGACATAGCTTATTAGACGACGGTCGTGGCAAGTTGCGGGCCGACACTCCTTACAAGAATGCCCCGATTGTCGGTTCATGCCGAGGGTATTTGGAACCACATGGCTTATATCCGCCGTGGCCAACGAGGTAGGGCGATACCCGGTCACGCGGAGGAGCACCAACTACCTAGTGTCTTGTTGCCGAATGGCCGTTAATAATCGAACACGTATGATGCATTATGCATGCAATTCTGTGCTGGATGTTTTGGTTGTGTACCCCGGGTCTATGTGTTGTGAAATGCCATGTTGAGTATTATGCAGCGTATGTGCTAAGGGGAGGTAAGTGAGCATATAGTTGATAGTTGATTGGTTGAGTTGAGTGCTTGATCAAGTGGTAGCTAGAGCATCGCGTGAGTCGAGCGCTATTGATCCGTTATTGACATTATCTTACATGTTTAGGCCGTCCCGAGTGAATCGGCACCCTACCCAAACTTAGAGTGTTGACTCACGAAGATTTTATATATCACCCGTTGTTGTTAACCATTTTCTAGACCATAGTCATGGAGAGCTTGCTCGAGGAGTACGTGGATGTTGACCTCCCTTTTTTAGTAGTATGGAGTAGCGTTTACCCCAACCCCGACCTAATATCTTTTTTATGGTTATAGGAAGTGGCCTTGAGGTAGGACTTTCCCAAGGTTAATAAGATATAAATAAAATGATCTTTTGCTGCTATTGGTTGTTGGTTGCCTACTGTCTATCCTTGTTGTTTTAATTATTGTCCAGGAAAGTAGCACTTTTCGTATGCGCTTAATCAAAAGAAAAAATGAATGGGTCGATGACGTGTCTAGGATGTCGCCATTAATGACTTGAGACATTTGGTAGGGTTGTTGCATACCGGGGATCGAGGTGTGATACCTATAACATCATTTGAAAAAAATCAAGGTATTATGTTTCTTTTACTAATGATTATTCTAGATATGTATGGATATATATATTTTGTAGATAAAAGATGATGTGTTAGAAAAAATTTGTGAGTTGAAAGCTTTAGTGGAAAATCAGTTTGATAGAAAGATTAAAGTTTTACGGACTGATAACGAAGGAGAATTCTATTTAGCGAAGTTTGATCAATTTTATTAAACTAGTGGCATAGCAAGGTAGAAAACTATGCCCTATTCACTTCAAGTAGAATGGGGTGGCAGAGAAACTTAATTGGTTTCTCATGAAGAAGGCGAGAAGTATCTTTGAGTGGTGTAGACTTAGCAACTGAATTTTGGGTCAAGCATGGCTACTACATATTATCCGAAGAACAGGTCTCCTACATCAACTTTGAAGGATCAAACACTATTTGAGGCATTGTTGAGGAAGAAGTCAAACATATCCCATGTTAGAGTATTTGGCTACGAAGCGCCTATGCATGTGCCAAAAGAAAAGAGGAATAAGCTTGAAAGCAAGTGTGAGAAGTGCATCTTTATTGGGTATAAGGATGGTATTAAAGAGTATAAGCTATGGAATTCGATACTAAATATATTATCTACAACATGGATGTGGTGTTCGGAGAATTTACGATAAATCGGATCGTTTTACGTGCTCCCGAAGAAACACAGATGATTAAGGTAGACGTCGATTTAGAGGGAGAGACATAGGCTACATAAACCGAAATAGAAAATTCAGATTGTAAAACCGATGAGCCTAATGTGAAGGATGATATTGTAAATTTTGATACTCGAGTTTGAAGTTGAAGCACCACCTGAACTGGTTTAAGGAGGTCCACAAGACAGAGAAGACCACCCGAGAGGTATACCTTATTTGCTAGTAGTGAAAATTATGCTATGACTATTATAGATGGTGATCCAAATATCGTTAAGGAGGCAAGAAGCGCGGAAGATGCGAAATAGTGGGAGAAAGCCATGAAAGATGAGATGGACTCATTAGATAAAAACAGAACATGGAGTCTAGTAAAACTACTCGCAGATCGGATGGCAATTGGTTGTAGGTGGGTATTTAAGAAGATGTCCGCAAATGGACATGGAGAATGATGCAAAACTCATTTGGTTGTGAAGGAGTACTTGCGAGATATAAAGGAGTCGATCATGATGAGATTTTTTCTCTTGTTTCTAAAATAAATTCCGTAAGACTTGTTTTATCTATAGCAGCTACATACAATCTGAATTTTGAGCAACTTGATGTAAAAACAACATTTCTACATGGTGATTCGAAGGAGCATATTTACATGAAGAAGCCACATGCGTTTGTGGTCGAGAAAAAAAAGATTTTGTTTGCAAATTGAACAAGTCTTTATATGCCCCGAAACAATCTCTAAGAATGTGGTACCGTAAGCGTGACTCATATGGCTTGAAGCTTAGCTTTGCTCATTGTGATGTTGATGTTTAGATGATGATTTTGTTATCTTAACCTTACAAGTTGATGATATCTTTGCTAGCTGGGAATAATATAAGAATGATTAGCACTGTGAAAGGATTGTTGATGAAACAATTTGAGATGAAAGATCTAGATCCAAAGCAAACTTCATCTTGGGCATGCCAATAAAAGGGGAGCATGAGAATAGAAAGTTGTGCCTCGGTCGGAAGAAATATGTTGAAAGCATATTGAAGAGGTTCAACATGATACGCTATAAACCGGTGAAGACCCATGTCCATAAGTTCCAAGTTATCAGCACTCCACTGTCCTAAAACCGAAGAGGAAGTTAAAGAGATGGCATCGGTTCCATATGCAAGCGCAATAGGGAGCTTGATGTGTGCCATGGTGTGTACTACTCTAGATATTGCTCAAGCAAAGGAGAGTATTAAGTATATATATGTTCAATCCGAGTAAAGAGCATTGGATAGCTACAAATAGGGTGCTTCATTATTGTCGCAACCTAAAATAAAATTAGGTTAATGAATTATCAGGTTAATTAAATTAACTAACCTAATTCGGATTCTCTCAAACCCTACCAATTCGCAACTTAGATTCAATTTCATGTCAAAATTTATCTTGGAGTCACCACTAATCATTATTGATAGATCGATTAGAAATCTAAATAAAATAGTGGGAGAACTATTGTATTCCTATGAACAAAAGATTAAGTATTCGGGGATTTGGTTACATTAATTTTTCAAATAATGCCCTTTCAATTCCAATTTTCATGAAAAAAATTCTTGATTTGATTATTCATGAGTTTTTTCTTATTAGGTGAAATGCTAATGCAAATGACATAGAAAAAATATGCATGAAATGACATGCATGACATGGCAAGTATGATTCTAAACTATATGCTATGCATGATATTTTTGGTATTTTTTTGTGAATTTTCGGATTTAAGAAAAATGATGGCAAAAACTATCCTAAAGTGAAGACAACATTAATTATAAATTAAGAAATTGACTTCTCAAAACCCCAATTTATCCTAAATGGTATTTTCGTGTAAAAGATGATAAAAATGTAAGTTACCTTAAGAAAAGCATTTCAATCTTTTTGGTTTTTTAGGAATTTAATTAAAAAACACAAATTTGAACAAAAATAAACAATTTTGCCCTTAATTCACCTTAAATTTCGATTTTATTCCTATCTTGCCCTTGCATTAGGGCTGGAAAAATGAATTGAATATTGAATTACTATCACCCCGGTATACATTGGGCAAACTATGAAATTCTTTTGAATTATCAATCCGCCACTCAAAATAGAAGGTTTGATGTATAATTCTCATGTTTATTCGAGCACGATCATACTTCAAAATAGAAGTCCAATTGCGTGCATTGATATACATATTCCGAAGGGACAAGGCATAAGAGAGCAAGAATTATGGGCATGATTGTTTATTTAAGTGCAAATTTTAACAAACAATCAATCACAAGAATAAATAAATATGCATGAGAACGTGATAATAAAATGCAAATACAACGAGTTACTAGACTAGATGTAAAAAGGTCAACCAAACATCGAAATAAAGTCAATAGGTCAACACAAATATTGTAATCAAAAAGTTGAAAGAAATTACCTTTCTTCAAGAAAAAGTTCTAGCACTTGCAATTCACTGTAAAAAGCCTCATTTGATCCAAGTTCGCTATGGCTTGAGCTCAAATTCCACCGAGGCTCTAACACAAGTGAGTAACCATGTTAGATCTCAAATAAGGATAGGAAAACGAGCTGTTTTACCACCTAGTAGGGCTGATTTGTGCGCCGACAAAGGCTGGCAGCAGGGTGTTAACGACTTCGAGCGTACGGATGAACCTTGGACATCGACGAGGGAGCACGAGCTGAGCTGGGACGACGTAAAGATGGGATGTCCTAGCTGGGACACTGGTCTCGATGGTAGAAGGTGATAGTGTCTTAGTGGATGATGGACGACGAGACCACGTCGTGATGATACGCTGTAGGGGAAAGGTTCTCGGTCAAAGCTTGCTTGGACCGGACAACTCTTGCCTTTTGCCTCTCTAAGCTCACGTATATTATGAATTTTTTCTAGAAACTCCCCCTGATTCTGACGTGAGTCCCCCCTTTTATATTAGAAAATTTGTATCCTTTGAGAAGAGTCAGAGATGAGCTTTCCTTAAGATATTATACTTTATATTATTTCCTTCACTTCCTTTTTCTTTCTTCTCTCCCAAGTCCATGGACACGAGAAGATATCTTGAGAATGCTTTCTTTCTTGTTTTAACACAAATTATGTTTCCCTTTACTGACCGAATCATATATGTTCATTCTCTAGATATTTCATTAAAAATTCACGCCTTAAACGATCATATTCTTTCCCACTACACGTATATTCCCTTTCCTTTTAGCGGTTGCACATATTGGCTCAATATTGGGCCAATTTCCTCTTCTAGTCGCCCACGTGATCTGAATTCCTCCATGCCCGTATTTCCTTTTTATCTTGCCCATGAATATATTTGTTCATCTTATCTTTTCTTGGCATATTGCATTCCTTGCATGGTGAGATACAAAATCTATGTGTGGCAAATCTTTCACGCCATGATCAAATTTTTTTATTTTCTCCTTTTATGTGCAGGGGAAGATCAGTCTTGAAGAATCAAATCTCTGCTCAATCCCCTTGAATTTTTCCCTCTTTCGACCCTGAAAATACACATTTTTTCCAGTATATGCTTGCTTGGCCACATGTGATTTGGCCATGTCTTTTCCTGCCCTTTCATGGTAACAAAATGTGGACTTCGGTTGATCTGAGTAAAACTCGATGCGATTCTCGACTTAGACCAATTTTCAATTTACTAAGTCTAATGAATTCTATTAAACTTAGAAATCGTTCATTTAAGTCTATTCTCCGTTGGTCCGAATTAATGTGAATGTTTTGCTAAAAGAAAATGAAATATTAATTTGATTATTTTTGTTTACAACTAAAATTAGTCCTCATTTTTATGCAAAATAAATGACTAAAAAGATAGTCAAAATTTAGGAGTCAATAGTTGTACCTCTTTGAGTGGAGGCTCATAGAGGTTTCACTCAAAGATCAAATTGAGCCTAAATTTTGACAATGCAAATAATTTTTGGCGGGAGTTTTAATCCCATTTTCTAATGCAAGAAAATGTTTAGATTGTGGATGATTCCCTTAATTTTCAATTTTCTTGTGGATGTAGAGATCTCAAGGTACCGAACCCGTCTATTACTAGAAGCTTCCTTCTAACGCGAGACAGCGCAAGATATGTTTAGATTCCAAATGTAATTTTCAAGATAACAAGAGCCTATCATTGAGAATTGGAAGAAGGACCAAGATCGCAAGAGCACATACATTGCGATTTTGATGAAAGACCAAGATCGTGAGAGCGTATACATCGCGATTTGATGAACGACCAAGATAACAAGAACGTGTACATTGTGATTTGGTAAAAGGATCAAGATCACAAGGGTGGATACATTGTGATTTGATAAAGGTACCAGAACCATAAGAGCGTATCATTATGATTAGGTAAAGGACCAAAAGCGTGAGAGTGCATACATCACGAATTTGCAAAGGATCAAAATCGCAGGAGCGTATATATTGCGATTTGATAAAATGAGACCAAAATCATAAGAGCGTATCATTATGATTTGGTAAAGGTAAAGACCATGAGAGCATATATATCATAATTCAATACCATCAAGGCTAAATAGAACAAATATGAGGGGTGTATTACCGTAATGAATCGATAAATACAAAAAAGGTGTGTTACTTAAATGCAAACACGAGGGGTCAAAATGACAACTTAAATCTGCAGAGCTGTCAATCTTAAAAGGATTCAAAAAACTTACTTGGATTCTCCAAACGAATGGTTTAATGAATAGCTAGGCCGACTACGTCATATCTGTTTATTCACTTGAGGTACAATTACGAATAAGATCGATATAAATGCAACATGATATGTCAACAAATCTTTGAGCTTTGTGCTTGCATTATAAAACTCCAATAGGGAATTTGTCAACAAGATAGCCTATCTAATCTTTATAACAATTTGATCGGATTGAATGAGGAACTTTGGTCGAAAGGACTTTCTGTCACTCTCATGAAAGCTTTTGAAACCCGACAATTGATGCGGGTAGAAGAACCACTCAAAACTTGCATCATCACACTCGACAAAGGTCCAAGTGCTCTCGCAATCAATATAACCAGACTAATCTGTGGGTTTTTTTACAAGGACCGTAGTTTAGGCTTGGTTAGAGGTTTATCAAGGGGGACTCATATGAGTCATTTGGCTATGAAATGAAACGAAACCATTTTCAGCTACAACGGGTTTACAAGTTAGGACCCCGCAAAATAAGGTAAAAATGATCTTGCTCGCACTTCTCCGAGTGGTATTTATAAGCATATGAAATCCTACATTAACCTAGGTGCCCTAGTTCTTAAAAGACTTTTGGTAGGGATTGTAACATAGGTTTAGGGTAGGCTTAGAAATAAAAGGTCTATTTACAACAAAAGGGTATATGATGAACAAATCGGTTATCATCCATCTTTGACACTTTGAGCAAGAGTGCCGTTGGTAATCTTTATTGATGTACTTCGGAAATGATCTCTCTTGAGGAACATTTTGTGAGCCAATTTCGGTGAGACCTCCCTTCCTTCTAGAGGTTCTTTCTAAGAGAGCTCTTTTTCTTTTTCTTTCTTTTTTGATGGGAGTGGGCCCTTTTGTCTTTCAAGGCTGCACTTTTCTCCTTTCTTGAATGCTCAAATTTTTTGTTATGGTGAGCTTTTGCTTTTGTTACTCCCTACTCCCATCTTTTTTATTGAGATTCTTTTCAAAAGGAAGGAAGAGCCTCATCTAAATCTTCTGCATATTTTACTAGCTAATCCTCGTAGTTTTCAGCTTGCCCCAAGGCATTTTGCTTATTTATCGGATGATTCCTTGCCATGATGATCACCAATCGGGTTTTGAGAAATGAATCGGCCACTCAAGTTGGGTTAAGCAAAGGATCGGATGTGCATGATATAAAAATGAAATTCTCTTCGTCATGTCTAAGGCACTTGAGTTAACATAGAATTCGCATGCAACACATACATTTGAATATTGATGCAAGTGAAAGCTAAAAAATTCTACCCTTTCTTTGAATTTCCGAAAATGGCCCCGATATGGGGTAGTTCTTGATAGAAGTATGAAATGAAACCACCATCCAAAGAGGTTAAGCAAAGGGCAACGTATAGTGTTTGGATAGAGGAAACGAATGCCTCACATCATTTTGGTCATCATACTTTTTCGCGAGACAACCCTTCTCCTTATGACTATGGAAAATCTCACATTCACCACTGGGGATTATGATATAGGACGTGTATGGAAAGGGCTTGCCGTTCGGCATCCCAATATTCCTCATTCAAAATAATCAGTTCAATTGAATTAAAGAGACTTTCGATTGAAACTATCTCACAAGTGCAAATTAGTAATGCTAGCGAGAAAATAGACAAACAAGTATGAACAATGCATGAGTAAACATGAAATTGATATTATAACTTGATCAAAATGCTAGGGCAAATCAAGTGTAATACTTCTTTTACAAAGATCGAATTGACAGGATTGTTAAAGACGCGATTGTCCATCTCCATTAGAATCAAAGCACCGCCTAGGAGCACCTTCTTCACAACATATGGTCCACCATAGTTCGGCGCGAACTTCCCCTCCGGAAGTGGAACAATGGGCAATAGCTTTCATAAGACAAGGTTTCCTACTTGAAAATGTCGAGGTCGAACTTTCTTCTTAAAGGATTTAGCAACCCTGTGCTTGCTAGCGTTGGCCATGACATAGAGCCTTGAACTACTTTTCATCAATCGGGTTGAGTTGATCCATCCTCTACTTGGATCCAATTAGTTTCGATTAGCTTGACTTGAGATAGTATGCGCAATGAAGGGATCTCTACTTCAACTAGTAATACTGCTTCCATTCCATACACAAGTGAATATGGGGTTGGCCCGGTAGATGTTCGAATCGAAGTTCGATAAGCCATAAGTGCAAATGGCAAGCTCTCATGCCAATCGGGATAATTTTCAGCCATTTTAGCCAAAATCTTCTTGATGTTCTTGTTGGGTTGCTTCCACCGCTTCGTTCAATTTCAAACGGTATGGGGAAGAGTTCAGATGCTTGATCTTGAATTCCTTGAACAAATTATCGACCATCTTATTGTTCAAGTTCGAGTCATTATCGGTGATTATAGTTTCAGGTGAACCATACCGAGCGATGATGTCCCCACGGATGAATTTCACAACATTTTATGCCGTGATCGCCAAATATGATGCTGCTTCTATCCATTTGGAAAAATAGTCAATGACCACAAAAATGAATTGGTGTCCATTAGATACTTTTGGGTTGATCGGGCCCATCACATCAATACCCCATATAGAAAATGGCCATGGTTTAGACAATCGATGCAAATCGTTTGGAGGAACATTGATTTTGCCGCGTTGAATCTAACATTTGTGACAGCTCTAGACTTGCTAAATATAATTGCTCTCGAGAATGAGCCAATAATAACTGAACCTCATGATCTTCTTAGCTAGCATGTGACCATTCATGTGTGGACCACATATTCCTTCATGTACTTCAATCATTAGACGGATTTGCTTTAGTAGAGTCAATGCATCTCAAAAGGGTCGAATCAAATGACCGCTTGTACAAATTCTCTCTACTTAAAAAGAATTTTGAGGCCATCGTTTTTATGTACCTTTGATCGGACGTGGTACTTTTCTCGGGAAACTCTTGCTTTTGAATGTAAGTCTTAATGTCATGGTACCACGGCTTGCTATCAAGTTCCTCAACTACGGCCATGCAAAGAGGTCGGTTTCCTCAGTACTTTAATCTTCAATCTGCTCAACCTCAAGTCCATCGGTGACTTGTAACATTAATGACAAGGTAGCCAATGCATCGGTGAGCTGATTGTGAGTTCGGATAGATACTCAAATGAGATATCGTCACATTCCTCTAGTAACTCATCTAGATACTCGTGATAGGATAGCAATTTAGCATCTCGAGTTTTTCATTTTCCAACGATCTGGAGGATAATCAATACGGAATCTCCGAACATCTTGAGACAAATTATTCTCATTTCAATCGTAGCCTATAGTCCGTGAATGCATGCTTCGTACTTCTGCTATGTTATTTGTGCAAGAAAATATCAACTTTCTTTGTTATAGGGTAATGTTGGCCATTAGGGGATATTAGAACCGCTCCAGTGCTAGATCCAAATAAATTCACGATTCCGTCGAAATACATGGTCCGGACGTAATCATGTACCAACATGATTCAATCCTCAGGATGATAGTTGTCAACATCTTGCCCCGGACTTTTAGCTAGGGCATCGGTTATGGCTTGTCCCTTAACTAACTTTTGGGACAAATCTCGAACATCAAACTTAGAAATGAGGATGCGCCATTTGGCAAGTCCGCCCATCAAGACAGGTTGATTCGACAGTGTACTTGATAGGATCACATTCCATCACCAAGAGCGCAATGCAAAGTGTACTACCGTAATTGGTGTAGTACCCAAACTAAAGTTGCACACGTCTTCTCAACTTCGTAGTAATTCATTTTAGAAAGCTCGGATAATAAATGGCTCGTTCTTTACTATCCTCCTGTCTTACTTGAGCTAACATAGCACCCAAAGAGTCACTATGGATTGTGAGGTAGATGATCGGAGGTTGCCCGGCATTGGCAAAACAAGCACCTGTGGATTCTTGAGATGATGCTTTAGCTTCGAAAAGCTTCCTCATATTGACTACCCTATTCGACTAGTGCATTCTTTTTAAGCAACTTGAGGAATAGCTTAGTGGATTCAAACAAGCGAGAAATGAACCAAGCAATGTAATTTAGTTTACCCATGAGGCTTCGAACTTCTTTAACGGTTGTCGGTGGCTTGAGCTCACGAGATAGCTTTCAATGCATTTGCTACCGACAATGAACCCGAGCAACTTCCCCGAGCTAGCACCAAAAACACATTTAGCTGGGTTGAGGCGTAAACTAAACTTTCGGAGTTTGTTGAACAGCTTCATCAGTGCGTACGTGATCCTCTTCGTGTTTGGTTTTTGCGATCATGTTATCGACATAGACCTCGATCTCATTATGCATCATATCATGGAATAAGGTGACCATGGCCCATTGATAGGTTGCACCAGCATTTTTGAGACCGAAGGGCATCACCTTCTAATGGAACATCCCCCATGGAGTAGTGAATGTAGTTTTCAATTTATCTTCCACGTTCATTAAAATTTCATTATAACCTGAGAAGCCATTCATAAATGAAAATAGCTCAAACCCAGCCGTCTTGTAGATGAGTACATCTATATGTAGGAGCGGGAAATCATCTTTAGGACTAGCCTTGTTCAAATCTCAATAATCGACATGAGACCCAAACCCGATTGTCTTTCTTTAGTATCGGGACTATGTTAGCGACCCAGTTAGAGTATTGTTTAGTCTCGATGAATCCCACATCGAGAAGCTTTATGGCCTCTTCTTTGATCTTTTTAGCCACCTCCGGCTTAGCCTTTTGTTGCCTTTGGTTTATGGGCTCGGTCAAAGGATCGGTCGATAGACAGTGTTCAATGATCGATTGATCAAGATCGGGCATATCTGCGTAGGACTAGGTGAAGATGTCCTGGTAATCTCTTAGGAGCTTAGTTAGATGTACACCGGATCCTCAAGAAGGTTTGCCTTGATATTAACTTCCCTAGGGTTTTCTCGCATTACCCAGAGTTAATCGGCGCCGTCTCCTCGCCGATTAGGGGTTTAACTATTTTATGCTACTCAAAATCCCGATGTATCACTTCATTGTCGAAGTCGGACTCGTCGGAATCATCTACGATTGTCTGCGTCATATATATTAGAATCCACTAGATTTCCCTCCTCATGTTCACCCCTAAAACATAAAGGAACGAGATCATATAAACAAACAAGGCTTAAACATGCATGATATTTTCAAAAATCTTGTGTTCTTTTTAAAAAAAAAACTTTGTTTTCAAAGACAAGTGGAACAAGAATTATTGAAGATGACAAATTTGTTTGATCGTTAGTTATCGTCATCGGGTTAGTTTGGGATACTTTAACAAGATTCCAAAGTTTAATAAAAACTTCGTAACTTTATTGATATTAAATCAATGAATTACATCTTATTGAAAGGGAAATCCTAACGTGTAACATCGAATGGAAATGAGAATCCTAATGCAACCTAACACCTAAAAGAAAGTAGGAAATATCCCACACGGGGATCACATAAATATAAAAGTGTTACTCGAATCTAAACCGTCCAAACGGATCATCGAATATAGCATTGACGGATGGCATCGGGGGTTTAGGCACCGCATAAGGTTCTTCCTCGGGTGTCCCATAAACTCGCATGGGATCTTCAAATATAGCGATAATAGTTAGGTCATCAAACCAGCTAGCAAGATCGGGGACTTCATCATCTTTGTCCAATGCCATTGGCTCAACCACAACATCTTGGCCCTTCGCTAAATTAGGGAATACAATCCCTAGGTCATCATTAGCTTGAGCTCTCTCATTTTAACCACCGATCACTCCAACCGATTGGAAGATGGTGTATAGAGGCGGCGGCAAAGTATTGCACTCCATCTTACCACGGTTCGTCGTATATTGCTTGCCATGTCTAGGATGGCTACACCCTCGGTATCCCAAACCAGCTGTAAGGGACTCTCCGAGGATGCGTAGATAATCTGTACTAGCTCAAAAGCATGATAAAAATCATTGTCGGTATGAGCTGGCTCGATGTAGGGAATAGCCGTCTCATTGAAAATCCGATGATCTTTCTCACCATGGACGATAACCAATTTCTGTTCGATTACGAACTTAATTTTCTAATGGAGACTTGATGGCATAGCTCCTACATTGTGAATCCAAGGACGATCTAGCAAGAGATTAAAGTCCGAGGGAATATCCAATACCTAGAACAAAATATCGAATAGAGAGGGCCCGATCTGAATCTTGAGATTGATCTACCCCATTACATTTCGCTTCATACCATCAAAGGCCCCGGTGAAGTCTTGGCCGCCCGCATCTTGGCCGGATCAACTCCAAGGCGATTCGGCGTGGTCAAGGGGTAAATGTTCGATGCCGACCCATTATCAATGAGTACTCGAGCTATATAGGTCTGCTTGTGCTTCATTGTTACGTGTAGAGCTTTATTATGACCCCGTCCTTAAGTAGGAATCTCATCGTCGCCGAATGCGACCCGATCCTTTAGAAGAATGGTCCTAACAAAATTCTCCAACTTACTCGAATCGATGTTTTCGGAGCACGTGAATTTAACCCAACAACTTCATCGGGGAATCCCGATACTTTTCGGATATTGTAGGAGCTCAAGTAAGAGACTTGGGCAGGCAACTTATGTAAGCGATCGACAATGCTGTACTCACTTATCTTGATTACGGCCAAAAACCCATTTGCATCCTTTTTCGAGACTTGCTTGGTCGGTGATCATTGTTGTAAGCACGTCCGCACCTTGTTATTAGGGTAAGATCGTAGGATCAAGAAATAGCCTTATCGTCATTGTATGGGAAGGGTTGAGGTTATGCGATCATAAAACTCTCGGGTATCACAATCCCGAGTTCGTCATCCGTAGCATCCTCCAAGTGGAGGCATATCTACTAATTTCGAATCAAACTTTACTAGACTAGCCACTTCGGCCTCCGCTACTTCAACTTTTAGAACATGTTCGGATTGGGACATGGTCAAGGCGGCAAATTCCCGATCCCAATCAATGACGATTTGAGACATGGTGGCCACCATTTCTACCCGATTCGTCCAAATTATCAATCCATCCTTCATCAAACTTGAAATTCTATCCTTTAAGCGCCCTAACGACACAAGCTGCCTGGTTTGATAATAACTTGCTCTAATTAGGGCATCAAAAATATCAGCCACCTGGACCTTGAAAACACTTATCGGTCCGGTGTCATAGTCAAATACGGCATTAACTTTGCTGGAATGATCTAGCAAAGGATTATTCTCGATATTTGGCTGGCTAATGTCCTGGAACGCGAATGCCGTAGAATCAAGCAAGTCCTAGATACGGTTCTTAAGCACATAGCAATTGTACGTTTTATAACCAACGTCGCCGTGATAGTAATTTCATTTTTAGACGAATCATACCTAGGCGAGTTCGTATTACTCAACCGTAAAGGCTTTGAAATCAAAAGCCCACTCTTGCGGAAGATAGCTAGAACTTGTAACAAGGTCCCTGGTAGGGGGTATATTGCCGGTTATTACATTGATTCCCCTTTTACCCCGGTGAATGGAAATTAACTTGCTGCTCATTAGAGACTTGCACGACGGGTGCCCTGAGCCGAAGAGTTTTGGGTATATGCCATGTTAACCTAGGGAGCATGCTCCTTATCTTTCTTTGTCGCTAAGCATTTAGCAGACTTACATGTATCTCCATACCAATCCTTCTTCATGCCACTTTCTACCTCTTCAGCCATTGAAATGAGATGGCTGAACGATGTTGCGGCGATTCCAAGCACACGGGACAGCCTTGCTTGGGGGAGGGTGGAGACAAATAATCTTAGGAGCTCCGTTCGGGTGGAACCGATTTCAGTTGTGATGCGACATTTCTCCACCAAGTGGCATCTTCGCTTGATCGTTTCACCTTTCTTGATCTCTCGATTGCTCCAAATCTTCCCTGGTGATGATAACGTCAATGTTGAAACCGAAATATTAGACAAATTCGTTGGTGGCCTTCTCCCAATCATCTATCTTTGTAGATTTGATAATCACGTGTACCATCCGGTAGCTGCATCTTTTAGATTGGCCTGGAAGGTTTGTACCAATAGAGGGGCATTAGTTGCGTACCTATTCATTCTAGCCCAAGTACATTTGGACATTCTACACCGGATTGGAAGTGCCATCGTACTTCTCGAAGTCGGGCATCTTGAATTTCTCTCGGCACATTAACTTTTGAAAACGCAGAGAAGTCAATCTAAGGTATGTTGTGTGTCCCCTCTACCTCACATATCCTTTGTTCCATCTGGACTAGGAGTTTAGCCGTCTCTTCATTTGGTCCCGTAGCCACAAGGCTAGCTTGGGGAATTGGAATGAAGGGTGGCGTGCTCGATCTCTTGCTTGTGATGATCACATCTTCTAATGGCATGGTCGATAAGGAAAATCTCCTGGGGCCTTGACCGAATTATCCACATGAGGAATTGGAGCGGGGAATGGCTAGTGGGGGGCTAGAGGTGGATGATTGAAATTTAGCGATGAAGGTAGCTATCATTTCCTCCATCTTTTGGGACATCATCCCTTCGAAGTGCTCGGTCAAGGAGCCAAGTTTCTCATCTAGGGTGGCATTGACGGTGGCGTTGATGTCGGCCATCCTCATCACTACCGATCGGGTAATGTGCGAAGGATCCTTGATAAATTACTTGAAAAGTAACAAGCCAAGGTAAGTATAAAGATCGAGGATAGCGGGCCAGTCCATGACATGCTTCTAGACTCAATGAACGAATTAGACATGACCAAAAGACTGAATCGGGCGATTTTCAGTTTCGTTGGTTTTTACAAGAACATTTATCTTAATTCGTACATTGGTTAAAACAATGTCAAAATTTACGAGTTGATAACCGGTATGACGATAAAATACTTTTTTTTTGGACATGAAGCTGAAAATGAACCAATCAATACAGTTTAATGTATCTTTGGAAAACTTTTGCGCATAGAACTCGCTTTATCCAATTCTTGTTAAAAGAACGAAAGAGCCCTTAAAAATGTGAATCATGGTCTGAAAGAGCCCTTCATGTTTTGTGATTTAGCGAGGGAGCTCATTTAATAGTGGTAATCAGCAAAACAAAATTGGTGCCAAAAAACTGCCAAAATCCCAGCTATTTCATGTCCATTTTAAATTCTAAATAAATCGAAAATGCTTCGGATTGATCCAAAATTGTTTTTCATGATAGACTAAGATCTTCCGGTCATTTCTTATGAAGAGCATGACTTCTATTGATGAATGAAAAAGGGTCATAAAAATCGTGGAATCAGTGAAGATCTAGCGGTCAGAATGTCTTGAAGTTTCTGAGTACTTAGAAAAATGCGAGTTTTCCTCCATTTCGTTCTAGGAAAATGAAGTCCTTTCATTCTCAATTTTTTATATGCTGAATTTCATCGCGTGTTCTACGACTTTTGTTAAGGGCGCTTAGTTAAAGCTTGATCTTATAATTTAATAAAAATCATGCAACAGAGCAAGGTAAACCAGAACTAAGGAAAACATGTTGAAATTATAATTAATGTAAAAACCATCCGACCAACGACTCGAAGTACGAAATTGAAAGTACGACAACGAGATTTCCTAAACAACCAAACTATGGATGTAAAGATATGGCTTGACTTAACGAAACAAAACACTTGGTCTATTCCTATGTGGAAGCAATCTCATCCCTCAACCGCTTGTACGCCTTGGTGACCTTGGCTGCCTTTTCCTCCGCCTTTTCTAACTTTCGTTTAAGATCATCAACTTCGGCTTGGACAGTAGCTGTCGGTGTAACTTGAGGAATCTTGGGACATAATGCTACAAGAATGATATGCTTCTTGATATATTGCCCGGTGGCGTGGTACATCTTCTATGGATAGGGCAACTCCTTCCTTGGTAGGCTAAGCTTCTTCGGATGGAAAAGATCCCATAATGTCCGACATGAGTTAATAGCATGCTCATGCTCAGGGAGAGAAGTGGTGAAATCGAGCAAGAGCCACTTGCCATCAAGGAATGGGGGCAGTTTTTGAATCACCCCATATTGCTGTAAAACTCGATAAGGACTATACTCAGTAGCTCTAGTAATACCTAACAAAGGAACGTGCCCCTCAACGCCTATGACAAGATGAGCTTCCCTTACACCAAACCATTTAGGACACCATCGAAAATCTTGAGGAGATAGATTTTTCATAAAAACTAGCCATTGGTTAAAGTGGTATTTCGGGAATTCATCTTGCTTATCTTTAAAAACCAGAATAAGATGACAAAAATTTCTAAGCTTGTCAATTGAGACAAGAGTTTTATAATCTTTTATATGAGACACGAACCATACTTGCAAAAGCTCGGCAAAAGCATGAAAAACCTTAAAAGTTTCCCGCTTATACTTAGTGAGGGATATAAAAGTTTCGGCCAATACTGCATTGACCATGTTCTTCCCATCACAAACTTGTTGCACAAAATAAACGATCTTTGGATTTACATGATTTTGACAATGAGGAAAAACAAACAATCCAAAGAAAGCCAGCATGAAAATTTTGCCCTTTTGTAATGATGAACCTTCGTTGAAATGCTCAGTTAAAAACGAGAATGAGCAATTCCCATAGCTCGATTTTAAAGTCTTACAGATTACCTTTATTTCCATTCTAAAAAATTCAGCCAAAAGTAAAGCGGGATCCGACCTAAGATAAGGATTAGTGGGCTCCGTCTCCAAAGATTTTTCAATGAGTATATTATATTCCTCAAGAGTTGGGGCAAGCTCATGCTTACCGAATATAAAGGTCGAGGCCTTAGGGCATTAGAGATGCGCTATGGCTTGAATGAAATCGGTACGAACCTGAACATGGAGAAGCGATAACAAGTACATCAGTCTTTGATTCACATACTAGCGAGTTATGCTATCCAATTGAGTTAACCAATCACGTAAGACTTGCTTGGGCTCCATAAGCATACGGATGTTCTTGTATTCCATGATATAATAGACCAAGATGACCGACCAACCTAACGACGTCATGGATTGACCAAAATGACATTGGGTAAGTAAAAGTAAGAGAGACTAAAGAACTCACATAATTTCGGCAAAAAAAATAAACAAATACAAAGACATGCGCATGACTCGTGCAAATGCATTATCGCCTCTTGATTAATGAGATTCTAGGGACCGGTCGTACCAAACGAATGTTTGTCGATTCTTTGGTCCTCAAGCACTCAAGGGATGCCTCAAATCCATCTCATGCTATTAGATTATGGCCAGAGCAGATATTCCTTGGCATGTTCGGGGCCGAAGAAAAGGGCACCCATTCCTCTGGATTGAGGCTAGGGAGATCCTTGTCTTGACACCATCATATGCCAATCTATTAATTTAGGTCTTGTGTAGTGCAAAGAGATGAAAATCATCCACAACAGTTTTATGGCAAACCATCATGGCAATTTCACAAAATAATTAAATTGATGACCCTACAAAATAAAGATTAACAAAACAAAATCCATATAACCTGCAAAAACATTTAAAATCTAAGGGAAATTAGAGAAAAAACCATAATCATCAATCAAGAAAATTCATATGAAAAATCAAGGCCTAAATCCACTAAGCTTTTTATTTCGGAAAATATAAGTTTTTTTCAATTTTTTTTGAAAAATAAAAAAAGAGTCCCCCAAGAGAGTCACCAAGCTATCGCGACCTAATTTTTTTTAGGTTAATGGATTATCGGTGTTAATTAAATTAAATAACCTAATTCGGACTCGCCAAGCCCTATCAATTCGCAACTTAGATTCAATTTCGTGCCAAAATTTATCTTGGAGTCGCCACTAATCATTATTGGTAGGTCAATTAGAAACCTAAATAAAATAGCGAGGGAACTATTTTATTCCTACGAATCGAGATTAATTGTTTGGGGATTTGGTTACATTAATTTTTCAATTAATGCCTTTCGGTACCAATTTTCATGAAAAAATTCTTGATTTGATGCTTCATGGGTTTTCTCTTATTAGGTGAAATGCTAATGCAAATGACATAGAAATAAATGTGCATGAAATGATGTGCATGACATGGCAAGTGTGATTCTAAACTATATGCTATGCATGATATTTTTGGTATTTTTATGAATTTTCGGATTTATAAAAAATGATGGCAAAAACTATCCGAAAGTGTCTTGATAAATTCTTTACCAAAAAAAAAAAAAAACTATCCTAAAGTGAAGGCAACATTAATTATAACTTAAGAAATTGACTTCTCAAAACCCCAATTTATACCAAATGGTATTTTCATGTAAAATATGATAAAAATCTAAGTTACCTTAAGAAAAATGTGTCAATCTTTTTGGTTTTGTTTTAGGGATTTAATTAAAAAAACAAAAATTTGGACAAAAATAAATAATTTTTCCCATAATTCACCTTAAATTCCGAAAATTCCGATTTTATTCGTAACTTGCCCTTACATTAGGGCCAAAAAATCGAATTGAATATTGAATTACCGTCACCCCTATATACATTGGGCAAACCATGAATTCTTTTGAATTGTCAATCCGCCCTTCAAAATAGAGGGTTTAATGTATAATTCTCATGTTTATTCGAGCATGATCATACTTCAAAAAAGAAGTCAAATTGCCTACATTGATATACATATTCGAAGGGACAAGGCAAAGGGAGCATGAATATTTATTTAAGTGCAAATTTTAACAAACAATCAATCACAATAATAAATAAATATGCATGAGAACGTGATAATAAAATGCAAAGACTACGAGCTACTAGACCAAATGTAAAAAGATCAACTAGACATCGAAATAAAGTCAATAGGTCATCGCAAATATTGTAATAAAAAAGTTGAAAGAAATTACCTTTCTTCAAGCAAAAGTTCTAGCACTTGCAATTCACTATAAAAAGCCTCCTTTGATCCAAGTTCGCTATGGCTTGAGCTCAAATTCCATTGAGGCTCTAACTCTAGGTGAGTAATCACATTATGGCCCTGTTTGGTTCAACATTTGGTCAAGGGATTTTGAGAAAATGCAAATACCTTTGGGGTAAAGGCCTTTCTCAAAATGCAAGTAGTGTTTGGTAAAGTGTATTTTAAAAACACATTTGGAAAGCAACTTTGACGTAAGTGTTGTTTGGTGAAAAATGAACTTTGTAAAGTATTTTTTCTTTATGAAAAAAAGGCGGCGGCTTCAATCGGCGACGGCCGAGTGGCTTCAGCCGCGGCGGCCGGCGGTGGGTAACCGGCGGCTGTGGCCGGCGGTGGCCAGCGATGGCTGCGGCGATTGACCGGTGGCAATCGATGGGAGATGGTAGTGGGCGGCGGCGGCAAGTGAAAGTGACAAAATTAAAATAAAAAAAATTAGTTGCATTTCTTAAAAGTCTTTTAGTAAAGGACTTTGGAGAGCATTTGAAATGTAATTGCATCTCCCTAAAGTGAGCCAAAAAATGAACCAAACACCATTTGCATTTGGCCAAGGGACTTTAGAGCCCTAATGCTCATTTCCAATGCTTAACCAAATTGGGCCTATATCTCAAATAAGGATAGGAAAACGAGCCATTTTACCACTGAGCAAGGCTGATTTGTGCACCCACAAAGGCTGGACAGCAGGGTGTTGATGACTTCGAGCGTACGGATGAACCTTGGACGTCGACGAGGGAGCACGAGTTGAGCTGGGACGACGTAAAGCTAGAACGCCATAGCCGGGACACTAGTCTAGATGGCAAAAGGTGGCAGTATCTCGGTGGATAATGGACGACGAGACCACGTCGTGATGATACGCCGCGGGGGAAAGGTTCTTGGCTAAAGCTTGCTTGGACCGGACAACTCTTGCCTTTTGCCTCTCTAAGCTCACGTATATTATGAATTTTTTCTAGAAACTCCCCCTGATTCTGACGTGAGTCCCCCCTTTTATATTAGAAAATTTGTATCCTTTGAGAAGAGTCAGAGATGAGCTTTCCTTAAGATATTATACTTTATATTATTTCCTTCACTTCCTTTTTCTTTCTTCTCTCCCAAGTCCATGGACACGAGAAGATATCTTGAGAATGCTTTCTTTCTTGTTTTAACACAAATTGCGTTTCCCTTTACTGACCGAATCATACATGTTCATTCTCTAGATATTTCATTAAAAATCCACGCCCTAAACGATCATATTCTTTCCCACTACACGTATATTCCCTTTCCTTTTAGTGGCTGCACCTATTGGCTCAATATTGGGCCAATTTCATCTTCTATTCACCCACGTGATCTGAATTCCTCCATGCCTATATTTCCTTTTTATCTTGCCCAAGAATATATTTGTTCATGTTATCTTTTCTTGGCATATTACATTCCTTGCATGGTCAGATACATAATCTCTGTGTGGCAAATCTTTTACGCCATGATCACATTTTTATTTTCTCCTTTTATGTGCAGGGGAAGATCGGTCTTGAAGAATCAAATCTCTGCTCAATCCACTTGAATTTTTCCCTCTTTCGACCCTGAAAATACATATTTTTTCTAGTATATGCTTGCTTGGCCACGTATGATCTGGCCATGTCTTTTTCTTGCCCTTTCATGGTAATAAAATGTGGACTTCGGTTGATCCTAGTAAAACTCGATGTGATTCTCGACTTAGACCAATTTTCAATTTACTAAGTATAATGAATTCTATTAAACTTAGAAATCGTTCATTTAAGCCCATTCTCCATTGGTCCGAATTAATGTGAATGTTATGCTAAGAGAAAATGAAATATTAATTTGATTATTTTTTTAGAGATAAAATTAGTCCTAATTTCTATGCAAAATAAATGACTAAAAAGATAGTCAAAATTTAGGTATCAATAATTATCTTCGCGGCACGTCCGATTTTGAGTTATGTTATGAAAGCTTAAAAAGCTCAAAGGGATAGTAAGCATTAGAACCGAAGTGTTTTGTGGATGCTGATTAAGGAGGTGACATTGCAAGTATGAGGTTGACCGGAGGATATGTTATTTCCTTATTTGCCGGAACTGTGAGTTGGATGAGCAAGAGGCAAAGTACGGTTGTTTTATCTATTGCGAGGCGAGTACATGGCGCTTACTCATACTTGCTAATGAATTAATTTGGATGTGCAAATTATGTGAAGAGCTTGGTTTTACACAAGGAGAAGTGAAGATTGAGTGTGATAGCCATAGTGCTATATTCTTAGCTAAGAATCCCGTATTTCATGCAAGAACAAAGCATATTGACATACAATATCACTTCATCCGAGAGAAAGTAGAACATAAAGTTGTAGTCCTGAAAAAAGTTGACACACGGGTGAATAATGTAGATTTTTTTGACAATGGCGGTAAGTGCAGAAAAGTTTGAATGGTGTACAATTATGTCGGGTCTAAAGAAGCGGGGAGATATTTATCAAGTGGGAGAATGTCGGGGTGGAGTTTATTCTTTCCTACGACAAGAAAGCACGTGGGTTCCGCTCCATATGAATAGGCGAGGGTCTCAAGGAGCCGGCGCCTCCGGACGTTGGAGGACTTTTATGATTTAAGCCCAAAGTTTTTCAGTAGTAGTTTGGCCTTGGGCTCATGAATAGCTAATGTTATATATATTCTTTTTCGATTGTAAATGAGTGATGTAACGAGGGTGCGAGGTGCTGATATAGTGGAATCCTCTGCTGGACGTAGTCTTAGTTTAAGAGTGAGCTAGGATAAAATTTGTATCTTAATTTTCTCTTTCTCACTCGTTTTATTTTGTTTTGATTATGCGCCGATCCTAACATGTTTTAGATGGCCCATTTCTTACGGCCTTACCTTTTTTTTTTTAATCAAAGGCCACGAAAATTCATTTGGTCGCCTTTGATTAGACCAAAGATGAACACAACATTTATCATCCACTGGCTCTTATCAAAGACAAGGACAGTAAATTTGTCGCTATTCCTCAGACCAACATCTGATCATACTTTTCGTATTTAGCCGTGATCATGATGGCGATGAAGCTCGGATATACGTAACCTATGGCAAAAAATCATCACTTTCTATCGGAAAATAATTAATCGAGAAAAATGGTATCAAATTTCAAGGCATGAATACATTATATCTTTAAGAAATTATTTGCCATATAATATTGATATTGGTTATTAACAAAAATCCTTCAAGATACAACAAAATCGCAAGCGAGAAATTTCATGAACCGGGATAGCAATTCAAGTATTCTTTCAAGAACTTTGAAAGGGAAATATATGTTGATACCTAAATTTTGAATTTTAGCACAAAATGAGAATTAATATTAGTTCTCACCAAAAATTAATTTCTCATGCATTGCATGTTTATTTTCTATCAGTCATTACATTTGGGCCGGAGACAAAGCAATTGAGCTTAATTTGATAGGTGATTGGACGAGCACCCATTATAAATTTTCGTATAAGGCCAAGAGGGGGTGCCGAATGTTATATATGGGTTTGGACTCAATTCAAATTTAATTCAGCTCATTTTAGCTATTGTAATTATGCGAGTCCTTTATTTAATTATTTAATTAAATAAAGCCCGAATTGAGTTTAAAAGAGCACGAAATAGCCCGAGCTCCCATTAAATTCAGTTGGCCCAATGAGATTCCCCTTTGTGGTTGAAATTTTGACGAGTTTTAATGAGATTGGACTCTCGAAAATTAGAATTTTTTAATCTGACGGTCGATAAAGAGTCTTACTCCTACTAGAATTAGTGGACCTAGCTCTATATAAACACTCTTAGCTCTAGGGTTACAGGGGGCCATACATTCACATCACGGCACAAGGGAGAAATCGGAGGGAGGTTCTCCACGGCAGAATAGAGGGGTAGAGTGAAGACAAAATAAAAAGGGAAAAATGACTTTCTTTTGACTGCACACGACATCTATCAAGGAAAAAGAGAAGTTTTCTTTTCTTGTTTTTGGGTTCTTCGGTTTTGATTTTTATTGTGCAACGGAACACTGCATATGACGAGTTTCTTTTAGCTTGTGCTTGCAGGTTTCCTGGCGAAGTCTAGCCGTTGCATCTCGAAACACCACCACCACTCTTGATGTGCCATTGCTCCTAAAATTGAGAACGCAAGTTTTGAGATCTGATCAAGAATAGAGAAAGCTTGAAGTCAACGAAGGATGCACATGAGGACCGCCTATCTCGTTTTCCCCTCCACCAAGCAAACCAACGAACTTCAATATCAGATTTTGATAGCCACTGTGTGCTATTAGCAAGCCCGATGCACTGGCGGAGCCCCTGAAGATAGAAGTACTGAGAAAACCGGCGTATTGTATGGCCTTGACTGATGAACCCGACGACGAAGCCACGATTCCGACAGCGTGCGTCGATCTCCACTGGGCCGCTCCGCATCAAACAGCTTCACCTCAAAGAACACACCAACACAGGAGGCGCAAATCCAAGCTCGTGCATGGGATGATCGGAAATTCTGGTTTTGGTCCAAGACCATACTCGGTCATAGAAGAGGACGTGCACAGATTATGGAAGATATCACCCAAGGGCACGGTCACAAAAGACAAAAAAAACACAGTTGGTGAACGGCATGGGATTAACGTGATAAAGTGGTAAGATTGGTTTCTTCTCAATTAATTTGTTAGGCAAATCTATTTTTTCCTTGGTCCTTGCGTTGCCTTTTTCTCGCTGGGGGGGTCGTCCGTCATCAGGCAATCAAGGTTGACCAAGACAACCAAGTAGTATCTTCATCCCCAAGAACCTGTTGCTTCCGTGAGCCATTGAGGAGTTGAGCTTACTTTCAGACCTAAAGCAACCGTCAATCCAGTTGTGCGTGTCCCTGTGAAGCCGAGAGTCAAAGATTTTCCAGCATCATCCGCGAATCTCATCCGGGTTCAAAAAGGAAAACAAATCAGAAATCATTTTCATATTAGGTAAAAATTCAATTCGCTTCGATTTTATTTCCTACTTCGAATGGATGTGAATATTGGGGTGAATTTGGGATAATCTTCGTTTAGGCTAATCTAATTTGAACGTGATAATGGCTTAATTTGAATTTTCGGAATATTGAGCATATCTCATGGTTTGATCCATATTTTTCGGAAATCTCAAGCATACCTCAATTGAAAATTCTGAGTATTAGAATAAGGGACTTATCTTAATTATTCTGAAAATTTTTAGAGATAATCTTTCATATTTTAAAAGATATGAATATCCCTTGCGAGATAGGGCCATATGTTTTTTTAAAAAAATTTGGTAATCTCCTATGGATTTTCAAAATTCATGTGGCCTTGATGGATTGATTTTTACTTCTAGGTTTAGCATGTTTATTTTTGCATATTGTTTACTATTTATTCTATGTTATCTTTAATATAAAATTTGCACATTAGTAAACAATGTTGCCCGTAACACATGCTCCATGATTGTGCCTTGTCCCTCGGAAAACGTACGTTAAAGGCAACATATGACTTCGATCTCGAAGTACGATCGTGCCCGTACGTGTGAATTAGATATCAAATCCTCGATTTCGAGGAGCGGATTGCTAATTCCTAAATAGAATTTCAAGGTTTGCCCTATGTATATAGGGACGATTGTAATTCTATAATATATTCACTTGCTAACCCTAATCTCGGGGGATGTTGTGAATAAAAATCGGAATTTCGGATTTAAAGGTGTTTTATGGGCAATATTGTTTACTTTTGTTCAAATTTCATCATTTTTATGGCTTAAATAAAATCCTAAAAAATCCAAAAAAAAGATGTTACATTTTTCTTAGGTTAAATCATGTTCTCTCATACACTTGCATGAAAATAATATCTAATAAAAATTAGGACTTTGAGAAATCAATTTCTTAAATTAAATCAGATGTTATTTCACGTTAGGTAGTCTTTCAACTCAATTTTTCATAAATCCGAAAATGCATAAAAATACAAAAAAAAATGTCATTCGCATTGCATATTATATAGTCTAATTTGCATTATCATGTTTTCCATGTCATACTATTTGCTCGTCATTGCCATGCCATGCGTTTTTGCCATGTCATTATATCTCACATGTCATATAGTTAGAATGCAATAGCATTGCATTTAATAAAAGAAAATCTAAAAAAAAAATATTTAATCCAAATCATCAAACTAAGGGTTTTTCATGAAAATCGGGTACCGAAATGGCATTAATTGAAAAGTTAGTGTAACCAAGTCTCCGAATCCATTTAATTTCTGGTTCGCATGAAATAAAGTATTTTCTCCCGAATACTTTGTTTAGGTCTCTAATCTACCTACCATAAAAGATTAGTGGCGACTCCAATTTAATACATTTTTCATTAAATGAACCTAAGTTGCGATTCGGTAGGACTTGGGAGGGTTCGAATTAGGTTAGTTAATTTAATTAACCTAATAATCCGTTAACCTGGAATTACTTAATTTTTAGGTCGCGACAAGGATAGGATTTGTGATATTGATGGGTGGATCGTCGAAAACGAGTGTCGATTAGTTGCGGCCGAGAGAGGACATGTTCCGTATGGGCGGGTAGTGCACTGGAGTAACTTGCATGTTGTTCCTATTAGCGCAATTGACACCCTGGACTGTCGGATTAATGAACTTTGGGGATAGATCGTCGAATTGGACAACGAATTGATGATTACCGTGTGTGATGTTTGGTTAATTGAGGATTGACGAGTCTTGGAGTAGTTGCATGTCGCAAATTTTGATTGGGTTTTCATCCTTGAGGGCCAAATAGGCTAGAGTTGTGGACTGATAGTGGCGAAAGATGACGGATTGAGGTTGGCGTGGGTGATCGAAGTGAAGGCATGGGCGTGGAAAATCTGAATTCCTTGCATGTCTCGAATTCTTGATTGATGAAGTGCTATTGGTGTATTCAAATTGATATATACCTGGTTGTTACCCAACTTATGACTTGTTTACCATGTGGATGATGCATTTCCTTGTTGATGTGTTAGATTTGCACTTGTTGAGCTTCGGCTCACTATCATTTGTTACCCTCTTTTAAGATTTTTAGACAGGGCTGTGGGTGAGCATGGCAGTGGTGGTGTCCACGGACCATGGTGCTAGTTAGATGGGGAGTAGTAACTTTTTGATTTGCTTCCTAGTTTTTTCTTTTGGTGTTATGTGCACTTGTTATGTTTTGTATGAATGCGTATTATAGGTTAGACAAAACCTCTATTGGCTACACCTTTAAGCGTGTGTCCATTGGTTGATTGTTAAATTGTATGGCCTCCGTTGTTGTTTATCAGTCTTCTGCTTGCACCTCATAATATATATGTAATAACAAAAGCAGAGCACACTAGTAAATAACGCCTTGGGAAGCTATAGCGGCCCTTAGAGTGTGAATAGGTCGGGGGAAATATCGATGTCGTCCTCGTGAATATGAGTAGACTATCATATAAAGACCTTGTCAAAGGTATAGTGGAACAGCTGCAATGCAATGTAGGAAAATTACACTATCAAATATCCGTAAGAGTCTTAAGGATGCCTTGTCAAAGGATGTGCACAATGATGTTCACTGAACAGCCTCGTGATTGACTTGCGATCAATCAACCAATGACCCTATTAGCTTCTTCAGCATATAAAGACTTCCAAGGATATCAGCGTCCCCGCTAATTCCTCATCTTCGATGATTCACAAAGATCATCGGTGTTGTCTCGATGTTTCACCCGATCTTTATAAGGTAGCTACTCTCTCGCCAAAAATCTACTGCTCCGATAATAATCCGGTGACCCAATCTTTTTCCGATCCTTCCAGGCATATGGCAATTTCGACTCTTCCAAGCTATTCACCTTCACAAATATGGTCCTTCCAAGCTTCAACGATCATTGTAGTTCTAGGCTTGTTCATTATCACCAGGTCCATCAAATTGTTCACTTGATCTTTGTACCTCCAAATCATCGTGAACATCCGCATTCTTCTCGGCTTGTTCACCATTGATCAAGGTCCTTTGGTGCAGCCTAGAATAGGCCACTCGAACAAGAGGATCGGGAGAGGAACTTACACACGCGGATCCGAATGAATAGTAACTACAATCGAATGATTTTGGAAAAATAAGGATCTTGATGATATAACTCTTGGAAAGAATCAAATCCAAGAACAGTAGATCGCATTGTATGGAGTAAGCTCTTCTTTCTACTAAGAGCATCGGCAACCTGATTCCGAACTCCAGCCTTATGCTTAATGATGAAAGTGAACTCCTGGACGTATTAAGCCCATTTTTCACGCCCGGAGTTAAGCTTTTGCTGCCTTGAAATATACTTGAGAGCTTCATGATTAGTGTACAAAATAAACTCTCTATGAATGAGATATTGCCTCTAATGTTCAAGTGTGCGAAACAGTGCATAGAACTCCGGATCATAGGTGCTGTAACGAAGTTTTGCACCATTCAACTTTTCACTAAAGAAGGCAATGGGTCGACCTCCTTGACTTAGAACTCCTCCTATACCGATTACCGATGCATCACAATGCACTTCAAAAACAAGATCAAAGTTAGGCAATGCAAGTACCGGGGCTGTGCTCAATTTTTTTTTGAGCTGTTCAAAACTTTTTCGAGCCGCACTTGTCCATTCAAAAACTCCTTTCTTCATGCACGAAGTGAGTGGAGCTGCAATGGTGTTGAAATGCGCAATAAACCGCCGATAGAAAGAAGCGAGACCATGAAAGCTTCGCACTTCATGCACATTTGTTGGAGTCGGCCATTCTTGAATCACTTTGATCTTGGCATCATCCACCAAGATGCCTTTCTTTGAAATATGAAATCCCAAGAAAAGGATTTGCGATACCATGAAGTAACACTTGTCGGGGGCTGCGTACAAGCTCTCCTACCTCAACACACCTAATACTTTTCGAAGATGCTGCAAATGCTCGACAAGCAAACTTGCTAAAAATCAAAATATTATCAAAATAAACCACAACAAATTTTCCCAAAAAGGGCTTCAAAACCTGGGTCATGAACCTCATGAATGTCGATGGTGCATTCGACAATCCAAATGGCATGACTAGCCATTCATACAGCCCATCTTTCGTCTTGAATGCTGTCTTCCATTCATCTCCGGGCTTGATTCTGATTTGATGATATCCACTTTTCAAATCCAGCTTTGAGAAGATAATAGCACCAGAAAGTTGATCCAAGAGATCATCAAGGCGAGGAATAGGAAAGCGGTACTTGATGGTGATCTTGTTGATCGCCCCGCTATCGACACACATCCTCCAAGTACCATTTTTCTTAAGTACCAAGAGAGCTGGAACGGCACATGGATCGAGGCTTTCTCGTATAAAACCCTTATTCAGGAGTTCTATAACCTATCGATGCAATTCGCCATGTTCGATCGGACTCATTCGGTAATGAACTAAATTCGGTAGAGGGGCTCCGGGCATCAAATCGATTTGATGCTGAATGTCTCTCATAGGAGGGAGACCTACTGATAAGTCCGTCCGGAAAACATCCCTGGAACTCTTCCAAAAGCGGTTGAACCCGATGGGGCATGGAAGAAACAACTCGTTCTCCACACCTGTTTTATGAAGTAAAACATACACAATACGAACCCCTTTCAAAGCACCTTTCACATCCTTCATCGTAAGCAATGTAGGGGATGAAGAATTTTCAACTGCAGGAGTTTTTAGAGGCTCCTTACTAGGTGCTAATGCAATCCTCTTCCCTCCAAACTCAAAAGAGTACGTGTTACGATAACCGTTATGAGTAGTTCTCCTATCAAATTGCCATGGTCGCCCAAGAATAACATGACTAGCATCCACCGGTAGAACATCGCACCATATTTTGTCATAATAAATAGAACCAATGGACAGATTAACAAGGCAGCGTTTGGAAACGGTTACCTTGGTGCTTTTCGTTAACCATGACATTTTGTAAGGCGTGGGGTGCACCTTCAATTCCAACTTCAACTTGTTTGCCGCTACTTCGAAATTATATTCTCACAAAGAACTAGAGTCAATAATTAATTGACATACCTTCCCCTTTATTGTGCGGGCGGAATGAAAAATATTGGTGCGCAGCCACCTATCTCCGATATCATCACGAGGAGTGAGGAAAATTTTTCTCACCATGAGAAGTTTGCGAATCAGCATATACTATTTGTTCGTCAACCGCAGCTTCTTCGTCATCGTTCAACTCTTCTTCGAGCGGATCCTCCGCATGCTCATCGGGAATCATTATCCACCAAGAAGGCTGCAAGCTGATCGATTCTTGTTAACTTGACAATTGCTAGCACGATGACCCAACTCCCCACAAGAATAGCAACGTACATCGGACGTTGTTGGTTGCTTCGAAATGTTGGGCTGAATGGAAGACTTGCTAGTGGTTTACGTCGTAGCCTCAGCAACTTTGGTTGTGCTTGGTGGTACTCCTAGCAGTTCGGCTAGACATGGTAGAGGATTGTTGCCTCCTAGAGCGAGAACGCTCCACTTTGAGTGCCCGTTGGTGTGCATCTCCTAAGTCCCAAATGTCGAGGAGTTCCAAGGCATCTTGGATGTGGAGTTGAAGACCGTTCAAGTACTTGTTCACAAGCACCTCTTCCGGATCCTGGATGTTGTTGCGAATCACCAATTCATTGAATTCATTGGTGTACTAGTCCACCATTCGCGTACCTTGTCTCGGATTTTGGTACCGTTGGTAGAGCTCCCTTTTGTATCCTTTAGCTAGAAAATATTTTTGGATCTTGTCCTCCATTTTTCTCCATGAAGTGATTGGAGCCTTGCCGGCGGTTGGCGGGTTTGCTTCTCACGCCTCCACCAAGCGATGGCCTTGCCTCGGAATCGCATAGCGATGATCCCAACTCAACGATCCTCCGGAACACTCCGATGCTCAAAAACTTCATTCACAAGTGTCGCCCAATCAACAATTTCATCGGGAGAATCATTACCTGAAAATTTCGGGACATCTTTTTTAACTTCCTTTTCCCACTCCGGTTCGCGAACGTTACGTACGCGATGTTGAGCATTCCTCCAACCGCAAAAAGATTAAACACTCTCTGAAGGTGAAGAGTCACCATAGGAATCTTCGGTCCTGGAACGGGGTGGAGGATTGTTTGCTTCCGCCCTCGACGCTGAACTTCCCACGTCAATTCGTCAATTTGTTGTTGCATGTGTTGCTGTAAATTGTTAGCAAGGGTGTGCACTTCATCCGGTGGGATGGTTCCGCCGCCACGACATCCGGCTTGTCTTGGGGGCATTGTTCTCTCCTCCAAAGCTCGATACCAAAATGGTGCAGCCTAGAATAGGCTACTCGAACAAGAGGATCGGGAGAGGAACTTACACACGCGGATCCGAACGAATAGTAACTACGGTCTTCGATGGTTGCTCTTCTAGGCCTCCAAGGAAGTTGATAGGACAACGATTCTTCTAGATCGATGACCGCAACTCTTCAAGGATACAAATTTTATAAAACCTCCGACTCTTCAAGGACGGAGTGAAAACTCTTCTAGGTTTTCGGGAGGGTAAGAACTCTTCAAGGTTCGGGATAATTGCATAAAGCAAATTTTCATTAATCAAGATTGTCTCGCTGTCTACAACAACTAGATGACATTTTATAACCAAAGAGACGCAAATGAAAATGCTAAAGTCAATTCTAGAAACCGAAGAGAACATAGAAACCATAAAACATTAAAGTTCTTAGAAACTAGAAGCCATTAAGGGCAAGATATTTCCCAACGTCTTCGTAACTATCCCAAGGTGTCTTCAAGCTTCCAATGCATAGGGAATGACAAAGTTTTTATTACGGGGTGGACTCGTGGACGCGGTTCCGATTTGTGTTCTTGCGATATCGGTAGCACTTGTCGAGCTTGAATGCGGGCTGATCTCCTCGGCCGAGTGAGCTCGTCTTCGATGCGGGCTACATCATCCTTCTAGACATTCACTTTATAGAGATTCTTCAAGTTTGTAAACATATTTAATGCCCAATATCTTGTTTACCTCGGAGATCGTTATCAATTCTAAAAATTGGCGAGCACTCTAAACATTAATAGAGTACTCCTTATCTTAGAAATATTTGATGCATCATCTCCCTATGGGCTTATGCATATATCACCCGGTCTCAACCAATACACACATTATCGGCCTTTGATGGTTTTGGTTATCATCAAAATAAGATTGTGGATTTTTCGGAAATCATCATATGCATATTGATGACATTCCCAATGATCCTATCGGAGGGGGCTATAACACGATATATTCATAGAACAAGAATTTGGGCTCACAACAGGCATCCTCCTCAAATTGAGCCCCCGGAAAGTTATGGACGTCTATATGGCAAATCCAAGCATACCCAAAAATTAGATTTTCCCTATGGAGCGCATGAAACAAATGCCTTACCTACCGGGGAAAATCTGTTCAAGGAAGAACTATACCGACCCGCTAAATGTCTCGAGAATGGAAATTGGACGACCTCTCGGCTAAACAACACCCACTTCAACGACGCCTCTCCCTCATCGTTGTTGAGAGTAGGAATACTCTAGCTCATATGGAAGGCTAGAAATTCTTTCATCTTCCAAAATCTTACGCCCCGAACCTCGGGAATGGTTGAGGAAACAATCGGTATGCGAAACTTTTCGAGAAGTTCAACGGAGGAAAGGCAAGACAAAAAGGGAAGGAAAACTCACCCGAGAGCTGGATCGCGCCGGAGGATGGCAGATCCAAGATCAACGTTGACACGACTTGGTGCGGGGAAACGAAGGAAGGCTGCATTGTTGGTAGTGTATGCGAGAGACCGTAGGGGGCTTCTCCGATCTGGATTAACTCGATCGCCTATTTGGCACTCGGTGAGTTTTGGGCCAAGAAGATCGTCTAACTCTCGCTGGCCAAACTTGAAGGTGTGACCACATTTCACTACTCCGTAAACGCAAACCAGGTTGCAGATTGGGTGGCAAAGACCTCTCAATAGAAATCCCTCGCCCCTAATTAGCTTACTATGCCTCATCCTTTACTTTAGTTGATGTTTTGACTATGATAAAAAAAAAATTGCTAGCTCCTTCAAGACAAGAACCGTATCTTTATTGGCAAGCCGCTGCGGGCTCGAACAATAAAAGCAATTTATAGTTGTTGCGCGTCAAAATCCTTCGACAGGGCTTCTTTGTGATTATGGGTCGAGCCCGAAACGACCGAGGCCCAAAAGAAGGTGGCTCACGCGAGAATCTTTTATCGAACTTAATCCGTTCGTTTTCCGAAAAGGGGTTCTGGGTCAATTTTGGAGAGAGTGTCAAATGCAATGGATGTCTTTATTAACACAAAGAGGGCGTAATACGGACTCTCGATGAGTTAGACAACTCGGTGCGTTCGGTAGTCAAGATGCACGGTAAACTTCAACGCGACTGGAATTGAATCGACAAGGTCGGATGAAATCAGTAGGACACAATGCTGGAATTGAATCGACAAAGACCGGAGGGGGGGGGGGGATTATAGGACACAATACCGGAATTGAATCGACGATACTTGGACAAGATGGAAGGGATGTGCAACACCGGAATCGAATCGACGGAGTTGAACCTAGTGAGCAGGGCGTCGGAATCTAATCAACGACACTTGACTCGGATATGAAACTCGCCGGAATTGAATCGACGACGGGATTACGGAAAGTTATAATTACGCTAGACTAAAAGGCTATAAGCTAGGAGCTAGTTTGAGGAGATGTGTGTGTTTTTTTTTTTTGTCCTTGTGGGATATGTATAGGGATATATATATATATATATAGACTCCTGGTAACCGTCAATCGGTTACTTCCTTCGAGTCCCCCACGTTCTACTCTTCTCCACAAGCCGCATGGATTGCTCTTTCGACGGTTTCTTAGTCTTCGCGCTCTTTTCATTTCACCTCGTGGGGATTTACCGCCACTCTTTGGTAACGCTCCGATCGTGGCTTTCCCCGCGCGCTTTTCTTGTTTTGGAAGGAAATGGCGCCATAATTTACCCTAACACGTGGCACCTGCTTGATCAATGTGTGCCTTACCTCAATGTTCTCTTTATAGCCGATTGGCGCCTCCTCACGTGTTTGTCACGAGCCTTCTCGGAAATTTTTAGGTGTCAACACATGCCCCCTTTTAAAAGATGTAAATCGAAGATTTACCTCTTTTAAAATACATCATTTGATCCGTAGGTTTCCAGTGTAGAAGGACGATCACGCTTTTCCTTTGATTTCGTACGGTGCATCGGTTCCTTTTGTTCTCGCTTTTTAAGGATCTTGTAAAGCTCTCGATCGTCGTCTTTCTGCGTCTAAGGCTTTCCTTCTAAACCCTAAACCTCGTCGAACGTTTCAAACTTCCATGGCGACCGAAACCTCCGGGTTCCTTCCTCATCGGTTTATCTCCCGTTTTGATGATATCATCAATAGCAATGAAGCCGATCATTGTCTCTTCAAGTTGTTGAATACTCGACGAGAGCATGCCGGCCTCATTCTTGGGCCCGGGCCTCCATGATCATCATCACATTCCGAGTCCCTTCAACCTTGCTTTCCGATGCGGGCGGATGAGTGCTTCCTATTCGGGTTTCTCCACCGAAAGACATTTGGACCGCGCCGGCTCGGCGGTTTAGGAGCTTTCCATCCTTCGATGACAAAGCTTACACCTGGTTTCAAAGGCTTTAGGGTGATGCCCCAATGATTGCCTTTTGGGAAGTGGCGCAAATAAGGACAGCGATCGAGGTCGGCATCTTTGTCACACGACCTGAATAGGGGCTGTTATGAGCCTTCGGTTCTCTTCTATCAATTGTTTTTTCTTCCCATGGGGTCCTATGTCCGTAACCCTTTTGGATGCTTTTGCTATTGCTGGCCTCTCCCCTTATGGGATATCTCGTCAAGAACTGGGAAAACCAAGGATTGCCCCTTTTCGATGATACTCTTGCTTATGGGAAGTTCATCGATGCTTATGGTAGGACCTCCGGGGCTGTTACTCTTGAAGAACGAACCGCTTTCCTTCTGTTTTGGCTGTCGAAATATCTATTTTTCAGCCCGACTCTTAAAGTGTCCAAGGACTATTTCGACCTTGCCTCGCTTCTAGCGAAAGGAAATCTTGTCGCCCTTGTTTCACTTGCCCCGGCATCTTTATACGAAGCGTTTCTTATGCTGCCCGGTTAATGTCGAACTTTGAGGAAGACAAGTGTGTTGTCGGAGAGAGAGGGAAAGATAGAGCAGGAGAGAGGGGAGAGAGAGAGAGAGAGAGAGAGAGAGAGAGAGAGAGAGAGAGAGAGAAAGAGCGGGAGAGAAAGAGAGAGAAGGGATGGAGGATGTTCAGCGGTGCTTTGATGAATGAACCGACTTTCTTACCTCGTGTCCCCCGATTCTTCTCGCATCTCCCACATCGAAGGGTAGAACTTTTTCAAATATTTCCCGTTGATGGATCACCGTAGTTCCCTTCCATGGATTTCCATCATTCGATATGCGTTTCCTGGAAAAACATCTATTATTAGGTATGGCCCTTCCCATTTCGAGGACCATTTGCCAAACTTCTCACTATCGAGGTTCGATGGCAAAATAGTTTTCCGCACCAAATCTCCCACATCGAAGCGCTTAGCTCTCACATGTTTGTTGTAAGCTTTAGCAACTCTACGTTTCGAGCCATCAATTTCTCCGGCTGCGTGGCTCGATTATCTCCCAACTCATCAATGTTGGCATACATCATCTCATCGTATTGTTCTTTAGCCATACTATCTTGAAGCTTCACCCTTAATGATCGCACATAATTTCAAGAGGTAAACACGGCTTCTTGTCCGTATGTGAGCATGTAGGGACTAACCCCAGATTTTGATCTTTTAGAGGTTCGGTAGGCCCATAACACTTGTCGACAGAAGTGAGTCCCATTCCCTTGGGTTGTCCTCCAAATGCTTCTTAATCATCCCTATGATTATTTTATTAGAGGCTTCACTCGACCATTAGCCTGGGCATAATAGGGCGTAGAATGAATCATCTTGATGCCCCGCGAACCGGTGAAATCCAAGTATCTCTCGCCCTGTAAAGATTGTCCCTTGATCGGCGGTGATGGTCTCCGGGATACCAAATTGATGAATAATCCTCTCTTCGATAAACTCCCCGACTGTCTTTTGTGTCACGTTTTTGTACGTTCTTTGCCCTCAACCCACTTCGTGAAGTAATCGGTGGCCACTAAAATGAAGCTATGTTTCTTCGTCGAGGGAGGATAAATTTTTCCTATTATATCCATCGCCCATCCCCCGAAAAGGCCATGGCTTGATTATTGGGTTCATTAGTGCGGCTGGTGCGTCTGGATCGGTCCATGTCTTTGGCATGGCTGACATCCTCTAGCATAGTCAATACTGATCTTGAGTGATCGTTGGCCAAAAATATCCATGCCGCCTCAATAGCCATTTTGTTTTTACTTCCATTGATGCGCCCGCATATTCCTTCATGGACTTCCGTCATGGCTAGCATTGCTTCATCTTGCCCCAAACACTTAAGAAGCAATCCGTCGATTGTTTTTCGATATAGCTCGTCGTCAATCAAATGATATTTCAGAGCTTTCTTTTTGAAATCTTTGCTGCCGAAACCTGGGTTCTTCAAGTAATTTATCAAAGGAATCCTCCAATCTTGTTGTCCTTTGATCAGGTTTTTCGGATTTCTCACCCTCAATCATCATCACCCTAGCATCCATCGATGGTAAAGTCCTTACCCGAGTAACGATATGCTCTCGCTAACTCCTTCGATATGCGATATCCCCGATGCCATTTGAGCCAATTCGTTGGCCTCCGAGTTTTCACTTCTCTTGACATGGATTAGCTCATGCTCGGCGAACTTCGACAACAATTCACTAGCGCGATGATGATGTCGAATAATGTTTTCACTCAAGCATTGATACTCACCACTCCCTTGTTTAATCACCAGTTGGGAATCGCCCTTTATTTTAATTGACTTTACCCCCATGTCAATTAAAACATTTAACCCCACGATCGGGGCTTCGTATTCGGCTTGATTGTTCGAGCACTCGAAGTCAAGCCTGAATATAAGCTTTGTTTTTTGTTTAAAGGGTGATATGATCATGATTCCTGTGCCTCGCTAAACCCGACGCCACCGATCCATCGAAATATAATACCCAAGGTGCAATGCTTTGAGATGATTTTCATCCTCGATTTTCAACTCGATGGATACTCGGCGATGAAATCGGACACCGCCGCCCTTTTACTGCTTTGAGCGGCACGTAAATCAAATCAATTTCTATCAAAGTGAATGCCCATTTTGCAATCCGGCCTCTAATGATGGGCCCGGACAACATGTACTTAATTACATCTGTCTTGCAAATTACATGTACCGTCGTCGGCAACATGTAATGCCGTAATTTTGTACAGGGCGTAATACAATGATAAACATAGTTTTTCTATCGGCGTGTATCTTGTCTCGGCGTCATTGAGCATTCGCTCCGGGTAGAATATGGCTTACTCTTTGCCTTCATCGTTCTCTTGAGCTAACATACTCCCAATCGTCATTTCGGCGGCCGATAAGTATAACCTTAATGGCCGTCCAATCTTTGGTGACATCAAAACGGTGGCTTGATCGATACTTTTTTAACTTGTCGAAAGCCATTTGATGTTTTTCTTCCCACACAAACTCTTGTTCATTCTTCAATTTGAGTAAAGGGGAGAAAACTTCAATTTTCCCCGACAAGTTAGCTATAAAACGCCGCAAGAAATTCAATTTCCCTATTAGCATTTGCGGTTGCTTTTTATCGCGGCAGGAGATGGCAACTCTATGATAGCCTTCGCTTTGTTCATGTCTATCTCTATGCCTCTTTGATGGACCAAAAAACCTAAGAAATTGCCAGCTCCTATCCCGAATGCACATTTCAACGGATTCATTTTTAACTTAAACTTGCGCATTCTCTTAAAAGCCTGTTTCTAGTTGGTCTAGATGACTTACCTTGTCTATCTTGACAATGATGTCATCAATGTAGACCTCCATGAATCTCCCAATCATGTCGTGGAAAATGCAATTCATTGCTCTTTGATATGTAGCACCAGCGTTTTTCAACCCGAAAGGCATGACAACCCATTCGAATGTGCCAATGGCTCCAGGGCATCTAAAGGCTGTCTTGTGGACATCCTCGCTGCTATGAATATTTGATTATACCCCGAATGTCCATCCATAAGGGACATCATTTCATTGCTGGAAGCTGAATCGATCAACATATCGGCCATGGGCATTTGGTACTCATCTTTTGGGGTAGCCAAATTGAGGTTGCGGAAATTGATGCATACTCGAAGTTTGCCATTCTTCTTCCTAACAAGCACGATATTTGATAACCATTCGACATACCTTGCTGCTCTTATGAACCCAAGAGAGAGAAGGCGCTCAATTTCTTCCTTAACTTTAAGGATTACTTCGGGAGCGAATCTTCTAGGAGCCCCTCGATGAGGTCGGAATCCCTTCTTAATTGGCAATCGATGCTCAACCACGCTTCTCGATAAGCCGGGCATCTCGTGATAATCCCAGGCAAAGCAATCTTTGTATTCTCTTAATCGTTTTACCATTTGAACCTTGTACTGTCGATCGAGTAGCTGATCGATATAAGTCGGTTGTGAGCAGGTTTCATCTCCAAGATTGACCTCTTCTAACGGATCCCGAGCTTGGATCACTTTGTCATCCTCTTTAATTAGAGCTTCTTCGAACTCTAGAATGCCATCAACCAGGTTCGCTAGTTTGGCCATTCTGTTCGGCCCGGAGAGGCCGCATACCTCTCGAGAGAGGTTTTGTACAAAGAATGGAGTTTCCATCTAGAAACCGATCAATTGGCTCTACCGGTTCCTTCCTGGGGACCCATTCGGTGGTTCCCTTGTCGAAACGGCGTAACGCGATATCCCTTGGATCCGCTTCGGGTGGCTTGGATACGCGAAGGCAATCATCTCGACATAACTTTGTCCCGCCCGGATATACGGGTCCAAGTGACACAAACTGGGATTCGCTTTTACATATTCCACCTTATCCCCATTCCGTAATGCCAGCATTTGGTGTAACGTCGACGGCACACATTGATTTCCATGTATCCAATCTCTCCCCCGAAGCAAGTTATAAGATCCGTCCGCGTCCACAACGCAAAATGACGTCCTCGATGTTTTGGACCCGACGGTTAGATTTGCAATATACACCCCTTTTACTTCGATAATCTCACCGGTGAAGTCGGATAGCTGTATATTTGACGGGATTATCTCATTATCACTTCTTCCTATTTTCTTGAAGAAGCGGTATGGAATGAGATTTAATGTTGAGCCCCCATCTACCAAAGACTTTCATAATCGCGGTCGCCCATCAATCCTTGCATTTATGTTGAGTGACCGCAAATGATTTGAAATGTCTTCCACTCGGCTTTCGAATTCCATGGTTTCTTCATTGTCGAAGCAAAATTGGGCTCTCTCTATCTCTTGTGCGGTTTCTTTGTCGTAGCCATCACCTGAAGATGATTCAAGTCGGAATTCGTGTGGCAACTTAACTTGCACCATACAAGAGCTCAAAGGTGATATTGACCAGGCTAACAGGAGTTCTAAACCGCGATTTAGGTGCGGACGGTTTACGTGGCTCGATGGTTTCGTCTGCCTTTTTTTCGAATCGTCGATGCTTCATCCGGCACCGCCTCCAAACCAAATTTCTTGCTCTCCGGGGCTTAATATGGTTGGGGGCCGCTGATTTTGATTCACGGCTGATTGGGATATCCCTGTTGTCGTAGAATGTGGGTTTTCTTTTTCCTTTGCACTCTTCTTTTTTCGAGTTCGAGTCATGCTTTTCTCCTCCTTTTGGTCCTCTGTTACCTCGCACAGGATCCCTCCGTAGGGTTGCTTGGTATCTTTGTAGTTTGTTGTCGATATGGCCTCGTAAGTTCTCTCGTCGAGGGTTCTCGTCGAACTCTTTTTCCCATCTACGAGGGACTTCTTGTCTAGGATGGACGGGTGGCGGACCATAACTTACATAATAATCGAACTTGCCGCTTGGCTCGCCCATGGTACAATTGTGGGGTCCCCTTCCTCATACCTCGCTTAAATGATTTATAAGCACCTCGAGGGTTGAGGCTTCCCCGATGTCCGGTATCTTTGATCCGAGGAGGTACCGACCCCTCTTATGGGTTTGGTTATTTCGACGTAACCTCCCCGGGTACATCCGCATTTTCCAACTTTCGTTTACGTAAGAGCATATACCTAGTACCTTATGCTCGTCATTCGATCGCCTTTAAAGAAACCATCCTGGGCCATCACCGGGAAAGGATCAAGTATCAACATCCATTGGAGGTTTACCTTTGTCCTCAAGCAAATTTGATTTTTCCCTGCCGAATCGCCTCTTGAATGTTCTTTTTGAGAACTAAACAATCCAAGGTATTATGGCTCCAGGAGTGGTGCCATTTGCAGTACTTTTTCCCTGTTAATTCCTCCTTGGATGGTATCTTTCGCCCTTCTCGTTAGCCTTATTTGTCCGTCGGCCAACAACATGTCGAAGATTTCTTCCGCTCGGTTTGCGTCGAATGAGTAGAATACTTTGCGTCCTTCGTTTTAGCCATTATAGTTGACTTTCCTTTCATTCTTGCGGGCTTCAATGCTTGGCAAGTGTACGGCTTGTCGATGGTTAGTTGGGCGACGGCTATCTCAACGGGATCCATTAAGTCTTCATCGAAATCGGGTGATTCGACAAGACTTATGTCTCCCCTCCGAGTGTGCCTCTTGTCTTTTTCTTTGAGGATACTCTCATGTTTTACCGCCATTGTAGATAATTCGAAAAGATCAGCACATGGGTGACCGACCATCCTATCTCGTATTTCGAATTTCAACCCATTGAAGGCGAACTCTGCAAATGTCTTTTTCGGGCGGAGGAACCAAGCATTTGTTCCGAGTTCATTTGAACCTTGCAATAAACCGGTCGACAGCCTCATTCGTCATTTGCTTCATTGTCGATAAATCGGCTACCGACAAATTCGGGACCGCTCTTTAGAACTACCCATGGAACAAACGTTCCATCTGTTCCCACGTTAGCACCGAATTGGGTGGCAATGCCGTGTACCAAGTAAAGGCCGTTCGTGACAAAGACAATGGGAATAGCCTTAATTTCCAGTGGTCCGCTTGTGTAGCATCTCCACATAATGCTAAGAAACGATTGACATGTTCATATGTAGATTGGTCATCTTCACCAGTGAATAGCGTGAACTCGGGTATTTTGAATCCTCTTGGAAATGGAATCGTATCTACCCAATCGGGATATAGCTTTCGGTAGACATTAACCCCGTATCCTACCATCGGGTCAATATACGCGGGTACCCGATCAATCACCGGTTGATAGTATGGCATATGGTATCCCGGTTGTGGTGCTTGATACATAGGTTGTATAGGAGGCTGATAAGCATGAAACATAGGCTCGGGACCTAGTGGTGGCGCAGGCTTGATTCATTGGATGAGGCCTAGGCCGTACGTCTTGAGGTGCAACCGGCCTTGGCCTCTCGACTCGGTGAATTTGGTCCCCCCCTAGCTCGCCACCGCCCCCTAAAGGGTATCGGTACTCCTCCCCGGTTTTCGATAACCACGGGCGCTGGTTGCTCGTTACCAATAATAGGATTATCTCGGACGGGGATTTCTCGGCGAGCAACAGGCATATTTTGTCGAATAAGATGTCCAGGGAACATACCTGTGTTTGCATTTACCGGGGTCCGGGTTCATTGGCTAGCAACACTTCCCTCGTTGCGAGAATCCGTATAGGTTCCAAAGGCTGCATATTTTGCTCAACAAGGCCTACATTTGGTGGCGTTGTTAGCGGTAATGCATCGTTCGCTCGCTGGTGCGAAGCCATCCCCTCCTTGTCCCCGAGGTGGGTTGACCGTAGTTCCGTGCTGTCCCGCAGCACATTCGTGATACGTGTTGATGATCGGTGGTCTAACGACCTCGGTCATTCGCTGAACCATATGATCGGCAAATTCGTTCCTGGACTTCCTCGATGGTACGTCTTATCGATGTTAACATGACCGGTGTCATTTCCGGACTCCTCCTCGGTTCCTCGACATTCCGTCGAGAGACTTCTGCGTCTTCTATTTGGACTTGACGGGCCGTAGATGACTCTACTCCTTGCATTTCTTCACGAGGTTCGTCTCCCACACCGTCTAAATTGTTACGTCCTCTTGTGCGTGGCATAGCACTTCTCTCGAACTAACACCAAGGTGTCCCACCAGGCGTGCCAAAAAAAGATTGTTGCGCGTCGAAATCCTTCGACGGGGCTTCTTTGTGATTATGGGTCGGAGCCCGAAACGACCGAGGCCCAAAAGAAGGTGGCTCACGCGAGAATCTTTTATCGAACTTAATCCGTTCGTTTTCCGAAAAGGGGTTCTGGGTCAATTTTGGACAGAGAGTGTCAAATGCAATGGATGTCTTTATTAACACAAAGAGGGCGTATTACGGACTCTCGATGAGTTAGACAACTCGGTGCGTTCAGTAGTTAAGATGTACGGTAAACTTCAACGCGACTGGAATTGAATCGACAAGGTCGGATGAAATCGTAGGACACAATGCTGGAATTTAATCGACAAAGACCGGACGGAGGGGGGATTATAGGACACAATACCGGAATTGAATCGACGGTGCTTGGACAAGATGGAAGGGATGTGCAACACCGGAATCGAATCGACGGAGTTGAACCTAGTGAGTAGGCGTCGGAATCTAATCAACGACACTTGACTCTGGATATGAAACTCGCCGGAATTGAATCGACGACGGGATTCTAGAAAGTTATAATTACGCTAGACTAAAAGGCTATAAGCTAGGAGCTAGTTTGAGGAGATGTGTGTGTTTTTTTTTTTTGTCCTTGTGTTGTGGGATATATATATAGATAGACTCATGGTAACCGTCAATCGGTTACTTCCTTCGGGTCCCCCACGTTCTACTCTTCTCCACAAGCCGCGTGGATTGCTCTTTCGACGGTTTCTTAGTCTTCGCGCTCTTTTCATTTCACCTCGTGGGGATTTACCGCCACTCTTTGGTAACTCGCTCCGATCGTGGCTTTCCCCGCGCGCTTTTCTTGTTCGGGAAGGAAATGGCGCCATAATTTACCCTAACACGTGGCACCCGCTTGATCAATGTGTGCCTTACCTCAATGTTCTCTTTATAGCTGATTGGCGCCTCCTCACGTGTTTGTCACGAGCCTTCTCGGAAAGTTTTAGGTGTCAACAATAGTTCAACCATGCGCTACAATAATCTCTCTGCGAACCAAAATTTCTTTCCATCAATAGACAAACTGATTTGGACTTACTGTCACTCGCGACAAGACTCAAATTTGTGACCTCGTAAAAGACAATATGACACATTTCCTACGATACTATCACGCTCCGGCGTTCTCTCACTGTAGTTTTTTTCTTTCAAAAAAAGACGAGTTCATGAGTTAAAAATGACAAGGAGCAGTGGCATAGAAAGACAAGTTGATTATTCTCCTCTAATGCATTCTCGAGTACATAAACATCCTTTTCCTCCTTACAACCATATAATGGCATTCTCTATGTCTCTTCCCAACATTATCGTTGATAAACAAATGTACCCTTTGACAACCCTTGTACCAACTACTTGAGAAGGTCTCAACAGGTGAAGGCAGGCTGAAAGGGCTTGGGAACCAGGTACAGATCACGCTTCCTCCTCTGAGTCACACCCAGTGCCTCACTCATGTCCATATCTTCACTCTTCATTCCCTTAGGAAGCTCCCAGTCAAAGTGGTACAGCAACATTGCAAGTGGAAGCTCAACATTCGCAAGCCCAAAGTTGATCCCAGGACACATCCTCCTTCCTGCACCAAATGGTATGTACTCAAAGTTAGTCCCCCTGTAATCTACTGGGTTGTCCTTGAACCTCTCCGGGTAAAAAGTCTCGGGGCCGTCCCAGTACTTGGGGTCTCTCCCGATCGCCCACGCATTCACGAGCACTTTGGTCTTGACCGGGATCTCACACCCGTTTATCTTGCAACTCTCTCCGCATTCCCTCGGCAGAAGCAGGGGAGCAGAAGGGTGCATCCTCAGACTCTCTTTTATTACCAACTTCAAGTACACTAGTTCGGGCAATCCTGTCTCATCTGCTTTGCCTCTCCTGTTGAAGACCTCCCTCACCTCGGCCTGCGCCTTTTTGAGGATTCTTGGATTCCTCATCATCTCCACGAATGCCCAATCCACTTGCGTGGCTGAAGTCTCGCTCCCGGCGGCAAAAATATCCTGCATGCACATTTCGTGTTCCATGTTTTTTGTTAGAATAACTCGAATTTTAATCCTTAGCCATGACAAGAAAAGCTTGGCTCAAACTATTCAACATGTTAAAGCGTCAAAGATATTTTTGAATCGTATCCATCTGGTGTTCAGGCTAATTAAATTTGTACCATGCTTTTGTCGATACACTTCTTATCACATGAGTGTCATGCCAACAAGTGAAAGTCGACCGGCACCGAACTTCGACTTCCTTCTGAAGTCAAAATCCAACTGATTTGGGAAACTAAAAACTGCAGTTGTATTTTCTCAGCAAAATTGAGCATGATGAAAACAAAAAAACTTCCATACCAGTATTACTGCCTTGATGTTGTCGGTAGTCAAGGAAAATTCAGGACCACCGGGATCAGCATACCTCAAGAGAATATCAAGCAAATCATCATGTGCCGTTTCATCACCGCTTCTCTTAGCCCTCGCTTCTCTCTTTTCTCTAATGATGTTGTTCATGATCCGGTCCACTCGCTGATGCAACTTTTGCAATTGCGGCCTCATCCCGCTGATCACATGAAGCCACTTCGACGAAGGAAACACGTCCCCAACCTAAAAGCCACCAGCAAATTTAATTGATTCGGTGACTACTGATATGAACTCCTCCTGCTCTTTGCATTTCTTCCCAAAGGCCGCAATCGAAGTTACTCCGTAGTTGGACGAGAATAGTCTCGCAGTAAGATTGATAGGAGACCCGGCATTAGAGGCGACCCATTTGACAAGATTTGAAACCTCTTCTTCTCTTACATGCCTAAACGACTGGACCCTCTTGGTACTCAAAAGCTCCAGAGTGCAGATTTTTCTAAGTTGCCTCCAGTATTCACCGTAAGGCGCGAATGCGATGTCTGTGGATCCGTATGATATCACATCGGTAGCAAGAAGCCGAGGCCTAGTTGAGAAAGTAAGGTCGTGGGTCTTCATCACCTCTTTGGCCACTTTGGCCGAAGAAACGACAACATGAGGAACTTCCCCAAGCTGGAAATGCATCAACGGTCCGTATTTCTTGGCCAAGTTATGCAATGCTCGAGGAGGCGGTGACCCAAAAGCTGGTGCAAGTTCCCTATGATAGGGAGCTTTCTCGGACCGGGAGGAAGCTTGGAAGGGCCTTTCGCATTGGACTTGTGACCGAGTTTTAGTATAGTGAAGATGAAGACGAAGAAGGAAATTATGATTGGAAAGGCAGAAACTTGGAAATCCATTTAGGGGGAAATGGAAGGAAAATGAGAAAGCTGCCTTTCCGGAACAAACTTCGCTGATGATTAGGTTTTAAACTCTTGCGAAGGGCTAAAAGCTAGTTCGGAGAAAACTAGCCTATAAAAGTTGAAATTGTCGCATAGCGAGTTGGGATCTATCGGCAATGATGCTATGAGATTCTCGCAGATTCGTCGCTAATGTAGTTTAGGCATCAGATTATTGCCCCTATTGTATTGGAGGCATCTTTAGTGGGTTAATTAAAATAAAGAGTTGGAGGGGAGATGATGTCACTGTGTAAAGTTGATTGGACCATCTTGCGCTCACCAAATATGTCTCCATCCTCCAAAAAGCAAGAGGATAGGAAATGGAAGAATGTTCAAATAAGACACTTCATCGTCTACCGATATGGACAATCGATGCATCTTGCCTAGGTTATTACTGTGATAATGTCCTTACAATTCTGAACATTCAATGTAGCTTATGGCATACACAGGTATGGATATTTTTTATACTCAGAGAAAATTAGACACTTCGATTCCAGATTACACGCAGCACCCGAATTAATTTTATTTTACATGTTTTCCCTTTCAAAGGGAGATCGTCATCCGTTAATATAGGTGGATCTGGCCGTGGTTCCATCAATGGCGTAGGGCGCTAGAATCCTTCAAAAACCAGGCAAGTCCTAGAGTGAAAACTTTGGTAATCAACCCAAATTATCGAATTGAGCATGTGCATGTATGCACGATTTCGGTTTCAAGGACCCATTACAAACTGAACGATGAAGCGGTCATCATCCACTTCCCACCTTAGCTTGCCATGACCTAAAATTCAGGTTCCAAGTTAATGGGTTACTAAGTTAATTAAATTGACTAACCTAGTTCGAGTTCTCCCAAACTCTATCAAATCGCAACTTAAAGTTCAGTATTTAATATGCAAATGATTTCATATTCGGAGTAGTCAATTTAAGGTAGGCTGGTTAGACACCTAAACAAAGTACCGGGGGAAATAATTTATTTTTACGAACTAGAGATTCATTAAGTTCGACGACTTGATTACACTAATATTTCTATTAACGCCCTTTCAATACCTTTCATTTTAGTGAAAGCATTTATGCAGGTAGCTTGGATTCATTTTAAATTAAAGTCCTAACATGTGAGGTGATCAAATGGGTGAACAAACATTATTTAACACTCAATAATTAAAGCATTAAATAAATTGCAAGATTAGGGAAAGAGAGAACGTACACTGGACGCTGCAGTTTAAACCCTAACATTTTCTCCCCAACGCGAGACTTAGTCTAATGCGATATTTTTTGGGTTTTCACTTGTTGAATGAATGATGCAAATGAAATGCATATGCAACCTTAGACTAAAATGACATAGCATGTGGACTTTTCTTTGAATGACCTAAGTCCAATGAAGTGCAAAATAACGTGAATTCTAACTTGTATGACATGCAAATAATCATGCAATTGATTGACCTAACATGCAAACTATATTATATGTAAGAATTCTAATTTAAATAACATGCAACATGAATTTACCTAGAATGAGATGCTATTCTAGTTAAATAGCATGCGAATTGGCTAAATGAGCCCAATTTAAAAAACATGTAAAATTATTTAACCTAAATGACGTGCAAACTAGATTAATGAACTTAGACATGCCAACTAATCAATGAAGCTAGACATGATTCTAGGTGACATGCACATACAACGAGAAAGAACTATATGACATGGCACATTGACATGGTGATAATTGATGACATGACAAATCCACACGGTATATGAATGATGACGTGGCAATGCAAATACCATGGCATGAATACGGCTTACATGAAAATCACATGACCAGGTGCATGATATGGGAACTAATGCAATTTAAACTATATGATATGCATGGGTATGAGATATTTTTGGTATTTTCATGTGAATTTCGAAATTAGGAATTAACAAAATAAAATCTACCTAAATGAAGATTATCCTAAATGTATAGCAATTAATGCAAGTTAAATTAAATGCAACATGTTCCTGCCTATCCTAGATAAGATTTTCCAAGGCAATTGAATTTTCAAGATAGGATTTCTAATAAAATTTACCTTTCTAAATCTTTTTTAATTTTCAAATTAAAAAACAATCAATCGAATATGCAGTCAAAGAAATGCATGATTTTGAAAATATTTTTCAATTCAAATTTGATAGCAAATCGAATTGAGGAATCAAATCTAGTGGTTGTAGATTAGATATCTCGACTCTCGTGCCATCGAGACAAATCTCGGGGTTGAGATTAGTCCGAATTCGTATGTTTTCGGTAGAAAAATAAATCCCTAATTTGAACCGATTTTCTAATATCTAAAGAAAATTATGCATGATTTTCAAATAATTCGAAATATGAAAACAAATGTGCACAAATCTCAAGAGATCATGCTAGTTCAAAAATAAGAAACAAGATTAAGCAAATCAAATCAAGATTGAATTCTTACCTGATTTTAAGTATTTGTAGATATCCTTTCACGTTTTTTTTTTACGATAAAATGTTCTTCTTTCATTCATAATATGAAGGGATAACATTTGTCGGACCACGCCTAAACATAACAACGACCAAAGAGAGGGCGGCGGCTTTGAGAGCCGGTTCATAGGAAGGGAACCGGTGCGTAGAGCCTTTGCTACCCAATCGGCAGCCTTGTTAGCGGAACAAGGGCGAAGGCAAGCCTCACACGATCTAGATGGTGTAGTAGGGAAATGCAATCGAGACTATTGTGCGCGCGATCCATGGGCTTTCCTCTTGGCCCAAGACCCAAGTGAACCTGTAGGAAGGCAATCGGATTCTATCTCGTACTTCAAGATCTAGAGGGTCATAGTTCATAAGTGCTCCATCTACTTTTCCGGATCGTACTTTCCACGTAAACTCCAAACCATCTCTCAAAGCTAGGGTTTCCGCAAGGCTAGCGAGATGGCGCATGAATCTTCCTTGCAAATCCCGACTTTAGCGCTCCAAAAGTGTCCCGGAGAATGCCGCCTACTGCAGCTACCCCTGTTTCTTCACTCCACGATGCGTCTATACTCGGTTTCAAGCTTCCTTGACGCGGTAAGCCCCAGCTCCCTAGCGAGAGGGTTTTGCTCTGTCTTTCCGCATTTCGTCCTCGGATTCCATCTCTTATACAAGCATGAAGGAGTTGATTGCTTCGTCTATTATAGTCTCGGGTTTGGGGTCTTTCCTCTGGAAGACCCAAGCATTGTGAGAAGTCCAAATGGCCCAAAGAATTTCTGCTAGTAACAATTGTGTGGGAGGGACTTCGGGCAAAGAGAGATTCGCACGCACCGTGAGGTTCTCTCGTTATCCATTTCTCTATTCTTGATATATTGGTGGGAGAAGTGTCAAAATTCAATCTTCTATCCGACCATATTCTTTTTGTCCAGCCTGAGATCGAAACAGGTACTCTCCGTCGTTTCCGGCGCACATCCGCGAGAGAGGGCAAAGTGGATCAAGAATAATCTTCCTTTTATATTAGCTATCCTTAGTCGGCAAGGCATTGTTGCAAGAGCTCTAGAGGAAGTGTCGTACTTTTGGATGGGTTTGTGTCGCCAAATTCTTGTCCACAAGTTCCTGGGAGGGCTGTAGGATGTGGACGCCATACTCATGTCCCCTTTGTTTGCTTTGCCGGATCTTGTTGTAGGCAGCCTTTACCGAGTAGGTGCCTTCCTTATTTCCGATCCACGTAAAGGAGTCCTCTGTTGGATTATGGCTGAGGGGAATAGTTAGAATTTCCCTGGATCATTTCCGCACTAAAATGCTCGTAATTAGTCGCAAATCCCAATCCCGTGTCTCTTGATTTATAATATCAGCTACCAACCGGGGTTCGAACGATTTACCGGGCCCTCATATTGCCCTGAGGGAAGCCACTTGTCCTGTCCGATCCTTATCCTTCGCCGTCACCCACCGCCCATCTAGTTTCTGGTTCGATGGCCTCAATTCCTATTAACAAACTCTTGCCACCCCTAGGAAGGGCGGTGGCCTTTCTTTGCTGTCCAAACATTGCTTTCGGGAAGTAGATACCTCTAAAGATCCGGCCCCACAATGAATTGGAGGATCGTGCTAATCGCCAAACCCGCTTGCCTAACATGGCTTTGTTGAAAGTTATTAGGTCCTTGAAGCCTAGTCCTCCCATATCTTTCCTTAGATTTAAGTGCTCCCACTTCCTCCAATGAATACCTTTTTTGTTTGCGTTACGTTTCCACCAAAAGGAGGCGATTTTCCTTTCTATGGCTCTGCATATGGATAAAGGGATCTTGAAAATGGACATCGCATACTGCGGCGAGCTTGGACAACGATCTTGATTAGAATTTCCTTCCCAGCTTTGGAAATGAGCTTTTCTTTCCACCCCTCCAACTTAGTATTCACTTTCGCCAAGACCCATCCGAACATATCTTTCTTAGAAAGACCCCAATCCGATGGTATCCCTAGATACTTGCCTGTCTTTTCTAGAATGGGGACTCTCAATTCATCGGATAAGTTCCTTTTTAAAGAGTCCGGGCACCCCTTGCTAAAATAGATTCCCGACTTGTTTAAGTTTAAAGCTTGACCCGAGGCATAGCAAGATCGATTCAAGAGATTGGCCACATTCGGCACTCTCTCAAAGTGCTGTCTAGAAAGAAAATCGCGTCGTCCGCAAATAACAAATGTGATAATGGTGGACACCATCTATTCAATTTGATACCCTTCACTATACCATCCCTCACCGCCTTATTCATCGGTCAAGATAGAGAATTGGCCATGATTATAAATAAATAAGGCGATAGTGGATCGCCTTGTCTAATCCCCTAGACGGCGGGAATTGGTTCGGAGATTCACCATTCACTCGTATCCTAAAAGAGACTGTGGATATGCAATGTCTAATCAAACCGATCCATTTTTCGCTAAACCCCATCTTCCGCATGCAATCACAAAGAAAATCCCACTCCACTCTATCATATGCTTTTTGCATATCCATTTTCACCACGACTTGAAATTTCCTTTCCCTCTTCCCCGATTCTCGGTTGGTGCGAGAACTTCCTATACTACCAATATATTATATTGAATTTGCCTCCCACTTACAAACGCACTTTGTTCGACAAGGCAATCAAGTCGAGAGCCAAGGTTTCAGCCGGTTAGCCAACACTTTAGAGATAATTTTATAGCTGAAATTGCGAGAGGCGATTGGCTGTATTGTGAGATACTCTCGGGATGTTTCACTTTTGGAATCAAGACAACATGTGTTTGGTTTAGCGAGGAGTCAAAAATACCTGTGGATAAGAAACCATCTACCAAGTTGAAGACATCTACCAAGTATGCGGTCCCAATTGTGATGGTAGAACCGACCATTTAGTTCGTCCCGGGCCGGGGCTTTAGTAGCCCCCAATTGGAACGCAGGCGGCTTTGACCTCCTCCATTGTGACGTCCTTGGTCGGGTTTGCGTTCATCTCTTCATTGACCAAAACGGGGCATTAATCAAGCACCGGTTCAAAATTTCTGGCTCCTATCGACTCATACAAACCTTGATAGTAGGACGTTATGTGAGTCTTTAGTGCAGAGGGGTCTCGATCCAATTGTCTTCCTCCAATTTTAACATAGTGATTCTATTTCGTTGTCTACGTTGAATGGTGGTGGCATGGAAGTATTTCGTGTTACGATCTCCCCATTTCAGCCAATTGATCCTCGACCGCATACACCAATACATCTCCTCTTATCTCCACAACCTCTCAATCGCCCTTTTGTGTGTTTTAAAAGCTCTACATTACACGCTGTAGCTGGGTTGTTCGTACACTCCGTAATCGTCTTCATTAATGACTCGATTTGTCTTTTCGCATTCTTGAACTTCCCCTACTCCATTTAGACAAAGCTTTCTTCACCTCTTCTGTTTTGCTCGAGAAATCAATGTATGGCTTATGCATATCCCTCCACGCCTCTTCAACTATAACCTTACACTCGTGGTCATCCAGCCAGAATGCTTCAAAACGGAACTCTCTCTTTCTCTTCACCGGCTGCTGGATCAAAGAAATTAGGATGGGATCGTGATCGGATCCTACAGCTGGTAGCGCAAAGACTTCCGCCTCCGAGAACATCACCCTCCATTCCATGTTGCACACCGCTTTGTCCAGCCTTTTCCCGACTAACTCTGTTCCGTCTCTATTGTTCGCCCAAGTAAAGGCACACCCTTTGCTTTCCAAGTCCATGAGGGCGCAATCGTTCAACATGTCTTGAAAAGCCACCATCCTATAATACTCGGCTTCTCGTTTACCGAACTTCTCCCACCGATAGAGAATCTCATTGAAATCCTCCAAGCAAAGCTAGGGGAGCCTATTCTCACCGTGAATTGCTCGAAGCCTATGCCACAAGACAAGCCTCTCTTGATATTTAGTAGATGCGTGGAGGAGTGCATCAATCGGAATCTTTGTCCTATCTTGCCTGGGGTCTTACAAGTAAGGTCAATAACTCCTTCGCACTCTCTTTTACTACCATCTTCACCTCATCTTCCCACATCACAATCATGCCTCCCCCTACTCCGACCGGGTCTATGGTTACTTCGCTATTAAAATTAAGCCTCTTCCTCACCCTATCCATAACTTCTCTCCTATTCTTTGTCTCCATAAGAAAGATGACATTGGGTTTTTCCGAAGCCACAAGGGCTCTAAGGTCTTTGGATTGTCGGGGTAGAACCCGGACCTCGACAATTCCAGCTCAATATTTTCACTTATACCCTGGTGGCTTATTAGGGCTAGCCACCAAAGCCCATTCAATTGACCCATCATCGACTTGGATCGGAGTATCATGGAGCTGGACTTCCTCGAGATCACAATCTATTCTCCCCGTGAACCAAGAGGAACCCGCTCCTCACCTTTTGGCCGTAGGCTTGAGGTTATTCTTCATATCATCCGAAAAGCCTTCCCCGGGAATTAACTATGTTCCTTCTTTCCAAGGCATATGTGAGATCAACAGTGGGGACCCCTTTGGTTTTGCCTGGGTCTAGATTCTCCCCTACCTCACTACTATTCCCTCTTTTCTTGAGTCGTTGCTCAAAAAATATTTCCATCGGTCTAGGGTCATCTTAGGTTACCATTCTTGTTGGTACCTCTTCCTCCAACTCTACTCCATGTATTGGGGTTTCGGTATTACTTCTTCCTCATCGTAGTCCCATCTTTCCTCCCCATAAAATACATTCTAGAAAGGGCTTGTCTCCATAGCTTCGCTTTCAGCCAATAACCAAAATTACCGTCCCCGATCTCCTTTGATTCTACCTTCTTATAGGGAACTTCTTCACGAGTTGATAGTGTAATGCCCCATCCTCCCGCAAGAGTAGCAAAAGCTTGGAAGTCGCTCATATCTCAAGTCCACCCACAGTTGATCTTCTTCTAAATTCAAAATAACGCCCGAGACTTAAGGGGCTGCATTAGATCCAAGAGAACTTGGGCGCTCCCTACTTTGCAGAGGCTTACTTCTTTTGCGGTTAACCCGATTTCCAAAACAGTTCCTATCTTCGATAACACCACATCAATGACCTTTTCTATGATTCTACCTAAAGGTAAGCCATGAACTTGGACCCCAGTGTTACGCGTCGAAATCCTTCGACAAGGCCTCTTGGTGATTATGGGTCGAGCCCAAAAATGACTGAAGCCCAAAAGGGGGACTCACGCGGGAATCTTTTATCGAACTTAATCCGTTCGTTTTTCGAAAAGGGATTCGGGTCGTTTTGGACAGAGTGTCAAATGTAGTAGATGTCTTTATTAACAAAAAAGGGCGTGTTACGAGACTCTTGTTGAATTCGACGACCCATGCGCGCAGTAGTCAAGATGTATAGTAAACCTCAACACGACTGCGGAATTCAATCAACGGGGTCGAACGAATTGTATGACACAATGCTGGAATTGAATCGACAAAGACCTTTGGACAGGGGGTTATAGGATACAATACCGAAATTGAATCGACGATCTTGGACAAGATGGATGAAAGGTACAACACCGGAATCGAATCGACGGACCCGAACCTAGTGAGCAAAGGCGTCGGAATCTAATCAATGACACTCAACTTTGGGTATGAAACTCCGGAATTGAATCGACGACGGGATTCCGGAAAGTTATAACTAAGCTAAGGCTAAAGACTAAGAGCTAAGAGCTAGTTTGAAAAGATATGTGTTCGTGTCTTTTTGTGTGTCTTCACTATAGGGTATATATAGGCAAATTCTTGGTAACCGTCGATCGGTTACTTCCTTCGACCCCCCATGTTCTATCTTTTTCTATAAGCCACGTGGGTGACTCTTTCGACGGTTTCTTGGTGTTCGCGCTCTTTTCTTTTCGCCTCAGTGGGGATTACCGCCACTCTTTGGTAACTTGCTCTAATTGTAGCTCTTCCCCACGTGCTTTTCTTGTTCTGGAAGGAAATGGCGCCGAGAATTTACCCCGACACGTGGCACCCGCTTGATCAATGTATGCCTTACCTCGGTGTTCTCCCCGTAGGCGATTGACGCCCCCTCACGTGCTTGTCACGAGCCCTCTCTGAATATTTTTAGGTGTCAACACATGCCCCCTTTTAAAAGATGTAAATTGAAGATTTACCTCTTTTAAAATATATACTCGATCGTAGGTCTCCAAGTGTAAAAGGACGATCACGCTTTTTCCTTTGATTTCGTATAAGTGCATCGCTCCTTTTGTTCGCTTTTTAAGGATCTTAAAAAGCTTTCAATCATCGTCTTTCGGCGTCCAAGATTTTTCTCCTAAACCCTAAACCTTTGTCGAACATTCCAAGCCTCCATGGCGACCGAAACCTCTCGAGTTCCTTTCTCACCGGTTTATTACCCGCTTCGATGAAATCATCAATAGCAATGAAGCTGATCACTGTTTCTTCAAGTTATTGAACATTCGACGAGAGTATGCCGGTCTCATTCTTGGACCCGGTTTCCACGATCATCACCACGTTCAGAGTCTCTTCAATCTTGCTTCCCGATGCGGGCGGATGAGTTGCTTCCTATTCAAGCTTCCCCACTAAAGGATATTTGGACCGTGCCGACTCGGCGGTTTAGGAGTTTTCCATCCTTTGATGATAAAGCTTATACTTGATTTCAAAGGCTCCAAGGTGATACCCCAACAATCGCCTTTTAGGAAACGGCATAGATAAGGACGGCGATCGAGGTTAGCATCTTGTCCCACGACCTGAATAGGGGCTTACTGGGGGCCGTTATAAGTTTTCGGTCCACCTCCATCAATTATTTTTTTTTTTCCCATGTATCGTAACCCTTTTAGACGCTTTTGCCATTCTTTGGTCTCTCCCCTTATGGGATATCTGTCAAAAATGGGAAAACCAAGGATCGCTCCTTTTCCGGCGATACTCTTGCCTATGGGAAGTTCATCGATGCTCATGGTAGAACATCGGGTCACATTACTCCTGAAGAGCGACTTTTCTTCTTTTTTTGGCTGTCGGAATATCTATTTTTTAGCCCGACCCTTAAAGTGTCCAAGGATTATTTTGACCTTGTCTCGCTTCTAGCGAAAGGAAATCTTGTTGCTCTTGGTTCCCTTGCCTTGACATCTTTGTACGAAGTGTTTCCTATGCCGGTCGATTAATGTCAAGCTTTGAGGAAGATAGCGTGTTGTCGGGTCCACTGGATTCTTCAAGCTTGGGTCGCATTCTACTTTCCTTTCTTATTCGAGAGCGTTCCTTCCTTTGATCCCAATAAAGTCCCTTTAAAGCTTGGTATTCGTTTGCTTCAATCCCTCGCCAAAGGCCCCCGGCGATGTTCAACCTTTCCGCTTCTTCCTTCGACGGCTTTTATCTTGGGAAACCGATTGAATAGATTTCTTCCCTTACCGTTCGGGTAAATTCGATTTCTGCTTTGATTCTCGGACCTTGAAACGGTTTAGTCATCGTGACTTTTGGACCTTTATTCTATTTCCTTGAGAACTTCCAATCATGCTTTGTCTCAAAGGGAGATTCTATCCTAGTTTTGAACCATATTCTCCTCATTACTATGCTAGGCGGTTTGGCCTTCGACAAGCGTGCCTATGCCCATACCTTACCTTATAGATTTTCCATCCTTGGACAAGAAGGTTTACAATATCAAGGTCGATGAACCGTTCGCCTGATGTGCCTAGATCACGAACGTAATGTATCGCCGGTTTTTAGGGGACATCCCATCAGCACTACGTTCCGGCCTGGCGTGACTCTTGAGTTTGTAACATGATGAACATCTTTTGCTTTTGAGAACCCTTTTGAAGATGCTATCTCGTCCATACTCAAGAATAGTCGGATACGACTCTTCGAGTCATGCCGTGAAGAAAGTTGAAAACAAGGGTGCAACCAGAGCCCTTTCAATTGGTAGTCGCAAACGTCCGACGATCATTTTTCGGTAAGTCTCTTTCTTTCTAATTTTCTCAGTATATCGGGTCTCGAAATGACTTTACTTTACCTTCGGTATTAGGCGATGACCCAGGTGATGATGCTGATGAGGAGACACTCACTTCTCTTAAACGGCGAAAGATAGGGGCGAAGAAGAGCAAATCTCCGATGGAAACTCCGATGGCTCCTCAACATATCGAAGCTCTTTCGATTGTTTGCTCGAAGATCTTTTGGGGAGCCTTGATCCACTTATCGAGAGGCCCAAAGCAATATTGCCGTTGCTGGAAGTTTGCTTGACTCTACCGTTTCGGTTCTGGCCGCTTCGCCTAAGGCACTTCAAGGGGAGTCTTCTTTGCTTGCCCTTGCCATTGTTCCGACTTCGATGGTCGAAGCGCCTTCGATGGCTGAAGATCTCATGATAGTTGAAGATCCTTCATCGACGGACATTCTTTGGGATTTTCCCCGCTACTTCTCTCCTTCTACCGTCCATCGAAGATGTTCAGGCCTATCTTGCTTTGGATCTTCTCGTTCTTCGGATCATCCGAGTATACCTCAACCAGGCGGCTCCTCCGACTCGAAACTTTCAACAAGTTGGGGGTTATCTTTGTCTTGCTCCTTGGACCTTGTCCATTCAGGGGTTGCCTCCTTCGTTGACAATCCATCGAATATTCAAAGCATCAAGTCCATGATGGAGTGGTCGGTCGAAGGAGAAGTTAGCGAGAAGCTTCCTGCAGGGTTTAGTTCGCCGGCTGAAAATGTTCCCGGAACACTTTCCCACTCCCTTTATGCATTTTCGGCGGTGTTGGGACAAGATGTTCACTTTATCAAATTTTCCCGATCAGCTCTTCTCTCCTAGCCCGAAATCCAAGAAGCGGGACAACTTATGAGTCAAGGGGAGCGGTCCCTTCAATCCATCGTTGACGAGCTTGCTACCTTGGACGAGAAGGAAACTGCTCGGAGCAATGAGGCCGGCAATAGAAAGGAAACCGGGAGGAGACTCGACGCCAACGATCGATTGTACTCTCTCGTCGTTTTTCAATAGAAGATCAACTAAAGGCATCCGTAGCCTCCTTAGAAGAGAAGAAACGAGCCGATCGCGCTCGAGTAGTGCGAGTAGAAATAGATCAACGTCGCACTAGGAATATGTACATGGAAAAAAATAGAAAGTTCGAGCGCTTACTCCGTGAGCTGCTCGAGGGGATCAAGTCGGCCATGTACCCCGACAATCCTTAATGAAACTTCTCTATTTTTTCTCCTAATTTCTCGTATTGCATTTCGCCACGATCCATGTAATTTCCCACATTTGGGTAATCGCCATCATTCTCTCGAGTTGATTACTTCAAAATCCCTTATAAATAATGACTATCTCCTATACCAACCCATACGAACTTTGCCATAAAATTCATATGAGTACTCACATAGCTTCTCGCTTGTCGCGCTTCGACGCTCTTTATCATAATGAAGCCAAAAGGGAACTCTCCTTATCCTTCATGGATTACCAGCCTGGCAATGGTCACATCATTTTGGGTCCACATCTTACAGTTTACCGCCTTCTTCTTTATTGATTAATTGCTTCCCCATCGCCTCCGAGAAAATCTTACCTTTTGAGCAATCTGTCATTTGTGCCTCTGCCTAGTTGTCGAATAATCATAGATTTTCTTCGTATCCATCCTTCGACCACCAATTTTATAAGCTGGTACAAACAACTAGAAAGTGAGGCGACTATCATCTGGGCATGAGCCCGGATAGATGTCCTGTTAACATTTTGCGGTATATCCATTGATCCCCTTGAGTATGGACTTGTTGGCGGTTTATGTTGCTTCGGTCGCCCTCATCGAATCGCTTCTTTTTGCTCGTTGGTCCAGTGACGCCTACCCTTCTTGATATTTGGTCTCGACCGGTCTTTCTCCGTTCATCAATAGTGACACTCGATCTTCGAGCGACCAATTTTTACTAGATATATCCTGTCGCCTCGGCCTACCATATGGTAAATTCATGAATCACCATGCTAAATCTTCAGGACCCATTCTTCCTGGGGAACATATAGCCTTCCTTTTGTGTTGGCTTTGCAAATATGTCTTTTGTCTCCCCACATATCGAATTTCTTCGAGTTCCTTGATATGGCATATGAACTGGCATGTGGTGTTGATATTGGCCTAGGCCGGATGTTCCCTGGCTGCATTGTATCGAGGGTTATCGGATGCTCAATCCTCGCTGATGGGTAAACATCCCGATCCTTTTCGGGTCCTTTATGGATCCTGCATTATTTGCTCGAGCGTATTTCCCTCACATGTTCCTAGATAAGGTGCTTACTTGATAGTTGGATCATCTAAGATTAAAGGAAGTGATGCACCGATGGCGTTCAATCGGATCTTTCGCCGTGCTTCTAATAACTTTGACCCTTTCGATGATTTCCTCATTGAGCTGTTATCTCTCACTAGTTTTGATTTTTTCAAGCTACTGTCGATGATAATGTCTACAGACTCCTCTAGTACAAATCCCGATTCTCACTGTTTTGGATGAGCGTGTTGGTCCCAGTGACTTAACTATGAATTTGGTGGTGGCAGCGACTTCTCATCGGGATTCGAAATTTATAATCCTCATTCTGCGCTCGCCAATTTGGACTTACCCAGGGAATTCCAATGCCGATGGTGTATTCCATGAATTTCCTTTTTCTGGTCACAAGGAAGATGTAATTGACGTGATAGGCCATATCGAAGTCACACGTGCTATTTTCAAGCGCTTTATGTTCATTGGCTTCTCTAGCCATCCTTATAGTTCCTCATCTTTCGATAAATGGTGGTTCTCTTATCGCTCCTTCCTATTTCCGATCTGTACGAGGGATATTCTCCCGAGAGTTTGTTGAACCCCATTGGGTTTATTGCATCCTCTAAGGAAACCCGCCCCTTTTCTTATACCGAGCATTATGCTTGAGCAACCAATTGATGAAGGTAAGCCCCTCCTCAATATAGATGTACTAAAAACCTGTCGATGGAGGTAGGCGCTTCTTTCACATTCTTACGATGTTGGTACTAATCGGCTTTTCCTTCAAATGATTCACTAGCTTCTAACGGCTGTACGGATGATCTACCAAGTAAGTCGTGGGTTGTTCATATGAACACGACTAGTGTCTCGGCTGGCCCATCGAATGTTCTTTAGTATGATTACCCATTTTTCGCGCTAAATGGCTGCGCTGCATGAGTTATCAAGAAAGGCTACGCCGCTATATGTAATAGAGCATCCGTCGAAGATGAGATCAAGGCTCTTCTTACTTTCTTGGCTCATTTACCCTACTCAATCCAATGTCGTGCCCTTGAGTGCGCCATTAATGAACTCTTTCTCACATTTGGCTCGACCTTAAGGCTCTTCGGGACGAGGCGGCGTGAATCGACGGTCATTGACAAACTAGAAGCAGATTTTCTCTTTGCTTGACAATGAGCTGGCTTATCAACATAGTATTCTCGACACCCTAGAGAGTGATGGTAATACCACCCTACAAGCCTTGTCCGCCCAATTGAAGACGGTCAAACGGGAGGAAGCGATTTGCAAATCATTGCACCTTGATATGATGCAGGCCAAGTATAAAAAAGAAGCCATTGTCGACGCCAACCAAGACAAAGTGAGATGCAACTTCATAGTTTTGTTTTGAACATTGATCGGCGTGTCTTGTAATCCATTGTTACTAGTCTTGTACTTGTGCCACCTGTCCTTTGCCGCCATCTTGATTTCTTATTGAACTTTTCTTGGTCTTAGCGTCGAATCTCCAAGTTTATCATGACATGATCTTATCAAGGCTATCGTTTCTTCTAGCGGCATTTAATGACGGACGTCATTCCCTCGATTTTCCTTCCGAATCCAAATCGCCGTGATGGTTCGATGTAGACACTAACTAGCGAGAAACCCGCTACACGCGCCATTATGGTCACTTATACACTCTACCAATCGCGATACACCCCTTCGTCTTGATAACCGTCCACTAACTTTAACGCTTCGATCATCGGAAGGTCGTAGGCGGATACTTAGTATCGTGGGGTGAACTGTTCTTTTGGCTTTTGCCTATAAATAGCACCACTTATGCGGAGTGAATCATCATCCAAAACCTTTGCCATCCATAGAGCAAGCTTTTCATATCCAAAGCAAGCTTTTCACAATCATGGAGCGTCCCTCGTCCTCTTCAACCTCATCTCCTCCTACGCATTTTAGCCGTGAGTTTTGTTGCTATTTGGAGGGAGATTATTTCCCTTCGAGTTACACCTACACCATGCTTGGTGTTGAAACCCCGGGGCTCTCGAGAAACCGAATGCCTCTTGAACCGCTCCGCACCCCAAAATCTCCCCTCTAAACATCCGTTCCGGTCGACTATGAAGAGTTCATCACGCTCTTCGACTATGGGTTGGAGAAGTTTCGCGAAAATCTGGCAACCATGTCCCGAACACGATCTCACCGAACATGAAGTTTGGTGTAAGATTGAAAGAGATTGAGAACGGAGAGGTGGTGTTCAAGGAACTCTCGCAACGTCTAGGAGGCCCTTCATGCCTCCCTCGGGCGTCCTTCAACTTCGGAACATTGTTTCCGACCGCCCGATTGCCCGCCAACGATATCCGTGAAGGTCTCCGACGGTGCGGGAGCGGGAATATGAACTGGTTGAAGCTTGCGAGTCCCGGTCCTTGGCCTTCATTGAGGCCCCTTCGGAGGGTTTGAAGACTATGCTTTGGATTTCACCGATGGTTTCTTGCAAGTCTAGAAGGAGTACCTTAACGGCTGGAGAGTGAGAAGAACAAGATTGGAGGCGGCAATGGAGGGGCTGGTGAAGCCCTAATGATGGGCTGGACAACATGTACTTGATTACGTCTGTTTTGCAAATTACATGTACATTAGTCGGCAACATGTAATGCCGTAATTTTGTACGGGCATAATACAATGATAAACATAGTTTTTTCGACGGGCATGTATCTTGTCTCGGCGTCATTGAGCATCCTGCTCGGGTAGAATACGGCCTGCTCTTTGCCTTCATCGTTTTCTTGAGCCAAGATACTCCCAATTGTCATTTCGGCGGCCAACAAGTACAACTTTAATGGCCGTCCAGCTTTCGGTGACATCAAAACTGGTGGCTTGATCGGATACTTTTTTAACTTGTCGAAAGCCACTTGATGTCTTTCTTCCCAAACAAACTCTTGTTCATTCTTCAATTTGAGCAATGGGGAGAAAACTTCAATTTTCCCTTCGACAAGTTAGCTATAAAACGCCGCAAGAAATTCAATTTTCCTATTAGCATTTGTAGTTACTTTTTACTAGCGAGGAGACAGCAATTCTATAGTAGCCTTCACTTTGTTCATGTCTAGTTCTATGCCTCTTTGATGGACCAAAAGCCTAGGAAACTGCCGGCTCCTATCTCGAACGCACATTTCAACGGATTCATCTTTAACTTAAATTTGCGCATTCTCTCAAAAGCCTGTTCTAGTTGATCTAGATGACTTACCTTGTCTGTCTTGACGATGACGTCATCAATGTAAACCTCCATGAACCTCCCAATCATGTCGTGGAAAATGCAATTCATTGCTCTTTGATATGTAGCACCGGTGTTCTTCAACCCGAAAGGTATAACAACCCATTCGAATGTGCCCAATGGCTCCGGGGCATCTAAAGGCTGTCTTGTGAACATCCTCCGTTGCTATAAATATCTCGATTATACCCGGAATGCCCATCCATAAGGGACATCATTTCATTCTTTGGAAGCCGAATCGATCAACATATCGGCCATGGGCATCCGGTACTCATCTTTTGGGGTAGCCATATTGAGGTCGCGGAAATCGATGCATACTCGGAATTTGCTATTCTTCTTCTTAACATACACGATATTTGATAACCATTCGACATACCTCGTTGTTCTTAGGAACCCGGTAGAGAGGAGGCGCTCAATTTCTTCCTTAACTTTAAGGATTACTTCGGAGCGAATCTTCTAGAAGCTGTTGATGAGGTCGAAACCCCTTCTTAATTGGCAATCGATGCTCAACTACGCTTCTTGGAAGGCTAGGCATCTCGTGGTAATCCCAAGCAAAGCAATCTTTGTATTTTCTTAACGGATTTACCATTTGAACCTTGTATTCTTGATCGAACAATTGGGCGATATAAGCGAAGTTGCGAGCAGGTCTCATCTCCAAGGTTGACTTCTTCCAACGGATCCTGAGCTTGGATCACTTTGTCATCCTCTTTAATTGGGGACTCTTCGAACTCTAAAATACTATCGGCCGGCTCGCCACTTGACCATTACATTCGGCCCGGCGGGCCGCATACCTCTTAGAGAGGTTTTGTACAAATAATCGAGTTTTCATCTAGAAATCGACCAATTGGTTCCACCGGTTCCTTCCTTAGGACCCATTCGGTGGTTCCCTTATCGAAACGGTAGAATACGATATCCCTTGGGTCTCCGTTGGCGGCTTAGATACGCGAAGGCGGTCATCCCGACATAACTTTGTCTCGTCCGGATATACGGGTCCAAGTGACACACGTCCGGGGATTCGCCTTTACATATTCCACCTTGTCCCCATTCCGGAATGCCGGCATTTAGTGTAATGTTGATGGCACACATTGATTTTCATGTATCCAATCTCTCCCCAAAAGTAGGTTATAAGATCCGTCCGCGTCCACGACGCAAAAGGACGTCCTCGACATTTTGGATCCGACGGTCGATTTACGACATATACCCCTTTTACTTCGGTAATCTCGCTAGTGAAGTCGGATAGCTGTATATTCGATGGGATTATCTCATCATCATTCCTCCCTATTTTCTTGAAGAAGCGGTATGGAATGAGATTTAACGTTGACCCCCATCTACCAACACTTTCATTTGCGATCGTCCATTGATCCTTACATTTATGTTGAGCGACCTTAAATGATTCGAGATGTCTTCCATTGGTTTTCTGAATTCCATGGTTTCTTCATTGTCGAAGCAAAATTGGGCCCTCTCTTTCTCTTGTGCCGTTTCTTCATCGTCGCCATCAGTGAAGATGACTCAAGTCGAAACTCGTGTGGCAATTTGACTTGCACCATACAAGAGCTCGGAGGTGATCTTGACCAGCTAATAGGGGTTCTAAACCGTGATTTAGACGCAGATGCTTACGTGGCTCGATGACTTTGTTGTCTTTTTTCTGAACCGGCAAGATATTTCATCCGGGCGTCGCCTCCAAACCAAATTTCTTGCCCTCCGAAGCTTGGAATGGTTAGGAGCTGCCGGTATTGATTCACGGGCTGATTGGGATATCCTGTTGTCGTAGGATGTGGGTTCTCTTCTTCCTTTGCACTCTTTTCTTCCGAGTTCGAGTCATATTTTTCTCTTTCTTTTGGTCCTCCGTCACTTCGTACCAGGATCCCTCTATAGGGTTGCTTGGTATCTTCGAGTTCGTTGACGATGTGGCTTGTAAATTCTTTGTCGAAGGTCTCGTCGAACTCTTCTTCCCATCCGTGAGGGACTTCTTATTTAGGATAGACGGGTGGTGGACCATAGCTTACATAATAATCGAACTTGCCGCTTGGCTCTCCCGAGGTACCAATTGTGGGGTCCTCTTCCTCATACCTCTACTTAAATGACTTATAAGCTCCTCGATGGTTGAGGTTTCCACGATGTTTGGTACTTTTAATCCGGGAAGGTGCTGCGACCCCTCCGATTGGTTTGGTCATTCCTCAAGTAACCTCCTCTAGGTACGTCCGCGTTTCCCAACTTTCGTCTACAAGTGAGCACATAAACTTGGTAACTTACATCCTCCATTCGATCGCTTTAAAGAAACCATTCCGGTCATTGCGGGAAAAAGATCAAGTATCGACATCCATCGGAGGTTTACCTTTGTCATCGGCAAATTTGATCTTCCGTTGTCGAATTGCTTCTTAAATGTTCTTTTTGAGAACTAAACAATCCGAGGTGTTATGGCTCCATGAGTGGTGCCATTTGCGATCTTCTTCCCTGCTAATTCCTCCTTGGATGGTATCTTACGTCCTTATGTTAGCCTTATTTGTCCGTCGGCTAACAACATGTAGAAGATTTCTTCGGCTCGGTTTGCATCGAATGAATAGAACACTGCGTCCTTTGCCTTAGCCATTATAGTTGACTTTTCTTTCATCCTTGCGAGCTTCGGTGCTTGGCAAGTGTATGGCTTATCGATGGTTAGTTGGGCGACGGCTATTTCGACGGGATCCGTTAACTCCTCGTCGAAATCGGGTGATTCAACAAAACTTATGTCTCCCTCCGGGTGTGCCGCTTGTCTTTTTCTTTGAGGATACTCTCATGCTTTACCGCCATTGTGGATAACTCGAATAGATCAGCACATGGATGCCCGACCATCCTGTCTCGTATTTCGAATTTCAACCTATTGAAGGCAAACTCTGCAAATATTTTTTCAAGTAGAGGAACCAAGCATTTGTTCGAGCTTGTTTGAACCTTGCAATAAAGCGGTCGACGGTCTCATTCGTCATTTGCTTCATTATCGATAAATCGGCTACCGACAAATTCGGCACCGCTCTTTGGAATTGCCCATGAAACAAATGTTCCATCTGTTCTCATGTTAGCACCGAATTGGGTGGCGGTGCGGTATACCAAGTAAAAGCTGTCCGTGACAAAGACAATGGAAAGAGCCTTAATTTTTAGTGGTCGTATGTGTAGCGTCTCCACATAATGCCGAAAATGATTAATATGTTCATATGTAGATTGATCATCTTCACTAGTGAACAGCGTGAACTCGGGTATTTTAAATCCTCTTGGATACGGGATCGTATCCACCCAATCAAGATATGACTTTTGGTAGACATTAACCTTGTATCCTACCATTGGGTCAATATATGTGGGTACCTGATCAACCATCGCGATAATATGGCATATGGTATCCGGCTATGGTGCTTGATACGGGGTTGTATGAGAGGCTGACAAGCGTGAAACATAGGCTCGGGACCTGGTGGCCGGAGAGCTTGATTCATTGGTTGAAACCTTGTATCCTACCATTGAGGTGCAAATTGGCTCGAGCCTCGACCGGGGAATTTGATCCTGTCCTCTAACCTGCCATTGCCCCCTAAAGGATATTGGTATTCCCCCGATTTTTTTATGACCACGGTGCTTGGTTACTCGTTGACAGGGGATAGGATTATCTTGAAGCGACTTCTTGAGCAGCGGGTATATCTTGTTGAATAGGATGTCTTGGAAAAATCCCCTGTATGCGTGAGTACATCTTGTCGAATAGGATGTCCGGGGAACATACACTGTATCTGCATTTACCGGGGATCTAGGTTCTTTGGCGGGCAACGCCTCCTCGTTGCGGGGATCCGTGTAGGTCCCAAAGGCTGAATATTTTGTTTGACGGTGCCTACGTTTGGCGATGTTGTTACTGGTAATGCACCGTTCGGCTCGATACGAAGCCATTCCCTCCTTGACCCTCGAGGTGGGTGGACCGTAATTCCGTCTTTGTCCTTGATACATTCGTGATACGTGTTGATGATTAATGGCTTGACGACCTCGGTCATTCGTTGGACCATATGATCAGCAAACTCGTTTCCGAACTTCTTCGATAAGTGCGTCTTATCGAGGTTAACATGACGGGTATCATTTCCGGATTCCTCCTTCGTTCTTCGACGTTACGTCGAGAGATTTCTGCGTCTTCTACTTGTACCTGACGGGCCGTGGATGACTCTACTCCTTGCATCTCTTCTTGGGGTTCGTTTCCAACACCGTCTAAATTATTACATCCTCTTGTGCGTGGCATAGTACCTCTCTCGAACCGACACCAACGGTCCCACCAGGCGTGCCAAAAAAGATTGTTGCATGTTGAAATCCTTCGACAGGGCCTCTTGGTGATTATGGGTCGAGCCCAAAAATGACCGAAGCCTAAAAAGGGGAGCTCACGCGAGAATCTTTTATCGAACTTAATCCGTTCGTTTTCCAAAAAGAGATTCTAGGTCGGTTTTGGACGAGAGAGTGTCAAATGCAGTAGATGTCTTTATTAATACAAAAAGGCGTGTTCTGAGACTCTCGATGAATTCGACGACCTAGTGCGCATGTAGTCAAGATGTGTAGTAAATCTCGACACGACTCTGGAATTCAATCAACGGGGTCGGACAGGCGTATGACACAATGCTGGAATTGAATCGACGACACTTGACGAGGGGAGATTATAGGACACAATACCTGGAATTGAATCGACGGTCTTGGACAATATGGATGAAAGGTACAACACCGGAATCGAATCGACTGAACCGAACCTAGTGAGCAAAGGTGTCGAAATCTAATCAACGACATTCAACTCCGGGTATGAAACTCTCGGAATTGAATCGACGACGGGATTCTGGAAAGTTATAACTAAGCTAAGGCTAAAGGCTAAGAGCTAAGATCTAGTTTGAAAAGATATATGTTCGTGTCTTTTTGTGTGTCTTCACTATGGGGTATATATAGGCAGATTCTTGGTAACCTTCGATCGATTACTTCCTTCGGCCCCCACGTTCTATCCTTTTCCATAAGCCACTTGGGTGACTCTTTCGACGGTTTCTTGGTCTTCGCGCTCTTTTCTTTTCGCTCGTGGGGATTACCGCCACTCTTTGGTAACTTGCTCTAATTGTGGCTCTTCCCCGCGGGTTTTTCTTGTTCGGAAAGAAATGGCGCCGGAATTTATCCCGACACGTGGCACCCGCTTGATCAATGTGTGCCTTACCTCGGTGTTCTCCCTATAGCTGATTGACGCCTCCTCACGTGCTTATCACGAGCCCTCTTGGAATATTTTTAGGTGTCAACACACACACGAAAGCACGGTGGGTAAAGTCATGGCAATGGATCGGTTTTTTTGGGTCTAGTTGTTGGAGAACGAGGAGATTTCCCAGAAAAGGACCATGGGCTCTCCCCTAATATTCTCTCCTTCTCGCCTTCGAACGAAAAGTGAAGGTAAACAAACCCTGTTGGGGTTGGTCACCCACCACCTCTTCTGTCTTCCAAGCCTTCTTCATCGTGGATAGGAAGGCTAGAAAGTTTACGTTGGGTCTTGAGTGAAGTTTGCCCAGTAAGGTCGGGCTGCATTCTCTCATTTTCTCTTCTGGAATTTCCTCGAACACGTTAGCAACATCCTCCTTAAACCACAGTCTCCCCATTCTGCGACGGGATAGAAGCCAGCCTCCTATCTTTCAACTTTTCATCCTCCATTCTCCTTTTAGATTGAAGGGACCTCCTAGCCGAACGTAAAGGAAAGAGAGAGCGCACTCTTACTCCAGGGCCTCAAGAACTAGTGGTAAGGATAGGATTGAAAGAGTGAAGATAGCCAAAGGTGCGGACCGAGAGCAGGAAGGTGGTGCGAAGTTTGTTAGTTAGACAGACATTGAAACGCGGAGAATAGGGTTTATGGAGTGGAAGATTTGGGGTTGGTTCAGCATTAGTGCAGCCAAGGGTTTCTTTTTCCATTTGGGCGAAGCGATTCCATGGCAGCAGGTGAGGGGTGGGGTTTGATGCGGATTAGCAAGAAGGATTGCAGGGCTAAAAGGCAGCTATCGCCTAAGATAGAGAGATCTCTTACTGGAAGAGAGAGAGCCTCTCACAAGGAGAGGGAGAGAAAAAAAAAAACCACAGCATATACGGAGGGCTCGGGATCGACGCGTGGCAATGGCAGGTGCACGGTGGTACGGCTTCTACGAGGCAATGGTGGCTCACAATTCGAACGCCGCCGTGGAGAGAAAGCAAGGTAATTCACTGGACCGAACACCGAAACACCCACGAGATGGACACACCAAAGAATGCCCTTGAAGCAAACGCTAGGGGTTACTGTGTGCTTGATTTGTTCACTTTTGCGGTCTCCACGTGTTGCACAACGCTTCTGGGTTCAATGGGAGAACAGCAAGGGGCTCAGTAATGGGGACTAGAGTTCTCCAAGTGTGGAACTTCGTCAGGGATTGATGAAGTGAAACTCGAGATATTTGACTGTAGAACAACCCCGCTAGACGTCACTTGAAGGCCGCCAAAATCTGCACGACCGCTCGGTGGAGAAGTGAAAACAGAGGGGTGGCTTTGGTACCTGTTCTTCGCTGGCTTGTTGCTTTCTCTGGTCTTTCAAACACCCGGAATGCCTGCTGATTTTCTCTATCAAATCTGGACAAAATCCAGAGACAACCAGCCACCGCTTCAAGCTCCCGCTTTCTCTTTTGTTGTATTGCACGTTTAAGGAGGACTCGTGACGAGAATGTGCAGCTTCACCCCAGGCCTCGAGTCAGCGACAATTAGCTCGTGATGCTGGATTGTGGAGCGGCAAACCGTCACCGTGGTGGTTCGTCAATGGAGGTGGCGGCAGGTGCCATGGAGGAAGGCCACGCAACGGCGGCAAACGTCGGAAGTAAGGGAGGGACCCCGAAGGACTCTCTCTCCTTTTTGTTTTTTTGTCTCTCGTGTGTTTCTCAAAGGAGAATTGCTGACCCCGAGCTTTGGAGTTTAATGATGCGTTTACGAGGAGAATTAGGTCAAGTTACGGGTTTTGATTTCTTATTATTTGTAAATTTGACCCTACATTACAGCATCTCTCTCAAATGAGTCCTTAAGGCTGTGTATGGTAGGAATGGCCAAGAGCCGGGAACCGCCGGTTTCGGTTTGTGAACCGCCGGTTTCGGTTCGGAACCGCCGGTTCAAGGGCCGGTTCCGGTTTCGAATTTAAAATTTAATTTTAAATAATAAATTCTGAAATAAAAATAATAATAAATTATCAATTATAAATTATAATCAAATTGTATATTGTAATCAAATTTGGGAGGAGAAAAGAAAAGAGGGAAGGGGCTTAAATTTAATGAATTATCACTAAGCGCCTACATATCTTCTTAGGATAGAAGAATTAAAACCCATGTAATTTTTTTACCTTTGATAACCCCAACTTACCTCATCGTCAATCGTCGCTACCCGTTATGGTACCCGTGGCGGTGGTATCTCCACTATCATCATTGAAGAATTCGTCAACTCAATCCAACTCTTGTTGTCGAAATTGATCTTTTGTCCAATCATGCATACAAGTTTGAGCCTCCACATTATCCGGATTTAATCTTGAACAGCGGTCGTCCAAAATTAATCTTCCAACGCTAAATGTTTGTTCAATTGCAATCGATTGAAGAAGGGATTGCTAACATCTATCTTGTGATAAGAGCGAGATCGTGAATTGAGTTCAATGACTCTTCCACCACTCTAGAATTTTGAAATCGTGCTATGTTCGGAATCATGAAACTCAAAAGAAATGGTTAAATAGTTTTCTAATTTGGAAATATTACATGTTTTTTCCCTTTTGTCTTTTTTACCTACTAATGAGCAAGATTATACCCTCTACTAACTCTATCACTCTCCTCCTTTTGTGAGGAACAAGGTTGAGAAGCTTTACTATCACCTAAATCATATCTACTACAAAATTCATTATCTAATGCTACTATAGCGTCTTTAACCTCTACTTGTATAGTTTTAATATCTTGTTTCATTCAAATGTAAATAATCATAATAATAATCCTTCGAGATAATCATACAAACCATCTAATTTAGTAAGTGGATCGAAAATAATAGCAACTAAATAAATAAGAAGAATGCATACATAATAATATAGCTATTTTGCTTTCATTGCCATAATAGTCGGAGCTTTAATTGAGTATCTTTTTCATATTCACAAAAACACCCGTAATGTCAACACACTCTATTAAAAATAAATGGGTAGTAGGATAATAAACACCAAATAAAGTATAAGTTACATCATTAAAAACTTTCAAAAAATCTAAATTTGTTTTGCAAACAACTCAATCTTGCTGAAGTAAACCGATTTCGGAAACATTATCGAAATAAACCTACATAATAAATCTTTATAGGCAAAAGATTGATGAAGCAACTCGTAAGTAGAATTCCAACGAGTCGGAACATCTTTTGAAAATCTTTTTTATTTTTGTCCATGTGATTTACAAAATCTCGCTCCATTCTTTCATAACTTGGAGACATCTCCATAAAAATTTAATTGCTCTCTTTATTAGGATGAGAAAAATCTCAAGAGTTCGTAAACCATCTTGCCACATAAATTTAAAACATGGCAAGTACATCTAATGTGAAAAAATTATCCGCCAAAAGAGGGTTTATAAATATTTTCTAAATCTGAGAATGGGCGGTATTTGACGCGGCATTATCAAAACCAACCAAAAAAATTTTATTAATCAAATTATATTCTTCAAAATTTGCCTAATTATTCTATAAATATTATTAGCCATATGCCTTTTCATCAAACACTCGAAATGCAAGTTCTCTTTTTTTAATGTTCTAAATCGTCACATATCCAATGACATGTGATACCCATATAAGAATGAATTTCTTGAGGATCGTTCCAAATGTCACTACCTATATGAGCATGTCCATTGAAATCTTTAAAAAAAGTTTTACAAAGCCTTTTTTATTTTTTATAAACCCTAAAAAGTACGCGTTTAAGAGTAGTTCTCGGAACGGGTTTGCTTACGGAGTACATGCGGTGTTTATAAAAAATTCAAATCAAACTTTTCACTAGTAGTAAACAAGTAAATGTTTAATGGCAACATATTGGTAATATTGTTCTTTATAAAGTTCATCACGCAACGAAATAAAGGAGAAGTGTTAGGATTGGCATATTCGAAAATTTATTGTTGCACGGTATCGATTCCGCTTGCGTTGCATGTTTTTACGTCGGGATGCCGACGGTATTGATCCATACGTGCCTCCTTTTATTAAAATTGTATAATTTCGTACAATATTTCCAGTTTATCTTGTACTTGTCTCCGCCTTACATGCAACTTGTCGATGTGTCACCATAAGTTGGATCTACTCTCTCGGGCCTATCATTTCGGCTCCTTTACTTGGTGACGTTTCTTCGACGCGGTAGGAGGATGAAGACTTTCTTGGCTGAGATGTGCTCGACGTTGAAAACATAGTTGATATTATCACATCATCGTTTACTCAATATGTAAACTCCACGAGATCATATTGATTATGAAGTTGTGAATAATTGGATTCCTCCATCCCCATTTGCATTGGGCTCTTTCCCACATCAGAGAACGAACCTGCTGTAGTTTTGTCAAAGAATTGGCCACTCCCCTCAAGCTTTCTTCACTCCACGACGCTGCCTATAGCTCGTTTCAAGCTTCCTTGACGCAGTAGCCCCGGCCTCCCTAAATAGGAGGGTTTTTGCTGCGTCTTTCCGCATTTCGTCCTCGGATTCCATCTCTTATACGGCCCTTGAAGGAGTTGATTGCTTGCCCATTATGTCTCGGGTTTGGGGTCTTTCCTCTGGAAGACCCAAGCATTGTGAGAAGTCCAAATGGCCCAAAGAATTTCTGCGTAACAATGTGTGGGAGGGCTTCGGGCAAAGAGAGATTTTGCACCACTTATGAGGTTCTCTCTATCCATTTCTCTATTCTTGATATATTGGTGGGAGAAGTGTCAAAATTCAATCTTCTATCCGACCATATTCTTTTTGTCCGGCTACGGATCAAAACAGTGCTGTCAGTGGTTCCGAGCGACATCCGCAGAGGGCAAAGTGGGATCAAGAATAATCTTCCTTTTATATTAGCTATCCTTAATGGGCAAGGCATTGTTGCAAGAGCTCCGGAGGAAGTGTCGTACTTTTGGATGGGTTTGTGTCTCCAAATTCTTGTCCACAAGTTCCCGGGAGGTCAGTGGCATCGGATGTCGCCATACTTCATGTCCCCTTTGTTTGCTGCCTCGTCTGGATCTTGTTGTGGCAGTACTTTTCCGAGAGGTGGCTTCCTTATTTCGATCCACGTAAAGGAGTCCTCTGTTGGATTATGGCTGAGGGGAATAGTTAGAATTTCCTCGATCATTTCCGCACTAAAATGCTCGTAATTAGTCGCAAATCCCAATCCCGTGTCTCTTGATTTATAATATCAGCTACCAACCGGGGTTGAACGATTTACGGGCCTCATATCCGCCCAGGGAAGCCACTTGTCTGTCGCGATCCCTTATCCTTCGCCGTACCCACCGCCCATCTAGTTTCTGGGTTCGATGGCCTCAATTCCTATTAACAAACTCCCGCCCCCTAGAAGGGCGCGCCTTTCTTTGCCGTCCAAACATTGCTACGGGAAAGAGATGCCTCTAAAGATCTCGGCCCCACAATGAATTGGAGGATTGTGCTAATCGCCAAACCTCGCTTGCCAACACTGGCTTTGTTGCAAAGTTATTAGGTCCTTGAAGCCTAGTCCTCCCATATCTTTCCTTAGATTTAAGTGCTCCACTTCCTCCAATGAATACCTTTTTGTTTGCGTTACGTTTCCACCAAAAGGAGGCGATTTTTCCTTTCTATGGCTCGCATATGGATAAAGGGATCTTGAAAATGGACATCGCATACGGGGCGCAGCTTGGACAACTTGTCTTGATTTAGAATTTCCTTCCCAGCTTTGGAAATGAGCTCTTCTTTCCACCCCCCAACTTAGTATTCACTTCTCGCCAGACCCATCCGAACATATCTTTCTTAGAAAGACCCCAATCCGATGGTATCCTAGATACTTGCCTGTCTTTTCTAGAATGGGGACTCTCAATTCATCGGATAAGTTCCTTTTAAAGAGTCCCGGGCACCCCTTGCTAAAATAGATTCCGACTTGTTTAAGTTTAAAGCTTGACCCGCGGCATACAGATCGATTCAAGAGATTGCCACATTCCGCACTCTCTCAAAGTGCTGTCTAGCCTAGAAAGAAAATCGCGTCATCGCAAATAACAAATGTGATAATGGACACCATCTATTCAATTTGATACCTTCCACTATACCATCCTCACCGCCTTTATTCACCGGTGAAGATGAGAATGTCGTCATGATTATAAATAAATAAGGCGATAATGGATCGCCTTGTCTAATCCCCCTAGACGGCAAAGAATTGGTTCGTAGATTCACCATTCACTCGTATCCTAAAAAGAGACCGTGGATATGCAATGCCTAATCAAACCGATCCATTTTTCGCTAAACCCCATCTTCCGCATGCAATCACAAAAGAAAATCCCACTCCACTCTATCATATGCTTTTTTGCGTATCCATTTTCACCACGTTTGAAATTTCCTTTCCTCTTCCGATTCTCGGTTGGTGCGTAACTTCCTATACTACCAATATATTATATTGAATTTGCCTCCCACTTACAAACGCACTTTGTTCGACAGCGAATCAAGTCGAGAGCCAAGGTTTCGGCCCGGTTAGCCAACACTTTAGAGATAATTTTATAGCTGAAAATTTAGGACTGATTGGCCTCAGACAGAGATACTCTCTGGGATGTTTCACTTTTGGAATCAAGACAACATGTGTTTGGTTTAGCGAGGAGTCAAAAATACCTGTGGATAAGAAACCATCTACAAAGTTGAAGACATCCTGCTGATTGCGGTCCAATTGTGATGGTAGAACCCGACCATTTAGTTCGTCCGGGCCTGGGCTTTAGTAGCCCCAATTGGAACGCAGCGGCTTTGACCTCCTCCATTGTGACGCCCTTGGTCGCGTTTGCTCATCTCTTCATTGACCAAAACGGGCATTAATCAAGCACCGGTTCAAAATTTCTGGGCTCCTATCGACTCATACAAACCTTGAGTAGTAGGACGTTATGAGTCCTTTAGTGCAGGGGTCTCGATCCAATTGTCTTCCTCAATTTTAACATAGTGATTCTATTTCGTTGTCTACGTTGAATGGTGGTGGCATGGAAGTATTTCGTGTTACGATCTCCCCATTTCACCAATTGATCCTCGACCGCATACACCAACCATCTCTCTCTTATCTCCACAACCTCTCAATCTCGCTCCTTTGTGTGTTTTAAAAGCTCTACATTACACGCTTAGCCGGGGTTGTTCGTACACTCCGTAATCGTCTTTCATTAATGACTCGGGATTTGTCTTTTCGCATTCTTGAACTTCCCCATACTCCATTTAGACAAAGCTTTCTTCACCTCTTCCGCTTTTGCTCGAGAAATCAATGTATGGCTTATGCCATCCCTCCACGTCTTAACTATAACCCTACACCAGGGTCATCCAAATGTAATGCTTCAAACGGAACTCTCTCTTTCTCTTCATTCTTGGATCAAGAAATTAGGATGGGATTGTGATCGGATCCTCTACTGGTAGCGTAAAGCACTTCCGCTCCGAGAACATCACCCCTCCATTTCCATGTTGCACACTGCTTTGTCGACGCCTCCCGACTAACTCGTTCCGTCTCTATTGTTCGCCCAATAAAGTGCACACCCTTTGCTTTCCAAGTCCATGAGGGCCATCGTTCAACATGTCTTGGCCAACATCCTATAATACTCAGCTTCCTCGTTTCAACTACTCCTCCATTGATAGAGAATCTCATTGAAATCCTCCAAGCAAGCTAGGGGGCTATTCTCACGTGATTGCTCAAAGCCTATGCCACGTACAAGCCTCTCTTGATATTTAGTAGATGCGTGGAGGAGTGTCTAATCGAATGCTGTCCCTCTTTTGCTGGGGGTCTTACAAGTAGAAGGTCAATAACTCCTTTTGCACTCTCTTTACTATCTTATCACTTTCCCACATCGCAATCATGCCCCTACTCCGAGTGGTCTACGGTTACTTCGCTATTAAAATTAAGCCTCTTCCTACCCTATCCATAACTTCTCTCCTATTCTTTGTCTCCATAAGAAAGATGACATTGGGTTTTTCAAGCCACAAGGGCTCTAAGGTCTTTGGATTGTCGGGTAGAAACCTGAACCTCGACAATTTCAGCTCAATATTTTCACTTATACCTCGGTGGCTTATTAGGGCTACCACCAAAGCCCATTCAATTGACTCCATCATCGACTGGATCGGAGTATCTGGAGCTGGACTTCGAGATCACAACCCATTCTCCTCGTGAACCAAGGAACCCCTCCTCATTTTTGGCCGTAGGCTTGAGGGTTATTCTTCATATCATCCAAAAGCCTTCCCCAGGAATTAACTATATTTCCTTCTTTCCAAGGCATATGTGATCAGCAGGTGGGGACCCCTTTGGTTTGCCGGGCCCGGGTCTGGATTCTCCCTGCCTCACTACTGCTATTCCCTCTTTTCTTGAGTCGTTGCTCAAAAATATTTCCATCGGTCTAGTGTCATCTTAGGTTACCATTCTTGTTGGTACCTCTTCTCCAACTCTACTCCATGTATTGGGGTTTTTCGGTATTACTTCTTCCTCATCGAGTCCCATCTTTCCTCCCCATAAAATACATTCTAGAAAGGGCTTGTCTCCTTAGCCTCGCTTTCAGCCAATAACCAAAATTACCGTCCCCGATCTCCTTTGATTCTACCTTCTTATAGGGAACTTCTTCCGCTTGATAGTGTAATGCCCCATCCTCCCGTAAGAGTAGCAAAAGCTTGGAAGTGTTCATATCAAGTCCACCCTACGCTGATCTTCTTCTAAATTCAAAATAACGCCCAGACTTAAGGGGTTGCATTAGATCCAAGAGAACTTGGGTCTCCTTACTTTCGCGAAAGCTTACTTCTTTTGCGGTTAACCCGATTTCCAAAATGCGTTCCTATCTTCGATAACACCACATCAATGACCTTTTCTATGATTCTACCTAAAGGTAAGCCCATGAACTTGGACCCAGTGTTACGCGTCGAAATCCTTCGACAAGGCCTCTTGGTGATTATGGGTCGAGCCCAAAAAATGATCAAGCCCAAAAGGGGGGACTCACGCGGAATCTTTATCGAACTTAATCCGTTCGTTTTCGAAAGGGATTCGGGTCATTTTTGGAGAGAGTGTCAAATGTAGTAGATGTCTTTATTAACACAAAAGAGGGGCGTGTTACGTTTTCTTGTTGAATTCGACGACCCAAAGGCGCGCATTAGTCAAGATGTATAGTAAACCTCAACACGACTCGGGAATTCAATCAAACGGTCGAACAGAATTGTATGACACAATGCTTGAATTGAATCGACAAAGATTGGACAGGAGGTTATAGGACACAATACCGAAATTGAATCGACGGTACTTGGACAAGATGGATGAAAGGTACAACACCGGAATCGAATCGACGGAACCGAACCTAGTGAGCAAGGCCGGAATCTAATCAACGACACTCAACTTTGGGTATGAAACTACGGCACTGAATCGACGACGGGATTCCCGGAAAGTTATAACTAAGCTAAAGCTAAAGACTAAGAGCCTAAGAGCTAGTTTGAAAAGATATGTGTTCGTGTCTTTTTGTGTGTCTTCACTATGGGGCATATATAGGCAAATTCTTGGTAACCGTCGATCGGTTACTTCCTTCGGCCCCCCCATGTTCTATCTTTTCTATAAGCCCACGTGGGTGACTCTTTCGACGTTTTTGGTGTTCGCGCTCTTTTCTTTTCGCCCGTGGGGATTACCGCCACTCTTTGGTAATCGCTCTAATTGTAGCTCTTCCCCACGTGCTTTTCTTGTTCTCGAAGGAATGGCGCTGTAATTTACCCCCGACACGCGGCACCCGCTGATCAATGTATGCCTTACCTCCTGTTTCCTCCCGTAGCCGATTGACGCCCCTCACGCGCTTGTCACGAGCCCTCTCTCGAATATTTTTAGGTGTCAACATGCCTCTTTTTAAAAGATGTAAATTGAAGATTTACCTCTTTTAAAATATATCCTCTCGATCTCGTAGGTCTCCCAATCGTAAAAGGACGATCACGCTTTTTCCTTGATTTCGTATGCTGCATCAGCCTTTTGTTTACTCGCTTTTTAAGGATCTTAAAAAAGCTTTCAATCATCGTTTTTCAAGGCCCAAGATTTTTCTCCTAAACCCTAAACCTTGTCGAACATTCCAAGCCTCCATGGCGATCAAACCTCCGAGTTCCTTTCTCACCGGCTTATTACTCCGCTTCGATGAAATCATCAATAGCAATGAAGCGATCACCGTTTCTTCAAGTTATTGAACATTCGACGAGAGTATGCCGGTCTCATTCTTGGACCCGGCTTCCACAATCATCACCACGTTCCGCAGTCTCTTCAATCTTGCTTCCCAATGCGGGCGGGATGAGTTGCTTCCTATTCAAGCTTCCCCACTAAAGGATATTTGGACCGCGCCGACTCGGCTAGTTTAGAGTTTTCCATCCTTTGATGATAAAGCTTATACTTGATTTCAAAGGCTCCAAGTGTGATACTCCAACAATCGCCTTTTAGGAAACGGCATAGATAAGGACAACGATCGAGGTTAAGATGCTGTCCCACGACCGAATAGGGCTTACTGGGGGTTATAAGTTTCTCGGTCTACCTCCATCAATTATTTTTTTTCCGTGGGATCCCATGTCCGTAACCCTTTTAGACGCTTTTTGCCATTGTCGGTCTCTCCCTATGGGATATCTGCAAAAACTGGGGAAACCAAGGATTGCTTCCTTTTCCGACGATACTCTTGCCTATGGGAAGTTCATCGATGCTCATGGTGGAACATCTCGGGGCCGTTACTCCCAAGAGCGAACACCTTTTCTTCTTTTTCGTCTGTCGGAATATCTATTTTTTAGCCCGACCCTTAAAGTGTCCAAGGATTATTTTGACCTTGCCTCGCTTCTAGCGAAAGGAAATCTTGTTGCTCTTGGTTCCCCTTGCTTCGACATCTTTGTATGAAGTGTTTCCTATGCCGGTCGATTAATGTCAAGCTTTGAGGAAGATAGCGTGTTGTCGTGTCCACTCGATTCTTCAAGCTTGGGTCGCATTCCTACTTTCCTTTCTTATTCGAGAGCGTTCCTTCCTTTGATCCCAATAAAGTCCCTTTAAAGCTTGGTATTCGGCCGCTTCAAATCGCCTCACAAAGGCCCCCGGCGATGTTCAACCTTTCCGCTTCTTCCTTCGACAGCTTTTATCTTGGGAAACCGATTGAATAGATTTCTTCCTTACCGTCGGGTAAATTCGATTTCGCTTTGATTCTGACCTTGAAACGGTTTAGTCATCGTGACTTTTGGACCTTTATTCTATTTCCTTGAGAACTTCCAATCATGCTTTGTCTCAAAGGGAGATTCTATCCTAGTTTTGAACCATATTCTCCTCATTACTATCTAGTGCTTGGCCTTCGACAAGCAAAGGCCTATGCCCATACCTTACCTTATAGATTTTCCATCCTTGGACAAGAAGGTTTACAATATCAAGGTCGATGAACCGTTCGCCCGATGTGCCTAGATCACGGAACGTAATGTATCGCCGGTTTTTAGGGGACATCCCATCGCACTACGTTCCGGCCCTGGCGTGACTCTTGAGTTTGTAACACGATGAACATCTTTGCTTTTGAGAACCCTTTTGAAGATGCTATCTCGTCCATACTCAAGAATAGTCGGATACGCCTTTCGGTCATGCCGTGAAGAAAGTTGAAAACAAGGGTGCAACTGCGAGCCCCTTTCAATTGGTAGTCGCGAAACGTCCGACGACTGTTTCTCGGTAAGCTCTTTCTTTCTAATTTTCTCGATATTGGTCTCGAAATGACTTTACTTTACCTTCGGTATTAGGCGATGACCCAGTGATGATGCTGATGAGGAGACACTACTTCTCTTAAACGGCGAAAGATAGGGGCGAAGAAGAGCAAATCTCCGATGGAAACTCCGATGGCTCCTCAGCATATCGAAGCTCTTTCGATCGTTTGCCTCAAGATCTTTTGGGAGCCTCGATCCACTTATCGAGAGGCCCAAGCAATATTGCCGTTGCTGGAAGTTTGCTTGACTCTACCGTTTCGGTTCGGGCCGCTTCGCCTAAGGCACTTCAAGGGAGCTCTTTGCTTGCCCTTGCCATTGTTCCGACTTCGATGGTCGAAGCGCCTTCGATGGCTGAAGATCTCATGATAGTTGAAGATCCTTCATCGACGGACATTCTTTGGGATTTTCCCGCTACTTCTCTCCTTCTACCGTCCATCGAAGATGTTCGGGCCTATCTTGCCGGATCTTCTCGTTCTTCGCATCATCCGAGTATACCTCAACCAGGCAGCTCCTCCGACTCGAAACTTTCAACAAGTTGGGGGTGGCGCTTGTCTTGCTCCTTGGACCTTGTCCATTCGGGGTCAGCCTCCTTCGTTGACAATCCATCGAATATTCAAAGCATCAAGTCCATGATGGAGTGGTCGGTCGAAGGAGAAGTCAGCGAGAAGCTTCCGCAAGGGTTTAGTTCGCCGGCTGAAAATGTTCCCTGAACACTTTCCCACTCCCTTTATGCATTTTCGGCGGTGTTGGGACAAGATGTTCACTTTATCAAATTTTCCCGATCAGCTCTTCTCTCCCAACCCCGAAATCCAAGAAGCGGGACAACTTATGAGTCAGGGGAGCAGCCCTTCAATCCATCGTTAACGAGCTTGCTACCTTGGACGAGAAGGAAACCGTTCGGGAGCAAAGAGGCCGGCAATAGAAAGGAAACTGGAGGAGACTCGACGCCAACGATCGATTGTACTCTCTCGTCGTTTTTCAATAGAAGATCAACTAAAGGCATCCGTAGCCTCCTTAGAAGAGAAGAAACGAGCCGATCGCGTCGAGTAGTGCAGTAGAAATAGATCAACGTCGCACTAGGAATATGTACATGGAAAAAAATAGAAAGTTCGAGCGCTTACTCTCGTGAGCCGCTCGAGGGGATCAAGTCAGCCATGTACCCCCGACAATCCTTAATGAAACTTCTCTATTTTTTCTCCTAATTTCTCGTATTGCATTCTCGCCACGATCCATGTAATTTCCCACATTTGGGTAATTGCCATCATTCTCTCGAGTTGATTACTTCAAAATCCCTTATAAATAATGACTATCTCTCGTACCAACCCATACGAACTTTGCCATAAAATTCATATGAGTACTCACATAGCTTCCCGCTTTGTCGCGCTTCGACGCTCTTTATCATAATGAAGCCAAAAGGGAACTCTCCTTATCCTTCGTGGATTACCACGGCAATGGTCACATCATTTTGGGTCCACATCTTACCAGCTTACCGCCTTCTTCTTTATTGATTAATTGCTTTCCCCACCGCTCCGAGAAAATCTTACCTTTGAGCAATCTGTCATTTTGTGCGCTCGCTAGTTGTCGAATAATCATAGATTTTCTTCGTATCCATCCTTCGACCACCAATTTTATAACCTGGTACAAACAACTAGAAAGTGAAGCGACTATCATCTGGGCACGAGCCCGGATAGATGTCCTGTTAACATTTTGCGGTATATCCATTGATCCCCTTGAGTATGGACTTGTTGGCAGTTTATGTTGCTTCTGGTCGCCCTCATCGAATCGCTTCTTTTTGCTCGTTGGTCCAGCTGACGCCTACCCTTCTTGATATTTGGTCTCCGACCGGTCTTTCTCCGTTCATCAATAGTGACACTCGATCTTCGAGCGACCAATTTTTACTAGATATATCCCGTCGCTCGGCCTACCATATGGTAAATTCATGAATCACCATGCTAAATCTTCGAGGACCCATTCTTCCCGGGGAACATATAGCCTTCCTTTTGTGTTGGCTTTGCAAATATGTCTTTTGTCTCCCCACATATCGAATTTCTTCGGAGTTCCTTGATATGGCATATGAACCGGCATGGTGTTGATATTGGCCTAGGCCGGATGTTCCCTGGCTGCATTGTATCGAGGGTTATCTGATGCTCAATCCTCGCTGACGGGTAAACACCCGATCCTTTTTCGGGTCCTTTGTGGATCCCGCATTATTTGCTCCGAGCGTATTTCCCTCACATGTTCCTAGATAAGGTGCTTACTTCGGTGAGTTGGATCATCTAAGATTAAAGGAAGTGATGCAACCGATGGCGTTCAATCGATCTTTCGCCGTGCTTCTAATAACTTTTGACCCTTTCGATGATTTCCTCATTGAGCCGTTATCTCTCACTAGTTTTGATTTTTTCAAGCTACCTGTCGATGATAATGTCTCATAACTCCTCTAGTACAAATCCCGATTCTCACTGTTTTGGATGAGCGTGTTGGTCCCAAATGACTTAACTATGAATTTGATGGTGGCGGCGACTTCTCATCAGATTCGAAATTTATAATCCTCATTATCACGCTCGCCAATTTGGACTTACCTGTGGAATTCCAATGCCGATGGTGTATTCCATGAATTTCCCTTTTCTCGGTCACAAGGAAGATGTAATTGACGTGATAGGCCATATCGAAGTCACACGTGCTATTTTCAAGCGCTTTATGTTCATTGGCTTCTCTAGCCATCCTTATAGTTCCTCATCTTTCGATAAATGGTGGTTCTCTTATCGCTCCTTCCTATTTCCGATCCACGACGAGGGATATTCTCCCGAGAGTTTGTTGAACCCCATTGGGTTTATCGCATCCTCTAAGGAAACCCGCCCCCTTTTCTTATACCGAGCATTATGCTTGAGCAACCAATTGATGAAGGTAAGCCCCTCCTCAATATAGATGTACTAAAAACCCGTCGATGGAGGTAGGCGCTTCTTTCACATTCTTACCTCGATGTTGGTACTAATCGGCTTTTCCTTCAAATGATTCACTAGCTTCTAACTACTGTACGGATGATCTACCAAGTAAGTCGTGGGTTGTTCATATGAACACGACTAGTGTCTCACTGGCCCATCGAATGTTCTTCGGGATGATTACCCATTTTTCGCTAAATGGCTGCGCTCGCATGAGTTATCAAGAAAGGCTACGCCGCTATATGTAATAGAGCATCTGTCGAAGATGAGATCAAGGCTCTTCTTACTTTCTTGGCTCATTTACCCTACTCAATCCAATGTCGTGCCCTTGAGTCTCGCCATTAATGAACTCTTTCTCACATTTGGCTCGACCTTAAGGCTCTTCAGACGAGGCAACGTGAACTCGACAATCATTGACAAACTAGAAGCGCATTTTCTTTGCCGACAATGAGCCGGCTTATCAACATAGGATTCTCGACACCCTAGAGAGCGATGGTAATACCACCCTACAAGCCTTGTCCGCCCAATTGAAGACGGTCAAACGGGAGGAAGCGATTTGCAAATCATTGCACCTTGATATGATGCGAGCCAAGTATAAAAAAGAAGCCATTGTCGACGCCTAACCAAAGACAAAGGAGATGCAACTTTATAGTTTTGTTTTGAACATTGATCGGCGTGCATCGTAATCCACCGTTACTAGTCTTGTACTTGTGCCACCCGTCACCGCCGCCATCTTGATTTCTTATTGAACTTTTCTTGGTCTTAGCGTCGAATCTCCAAGTTTATCATGACATGATCTTATCAAGGCTATCGTTTCTTCTAGCGGCATTTAATGACAGACGTCATTCCCCGATTTTCCTTCCCGAATCCAAATCGCCGTGATGGTTCGATGTAGACACTAACTAGCGAGAAACCCGCTACACGCGCCATTATGGTCACTTATACACTCTACCAATCGCGATACACCCCTTCGTCTTGATAACCGTCCACTAACTTTAACGCTTCGATCATCGAAGGTCGTAGGCGGATACTTAGTATCGTGGGGTGAACTGTTCTTTGGCTTTTGCCTATAAATAGCACCACTTATCCGGAGTGAATCATCATCCAAAACCTTTGCCATCCATAGAGCAAGCTTTTCATAACCAAAGCAAGCTTTTCACAATCATGGAGCGTCCCTCGTCCTCTTCAAACTTCATCTCCTCCTTACGCATTTTAGCCGTGAGTTTTCGGCTATTTGGAGGGAGATTATTTCCTCTCGAGTTACACCTACACCATGCTGGTGTTGAAACCCGTGGCTCTCGAGAAACCGAATGCCCCGACGAACCGCTCCCGCACCCCAAAATCTCCCCTCTAAACATCCGTTCCGCCTCGACTATGAAGAGTTCATCACGCTCTTCGACTATGGGTTGGAGAAGTTTCGCGAAAATCCGCAACCATGTCCAAAGACGATCTCACCGAACATGAAGTTTGGTGTAAGATTGAAGAGATTGAGAACGGAGAGGTGGTGTTCAAGGAACTCGCAACGCCTAGGAGGCCCTTCATGCCTCTCAGGGCCAGCGTCCTTCAACTTCGAACATTGTTTCCGACCGCCCGATCGCGCCCAACGATATCTCGTGAAGGTCTCGACGGGCTCGGGAGCGGGAATATGAACTGGTTGAAGCTTGCGAGTCCCAATGCCCTTGGCCTTCATTGAGGCCCCTTCGGAGGGCTGAAGACTATTTGGATTTCACCGATGGTTTCTTGCAAGTCTAGAAGGAGTACCTTAAGCGGCCGGGAGAGTGAGAAGAACAAGTCGAGGCGGCAATGGAGGGGCCGGGTGAAGCCCTAATGATGGGCCTGGACAACATGTACTTGATTACGCCTGTTTTGCAAATTACATGTACATTAGTCGGCAACATGTAATGCCGTAATTTTGTACAGGCATAATACAATGATAAACATAGTTTTTTCGACGGGCATGTATCTTGTCTCGGCGTCATTGAGCATCCTCGGGTAGAATACGGCTCGCTCTTTTGCCTTCATCGTTTTCTTGAGCCAAAGATACTCCCAATTGTCATTTCGACGGCCAACAAGTACAACTTTAATGGCCGCCCATTTCGGTGACATCAAAATCGGTGGCTTGATCGGATACTTTTTTAACTTGTCGAAAGCCACTTGATGTCTTTCTTCCCAAACAAACTCTTGTTCATTCTTCAATTTGAGCAATGGGGAGAAAACTTCAATTTTCCCCGACAAGTTAGCTATAAAACGCCGCAAGAAATTCAATTTTCCCCGAAAAAGTTAGCTATAAAACGCCGCAAGAAATTCAATTTTCCTATTAGCATTTGTAGTTACTTTTTACTAGCGAGAGACAAGAATTCTATAGTAGCCTTCACTTTGTTCATGTCTAGTTCTATGCCTCTTTGATGGACCAAAAAGCCTAGGAAATCGCCAGCTCCTATCTCGAACGCACATTTCAACGGATTCATCTTTAACTTAAATTTGCGCATTCTCTCAAAAGCCTGTTCTAGTTGATCTAGATGACTTACCTTGTCTGCTTGACGATGACGTCATCAATGTAAACCTCCATGAACCTCCCAATCATGTCGTGGAAAATGCAATTCATTGCTCTTTGATATGTAAGCACCGGTGTTCTTCAACCCGAAAGGTATAACAACCCATTCGAATGTGCCAATGGCTCAGGGCATCTAAAGGCTCGTCTTGTGAACATCCTCCGCTGCTATAAATATCTCGATTATACCCGAATGCCCATCCATAAGGGACATCATTTCATTGCTGGAAGCCGAATCGATCAACATATCGGCCATGGGCATCCGGTACTCATCTTTTGGGGTAGCCATATTGAGGTCGCGGAAATCGATGCATACTCGGAATTTGCTATTCTTCTTCTTAACATACACGATATTTGATAACCATTCGACATACCTCGTTGTTCTTAGGAACCCGGTAGAGAGGAGGCGCTCAATTTCTTCCTTAACTTTAAGGATTACTTCGGAGCGAATCTTCTAGAAGCCTCGGTCGATGAGGTCGAAACCCCTTCTTAATTGGCAATCGATGCTCAACTACGCTTCTTGGAAGGCTAGGCATCTCGTGGTAATCCCAAGCAAAGCAATCTTTGTATTTTCTTAACGCATTTACCATTTGAACCTTGTATTGCTTGATCGAACAATTGGCCGATATAAGCAGGGTTGCAAGCAGTCTCATCTCCAAGATTGACTTCTTCCAACGGATCCCGAGCTTGGATCACTTTGTCATCCCTCTTTAATTGGGGACTCTTCGAACTCTAAAATACTATCGGCCGCTCGCCACTTGACCATTCTGTTCGGCCCCCGGCAGCCGCATACCTCTTAGAGAGGTTTTGTACAAATAACTGAGTTTCCATCTAGAAACCGACCAATTGGTTCCACCGGTTCCTTCCTTGGGACCCATTCGGTGGTTCCCTTATCGAAACGGTAGAATACGATATCCCTTGGGTCCGCTTCAGGCGGCTTAGATACGCGAAGGCGCTCATCTCGACATAACTTTGTCTCGCCCGGATATACGGGTCCAAGTGACACACGCCTGGGGATTCGCCTTTACATATTCCACCTTGTCCCCATTCCGGAATGCCAGCATTTAGTGTAATGTTGATGGCACACATTGATTTTCATGTATCCAATCTCTCCCCAAAAGTAGGTTATAAGATCCGTCCGCGTCCACGACGCAAAAGGACGTCCTCGACATTTTGGATCCGACGGTCGATTTACGACATATACCCCTTTCTACGGTAATCTCGCTAGTGAAGTCGGATAGCTGTATATTCGATGGGATTATCTCATCATCATTCCTCCCTATTTTCTTGAAGAAGCGGTATGGAATGAGATTTAACGTTGACCCCCCCATCTACCAACACTTTCATTATCGATCGTCCATTGATCCTTACATTTATGTTGAGCGACCTTAAATGATTCGAGATGTCTTCCACTGGTTTTCTCAATTCCATGGTTTCTTCATTGTCGAAGCAAAATTGGGCCCTCTCTTTCTCTTGTGCCGTTTCTTCGTCGTCGCCATCATCGAAGATGACTCAAGTCGAAACTCGTGTGGCAATTTGACTTGCACCATACAAGAGCTCGAGGTGATATCGAACTCAGCCTAATAGGGGTTCTAAACCGTGATTTAGACGCAGATGCTTCGTGGCTCGATGACTTTGTTGTCTTTTTTCCGAACCGGCAAGATTTCATCCGGGCGTCGCCTCCAAACCAAATTTCTTGCCCTCCGAAGCTTGGTATGGTTGAGGAGCCGCCGGTATTGATTCACGGCTGATTGGGATATCCCGTTGTCGTAGGATGTGGGTTCTCTTCTTCCTTTGCACTCTTTTCTTCCGAGTTCGAGTCATATTTTTCTTTCTTTTGGTCCTCCGTCACTTCGTACTGTGATCCCTCTATAGGGTTGCTTGGTATCTTCGAGTTCGTTGACGATGTGGCTTGTAAATTCTTTGTCGAAGGTCTCGTCGAACTCTTCTTCCCATCCGTGAGGGACTTCTTATTTAGGATAGACGGGTGGTGGACCATAGCTTACATAATAATCGAACTTGCCGCTGGCTCTCCCAAGGTACCAATTGTGGGGTCCTCTTCCTCATACCTCTACTTAAATGACTTATAAGCTCCTCGATGGTTGAGGTTTCCCGATGTTTGGTACTTTTGATCCGGGAAGGTACCCGAACCCTCCGATTGGTTTGGTCATTCCTCAAGTAACCTCCTCTAGGTACGTCCGCGTTTCCCAACTTTCGTCTACACAGTGAGCACATAAACTTGGTAACTTACATCCTCCATTCGATCGCTTTAAAGAAACCATTCCAGTCATTGCAGGAAAATATCGCATCGACATCCATCGGAGGTTTACCTTTGTCATCGGCAAATTTGATCTTCCGTTGTCGAATTGCTTCTTAAATGTTCTTTTTGAGAACTAAACAATCCGAGGTGTTATGGCTCCATGAGTGGTGCCATTTGCGCACTTCTTCCCTGCTAATTCCTCCTTGGATGGTATCTTCCGTCCTTATGTTAGCCTTATTTGTCCGTCGCCTAACAACATGTAGAAGATTTCTTCACTTCGGTTTGCATCGAATGAATAGAACATCGCGTCCTTTTGCCTTAGCCATTATAGTTGACTTTTCTTTCATCCTTGCGAGCTTCAAGTGCTTGGCAAGTGTATGGCTTATCGATGGTTAGTTGGGCGACGGCTATTTCGACAGATCCGTTAACTCCTCGTCGAAATCAGGTGATTCAACAAAACTTATGTCTCTCCCGGGTGCGCCGCTTGTCTTTTTCTTTGAGGATACTCTCATGCTTTACCGCCATTGTGGATAACTCGAATAGATCAAGACATGGATGCCCGACCATCCTGTCTCGTATTTCGAATTTCAACCTATTGAAGGCAAACTCGCAAATATTTTTTCAAGTAGAGGAACCAAGCATTTGTTCCGAGCTTGTTTGAAACCTTGCAATAAACTGGTCGACGGTCTCATTCGTCATTTGCTTCATTATCGATAAATCGGCTACCGACAAATTCGGCACCGCTCTTTGGAATTGCCCATGAAACAAATGTTCCATCTCGTTCTCATGTTAGCACCGAATTGGGTGGCAAGGCGGTATACCAAGTAAAAGTCGTCCGTGACAAAGACAATGGAAAGAGCCCTTAATTTTTAGTGGTCCGTATGTGTAGCGTCTCCACATAATGCCGTAAAATGATTAATATGTTCATATGTAGATTGATCATCTTCACTAGTGAACAGCGTGAACTCGGTATTTTAAATCCTCTTGGATACGGGATCGTATCCACCCAATCAAGATATGACTTTTGGTAGACATTAACCTTGTATCCTACCATTGGGTCAATATATGTGGGTACCGATCAACCACCGGCCGATAATATGGCATATGGTATCCAAGGCTATGGTGCTTGATACATGTGTTGTATGAGAGGCTAACAAGCGTGAAACATAGGCTCGGGACCCGGTGGCCGGAGAGCTTGATTCATTGGTTGAAACCTTGTATCCTACCATTGAGGTGCAAATTGGCCCGAGCCTCCGACCGGGGAATTTGATCCCGTCCTCTAGCCTCGCCATTGCCCCCTAAAGGATATTGGTATTCCCCCGATTTTTTATGACCACAGGTCTGCCGGTTACTCGTTGACAGGGATAGGATTATATCGGGCAGCGACTTCTTGGCGCAGCAAGCAGGTATATCTTGTTGAATAGGATGTCTTGGAAAAATCCCTCGTGTCGTGAGTACATCTTGTCGAATAGGATGTCCAGGGAACATACTCGGTATCTCGCATTTACCGGGGATCTAGGTTCTTTGGCGGCAACGCCCTCCTCGTGCGGAGATCCTGTAGGTCCCAAAGGCTGAATATTTTGTTTGACGGTGCCTACGTTTGGCGATGTTGTTATCGGTAATGCACCGTTCGCCGCTCGATACGAAGCCATTCCCTCCTTGACCCCGAGGTGGGTGGACCGTAATTCCGTGGCCGTCCCGCAAAGATATCGTGATACGTGTTGATGATTAATGGCTTGACGACCTCGGCCATTCGCTGGACCATATGATCAGCAAACTCGTTTCCGAACTTCTTCGATAGTGCGTCTTATCGAGGTTAACATGACGGGTATCATTTCCAGATTCCTCCTTCGTTCTTCGACGTTCCGTCGAGAGATTTCTCGCGTCTTCTACTTGTACCCGACGGGCCGTGGATGACTCTACTCCTTGCATCTCTTCTTGGGGTTCGTTTCCAACACCGTCTAAATTGTTACATCCTCTTGTGCGTGGCATAGTACCTCTCTCGAACCGACACCAACGGTCCCACTCAGCGCCAAAAAAGATTGTTGCATGTTGAAATCCTTCGATGGGCCTCTTGGTGATTATGGGTCGAGCCCAAAAATGATCAAGCCCAAAAGGGGGCTCACGCAGAATCTTTTATCGAACTTAATCCGTTCGTTTTTCAAAAAGAGATTCTAGGTCAGTTTTGGACAGAGAGTGTCAAATGCAGTAGATGTCTTTATTAATACAAAAAGGCGTGTTACTGTACTCTCGATGAATTCGACGACCTAGTGCGCATAAAGTAGTCAAGATGTGTAGTAAATCTCGACACGACTCTAGAATTCAATCAACGAGGTCGGACAGAATCGTATGACACAATGCTGGAATTGAATCGACAAAGACTTGACAGAGATTATAGGACACAATACCGGAATTGAATCGACGGCATCGACAAAATGGATGAAAGGTACAACACCGAATCGAATCGACGGAACCGAACCTAGTGAGCAAAGGTCGAAATCTAATCAACGACATTCAACTCCGGGTATGAAACTCTCCGGAATTGAATCGACGACGGGATTCTCGGAAAGTTATAACTAAGCTAGGCTAAAGGCTAAGAGCTAAGAGCTAGTTTGAAAAGATATATGTTCTGTGTCTTTTTGTGTGTCTTCACTATGGGGTATATATAGGCGGATTCTTGGTAACCTTCGATCGATTACTTCCTTCGGCCCCCACGTTCTATCCTTTTCCATAAGCCACGTGGGTGACTCTTTCGACGGTTTCTTGGTCTTCGCGCTCTTTTCTTTTCGCTTCGTGGGGATTACCGCCACTCTTTGGTAACCGCTCTAATTGTGGCTCTTCCCCGCGGGTTTTTCTTGTTCTCGGGAAAGAAATGGCGCCTGAATTTATCCTGACACGTGGCACCCGCTTGATCAATGTGTGCCTTACCTCGGTGTTCTCCCTGGAGCTGATTGACGCCTCCTCACGTGCTTATCACGAGCCCTCTTGGAATATTTTTAGGTGTCAACACACACACTGTAAAAAGCAAAGTGGGTAAAGTCATGGCAATGGATCGGTTTTTTTGGGTCTAGTTGTTGGAGAACGAGGAGATTTCGAGAAAAGGACCATGGGCTCTCCCCTAATATTCTCTCCTTCTCGCCTTCGAACGAAAAGTGAAGGTAAACAAACCCTGTTGGGGTTGGTCACCCACCACCTCTTCTGTCTTCCAAGCCTTCTTCATCGTGGATAGGAAGGCTAGAAAGTTTACGTTGGGTCTTGAGTGAAGTTTGCCTAGTAAGGTCAGGCTGCATTCTCTCATTTTCTCTTCTGGAATTTCCTCGAACACGTTAGCAACATCCTCCTTAGACCACAGTCTCCCCATTCTCGCGACGGATAGAAGCCAGCCTCCTATCTTTCAACTTTTCATCCTCCATTCTCCTTTTAGATTGAAGGGACCTCCTAGCCGGAACAGAAAGGAAAGAGAGAGCGCACTCTTACTCCAGGGCCTCAAGAACTAGTGGTAAGGATAGGATTGAAAGAGTGAAGATAGCCAAAGGTGCGGACCGAGAGCAGGAAGGTGGTGCGAAGTTTGTTAGTTGAGACAGACATTGAAACGCGGAGAATAGGGTTTATGGAGTGGAAGATTTGGGGTTGGTTCAGCATTAGTGCAGCCAAGGGTTTCTTTTTCCATTTGGGCGAAGCGATTCCATGGCAGCAGGTGAGGGGTGGGGTTTGATGCGGATTAGCAAGAAGGATTGCAGGGCTAAAAGGCAGCTATCGCCTAAGATAGAGAGATCTCTTACTGGAAGAGAGAGAGCCTCTCACAAGGAGAGGAGAGAAAAAAAAAAACCACAGCATATACGGAGGGCTCGGGATCGACGCGTGGCAATGGCAGGTGCACGGTGGTACGGCTTCTACGAGGCAATGGTGGCTCACAATTCGAACGCCGCCGTGGAGAGAAAGCAAGGTAATTCACTGGACCGAACACCGAAACACCCACGAGATGGACACACCAAAGAATGCCCTTGAAGCAAACGCTAGGGGTTACTGTGTGCTTGATTTGTTCACTTTTGCGGTCTCCACGTGTTGCACAACGCTTCTGGGTTCAATGGGAGAACAGCAAGGGGCTCAGTAATGGGGACTAGAGTTCTCCAAGTGTGGAACTTCGTCAGGGATTGATGAAGTGAAACTCGAGATATTTGACTGTAGAACAACCCCGCTAGACGTCACTTGAAGGCCGCCAAAATCTGCACGACCGCTCGGTGGAGAAGTGAAAACAGAGGGGTGGCTTTGGTACCTGTTCTTCGCTGGCTTGTTGCTTTCTCTGGTCTTTCAAACACCCGGAATGCCTGCTGATTTTCTCTATCAAATCTGGACAAAATCCAGAGACAACCAGCCACCGCTTCAAGCTCCTGCTTTCTCTTTTGTTGTATTGCACGTTTAAGGAGGACTCGTGACGAGAATGTGCAGCTTCACCCCAGGCCTCGAGTCAGCGACAATTAGCTCGTGATGCTGGATTGTGGAGCGGCAAACCGTCACCGTGGTGGTTCGTCAATGGAGGTGGCGGCAGGTGCCATGGAGGAAGGCCACGCAACGGCGGCAAATGTCGGAAGTAAGGGAGGGACCCCGAAGGACTCTCTCTCCTTTTTGTTTTTTTGTCTCTCGTGTGTTTCTCAAAGGAGAATTGCTGACCCCGAGCTTTGGAGTTTAATGATGCGTTTACGAGGAGAATTAGGTCAAGTTACGGGTTTTGATTTCTTATTATTTGTAAATTTGACCCTACATTACAGCATCTCTCTCAAATGAGTCCTTAAGGCTGTGTATGGTAGGAATGGCCAAGAGCCGGGAACCGCCGGTTTCGGTTTGTGAACCGCCGGTTTCGGTTCGGAACCGCCGGTTCAAGGGCCGGTTCCGGTTTCGAATTTAAAATTTAATTTTAAATAATAAATTCTGAAATAAAAATAATAATAAATTATCAATTATAAATTATAATCAAATTGTATATTGTAATCAAATTTGGGAGGAGAAAAGAAAAGAGGGAAGGGGCTTAAATTTAATGAATTATCACTAAGCGCCTACATATCTTCTTAGGATAGAAGAATTAAAACCCATGTAATTTTTTTACCTTTGATAACCCCAACTTACCTCATCGTCAATCGTCGCTACCCGTTATGGTACCCGTGGCGGTGGTATCTCCACTATCATCATTGAAGAATTCGTCAACTCAATCCAACTCTTGTTGTCGAAATTGATCTTTTGTCCAATCATGCATACAAGTTTGAGCCTCCACATTATCCGGATTTAATCTTGAACAGCGGTCGTCCAAAATTAATCTTCCAACGCTAAATATTTGTTCAATCGCAATCGTTGAAGAAGGGATTGCTAACATCTATCTTGTGATAAGAGCGAGGATCGTGAATTGAGTTCAATGACTCTTCCACCACTCTAGAATTTTGAAATCAAGGCTATGTTCGAATCATGAAACTCAAAAGAAATGGTTAAATAGTTTTCTAATTTGGAAATATTACATGTTTTTCCCTTTTGTCTTTTTTACCTACTAATGAGCAGATTATACCCTCTACTAACTCTATCACTCTCCTCCTTTTGTGAGGAACAAGGTTGAGAAGCTTTACTATCACCTAAATCATATCTACTACAAAATTCATTATCTAATGCTACTATAGCGTCTTTAACCTCTACTTGTATAGTTTTAATATCTACTGTTTCATTCAAATGTAAATAATCATAATAATAATCCTTCAGATAATCATACAAACCATCTAATTTAGTAAGTGGATCGAAAATAATAGCAACTAAATAAATAAGAAGAATGCATACATAATAATATAGCTATTTTGCTTTCATTGCCATAATAGTCGGAGCTAATTGAAGATCTTTTTCATATTCACAAAAAACACCCGTAATGTCAACACACTCTATTAAAAATAAATGGGTAGTAAGATAATAAACACCAAATAAAGTATAAGTTACATCATTAAAAACTTTCAAAAAATCTAAATTTTTTTTGCAAACAACTCAATCTTGCGGAAGTAAACCGATTTCGGAAACATTATCGAAATAAACCTACATAATAAATCTTTATAGGCAAAAGATTGATGAAGCAACTCGTAAGTAGAATTCCAACGAGTCGGAACATCTTTTTGAAAATCTTTTTTATTTTTGTCCATGTGATTTACAAAATCTGCTCCATTCTTTCATAACTTGGAGACAACTCTCCATAAAAATTTAATTGCTCTCTTTATTAGGATGAGAAAAATCTCAAGAGTTCGTAAACCATCTTGTACACATAAATTTAAAACATGGCAAGTACATCTAATGTGAAAACATTATCCGCCAAAAGAGGGTTTATAAATATTTTCTAAATCGGGAATGGAAGCGGTATTTGACGCGGCATTTTCAAAACCAACCAAAAAAATTTTATTAATCAAATTATATTCTTCAAAAATTTGCCTAATTATTCTATAAATATTATTAGCCATATGCTTTTCATCAAACACTCGAAATGCAAGTTCTCTTTTTTAATGTTCCAATCGTCACATATCCAATGACATGTGATACCCATATAAGAATGAATTTGCCAAGGATCGTTCCAAATGTCACTACCTATATGAGCATGTCCATTGAAATCTTTAAAAAAGTTTTACAAAGCCTTTTTTATTTTTTATAAACCCTAAAAAGTACGCGTTTAAGAGTAGTTCTCGGAACGTGTTTTGCTTACGGAGTACATGCAAGTGTTTATAAAAAATTCAAATCAAAATTTTCACTAGTAGTAAACAAGTAAATGTTTAATGGCAACATATTGAGCTAATGTGTCTTTATAAAGTTCATCACCGTAACGAAATAAAGGAGAAGTGTTAGGATTGGCATATCCGAAAATTTATTGTTGCCTGGTATCGATTCCCGCTTGCGTTGCATGTTTTTTACGTCCGATGCCGACGGTATGATCCATAGCCGTCTCCTTTTATTAAAATTGTATGATTTCGTACAATATTTATAGTTTATCTTGTACTTGTCTCCGCTTACATGCAACTTGTCGATGTGTCACCATAAGTTGGATCTACTCTCTCGGGCCTATCATTTCGGCTCCTTTATCGTTGACGTTTCTTCGACGCCGGTAGGAGGATGAAGACTTTCTTGCGTTGAGATGTGCTCGACGTTGAAAACATAGTTGATATTATCATCATCGTTTACTCAATATGTAAACTCACGAGGATCATATTGATTATGAAGTTGTGAATAATTGGATTCCTCCATCCCCATTTGCATTGGGCTCTTTCCCCGTCCCAGCCTTCACTTCTACTTGCCATTTTTGTCAAAGAATTGAGCGAAAAGTCGATTCGAGAAAATTGACAAAATTGAGCTGATTAAGAGAATTTGAGAATTGAGCGAAATGGAGAGAAATTATGAGAAAAAAGAAATAAGAAATGATATTTATAGAAAATTTTAGAATCGTAACCGGCCCGTGAGGGGTCGGGCCATTCCGATTTCGGGCCCAAATTGACCCGTGGCCATGTCTAGCGTATGGTAACGCTCTAGAAAAAATATTTTTGTTCTCAAAATATTCTCGAATACTTTGAGAACGTAAATGCGTTTGGTAAAAAAGTGTTCCCAAAGTGTTTGGGAACACTTTTGAGAAATAGAAATATTTTTGACGCTAAAAACAAGAAAAAAAAAACTTGCTTCTATGTTCTTGAAACACTTTTTAGAAACATATTTGGAACATTTTTTAGAATCAATTGGGAACAATTTTATTTTTGAACACACTCTCTCGCTTCTTTTGTTCATTTTATTTTAGAAAATTAATGTAGCTATATTGACACATGATTTTTTATCATTTTATTTTAGAAAATTAATTAAAAATACCAAACAAATTCATAAAATTACAAAATCAACCTTGGAAGCTTTGGCCTCGACTTAGGAACCAATTTTAAAAAATATTTTTCATAATTTTTGACATTTTTCGGATTTATTTTAATTAAAAAATAGCCAAAAATTAGGAAAAGTAGTATTCGTGGTCGAGAAAAATGTGCAAAAATAGTCCATATTTTTATTTTAACTCCCTTTTTATTTTGGCCTCTTAAATTTTTAAAAATTCAGTTTGGGACCGCATACCTCTTCATTGAACATAATCCTAGATTGACAAAAAAAATTTCATTTTAAATTATTTTAGCCAAAAAATTTTACTTTTAGAGTCATGACATGAGACTTTGATATCCCGCATCTCATTTCGGTCCTCATGTTTGGAAAAATTGCACAATTGGACTAAAATGACCTAAATGCACAAAAATTTTTGAGTTACCAAACACGTTTCTGCTCTTTTTTGTTCCGGAATAGAATTTTTTTGTAGTTACCAAATACGTTTGTTCTCAAAAATCATTACCAAGAACAAAAACAGAAAAAGTGGTTCTATTCCAAAAGTTGTTCCGGGAACGTAAACGTTACCATACGCACCTTAAGCAACAATTCTAATTTTCTTATTCTACTCTTTGGAACAAAAAAGAATGAGAATCAAGTTTGGTAACATAAAATATTCTAGTTTTGATTATATTCTCGGGAGTAGTTTTGGAGCAAAAACAAGAGCAAAAACAAAAAAGTTGGTTTAGGAAAAAAAAATAAGTTTTGAGAATCACAAAATATAACGAAGTCCCATATCTCTCACTTTCCCTTTCAGTTTTGTCGTCACTTTTTCCTTGACCTAAAATAGAACAAGGTCTCATTTTCAAAGAAAAATATATAAGATAATAAATAAATAAAAAATTTGGAAAAATTCTTAAAGATCAGAAAAATTTCAAAAAATCTCTAAAGATAGAAAAAGCTTATGTGAGGCTAGTTTGATCTCATTTTCATACATTTGGGCCTAGATTCATAGATTTTGTTTTTTTTAGGAAAATCATAAATACTTTTGAGATTAAACCCGAACCACATTTCTCTAAGTCCTTAGGGCTTCATTAGGATTTTATGATGCGATGTATCAATGCCATAATTCCTTGATTGCACACTTCACTCATTGATTGTGATTTGCCTAAGTTTATGTACTTTAAACTTAGTCTAGTTTTAGAAAATTTGTAAAAAGACAAAAACAACTTGCACAAACACTTAGCATTAACTTACCTTGTTGGTTTACAAATGAATTGAAAATTTGTAAGAAATACATTTAGAAAAAACTTCACTTCGTTATCGAAAGGGCATCGGTGGAAACACCGTCGTAACCAAGTCTCCGGACCCTAGATTTCTCTGGTTGTGTATAATCAAACAGTTTCTCCCGACCGTTTGATAAGGTTTTTTATCTATCTTCCTCAAAGACGGTGGCGACTCCATTTGCATGTACACATATACATGCCACCGATCGTACTAAGATCGAATTTGATATTCCTTCATTGCGATTTGGTACAGGCTTGGGAGAACCCGAGCTAATTTGAAATCACATACTAACCCAACATGATCTTTCCCTTTTTAAGCTTAAAATGACTCGTTATGATATGTCGATTAAACGGAATAGAACAAAAAAATATTATATGTAATATGCAATATGTTATATGAGGGAATCAATATGAATTAATCTTCAATTAATTCGAAAATGTATTATGAAATTTCACAAAATAACTACCAAGTCTCCTAAAGATTTCATTTCAATTAGAATTTGGTTATTATTTGACTTAAATGACAAAAATTGAGAAGAGAAATTATTTCTAGGAACAAAATTTTTGTGCAATCACTAAATGCATTTCTATTCCAAGAATAGAAAATCTGTATAGTTACTAAACACGTTTTGATTCCCTAAAACTTATCCAAGAATATAATTGGAAAAATCAATTCTAATCGAATAATTTTTTCGGATCGGAATCGTTGCCATGTAGGCCCTAAAGGACCAAATTCCTCATATTAACCCCCTTTCATTGAGTAGAGCCCGATCAGGTCCATTATACAGGCTGACTGAATTTTTTTTGTGTCCCTCGTATGGGGTGATTTAGCCTAAACTTAATTAATTTCAACTTACTAACAGGCTTAACTCAATTAAGGTTCAAAATCTGTAATTTATGTGCCTTGTCTCAATCATTTTCGGCCTCACTCCTTCCCTTGTCTTGTAGAGTTTTGCTTCCTAGCGGGTCAGTCCGCGTAATTGTCTTGGGTCCATTTTTTCCACTGGACCGATCAAATGTCAAATTAAAGTTAATACTGTACTAAAATGCTGTTTATATGAAAAATAATTTAATTATTTTTTGTAGGGATTATGTTAGTCCCTAATTTTCTGTGCAATAAATGATTAAATAAAAATAAAATTTATGTGTCAATAAAGCTCTATACTTTAAATGGTCCAAATGGACAGTATCCTTTCGAAATTCTATTTCATTCATAGAAGGGGAAAGAAAGTGAAGCAAAAGAAAGTGAGAAGAACAAACTCGAAAAATGGCATGAAAAGATTACTGGGCATCGGGTAGCATCGGAAGTCAAGTGTCTTTAGTCGAGACAAAATATAAGCAGTGTAGTCTTTTTCAATCGCCGTTTCGCAGCAAGCTACAAATGAACACGAAATGAAAGCATCAACACGCATGAAGAGTTTACACCAACTTCACAAATTTCCAGAAAATGAAAACATGCAACTCTTATCATATAACAATTTTGATATTTTCCCAAGAACTCTCTAGGGAAACAATCGAAAACAATGGTTATATGTCTTTTAGAGAAACGAAAATGGAAATTGTTATGTAAAAATGAACAGAATCATAACGCCCGCATATAAGTGAAAAAAATACACAACTCTTCATTCTAAAGACTGCAAATTTAAATGCAACTTTTCATGTCCGAATAATCGTGTGTTCGGACACTCCTCTTCATGTCCGAGTAACAATAATAAGTTCGAACACACACTCTTCATGTCCGAGTAACAATTTTGGACATCTATTCATAGGTTGTAAAAGTTTTTCATAACCATTTGTCATAAAAAAATTCAAAATTAAACAATTAAATGCAAAATTTAAATTAATAAAAATAACCACAACTCCTACGTGAACAATCACATGGGCGCACTGTGCGCGGGGATAGTAGGATTTAGCCTACTTGCCCATTTCTCTATTTAAAAACTATAATAGCATTTTAACTAATAAAGTGTCTTGCACTCTCCATCTTTCCTCCGTAGGATAAGGAAAAGCATTTTTGTATGTTTTAAAGACAAACATAACCAAGTATTACAATCTAATGATAACTTATAATAAACGGCAAAGGACATTTCATTGCCAATATTTGTGTATGGCACTCAATTTGGTGTCAATATTTTTTTTGAATTTCTTAAGTGCCAAATCGGAGAACAAAGATCACTTTAGTGCCAACAAGAACAAATTCGGTAACCTCACTAGAGAGTTGGCACTTAAATAATCATTTTTAAAAAATTGAGACTTAAGTGATCCAAAAATGATCACTTTATTGCCAAATAGGAAAAAAAAATCACTTTAGTACTAATCGCAAAAATTCTAGCGATCTCACCGGAGTTGGTAGTTAAATAATCATTTAAAAAAATGGCACTTGAGAGATCCGAAAAATATTGGCACAAAAGTTATCACCGTACACAAATATTGGCACTTGAGTTGTTCTTTTACCTAGAGAGGAAATATGAATGATTTGGAAGAGATTCACCTATGAGAGGGCAAAATCATAATTTTGATAAAGATAGAGGGACGATTTGCTAGAAAGAAAAAATCATCATTTTGGAAGGAATTTGAAATGAAAACGTCGAAAATAGGATTGGCCAACTAAAGTGACCCATCTCCTAATTTTCGACATTTTTTACAATTTTTGAAATTTTCGGAGACGATTTACCCTTAAAGGGTAAAATCATCATTTCCCAAGGAAAACGAGACACGAAAATTCAAAAATAGGATTGGCTACCTCAACTAATCCATCTCCTAATTTTTGGCATTTTTGCAACTCACATGAATTTTTGGGATGATTTACCCTTAAAGGGTAAAATCATCATTTTGAAGGAATTGGGACGAAATCCCAAAAATAGGATTGACCAATTAAATGTAGCCAATTTCTAATTTTTGGAATTCCAGCGATATCACCGGAGTTGACAGTTAAATAATCATTTAAAAAAATGGCACTTGAGAGATCCGAAAAAATAGTGGCACAAAAGTTATCACCGTACACAAATATTAGCACTTGAGTTATTCTTTTACCTAGAGAGGAAATATGAATGATTTGGAAGAGATTCACCTATGAGGGGCAAAATCATAATTTTGATAAAGATAGAGGGACGATTTGCTAGAAAGGAAAAAATCATCATTTTGGAAGGAATTTGAAATGAAAACGTCGAAAATAGGATTGCCAACTAAAGTGACCCATCTCCTAATTTTCGACATTTTTTAGAATTTTTTGAAATTTTCGGAGATGATTTACCCTTAAGGGGACAAAACATCATTTCCCAAGGAAAACGAGACACGAAAATTTAAAAATGGGATTGGCTACCCGAATTGATCCATCTCTTAATTTTTGGCATTTTTCGCAACTCACATGAATTTTCGGGATGATTTACCCTTAAAGGGTAAAATCATCATTTCAAGGGATTGGGACGCGAAATCCCTAAAATAGGATTGACCAATTAAATGTAGCCAATTTCTAATTTTTGGAATTCTAGCGATCTCATCGGAGTTGAAGTTAAATAATCATTTAAAAAAATGGCACTTGAGAGATCCGAAAAATATTGGCACAAAAGTTATCATCGTACATAAATATTGGACTTGAGTTGTTCTTTTACCTAGAGGAAATATGAATGATTTGGAAGAGATTCACCTATGAGGGGCAAAATCATAATTTTAATAAAGATCGAGGGACGATTTGCTAGAAAGGGAAAAATCATCATTTTGGAAGGAATTTGAAATGAAAACGTTGAAAATAGGATTGGCCAACTAAAGTGACCCATCTCCTAATTTTCGACATTTTTAGAATTTTTGAAATTTTCGGAGACGATTTATCCTTAAGGGATAAAATTATCATTTCCCAAGGAAAACGAGACACGAAAATCCAAAAATAGGATTGCCACCTGAACCGATCCATCTCCTAATTTTTGGCATTTTTGTAACTCACATGAATTTTAGGGATGATTTACCCTTAAAGGGTAAAATCATCATTTTCAAGGGATTGGGACGCGAAATCCCAAAAATAGGCTTGACCAATTAAATGTAGCCAATTTCTAATTTTTGAAATTTTCTAAAATTTTTTGGAATTTTTCTGGAATTTTTTCAATTTTTTGAATTTTCCATGATTTTTCTAATTTTTTATTTAAAATCATTTTCCCGAATTTTTTTTAAGAAAGGCGACAGGGTCGGGTTGGCCGGTCCACGTTATGCGCGTCCGACCCCGACCAAGCGGGTCCAACCCCGTCCTGTCGAAATGGCGGCGTTTCATACTTTTATTAGAATTTTAAATTTTTCAAATTTTTTGTTCAAATTTTGAAGTCCCACCCAAAGCCGATTCGACACTCCTGTTTGCGCCATGTAGTACACGTGCGACGGTCTGATCTCTTCGTTGAAATCGACGGTCACGATTGAAACACGCGGTCAAACAAGGGCCGTCCGATTCATGGCACTTTTGTTTCTTTTTAATATTTGAAATTTGAAAATTGATCCAACGATCGGATGGTGACACGCGGCCAAACCTGTTGCGATCACAAAATCGAATTTTATTTTCAGAAAATCGAAATATTTTGAATAAACCATTTTATTTTCTAAAAAGCCGAGATCGCGACATGTGGCGAGAATACCCACCGTCGGATCTGAGCTTTTACTTTCCGTTATCAATTGTAACAAATCGCGTTGGCATGGCCGCCACGTGGCTGCCACGTCAGCGCCACATGGGCATTGACCGGTCAATGCTCATTGGAGAATACGATTGCCGGAGCCTCTCAGGAAGTCTATTTCCGACGTCCAAGCCAGTCCTAAACCCTATGAATCTTGCACCATTCTAATCCTCATCTCAACTACATCAACATACACCAAAACCAGCCAGGTAAACACTTCAACCTAGCCTAGATCGGTCGGTACAGCAGCCATGTCCAGCAAAGCAAGAGTAGAGCGATTTTACATCTAAGCTTCGAACTAACCTATCGTAAAGCATCATTCATGGCTAAGGAGCCTTACCTGCATCCTCTCTCCGTTCGATTTCGCTCGAGGTGAGTTCGCTCGCTCACAATGATTCAGGGTTCACAGAGGTCGACAATGGGGGAGTATATGCAATAAAACCCACGACAGATATATATATATGTGGAGAGTTAGAGCAAGTTCCAGAAATGATTCGAACTGAGAAACTCGAAGGAAGATTGATTGAGCTCAAGCGAGGTTATGAAAATTCAAGCTCGGGACCAATAACCAGACTCACCTCCGAGCAGTCGTATGGGAAGAGAGCAGGTTCTCTGTGTTCCTTGACTTGACCGGAATCTAACATGGCTAGTGGCGTGGTGTGGCGTCTTCGGGAGCTCGTCGACCCTCACGATTGACGAGGTCGGTGCTCCCCTTTAATGGCGGACTCCCTGTCTCTCTCTCCTTGTTCGTCCTCTCTCTTCTCTCCCTCCTCTCGATTCTCCCTCTTCTCTGTTCTCCCTCACCTCTAAACTATCCGTTTTTTTTTTCTGAGCACTAACTAACTCTCCCCCTCTAACCGATTCCTATTTCCTTCTAGAAGCTCCCAGCCAAAATCCTTCACAACCGCACTCCCCCTCTGTGTCGCGCGAGCGAGCCATTGAAGAAGAAGGTGAATAGTATCGGGTTGCCAGGTCTGATCAGCCTGACCCGGTAGACCAGACCGAAGAAAAACTCATCAAATTGAGCCATCAGCTAGCATCGTTTTACAAAATTGAGATTAAAAATTGGCTTCCCCAATACGAATTCTCTTTGGAAACGTGCTGTTCATGAAAAATGACCCTTGAATTGATTAAAAACCCCAAACTTGCAGTGTGATCCGAAAGTGATTTTTGTAAAATTGAAGTCCTTAGTGAAAGAATTAGCATCAATTGAGCCCACTATTAGATTTAGAGGGTAAACAAACATAGGATAGGGGTCTTCGGGTTCCATGGGTATCTCTTGAGAGAACTTAATTTCAGTTTAGGCACTCTAGGGGCAAAAATGAAAGAATTTTAGTGCAATTAGGTCCCTAGAGTGAAAATTGAGCAAATTGGTGCATAATTGGATCAAGATACAAAATGGGATACTAGAGAACCATGTCACAACTCACAAAAAGTGACGAAAGAAAATAAAATGACTCAAATGGTATTTTTTATGGCTCATTCGGATGTACGTTTATGAAGGAACGTATGACCTCGAATTGAAATTTTCATAGTTTAAGAGGTCAAAATGCAAAATTAATTAAAAAAAAAAATATTGAATATTTTTATATATTTTTTTGACCTCAAATAATATTTTTTTAAAAAAATTTGGGCATTTTTCCTATTTTTAGGAAAATATTAAAAATGCCAAAAATATGACAAAATTATTTTTTACTCAAAATTGGTTCCTTATATTAGGCCAAGGTTCCCAAAGTTAAATTTTCAATTTTATGAATTTTTATGAATTTTTGAAAATTTTCCAAAATAAAAGCTAACTAGTAAAAATCAAGTGTCAACAGATAAAACATTATATCGATTTCTCTTTCTCGTTTTACGTTTTACCTTGTCCGATTATGTATCGAATCCTACTAAATAATAAAGTGTCTTGCACTTTCCCATATTTCTTATATGAGACAAGGAAAAGGCATTTTTTATTTATTTTACAAACAAATATCAACAAGTACAACAATCTAATGATAACTTTATAATAAACTGGGCAAAACCACCCCCCAAAAGAAACTTTGTTCACTGCACAATGTAGTAAAGTTTTCAAAATCAAAGAAAAGCGATGAAAATATGTTATAGAACTAAGATTAACGTTTTACATTTATACCCCACTGTTGACACCGGATTTTTTATCGTCTTTTTCAATTTAATTTTCAAAATTTCATAACAAATTCATAGAAAGTTGAAAAATTACAAAATCAACTTTGGAGACATTGGCCAAGCCTAGGGAACCATTTTTGAAAAAAAAAATTCATATCTTTCACAATTTTTAATATTTTCCGAAAATAGAAAAAATACTTTGAAAAATAAAAAAATAGCATTGAAGTCGGAAAATACGTAAAAATAGTCTATATTTTTATTTTAATTTTATTTTCATTTTGACCTCTTAAAATTTTAAAAATTCAAGTCCGGACCCCATGCCTCTTTATTGAGCATAGTAAAAAATCGAGCCTAAAATTACAATTTGAGTCATTTATTTTGAAATATTTTCATTTTTAGAGTCATGACATTCAATTTTAATATCCTGCAGTTCAATTTTGTCCAATTGCCCCCTCAATTGCACGAATTGCATGGATTGGGCAAAATTGCACAAATTCTTTCAATTTAGTCCTTGGGTTTTAATTGAATTGAAATTAATCAAAATTAAGGGTTTGTCATGGCTAGGTAAAATCTCTACCCTATGTTTTTCAACCTTCTGAATCGATTGGCATGGGTATTTTGATTTGAATTGGCCGTTTAGGCCTTCAATTGCACAATCTCAACATTTGGATCCTAAAACCAATTTGGGGATTTTGTTTAATTTATCAATAATTTTTGGGGAAAGTGGTATTGTTAGATAGAATTCATCACGCTAATTTCATTTTGAAAATTAATTTGAAAAATTTCCGAAGGTTTTTGATTAATTTTGAAATTAAAATCAATTAGGTCTTTGGGTCCGACCTAGCGACCCGATCGAATCCTTTCTTCTTCAAGCTGCAGTTCTCGAGCATTTTCCGGTTTGCGAGGCCGAGATTGTTCAAAGAAATTGGGTGCTAATTCATTGATAATTAGACGAGTTATGGTGGGGGAATTGAAGAAGACATCCGCCCGTGTCAATCGAGCCATGTCCGACGGCCTCGGCCCGCCGGAGCTATGCCGACGAGGTCCATCTTTGCCATGGCCGAGCCTACTCAAGCGTTGACGAAATTCATGCCAAATCGGCACGAAATTGTGCACATCGGAGGACCAAATTGACTTGTTGTTATTCCTCGCAACGGCGGCACCGATGAGGCCATTTTGCACGTGGCCGATGTTCGATTCCAACTCGCCGAGATCCCCCCGACGTGCCAAAATTTCAAAATCCCAACTATAAAACCCTACGCATTTTTTATCGCTGGGGGAGGCTCATTTGTGTTCGCGAAGAGTAACAAAGAGAGAGAGAGAGAGAGAGAGAGAGAGAGAGAGAGAGAGAGAGAGAGAGAGAAAAGAAGTCTCGTTGGCCACCATTAACACAAGCTTGAGCTCCGATTATGTTGTTTCCATGGATAAAATGCTCTAATTCTACGATATGTGAGAAAGGAAGTCTAGATGAGTCGAATGACACCGGTTTCGTGTCATTTGGCCAAGGTTTCGCCGTCGATTAACGGAGGAGAAACCTCAACCGTTTGTTCTGTAGGAGGTCGCCCGGGAAGATGAAGGCGACGTGGCAGGTTTGACCCGGTCATTATCCTAGGTATCGCCGACATGGCGCTACGTAGCGTACACGTCGGCCGACCGTTATAATAGTTTTCTTAAATAGATAAATAAAAATCCAGATCGGACGGTTGGCATTAGGCCACGTGACGCGATCTAGGATTTTTCAAAAAAAATAAAAAAAATTTCAGAATTATAAAACATTTTTCGAAAATAAAAAAATAGAATTTTTTATCGGACCGTCGAGAATCGGTCTCGCCGTGTGATCCTGGCGGTAGGTTTTACATGCAAATCGATCGGTTGAGGATTAGGCTCCCGTTCAATCTCGGCCGTCCATTTTAGGAATTAGATTGGACGGCCTAGGATTAGTCTTCATTAGATCTAAGCCGTCCGTTTTGAGTAATCACATCCTAGGGTTGTAGCTTAGCCATGTGGGCGGATCTGAATCGTAGGATCTAATATCGAATTTTTAATATTATGATAAATACTTTAAAAAATAAAAAAAATTAGAAAAAAATAAAAAAATGGATACGACTTCATTTTGTGGTCTCGTTGGTTCGGGCGGGTCTAGACCGGGTTAACCGATCCATTGACCGGGTTGACCGAGTCCGGTTCATATTAAAAAATTTAATAATTTTTTTTAAAAATCATAAAAAATGGGAAAAATACGAAAAATACCAAACAATAAAAATCACAAAAAATGGAAAATAGCTACATTCAATTGGTTGGACCCCATATTGTGATTTTTGGGTTCCCGAACTGTTCTAAATGAATATTTTACCTTTTTGGACATTTGGCCCTTGAACATTTTTCAAATCATTCATGAACCTTAATCGGTCATTCCCTAAGCCTATAGGGCTATATTAGGCTTGTCATGTTTACCCCGATTGATTACTTTGATGTGATTTATTCTCACATGTCATTGCTTTCTTGATTGATGTACTTTAATTATTGATTGCGAATGATAAGATAGAAATTTCTCGATTTGCATGATACCCATAAGTCGTTAGAGCTTACCTCACACTTCTCGAGCATTTGTATGAATTCTTAGGTTAAAAAAACACTCAAGTTAGTACCGAAAGGGTGGAATTCTCGACGTAACAAAAATCCCGAACCCATTTATTTGATTTTCGTAGAATTGATTAGTTATTCCCAACCATTCGATAGGGTTTCCGATCATACTATCCAAAAAATGATTTGTGGCAACTCCGTTGGCACGTACACTATACACAAGCCACCCGACCACACTAAGGTCAGCCTAGTTTTTAATTCCTTCTCGCCGTCACGATTTGGATAACGGGCCTTAGGAGGGGCTCATGTCCGGAATCCATCCATTACGAGTTGGACGACGGACGACCCATTAACCCCCGGGGGGAGAGGGTCGCGACAACCGGCGACTTATTTGGGGATTGTTAAGAGGATTTGGGCCGACAAAAAAGCCAAGTGTTTTCTAACTTTATTATCTACGGATGCTCTCAAAGATGAGATAAGTCCTCTAACGAAATGTGTTAAATGTTGGCGCAAATTGAGAGTTATAAGGGGTAGCGTCTTTGTTGACATGTTTTATGCAAATCGAAGTTTGGATTGATTGTTTACTTTACGCAAATTTGAAGCACTCATTTGACTATAAATTGTCATACATGACTTGTATATTTTGAGAATCACGACACTCCACATGTACAAGTGCTTAAACCCAAGCCGCGAAATACCCTTAGATCGCCATAGATAGGGATTGGTATGCAAAGCTCTTTCATTTGATTGCGCTTGGGATGACCATATGTCATGCCCCGTGATCCTCATAGCGCGCTAACGTCATCCCAATGCCTTGTACTCGTCAATCTCCCGAATCGAACGGTAGACGATAACATTTAAATGCACATGCGGAAACAACACACATAACTCCGACAACTTAAAATAAACAGAAGATTACTTTAGGAAAGAACGCATATTCATAACACCAGGTAGCCAAGACTTTAATAAGTGCGTACACACACAAAAGAATATAACACTAGGATCGGAGGAAGATAGTCGCCTAATAAAAAGATCACCTAGTAAGGATGCCGGACACTAAATAGAAGGATGCTTCAAAAGGTCGGCTATTAAGCTACTTAGAGGTCGGGTTCATTGTCGCGAGAGAAGTCTTCACGAGCCACATGATCATACTCCTCGGGTTCTTCTTCTTCCTTTTCCTCGGGTTCGGAATCTATAGGAACCTCTTCTTCAGGGTCGGACTCACACTCCAAAGGCTCATCCTTAGCGTCTTCGCCTCCGGTGCTTGGTTCTTCGGTGTCCATGGGGTCGTCATCGGCATCGGAAGGTTCGATAATCTCGCCATTAGCAACGGAGTTACGAGACGGTATTGGCGGAAGATCCGGGTCGGGTGCGGTCTCGGGATCGGTGATCTCTCCGTCCTCGGGCGTGCAATCATAGGGTCCTCGCTCGCCCACCATGTCCTAGGGCACATCGAAAGTCCTCAAAGGTCCGACAGGTGAGGTCGCCATCTTGATAAAACCAAGCCGCGAACTTGTCCGACCTCTAGTGATCCGTTCCTACGTCCAACCAAATAGTGTCATACTTCCTAATATAGGCTTTTCCCTCTCCCACTTGGATACTCGGTGGAGTGATGATCGATCCACACGGGTACCCCAAAAATCGGCGATGGCATAATTAGGGCTTAGGGTATGAAAATGTGGGTCCTACGACGGGGTGAGATAAATATCAATAAGCTAATCCTAACCTTAAGTCAAGTACTTAGTATATCTAGACACTCCCAATCACATGCAATGATCGCTTAATGAATCACCAGGCAATTAGCACAAAATACCGTAATTAGGGCATGTATCACTAAGACATTCTCATTCAAAGACTAGGCTTCGTACTTTGACACTTATTACCACATGGCATAAGGATAGTATATATACGTATTACGCTTGTAATTTCTATAGCTAAAGCCCGCGTATCAACGCTTCAGGCTTGCTAAACAAGGAACCCGCGTTAAGACGCCTCGGGTTTCCAATGCCATCTCTTAAGACTCGCGTTAGTATGCCTCAAGTCAATCCGCGTTTAAAGCATCGGGATATAATTAAACCCCGCGTTTAAAGCATCGGGGTGCCATATGTACATAAGCTCATAATTCGATCAATTAGGGCCAAATATAATCAATTGAGCATGTTATCAAACAAGAATACCATATAGCCTACAAATTCCAACTCCACGCTATGGAACCACATCAGCAAGACTCATTCACGCAACGCCGTTTTAATACTTCATGATCTAATACAAGTCGAATTAAAGAATCATCATTCATCATCACCTCAATTCGGCCATTATTGAACCTTAGGGTCGATTCATCAATTTAAGCATCAAATGCACAATTGGCACTCATGGCCGAATCTCACTAATGGTAGCATCAATTCGATCACTCAATTCATAGACACTAGTCCACGACCGGTAAGGAAATAAGGGTTTATAAGTCATTTCCATGCAATGCATTGCAAATCCTCACATGGTCGAACGGCCGAATGCACATAAGATCCAATTAGAGTATCATTCAATTTAAGCGGCTTATGATCCGTTACAAGCACTAAATCGTCATGGAAGCACTTAACACTCCTTAGGACCATTATAAACAAACCTATTTAGAATACCACAATCACGCACCAACTCATTTAAGCGCCGAAACCCATCATCTCAATCGGCGCATGCCACTCATATTCGGGTTTAATGGAATCCTTCCCAAAATAGCCCACAAAACTCACTCTAACTACAACCAACTTCGTCCTTCAATAATCTAAGGTATCAACAAAGGTTTAGAACTAACTTACCAGTTGAAGATGGGGAGTGGCAAATGTCCATTTTTCCCCGCCTAATTCTATGGGAAAGAGCATTATCCTAAGGGTAAAAGGGTAACTTTTCAATTGTCGATCCGAATTTCACTTTTCTAAACGATTTGGAGCATATCCCAACCTTGATGGTTCTTGATGGGGCGATGTCCAATTTAATACCATCGTTACTTTCGAATGTCCAACCTCTAATCTCGAAGTCCAATTTATGGCCAAATTCGGTCGCTTGCCATTCCAGACGTATCTCGGACCAACGGCCGGCTTTTTTGGAGTTACGCGTATCGACCCGTGAATAATGTCACGTTTAAGAGTTATTCGAATCATAGTGACCTTGGTTGTCATGTAATTGCGAGGGTCAATCACTAGTTCCGAAGGTTACGATCGTCGAGAATCGGTCTAGGTTAATTCACAAATCATACTATGGTCATACGGAATCACCCATGAACCGATCGCATTGACGCTAGTAAATCATTCTAGAACCATTCTTAGTTCGACCTTTAGCGGTCCAAAATGTTCCCTCAGCAATTCTTATGGTCAAAGTACCGATTCATGGTCGAGTTCTTTAGTCCAGTACTTAAATCCTATTTAGCCATTCCCCTTCGGTTAGTCAACTCAAGAGAGATCAATTCGAGTGAGATTTACTAGAATACATCAATAGAATTTCGTTTATTCATAAGCTTCGAGATAGGGTCGGAATTCGGAATGTCACAACTCTTCCCTCTTACGGAAATTTCGTTTTCGAAATTTACATTACAACCACCTATTCGAACAACGGGGGTATTGACGCCGCATTGCTTCCTTGCTTTCCTAGATAGCTCTCTCGGTTCCATGGTGCTCCCAGATTACTTTCACTAATGGAATCGTCTTGTTCCTTAGGACTTGTTCTTTCCTATCCTAAATTCGAACTGGCATTTCCACGTACGACACCCGACCGTCCACCTCTATCACTTCATGGTCCAAGACATGAGTCGCGTCGAGTTCATACTTTCTCAGCATTGACACATGAAACACATTGTGGACCCACGACAAACTTAGCCTCAATGCGAGTCTTTAGGGCAAAGTTCCAATTCTCTCCAAAATCTCAAAAGGACCTACATACATCGGGCTCGATTTCCTTTCTTTCCAAACCGAGATAATCCCCGCATCGGCAATACTTTCAAGAAAACGTGGTTTCCCACTTGAAATTCTAAAGGCCTACGCCGCTTGTCGGCATAGCTCTTCTGGCGACTGCGCTTGTTTTCAATCTTTCTCTTATGACTTTTACCGCCTCTACTGATTGTTCCACTAACTCTGGGCATGTTATGCTTCTTTTACCAACCTCGTCCCAAGCATTCTAGGGTTCTCGCAAGCCCTACCGTACAATGCTTCAAATGGTGCCATTCCGATACTCGTTGGTAAGCTGTTGTTATAGGCAAACTCTACTAGGTGTAACTAATCCTCCCAACCTCCTTTAAAGTCTATTACACAGGCTCTTAGCATATCTTCAAGCATCTGAATCGTCCTTTCGGTTTGTCTATCTGTCTGGGGGTGATAGGCCGTGCCATATTACGGTTTCGTCCCCAAAGCCTCTTGTAGGCTATTCCAAAATAAAGCAGTGAACTTGGGGTCTCTATCTCGAGGTAATTGTCACGGGGACTCCATGAAGACGAACTATGTATCGCATGTACAAGTCTGCGTACCTATTCATGGCGAAGTCCTTTCTCACGGCCAAGAAATGTGCGGACTTGGTTAATCTATCCACGATTACCCGGATCGAGTCATGTCCTTTCGACTTCTTGGCAAACCCATTACGAAGTCCATAATGATGTGTTCCCATTTTCACTCGGGAATCTCTAAAGGCTGTAGCATTCCACCGGACTTACAATGTTGCGCCTTGACCTGTTGCCACATGAAAGACTTAGTTACGTGCTTGGCTACATCCACTTTCATTCCGCCCCACCAATAATGTTGACGCAAGTTCGATACATCTTGGTGCTACCCGGATGAATCTTGTAGTTGCTCCTATGAGCTTCGATAAGATCTTTCCCCTTAGTTCCCCATCGTCGGGTATGCACCAACGTCCACGAAACTTCAAGATTCCATCTTCGGATACTTGAAAGTCCGATTTTCTCTTCGCGGTATCCATCTCCAGGATCTTTTGGATGTCGGGGTCCGTAGGATCGCAAGGCCTTTACCTTCTCTTGAATCTCCGGTTCGACCTTCGGTGTGGCTAGGAGACATGACACTGGCAAACTTCGAACTTAAACTCGAATCCCATATTCCTTCCAATAGGGTCCATTCTCTAACCATCAAGTGAGCGATACTCGATTTTCGACTAAGTGCATCCGCAACCTTATTTGCTTTCCCGGGGTGATACGAATATCACAATCATAGTCCTTGAGTAACTCCATCCATCGGCGTTGCCTCATGTTCAACTCCTTTTGGGAAAACAAGTACTTCAAACTTTAATGGTCCGTATAAATCTGAAATTTTTTTCCACACAAGTAGTGCCTCCAAATCTTCAATGCGAAGATGATGGCTGCCAATTCTAAGTCGTGTGTCGGGTAATTCATCTCGTGAGGTCTTAATTGTCACAAGGTATATGCCACAACTCTTCCATGCTGCATTAAAACGCATCCTAAACCCTTTAGCGACGCATCATCTGTAAATCTCATAACCTCCAAGTCCGGAAGGAATTGTTAATCTAAGTGCGGTTGTCAATAGGTGTTTAAGCTCTTAAAAACTCCTTTTGCACTTATCCGTCCATTCAAACCGTGCGTCCTTCTTAGTCGGCCTCGTCAAAGGAGTGGCTATCGAGGAGAACTTTTCCACGAACCTTCGGTAATACCATGCCAATCCTAGGAAGCTTCGAACCTCATTGCGACGTAGGTCTAGACCCGGTTACATTCTTGCCTCAATCTTTGTTGGATCTACGAAATTCCATTTGCAGAGATAACGTGTCCAAGGAACGCAACCTTACTAAGCCAAAACTCACACTTACTGAACTTAACATAAAACGAGTATTCTCTTAGCGTCCGTAGAACTATACTCAATTGTTCCTCATGCTCCTCGGGGCTCTTCGAGTAGATCAAGATGTCATCAATGAAGATAATGACGAATTGGTCTAAATACTCCTTGAATACTCGGTGCATCAAATCCATAAAGGCAGCAGGAGCATTAATCAATCCAAATGGCATGCTCAGTAAACTCGAAATGCTCGTACCTTGTCCGAAAGCCGTCTTAGGTATATCCTCCTTCTTAATCCTCAATTAATGATAACCCGTCTTTAGGTCTATTTTGGAGAATACCGACGCTCCTTGCAGTTGATCAAACAAGTCGTCTATTCTTGGAAACGGATACTTGTTCTTGATAGTCACTTGGTTTAATTGCCTATAGTCAATGCATAAATACAAGGACCCATCCTGCTTCCTTACAAACAAGACCGGCGCTTCCCACGGTGACGCGCTCGGATGAATAAATCCTTTGTCCAGCAATTCCCGCATCTCGAACCTTCAATTCCTTCAACTCCGACAAAGACATCCTATAGGGTACTTTTGCGATCGATTCCGTCCCGAGACTAATTTAATCACGAACTCTATTTCTCTTCCTGGAAGCAATCCCGACAACTCCTAAGGAAAGACATCGGGAAAGTCGCGCACCACGCCTATATCCTCTAGCCTTGGTTCTTCGATTGTCGAATCTACTACGGCCGCAAGATATGCTTGGCAACCCTCATCCAATAGCCGAGTCACTTCAAGTGACGAAATTAGAAGGATCGAGGTCCCTCCTCGGCTCCCCACGAACTCGAATCTAGGGTGATCACTCATACGAAAATGAATCACCCTACTACTACAATCAACAACGGCCCTTTGCTTACCTAGCCAGTCCATTCCAATAATGACATCAAAATCATACATGGGCAAAGACAGGCTAGGTTTATTCGCTCCTCACTACCGCCAATCACTATCTTATAGCTCGAACATACTAGCGAGACTAGTACCTTATCCTTTAGTGGGGTAGTAACATACAATATCACATTCAGCGGTTTTAATTCAATTCCAACCAAATCAGCAACCGAGCGGATACGACGAATGCGACGCTCCAGGATCAAATAAAACATAGGCAAAGCATGATCACATAAAGTAACCGTACTCGTGACTACGCCAAGCGCATTCTCCGCCTCCTTACGCACCACGGGATAGACTCTTCCTTGTGCTGGTGGCCTATTCAAGTTGTTTGCGGGACTCCGGTCTGCGGTCCCGATGGCGATTCTGTCCAGAAACCGAGGTCCTGGGGCTTGACTCGGGCGGTTTCTTATTTGATGGCCCGGCTGGCCACACTTAAAACAAGTGTCCGTCCTGCTCGGGTAAGGTCCATTCCCATGCTTCCTTCCGCCTGGCGATGACTCTAATTCGACCGGTGAATAGGTTTGCCGATGTTCTTCTTTCTTTGGAGGGACAAAGCGTCATTGCCTCGCCATCGGTCTTTTGCCGAACGGTGGTTGTCCCTAGTAGAAGTGAACCAAGTTCCGAAGCGGTTACTCTTTCCTTCATATCCCTTTCCACCAATTAGCCCCTCTCATAGATCGCATCGTAGCCTTGCAAATCCAACAAGACTAATCGACTACGAAGGTCGGGCCTCAATCCATCCCTAAATCTCCTTGCCCTATCCTCCGGGTTCTCCACCATCCTCGGAGCATACTTAGATAGCCTCAAAAACTCATCTTCATATTGATCAATGGTCGGTTGGTTCGGCGGAGATTCGGAATTCAATCAATTTCTCGCTCTTGATCCGCTCTAGAGAAATACTTGGCATTAAAGACTTGAAAAAGACAAGTCAATTTGGTGCTTGTGCCTTGAGAGAAAACTCTTCCCTTGGTGGCTTTCCACCAATCGTTTGCGGTTCCACGAAGCCGGTAGACCGATAGGGTCACTTTCTCGGCCTCGGTGCAACCCAACACTTCGAAGGCTTTCTCTAACTCCTCAATCCAACTAGGGGCAGTTCTAGGATCCCTTATACCATCAAACTTGGGTGGCTTTAGCTTCATAAAGTGTTCCACTAGCTGGCCCATCAAGCGATTCCCTTGACCTTGAGCATTGTCACCTCCGTTACCCTATCCATTGTTTCCATTATTGCTATGGTTCCCATTTGCTAGGTTTGCGGCGATGGGCCAGCCTTCCACCGCTTGGGCCACGGTAGCAGCTCTCTCCCGGGCTCGCTCTGCCCATTAAGTTCCCAATCTCTTCTAGGATTCTCATGACCCCATCATACCTAGGATCTTTCACCACTTGTGGCCTAGACCTGGACGCCCCTCCAGGTTCTCCCGGTTCCGTTGCTCATCTCGCTAAGTCTTACAATACCTGAATCACTATAATTCCATTCGGGAATTAGAGACCTAAGCCATCTATTTAAGTCTAGCAACTCTATGCTACCACCACAGCAAAGCATTCACAAACAAGACATTCAATCAATAAGCAATCACCGGTAAGCATTACAATCGGGAAGCCACGATCGTACCTCAAGTCCGGACGCATCCGTAACTTAGTACAATCACAACCAACTACCCAACCAAACATTTAGCAAGTGTCGCGACCTAAAAAAAAAATAAACAAGTTATCATTTCCGGGCTAATGGATTATCAGGTTAATTAATTAACTAACCTAACTCGAACTCTCCCAAGTCCATACCAAATCGCAACTTAAGGTTCGAATGATCATGCAATGTGATTTGAATTTGGAGTCGTCACTAATTATTTTCGGTAGGTCGATTAGAAACCTAAATAAAATAGCGGGAGTGTCGCGACCTAAAAAAAAAAAAATAAACAAGTCATCTTTTTGCTAATGGATTATCGGGTTAATTAATTAACTAACTTAACTCGACTCTCCCAAGTCCATACCAAATCGCAACTTAAGGTTCGAATGATTAACATGCAATGTGATTTGAATTTGGAGTCGCCACTAATCATTTTCGGTAGGTCGATTAGAAACCTAAATAAAATAGCGGGAGAAAACTATCTTATTTTCGCGAACCGTAGATTAAGAGTCCGGGGACTTGGTTACATTAATTACAACTAATGCCCTTTCGGTACCTTAAAATTCATGAAACAAATAATGGATTTGACAAATTTAATGAATTCTACTTGAAGATCAAAGAATCAATTTTTTTGGATTTTTCTTCCCATGACATTTTTTGAAATAAAGAAATTACATGAAATTAGGATGAAATAGGTTCAAGGTTACTCCCCAATTTGAACTCGTGCACCAAACTTGTGCTCCGGGAATGTCTTGATCATTGGATCGATTTGGTGACTCGTTAGACCGAGAAATCTCTTGGTTTTATCTCTCCTTGACGCTTCTTTCTCATATCGCTAGAATTTCATGAGACGCAACCGGGCGTTGATATTTTTTCCCTTTTGCTCTCCTTCTATTCTTGTACCATTGATGTCTCATCGTTGATATGCAGCTGTTATTTAACATAAAAACGTAGAGAGAAAATCAGTGTAGAAAATCTGGGCTAATTTGTATTCGAAATTAAAGAAAGTTAAGGAATCACTTAACTTTCTTTTTGCGTGCGAGCTCGAACGATGGGGATGAACTTGTGGCTTGTGTTGATGGGTGCAAAAATTGGCAATGGTAGCACCGAGCTTCAAAACACTCAAGCCCTCTCAAAACTCTCTCCAAATTTTTTCTCAAGAATTCTCTTTTTCCTCTCTAAAGAATTCTTCTAAAAAAACTCTCTCAATTCTCTTTCATCCCAAAAACTCTCTCAATTCTCTTTTCACTCCAAAAAACTCTCTCTCAATTCTCTCTTACTTCCCAAAAAAAAACTCCCTCCTCTTCAAGAACTCTTCTTCTTTTATAGGCAAAGTTCTTCATCCTTCATTCTTCATCTTCATCTTCTCTTCTTCACCTTCATTTCTCCATCTTCCATCTTCATCTTCTTTTCTTCATCTTCATCTCCCCTTCTTCATCTTCATCTTCTCTTCTTCACCTTCATTTCTCCATCTTCCATTTTCATCTTCTCTTCTTCACCTTCATTTCTCCATCTTCCATTTTCATCTTCTTTTCTTCACATTCTCTTCATTATCTTCTCTTCATCATCTTCCTTTCTCCATCTTCTCTTCATCCTCTTCTCTTGGTATCTCGCAATGCAGCCCCCGAGGTTCTAGTATTTGCACATACGGTCCTTGAAGTTCTAGTATTTGCAATACGGCCCCCGAAAAAAATATTTCTTTCAAGCCCGAATATTCTTGGTACGTTTTCACCCCATGCCTAGTCCAGGACGCCTGTTGAATTAAGTTTGAATTATATGCCAATGCTATGTGGGATGATTTTTGTTTAGAACTAAAATTAGTTCTAATTTTTATGCAAGAAATAGATTAGTCAAAATTTTAGGTGTCAACACTGCCCCTCTTTGAGTGGAGGCTCGTAGAGGTTCCGCTCAAAGATAAAATTGAACCCTAAATTTTGATAGTGCAAATGATGGATGAATTTTTTTTTTTTTTTTTTGCGGGAGTTTTAATCCCATTTTTTGTAATGAAGTGATGCATGATATGCGAGATCAGAATAACATGTGTCATAATTTCTCTTTTCCATGTTAGAGAAACTCCGCATATGGATCGCATACGAGAATACCTGTTTTACCAAATACCTCATAAGCTAGTGATTCCCTTAATTTCCAAGTTTCTTGCAAACACGAGGACCTTAAGGTATTCGGCCTATCTCGTTATCGAGACTTCTCCCTAATGCGAGACAGCGCAAGATATGTGTATCCTTCCGCATCACAAGAGCTACGTCGTTATGAGTCGAAAGAAGTAGAATCAAGTTCACAAGAGCTACGTCGTTGTGAGTCAAAAAGAAGTAGAATCAAGTTCACAAGAGCTACGTCGTTGTGGTTGATTAAATGTCGAAATCGCCAATGCATATGTCTTCACGATTCGACAAAGGGGAACCAAAATCTTAAGAGCTACGTCGTTATGATTTGGTTTGGATCAAAATCACGGGTGCTTATGTCTTCGTGATTTGATAAAGGAGCCGAGAATCATAAGAGCTATGTCATTATGAGCCGACTAAAGGTCAAGATCACCGGTGCATATGTCTTCGTGATTCGAGACCGAAATCATAAGAGCTACGTCATGATAAGATGTCAAGATCGCCGGTGCATATGTCTACACGACTCGACAGGAGAGGCATATTGCCTCGAATTGAATCGTAACAACTATCATCGAGGAGTTGTTGATTTGAAAATGGGTTCGAAAACTTACCCGGGTTCTCCGAACGATTAATCAAAGAACGAAATGATCGCTCGTATCATACATGGTAGGCATTTGCCGAGGAGAACTTGCTCATTCAATAATCCTTGGATGAATTTCGAGACCTTGGGAGGGACATCGAACATTGGGAATGTATTACCCATCATAGAATGTCCGAGGTAACATGCGCAAACATATTCAACAATGAGTTCATGCAAAGCTTTCCTACCGAGCTTGCAATGATTAGAAATAACATGTGTATAATGCAATCACTCATACTATGGTTTATGCATAACCATTCTATCAAGTTTGCATTACCAATCCTGTCCAGGGATATTCTCACATTATGAATACCTCGAATGTGAGCTGAATGGGGGACTTCAGTCCCAAAGGATTTTCTCTCACTCTCAAGAAAAGTTATTTATCCTGTCTGCAGGATTCAAAAGAAATCACTCAATCTTTCCATCATCGCATTCGATAAGGATCCGAGTAATCTCGCAATTGATACGACCGAGCCGATCCGGGAGGTCTTGATTAGGACCGTAATGAGGGCTAGGTCAAAGGTTTACAAAGGGGATTCTAGTTGAGTCAAGGTCGCTGAAATGAATTTCTTCGTCATCTCTCCGGGTTTACAAGTCAAGAACTCGCAAAAATGAGAGAGAAGTAATCTTGCTCGAACTTCTTCGAGTGATGCTTAAAATCATGGAACTCCACATTAATTCAAGTGCCCTAGTCGAAAAGGCTTTTAAAGGGTTGTAATGGAGGTAATGATTTGGGGAGTGAGAAACGAAAGGGTTCGTTTTGGCTCGGAAGATATTTGAGAAGGGGCTTGATGTTGGTGATCATTACAATCTTGTCACCGATCGTGGCCTTCTATGATACCATCATTGCTCGAGGATGGTATGAATCGAAGATTGCATTTGCAATTTGACACTTCATGGAGATTTTTCTCTCAACCCTTTTAGGATATACAGAAAATTGTGCATTCAAGTTCGTAAATATTCTACAAATGAATAATGAATTGAAAGGGCATTGGCCTTGCTTTTGGTAGGCACTTTGCTTTTTAAATGCCCAGGAGTTTTTTTGTGGAATCAGCTTTTCCTCTTTCTTCTCCTTTTTTTTTTTACTCCCAACTCTCTTTTACGATTGTATCTTGATGAGTTCATTGGGAGATTTTCTATGGATCCAGCTTTTCGAGTCCTTCTACTCAAAGATGGGCCATATTTGTTTTGGGACAACAATGATCACCAATAAGGGCTTTTAGAAACGAATTTGCAGGCTCAAATGGATTGTGCAAATGGATATAGATGTGGGATAGAAAAAGAAATGCTCTTCGTCACCCTAAGGCACTTGAATTAAAGCGCAAGTACAATGCAAAGAACCACCCGAAGATTGATGTTAGTCCAAGCAAGAAGATTTCTAACCATTTGTCTCGTGATGCTGATGGAATTACCTATGTTTTGCCCCAATGTGGGGTGGTTCTTGACAGGGTTGTGGAAGTGAAATCTCCGCTCAAATGGGTTGATCAACGGATAACTTGCAGTGTTTAGGGTAGAGAAATGAATGCCTCCATCACTTTGGTTATCGTACCTTTCGCGAGAAAACTTTTTACCTGGGGAATGCGGAATTTGCCACCGTTCATCTCGCTTGAAAAAATTGGACGTGTTTGGGAAAGGATTGCCTTTCATCATCCCGTCATGCCCCCTTCTATACATTCGATGTATCTTATGTAGTTCATGTTCCTTATTCAAAGTTGGTAAATTAAACATGAGGAACAATCATGCGCAAACTATGCAGCAACTTTTCATTATGGCGGACAAAATTCGCAAGTACATAAAAAATTTCTTAGAGGCGTGGATCGTGAGTTGCCCCCTGTTCATGCAAATGCGTTGCAAAACTTCATTGTCTCGCTTCGAGACATGAGATTGTCAAAGGCTCCAAGAATTTCTCATTTCATTAATTTTTCGGGGAGAAGGGATACTTCTCTGTTTGGACAGTAGTGACCCCCGTAAAAATCAAAGGGAAAGCATCAATGTATGTCCTCATGTTCTAAAAGAATTGAAACGATACCACTTTACCCATGTACGTATTCCTCGCGAACTTTGAATTGAAAAGATCGATTCATCTGGATCGGATTGTATGTCCGGAATGTCATCTCTCTAGGTTCTATAACCGTCCGGGCCGAGCTTCGATCTCGCGAAGCAAAAAGTTTTTATTAATCTTTGTACATTGATGCCAAATCCCGGGATCGACCCCCGGGACGCCTCGGACCATCGTCATTCCCCCAACCACTATGCTTTGCGATGTTGTGCGCCCACGGGTGGTTCGCTTTTGTTATATTGTTCTCAAAGCAGTTGGCAATCCCCCGTCGAGAATAAAATAAGCTTAACTTAGAGTTTGAAACGGCGTGAGAATCAATTGGAACGATACGGAGTTACCCATCTTTGAGCCTCGCTTGGTCTTTTCCTTGCATTCTCCCAAGTAAGGCTATTCGGAATCTCTCTTTACGGGCGTTCGGGGCGTCGTCCACAAATTGATTTGCTACAAGCCTAGCTTAATAAGGAACTTACGCATTTGATAAGAGAGGAGAAAATTCGCCCTTTAATTCTAGACAACTAGAATAGAAAGTAAAAGTATCCCACGCAGGGGAACTATACATGGAATTAAAGGAGTATTCATGTGAGATTGGTTCCACCTCTTTTGCTGGCCATTCTAATGATCGGCTGATTTTGTCTTGGATCATACACCAACGATCGTTGTTTGAGGATCCATAGTCACTTGCTTCGGATCACAACTCGGGAGGTCCTTTAGCTCCGAACCGGGCCGACCAAGGCGGTGAGCTCATCATCAAAGTAACCTTTTGATTTTTCGGGCAATTGATACTCGAATTGGGCATTGCTACTTGCTAACACCGGCGACAGATTTTCCACTTTGTTTTTGCCGTGAGCGGTCGACTCCTTGAGCTTGAGCTCCGCCGCCGTCGCTCGGGAACTCGTAGGGATGATCAACGGTCCGCTGCTAGAACCACCAGCGGAAGGTCGGTATGGCCGGTATTCTTGATTGGGAAGTGGTCGGGTACTTTTTGCTCCGTAGGTTTTCCTGGGATTAATCTTCCAATCAACTTTGCTCCGGTCGCCTTGGTTCCAAGCTACATCGTGCTTCTTCAGCTTATCTCTAAATCTCGTGAAGGTGATTTGTGACACTTCGTAGAGTGAGCCCGTTTATATTCATCATTTTGAGTACAGCCATTGGTCGTGCTTGAATTGATTCCTAGCTGTCGAATCGCCTCGATGAATATAGAGTGAAGCTCGGCGGACCAAAGGGGCCTTTTCTTTTCCGACAAAATCGTCGTAGTAAGTTTGGCCATAGTTCTTTTGTTCGAGTAATTGCTTCCTTACAAAGATGCTGCCAAATATTTTGGAGCACTCGAACGCAGCACCGGCTTCTTTAGGATGTCCCGAACACCATGCAATATGGCCCTCGTTATGAATCGCCGATCATCACTTGCTGATGTTATGATCACCGGTATATCCAACTCCGAATCGATGATCTTTAAGAGACCGAGACCATCCATATCGATCCTTACCATGGCCGTGACGACGATGTCGAAATCATATTTGTACCGCCTCGCCTCCTCTAAGGCTTCCGTTGCTTTCACATAAGCTGAAATCTTGTACATGCACTTTCTCAGATGGCAACGAGGATCGAGAGGGAAATGGGATTGCCATCAATGGCCATGACTCGCAGATCCTCGGGATAGGAGGCTTCCCATACTTCCGCCCGGAATGTACGCATACTTATTTTCCTTTCAAAACCTTCCATATGTAGACCGAAAAATGGGTGTTTGGACTAGAGACGGGCTTTAGATGTTCTTTGGACTTGCAAAGATAAATTGCCGTAAAATCACAAAAGCGACGATGGCCTTTCGTGACGAGTTCCGGAGGTGCATGAAGACTTCAAGTCCTTTATAAACTTTTTTTCGATCTGTTGGTCTCGCATGCCTTTTCTCTCCTTTTCGCTCCTAGTGCCTTGGATCCATTAATAACTCTTACCTCTCGCTCAATCCGTCGTTCTTTTTACTTTTTTGACATGGAGGAGTCCTCAAGTCTTTTCACTTTCTCTACGAACGAGGCGCTTATTTTCCTTATCAAATCTTTTCGCATTTACTTACGTGAAGGTTTTCAATGCTTAGTCAAATCGCGACGAATTCACGCATTTAAACATGATGATGTTCGTGGATAGTATCTTGTTCTTTGCCCCCTGGATTAAAAGAAGAATGTCTCACACGGGGATTTTGTAACAAACAAGACATTCATTCATACATGTCACTACTTCTCTTGAGGATTCGTAAGGGCTGGCTAGTAATGCTCAACGAAGCCGATGTTTTGAGAGCCCATAATAAAAAACTAAAACTTCATGTAAGGCTACACATTCGGAGTTCCATCAGCGTTGAATTGGCTGTCTGTGACATCAAGGAAACTCCAATTGTAGTGATGCATGTCTCTTCCCTCGAAGGGTATCGGTTCGCCTCCGCAAGACCGACTTTTCGGGATGTATCTCCAATGAGATCGGATTGTACGAGAACTTGCTCTGGAGGATGAACTGGTGAATAAGCATTTTCAATGCTCGGATGTGGCTCATCGAGGGACATGTTACCAAAGGAGATGGGGCCGCTACGGTACATGGCAAACAGCGGTGTTAATAGCATCCCTATACCTCTTGTTCTCTGCTCGAAGCTTTTCGCTTTCTTCCCTCGAAACGTAAGTTCATGACTTTCATTTTTAACCTTCAATCGGGTCCGCTTGTTTTGAAACCAAAACTTGACCTTCAAGGGCTCCATTCCTATCATCCGGCTCAATTCATTTTTGCGTCTCTTATTCACGTAAGAGCACTCCTTGAAGGCAGCTTCAAGCACTTTGATTTGATATTTTCTTTTCTGGGGCTGATCAGGTTGCCGTTGCCATTGTTGTTGCTGTTGAGATCTTGAATTTCACCGCCAAGAGAGTTAGGTTTTACGGCTCCCGGCGTTGGATCTGGTCTCGAAATCCAGCAGTTCGCTTTCGGGGATGTCTAGGTTGGTTGCCTCCAAGTAAGTGCTGATGGCCTCTAAACATGTTGGATTGAAATACCTCTTACCGCCTTTTGTTCACTCTATTCTCCGCTGTATGCTTACTCTCTCCAAATTCTTTCGAGTAATCGGGTATGTTCCAAAGCCTCCCTTTAAACGCGGATGAAAATCACTAAGCCGACGTTTTTCCAAGATTTCGTGTTTCCCGCCTTGTCTTATTTTTTTCAACGTGATGGGACCCCGAATCCATTCGCACCGATTTTCTTTTCTTGATAACCATGCTTGTCTCCCACTCAGTTTTCAACATGGTGGGACTCCAACTCCTTTCGTAACTTTTCGAATTTGTGAGGCTCGAGATCACGGATTGACGACAGATCCAGGATCCAACGAACGAAACGCCCGTAGTTTCACCCGAGTAACTAACGTGGCTCTGTGAGAATTGCTGTTTTTCTCTCGAAAAGTTCTGCTTGTCTCCCACTCGTTTTCAACATGGTGGGGTCCTCAAATCTTTTTGTAACTTTTTCGGATTTGTGAGACTTGATATGGTAGATCCGTGATTCGCGGATGAAACGTCCGTAGTTTTACCGGGATAATTAACTCGGCCTCCACAACAATTATTGCTAGAGCTTTTCCCGCCCTTTAAATTAGGATTTAACGCCGAGACAATTATCGTTTTCATATCTTCATCTCCAATCTTCTAAGCACTCTTTTGCATCCACTCTTTTTTAGTGCTTCAACAACAATGGCTTCCTCCCCGCACACGTCTTCTCGGCAGAAGTTTTGGCCAAATGGGAGAAACTTTATAATCTCCTCGGCCAGGGCTATTCTTATATAGCAACCATCCGGAGGCCGAAACCGAAATCCGTCTTATATTTGTGAGTATGGACACCGTTTCTATTCAAGGTACCAAGTTAGAAGAGGAATACAGGATCTTCCCTACTTTCTTCACAAACTTCCGGGAGGCTTACCATGTTGCTCATCGAGATGTTACTTTGGCCCACCTTGTGAAGGCACGCTACCAGGATCGGCCGGACAGCTTGGTGTCGCGCCTTGTAGCCGACAATTATAAGAAGGCCCTCGACTACGGTAATGAACAAGTCTCCCTACTGATTCGTGAGAGGGGAAACTTGGTGGGATGTTTGGCCATGTCCGCAACCATCTTCGAGCGCGATCCGCTCAATATTATTTTAAAATTTCAATGCACATGGCTGGAAGAAAGACTAGACGATCTCGACCCTGGATATAGCCCGCGGGAGAATGCCGATCCATGACCTGAATCTGCTCACGAGCATCACGAGGAGAAGGTAGCCAACCTCAAAGAGAAATGTGAGCTCCTCCTTTTTAAGTTGGCGGATCTCGATTCTCGGAGCGATCACTGTAAAGGAGCATCAACCGCATGGAGAGTCGCTTAAACTCTTTTGTAATGCTCATTAGGGCTCGGTTTGGCTTTACGTTCCCACCCCGTTGATCTATTTGTGAGGCTTTTCGATGAATGAAATGAATGCAAGTTTTTACTCATTTCATCTTGGTCGTCATATTTTTTTTCGCAAGATAACCCCTTTTACTCGCGAATATATAAATCTCACGCTCCCGATGGTCAATCCAATTGGGTCGGAGAGGCTCCCCCATTCGAAACAATCTCTCAACAAAGATTAGTAGCGAGGAAACAAACGAATGCTCAAATGTGAACAACTCGTGAATCAGATTAATATTATAACTCGATTATGAAAACATCGAGTGAATCCAAGATAATATTTCTTTACAGCGTAATTGACTGGATTGGTAAAGACACGACCATCCATCTCAGCCTGTAATTAAAGCACCACCAGGGAGCACCTTCTTTACTATATATGGACCACCATAGTTTGGAGCGAATTTCCCTTCGGGAGTGGGACTACGGGCAATAATTTTCTCAAGACCGTGTCATTAATCTGAAAATATCGAGGCCGAACTTTTTGTTGAATGATTTAGCAACTCTGCGCCGATAACACCGGCCATGACATACGGCCTTAAGTCTTTTTTCGTCGATCGATTCAATTGGCTTGCTCTCGCTGGATCCATTCAGCTTCCGTCGCCTTAGCTTGAGACAGGTATACGTAAGGAAGGAATTTCCACTTCAACCGGTAGAAAATGCCTCCATTCCATATACAAGAGAATACGGGGTTGCCCTAAGTAGATGTCCGGATCGAGGTCCGATACGCCATAATTGCAAATGGCAACCTCTCATGCCAATCGCGATAATTTTCAGCCGTCTTCGCTAAAATTTTCTTAATTTTCTTATTGGCGGTCTTCTACTTGAATTCCTTAAACAATTCGTCCATTAGTTTGTTGTTTAAGTTCGAGCCATTGTCGGTGATTATGGCTTCGGGTGAACCGTATCGAGCAATGATATCCCGGCGGATAAATTTCGCGATATTTCGTGCCGTGACCGCTAAATAGGATGCGGCTTCGATCCATTTAGAGAAATAGTCAATCGCCACCAAGATGAATCGATGCCCATTGGATGCTTTAGGGTTGATAGGACCGATAACATCAATGCCCCACATAGAAAACGGCCATGGTTTAGATAATCGATGCAACTCATTTGGAGGGACATTAATCTTGTCACCATGAATTTGATATTTGTGACAGCTCCGGACATGTTGAATACAATCTCTTTCGAGTGTGAGCCAATAATGACCCAACCTCATAATCTTCTTAGCCGACAAGTGGCCGTTCATGTGTGGACCACGGATCCCTTCATGTACTTCCATTATTAAACGAATCGCTTCGATTGAGTCAACGCATCTTAGTAGGACAGAATCGAATGACCATTGTACAAATTCTCTCCATTCAAGAAGAACTTGAAGCCATCTTCTTTATATACTTTTGATCAAACGCAGTACTCTTCTCGGGAAACTCCCCGCTCTCGAATATATGTCTTAATGTCATGGAACCATGGCTTGCCATCGGGTTCATTAGTCACGGCCATACAATATGCCGGCCTACTTAGTACTTCGATCTTCGTGGGTCAACCTCAAGTCCATTGGCGACTTGTAACATTGAAGACAAGGTAGCCAATGCATCGCCGAATTGATTATGAGTCCCGGACGGATACTCAAATGAGATATCTTCAAATTCCTCCACCAATTCATCCAGATACTCATGGTAGGGTAGCAATTTAGCATCTCTCGTCTTCCACTTTCTAACAATCGAAGGATAATCAAAGCGGAATCTCCGAACACCTTGAGTCAGGCTATCCCCATTTCAATCGCAGCCTGTGGGCCGAGGATGCATGCCTCATATTCTGCTACGTTATTTGTGCAAGGGAATACCAATTTTGCTGCCACAGGATAATGCTCGACCACCTGGAGATATCGAACCGCGGCCGTGCTCGATCCCGATAAATTGACAGCTCCGTCAAAATACATAGTCTAGATGTAATCCTCTACCGACATGATTCGATCCTCGAATGATAGGCATCATCATCTTGCCCCGGATTTTCAGCTAGGACATCTCGCTATAGCTCGTCCCTTGATTGACTTTTGAGACAAATATTGAACGTCAAACTCGGAGATGATGATTTTCCATTTAGCAAGTCTACCAATCAATGCGGGCTGATTAAGCAAGTATTTGATGGGATTGCATTCTCGTCACCGTAAGCACTTGGTAATGCAAGGTATATTGCCGAAGCCTCGTGCAGCACCCGGACTAACGCCGCACATGTTTTCTCTACTTCGGAGTACTTCATTTTCGAAGTTGTGAATTTCTTGCTCGGATAATAAATGGCTCGTTCTCTTCCATCCTCCCTGCTTCTCTTGGGCTAGCATAGCACCCAAGGATTCACTAAGGATTGTGAGGTAGAGGATTAAAGGTTGCTCCGGTGTTGGAGGAACAAGCACGGGTGGATTCATGAGATCTTGCTTCAGCTTTTCAAAAGCTTCTTCACATTCGCTATCCCATTGGACTAGCGCATTCTTCTTTAATAGCTTGAGGAATGGCTTAGCGGTTTCGATAACCGAGAGATGAATCGAGCAATATAGTTTAGCCTACCCATCAAACTTCGAACTTCTTTAACCGTCGTCGGCGGCTTAAGCTCACGAATAGCCTTAACTTTCGAAGGGTCGACTTCAATGCCCTTACTTGCGTACCACGAATCCGAGTAGCTTGCCCGAGCTGGTCCCAAAGACACACTTGGCGGGGTTGAGGCGTAACTTATACTTTCGGAGTCTGTCGAACAATTTCTTCGAGTGTTTCGACGTGGTCTTCTCCATGCCTTGTTTTTGCTATCATGTCATCGACGTAAACCTCAATCTCATTATGCATCATGTCATGGAAAAGGGAAACCATGGCTCGTTGGTAAGTGGCTCCAGCGTTTCGAGACCGAGCGGCGTTACCCGGTAATGGAACATTCCCCATGGTGTGGTGAAAGTGGTTTTCAATTTGTCATTGACATTCATCGGATCTCATTGTACCCGGAGAAACCATCCATGAATGAAAACAATCCAAACCCTGCAAGATCGCCAACAAGTACGTCGATATGCGGGAGGGGAAAATCATCTTTAGGACTGGTCTTGTTCAAGTCTCGATAATCGACACAAACCCGAATGCAGCCGTCTTTCTTCATGACGGGGACTATGTTAGGGACCCAATTGGAATATTCTCGTAGTCTCAATGAATCCTACATCGAGAAGCTTCATGACCTCCTCTTTGATCTTCTCGCACTAATTCCGGTCCGGCCCTCCTTGACTTTTGCACGATCGGCTTAGCCGAAGGATCGATCGGCAAACAATGCTCGACAATGGAACGGTCAAGACCGGGCATATCCGCATAGGACCGGCGAAAACGTCATGGTAATCCTTCAAGAGCCCGATCGGGCGCTCGACATTTCGAGGAAAGGCTTGCCCCGATCTTAACTTCTTTAAGGTTTTCCGCATTGCCTAGGTTGACCGAGATAATTTGTTCACCGGTCAAGGGCTTGATCTCCTCATGTCGTTCGAAATCTTGACGAACTTCCTCATAATCTGACTGAACTCATCTAGGTTGTATACTTCTGAATCCACTAGGTTTCCCTCCTCATGTATCCCCCATGATGACAAACTTGTTGGTCGTTGGTTATCGTCATCGGGTTGGTTTGGGAGATTGAGACTACAAGCCGCGTGCTCGAGCTCACACCTATGAAGATCACATCTTCTAGCGGCATTGTCGATGGATAGCAGTTTCCAAGGCTTTACCGGAGTTATCCGTAGGAGGAATTAGAGTAGGAATGGTTAGCGGCGGGCTGGAGGTGGATGATTGAAGTTTGGCGGAGAAGGGGGCCATCATTTCCTCCATCTTTCGGGACATCATCTCTTCAAAGCGCTCAATCAAGGAGCCAAGTTTCTCGTCTAGGACAGCAAGGCGGTGGCGTTAATGTCGGCCATCCTCTTCGCGACCGATCGAGTAATATGTGGAGGATCCGTGAAAAATTACCTGTACGCAAAGAACAAACCAAAAATGAGTACAGGGAGCGAGAATAGCGAGCCGGCCCATGACATCCCTCTAGACTCAAACGAACAAAGTGATTATGACCAAAGAATTGAAACATGTAATTTTCAGTTTGTCCGCCTTTACAAAAAAATCCGTATTAATTCGTACGTTAGTCAAAATACGTCCAAAATTTACGAGCTTATAGTTGAGAAGATGATGAACAACTTTTATATTGACCAATCGGACTAGAAATGAGCGGATCAAATCAGTTTAATGTGTCTTTCCGAAAAAATCGCATTCAGAAAACTGTTATAACCACAGGTAGTTAAAAAAACGAAAGGCCATCTTAAATTATGAATTTAATTCTGAAATTTTGTAGGATATTAGTTGAAACATAGGTCTACAACTTTCATGTTTGGCACTTACTCAAAACTCGATCATAGAATTTAGTAAAAATCGTACAACAGGAACAAGACAAATCAGAATTGAGGACAATCGATGAAATTGTAAAACTACGGAAGCGAAGTGTGAAATTGAAAACAAGACAATGAGATTCATAAACAATCAACCTAAACCATGGACCAGCCCAAAATAAAAATGAGGTAACAGGGCGTAAGAGACAAGAAATTACCGCTCATATGAAGAAAATGTCAATCACAAAGACATGCGCATGAAACGTGGATTCGGATTTTAGTTCTTTTAGCAAAAATGAAATGAAAGACAGAACGACATGTCGCAGCCTCACAAGACGTTCATCATGACTAGTTGCCGCTTCGCATACATAGTCATGACTAGTCGGGTCCAATCATCTCGGCTTGGTTCGGTCGACAAGGGCAACTCTCATGCATCATAGCCTCATGCGCATGGGAACAACCCTTGAGCCATTTTTTGAAGAACTCGGGATCCAAGTGGGATAACCTTTAGCGAAGCCTTATCGCCAAGGTTAAAGAACCACATAAATACCATCCTCGAAACTATCGGGTGACCCGGGTTCGGTCACAAGTCAAGGTGGTGTAGTGCAATTATATTAGGGGCATGCACGACATTTTAAAGGCAATCAGCACTCCGATAGTTCAAAAATTAAAACTCTCATCACCAAGCTCGCAAAGAGAGGTTAGCCACGATACTCCTCCCCTTATAACTCCCTTCCCGTAAAACCATTTAACATCTAGGGATTAAAATTCAATCAAGATTGCCAAATCAAGTAATTTTCTTTTTCATGAACTTATCTCGGCCTAAGTCCTCTTTGGGTCCCCAATGGAGTCGCTAAGTTGTCGCGACAAAAAAAAAAAATAAACAAGTCATCTTTTTCGGGCTAATGGATTATCGGGTTAATTAATTAACTAACCTAACTCGGACTCTCCCAAGTCCATACCAAATCGCAACTTAAGGTTCGAATGATTAACATGCAATGTGATTTGAATTTGGAGTCGCCACTAATCATTTTCGGTAGGTCGATTAGAAACCTAAATAAAATAGCGGGAGAAAACTATCTTATTTCGCGAACCGTAGATTAAGAGTCAGGGGACTTGGTTACATTAATTACAACTAATGCCCTTTCGGTACCTTAAAATTCATGAAACAAATAATGGATTTGACAAATTTAATGAATTCTACTTGAAGATCAAAGAATCAATTTTTTTGGATTTTTCTTCCCATGACATTTTTTGAAATAAAGAAATTACATGAAATTAGGATGAAATAGGTTCAAGGTTACTCCCCAATTTGAACTCGTGCACCAAACTTGTGCTCCGGGAATGTCTTGATCATTGGATCGATTTGGTGACTCGTTAGACCGAGAAATCTCTTGGTTTTATCTCTCCTTAACGCTTCTTTCTCATATCGCTAGAATTTCATGAGACCGCAATCCGGGCGTTGATATTTTTTCCCTTTTGCTCTCCTTCTATTCTTGTACCATTGATGTCTCATCGTTGATATGCAACTGTTATTTAACATAAAAACGTAGAGAGAAAATCAGTGTAGAAAATCCGGGCTAATTTGTATTCAAAATTAAAGAAAGTTAGGGAATCACTTAACTTTCTTTTTGCCGCGGCGAGCTCGAACGATGGGGATGAACTTGTGGCTTGTGTTGATGGGTGCAGAAATTGGCAATGGTAGCACCGAGCTTCAAAACACTCAAGCCCTCTCAAAACTCTCTCCAAATTTTTTCTCAAGAATTCTCTTTTTCCTCTCTAAAGAATTCCTCTCAAAAACTCTCTCAATTCTCTTTCATCCCAAAAACTCTCTCAATTCTCTTTTCACTCCAAAACTCTCTCTCAATTCTCTCTTACTTCCCAAAAAAAAACTCCCTCCTCTTCAAGAACTCTTCTTCTTTTATAGGCAAAGTTCTTCATCCTTCATTCTTCATCTTCATCTTCTCTTCTTCACCTTCATTTTTCCATCTTCCATCTTCATCTTCTTTTCTTCATCTTCATCTTCCCTTCTTCATCTTCATCTTCTCTTCTTCACCTTCATTTCTCCATCTTCCATTTTCATCTTCTCTTCTTCATCTTCATCTTCTCTTCTTCACCTTCATTTCTCCATCTTCCATTTTCATCTTCTTTTCTTCACATTCTCTTCATTATCTTCTCTTCATCATCTTCCTTTCTCCATCTTCTCTTCATCCTCTTCTCTTGGTATCTCGCAATGCAGTCCCCGAGGTTCTAGTATTTGCACATACAGTCCTTGAAGTTCTAGTATTTGCACATAAGTCCCCGAAAAAAAATATTTCTTTCAAGCCCGAATATTCTTGGTACGTTTTCACTCCATGCCTAGTCCAGACGCCCGTTGAATTAAGTTTGAATTATATGCCAATGCTATGTGGGATGATTTTTGTTTAGAACTAAAATTAGTTCTAATTTTTATGCAAGAAATAGATTAGTCAAAATTTTAGGTGTAAGCTGTCGCGACCTAAAAAAAAAAATAAACAAGTCATCTTTTTTCGGGCTAATGGATTATCGGGTTAATTAATTAACTAACCTAACTCGGACTCTCCCAAGTCCATACCAAATCGCAACTTAAGGTTCGAATGATTAACATGCAATGTGATTTGAATTTGGAGTCGCCACTAATCATTTTCGGTAGGTCGATTAGAAACCTAAATAAAATAGCGGGAGAAAACTATCTTATTTTCGCGAACCGTAGATTAAGAGTCGGGGACTTGGTTACATTAATTACAACTAATGCCCTTTCGGTACCTTAAAATTCATGAAACAAATAATGGATTTGACAAATTTAATGAATTCTACTTGAAGATCAAAGAATCAATTTTTTTGGATTTTTCTTCCCATGACATTTTTTGAAATAAAGAAATTACATGAAATTAGGATGAAATAGGTTCAAGGTTACTCCCCAATTTGAACTCGTGCACCAAACTTGTGCTCCGGGAATGTCTTGATCATTGGATCGATTTGGTGACTCGTTAGACCGAGAAATCTCTTGGTTTTATCTCTCCTTGACGCTTCTTTTCTCATATCGCTAGAATTTCATGAGACCGCAATCTGGGCGTTGATATTTTTTCCTTTTGCTCTCCTTCTATTCTTGTACCATTGATGTCTCATCGTTGATATGCACTGTTATTTAACATAAAAACGTAGAGAGAAAATCAGTGTAGAAAATCCGGGCTAATTTGTATTCAAAATTAAAGAAAGTTAGGGAATCACTTAACTTTCTTTTCTTTGCGGCGAGCTCGAACGATGGGGATGAACTTGTGGCTTGTGTTGATGGGTGCAGAAATTGGCAATAGTAGCACCGAGCTTCAAAACACTCAAGCCCTCTCAAAACTCTCTCCAAATTTTTTCTCAAGAATTCTCTTTTTCCTCTCTAAAGAATTCCTCTAAAAAACTCTCTCAATTCTCTTTCATCCCAAAAACTCTCTCAATTCTCTTTTCACTCCAAAAACTCTCTCTCAATTCTCTCTTACTTCCCAAAAAAAAACTCCCTCCTCTTCAAGAACTCTTCTTCTTTTATAGGCAAAGTTCTTCATCCTTCATTCTTCATCTTCATCTTCTCTTCTTCACCTTCATTTCTCCATCTTCCATCTTCATCTTCTTTTCTTCATCTTCATCTTCCCTTCTTCATCTTCATCTTCTCTTCTTCACCTTCATTTCTCCATCTTCCATTTTCATCTTCTCTTCTTCACCTTCATTTCTCCATCTTCCATTTTCATCTTCTTTTCTTCACATTCTCTTCATTATCTTCTCTTCATCATCTTCCTTTCTCCATCTTCTCTTCATCCTCTTCTCTTGGTATCTCGCAATGCAATCCCCGAGGTTCTAGTATTTGCAATACAGTCCTTGAAGTTCTAGTATTTGCAATACAGTCCCCGAAAAAAATATTTCTTTCAAGCCCGAATATTCTTGGTACGTTTTCACTCCATGCCTAGTCCAGGCCTTTGTTGAATTAAGTTTGAATTATATGCCAATGCTATGTGGGATGATTTTTGTTTAGAACTAAAATTAGTTCTAATTTTTATGCAAGAAATAGATTAGTCAAAATTTTAGGTGTCAACAGGGAGAAAACTATCTTATTTCTGCGAACCGGAGATTAAGAGTCAGGGGACTTGGTTACATTAATTACAACTAATGCCCTTTCGGTACCTTAAAATTCATGAAAAAATAATGGATTTGACAAATTTCATGAATTCTACTTGAAGATCAAAGAATCAATTTTTTTTTGTTTTTCTTTCCTTGACATTTGTTTGAAATAAAGAAATTACATGGAATTAGGATGAAATAGGTTCAAGATTACTCCCCAATTTGAACTCGTGCACCAAACTTGTGCTCCGGGCTTGTCTTGACCATTGGACCAATTTGGTGACTCGTTAGACCGAGAAATCTCTTGGTCCTATCTCTCATTCACGCTTCTTTCTCATCTCGCTGGAATTTCATGAGACCGCAATCCGGGCGTTGATATTTTCCCCTTTTTGCTCTCCTTCTATTCTTGTACCATTGATGTTTCATCGTTGATATGCACTGTTATTTAACATAAAAACATAGAGAAAATCGGTGTAGAGAATCTGGGCTAATTTGTATTCGAAATTAAAGGAAGTTAGAAAATCACTTAGCTTTCTTTTTCTTGCGACGAGCTTGAACGATCGGGATGGACCAAGTAGCTTGTGTTGATCGGTGCAAAAATTGACAATAGTAGTATCGGGCTTCAAAACTCTCATACCCTCTCAAAACTCTTTTCAAATTTTTTTTCTCAAGAATTCTCTCCATTCTCCTCCTTCAAAAAACTCTTTCAATTTTCTTCCATTCCAAAAACTCTCTCCATTCTCTTCTACTTCCCAAAAAAACTCTCAAAGAACTCCCCTTCTCTTCAAGAACTCTTCTTCTTTTATAGGCAAAGTTCTTCATCCTTCATTCTTCATCTTCATTTTCTTACCTTCCATTTTCATCTTCCTTTCTTCATCTTCATTTCTTTTCCCACCTTCCATTTTCATCTTCTTTTCTCCATCTTCATCTTCTCTTATTCATCTTCATCTTCTTTTCTTCACCTTCATTTCTCCATCTTCCATTTTCATCTTCTCTTCTTCATCTTCATCTTCCCTTCTTCATCTTCATCTTCCATTTTCATCTTCTCTTCTTCATCTTCCTTTCACCATCTTCCTTTCCCCATCTTCTTTTGGTATTTGCAATGCAGTCCCTGAAGTTTCAAGTATTTGCAATACGATCCCTCGAAGTTCCGAGTATTTGCAATACGCCCCTGAAGTTCGAGTATTTGCAATACGATCCCCGAGAAAATATTTCTTTCAAGCCCAAATCTTCTTGGTGCATTTTTCCACCGTATGCCTAGTCCAGACCCTGTTAAATTAAGCTCAAATTGTATGCCAATGCTAAATGAATATGTGAGATGATTTTTGTTTAGAACTAAAATTAGTTCTAATTTTTATGCAAAATATATATTAGTTAAAATTTAGGCGTCAACAGTTGCCCCTCTTTGAGTGGAGGCTCGTAGAGGTTCCGCTCAAAGACAAAATTGAACCCTAAATTTTGATAGTGCAAATGATGGATGAACTTTTTGGCGGGAGTTTTAGTCCCATTTTTTTATGTAATGAAGTGATGCATGATATGCAAGATCAGTAAATAACATGTGTCATAATTTCTTTTTTCCATGTTAGAGAAACTGCGCATGGATCGCATACGAGAATACCTGTTTTACCAAATACCTCATAAGCTGGTGATTCCCTTAATTTCCAAGTTTCTTGCAAACACGAGGACCTTAAGGTATTCGGCCTATCTCGTTATTAGAGACTTCTCCCTAATGCGAGACAGGCGCAAGATATGTGTATCCTTCCGGATCACAAGAGCTACGTCGTTGTGAGTCGAAAGAAGTAGAATCAAGTTCACAAGAGCTACGTCGTTGTGAGTTGATTAAATGTCGAAATCGCCGGTGCATATGTCTTCACGATTCGACAAAGGGGAACCAAAATCTTAAGAGCTACATCGTTATGATTTGGTTTGGATCAAAATCACGGGTGCTTATGTCTTCGTGATTTGATAAAGGAGCCGAGAATCATAAGAGCTATGTCATTATGAGTTGATTAAATGTCAAAATCGCCGGTGCATATGTCTTCACGATTCGACAAAGGGGAACCAAAATCGTAAGAGCTACGTCATTATGATTTGGTTTGGATCAAAATCACGGGTGCTTATGTCTTCGTGATTTGAAAAAGAAGCCGAGAATCATAAGAGCTATGTCATTATGAGCCGACTAAAGGTCGAGATCACCGGTGCATATGTCTTCGTGATCGACAAAGGGGAACCAAAATCTTAAGAGCTACGTCGTTATGATTTGGTTTGGATCAAAATCACGAGTGCTTATGTCTTCGTGATTTGATAAAGGAGCCCGAGAATCATAAGAGCTATGTCATTATGAGCCGACTAAAGGTCAAGATCACCGGTGCATATGTCTTCGTGATCGAGACCGAAATCATAAGAGCTACGTCGTCATGATTTGATAAGATGTCAAAATCGCCAGTGCATATGTCTACACGACCTCGATAGGAGAGGCATATTGCCTGAATTGAGTCGTAACAACTATCATCGGAGGAGTTGTTAATTTGAAAATGGGTTCGAAAACTTACCCGGGTTCTCCGAATGATTAATCAAAGAACGAAACGGATCGCTCGTATCGTACATGGTAGGCATTTGCCAGGAGAACTTGCTCATTCAATAATCCTTGGATGAATTTCGAGACCTTGGGAGGGACATCGAACATCGGGAATGTATTACCCATCATAGAATGTCCGAGGTAACATGCGCAAACATATTCAACAATGAGTTCATGCAAAACTATCCTACCGAGCTTGCAATGATTAGAAATAACATGTGCATAATGCAATCACTCATACTATGGTTTATACATAACCATTCTATCAAGTTTGCATTACCAATCCTGTCCGAGGGATGTTCTCACATTATGAATACCTCGAATGTGAAATTTGAATGGAGGGACTTCAGTCCGAAAGGGGTTTTCTCTCTCTCAAGAAAAGTTATTTATCCTGTCTCCAGGATTCAAAAGAAATCACTCAATCTTTCCATCATCGCATTCAATAAGGATCCGAGTAATCTCGCAATTGATACGACCGAGCCGATCCGGAGGTCTTGATTAGGACCGTAATGAGGGCTAGGTCAAAGGTTTACAAAGGGGACTCTAGTTGAGTCAAGGCTCTTGAAATGAATTCTTTCGTCATCTCTCTCCGGGTTTACAAGTCAAGAACCCCGCAAAAATGAGAGAGAAGTAATCTTGCTCGAACTTCTTCTAGTGATGCTTAAAATCATTGAACTCCACATTAATTCAAGTGCCCTAGTCGAAAAAGCTTTTAAAGGGTTGTAATGGAGGTAATGATTTGGGACCGAGAAACGAAAGGGTTCGTTTTGGCTCGGAAGATGTTTGAGAAGGGGCTTGATGTTGGTGATCATTACAATCTTGTCACCGATCGTGGCCTTCTAGGATACCATCATTGCTCGAGGATGGTATGAATCGAAGATTGCATTTGCAATTTGATACTTCATGGAGATTTTTCTCTCAACCCTTTTAGGATATACAGAAAAATTGTGCATTTAAGTTCAGAAATATTCTACAAATGAACAATGAATTGAAAGGGCATTGGTCTTGCTTTTGGTAGGCACTTTGCTTTTTTAAATGCCCGGGGAGTTTTTTGTGGAATCAGCTTTTCCTCTTTCTTCCCCCCCTTTTTTTTTTACTCCCAACTCTCTTTTACGATTGTATCTTGATGAGTTCATTGGGAGATTTTCTATGGATCCAGCTTTTCAAGTCCTTCTACTCAAAGATGGGCTATATTCGCTTTGGGACAACAATGATCACCAATAAGGGCTTTTAGAAATGAATTTGCAGGCTCAAATGGGTTGTGCAAATGGATATAGATGTGTGGGATAGAAAAAGAAATGCTCTTTGTCACCCTAAGGCACTTGAATTAAAGCGTAAGTACAATGCAAAGAACCACCGAAGATTGATGTTAGTCCAAGCAAGAAGATTTCTAACCATTTGTCTCGTGATGCTTTGATGGAATTACCTCTGTTTTGCCCCAACGTGGGGTGGTTCTTGACAGAGTTGTGGAAGTGAAATCTCCGCTCAAATGGGTTGATCAACGGATAACTTGCAGTGTTTAGGGTAGAGAAATGAATGCCTCCATCACTTCGGTTATCGTACCTTTCGCGAGAAAACTCTTTACCTTGGGGAGTGCGGAATTTAGCCATCGTTCATCTCGCCTGAAAAAATTGGACGTGTTTGGGAAAGGATTGCCTTTCATCATCCTGTCATGGCCCCTTCGTACATTCGATGTATCTTATGTAGTTCATGTTCCTTATTCAGAGTTGGTAAATTAAACATGATGAACAATCATGTGCAAACTATGCGATGTATGAGTGTTTTCGAGCATATAAAATGCAGCAACTTTTTATCTTGGCGAACAAAGTTCGCAAGTACATAAAAAATTTCTTAGGGGCGTGGATCGTGAGTTGCCCCTTGCTCATGCAAATGTATTGCAAAACTTCATTGTCGCTTCGAGACATGAGATTGTCAAAAGCTCCAGGAATTTTTCATTTCATCAATTTTTCGGGGAGAAGGGATACTTCTCTATTTGGACAGGCAGTGAGCCCTGTAAAAATCAAAAGGGAAATCGTCAATGTACGTCCTCATGTTCTAAAAGAGTTGAAACGATACCACTTTACTCATGTACGTATTCCTTGCGAACTTTGAATTGAAAAGATCGATTCATCTGGATCGGATTGTATGTCCGGGATGTTATCTCTCCAGGTTCTATAACAATGCTCGGCTGAGCTTCGGCTGCGAAGCAAAAAAAGTTTTTATTAATCTTTGTACATTGATGCCAAATCCCAGGATCGACCCCGGACGCCTCGGACCATTGTCATTCCCCCAACCACTATCTTTGCGGTGTTGTTGGCGTCCACGTGTGGTTCGCTTTTGTTATATTGTTCTCAAAGCGGTTGGCAATCTCCTGTGGAGAATAAAATAAGCTTAACTTAGAATTTGAAACGACCGAGAGCTAATTGGGAAGACACGGAGTTACCCATCTTTGAGCCTCGCTTGGTTTTTTCCTTGCATTCTCCCAAGTAAGGCTATTCGGAATCTCTCTTTATGGGCGTTCGGGGCGTCGTCCACAAATTGATTTGCTACAGTGCCTAGCTTAATAAGGAACTTACGCATTTGATAAGAGAGGAGAAAAATTCGCCTTTTAACTCTAGGCAAATTCTAGACAACTAGAAAGTAAAAGTATCTCACGCAGGGAAACTATACATGGAATTAAAGGAGTATTCATGCGAGATTGGTTCCACCTCTTTTCTTCGGCTATTCCAATGATTGGCTGATTTTGTCTTGGATCATACACCAACGATCGTTGTTTGAGGATCCATAATCACTTGCTTCGGATCACAACTCGGGAGGTCTTTCGGCTCCGAACCGGCTGACCAAGGCGGTGAGCTCATCATCAAAGTAACCTTTTGATTTTTCGGGCAATTGATACTCGAATTGGGCATTGTTACTTGCTAACACCGGCGACAGATTTTCCACTTTATTTTCGCCGTGAGCGATCGACTCCTTGAGCTTGAGCCTTCGCCGTCGCTCGGGAACTCGTAGGGATGATCAATCGGTCATTTGCTAGAACCACTAGCGGAAGGTCGGTATGGCCAGTATTCTTGATTGGGAAGTGGTCGGGTACTTTTTGCTCCGTAGGTTTTCCTGGGATTAATCTTCCGATCCAACTTTGCTCCGGTCGCCTTGGTTCCAAGCTACATCATGCTTCCTCGCCTTATCTCTAAATCGTGAAGGTGATTTGTGACACTTCGTAGGGTGAGTCCGTCTATATTCATCATTTTGAGTACGGCCATTGGTCGTCTTGAATTGATTCCTAGTCGTCGAACCGCCTCGATGAATATAGAATGAAGCTCGGCGGACCAAAGGGGCCTTTTCTTTCCGACAAAATCGTCGTAGTAAGTTTGGCCATAGTTCTTTTGTTCGAGTAATTGCTTCCTTACAGCATGTTGCCAAATGTTTTGGAGCACTTGAACGCAGATCGACTTCTTTAGGATGTCCCGAGCACCATGCAATATGGCCTTCGTTTACGAACGTTGATCATCACTGGCTGATGTGACGATGACCGGTATATTCAACTCGAGAATCAATGATCTTTAAGAGACCGAGACCGTCCATATCGATCCCTACCATGGCTGTGACGACGATGTCAAAATCATATTTGTCTGCCTCGCCTCCTCTAAGGCTTCCGTTGCTTTCACATAAGCTGAAATCCCGTACATGCACTTTCTCCGCATGGCAACGAGGATCGAGAGGGAAACGGGGTTGCCATCAATGGCCATGACTCGCAGATCCTCGGGATAGGAGGCTTCCCATACTTCCGCCTGGAATGTACGCATACTTATTTTCCTTTCAAAACCTTCCATATGTAGATCGAAAAATGGGTGTTTCGACTAGAGATCGGGCTTTAGATGTTCTTTGGACTTGCAAAGATAAATTGCCGTAAAATCACAAAAGCGATGATGGCCTTTCGTGACGAGTTCGGAGGTGCATGGAGACTTCAAGTTCTTTATAAACTTTTTTTCGATCTCGTTAGTCTCGCAGACGGCTTTTCTCTCCTTTTCGGTCTTAGTGCCTTGGACCCATTTCGTAATAACTCTTACCTCTCGCTCAATCCGTCGTTCTTTTTTACTTTTCGACATGGAGGAGCCCTCAAATCTTTTCACTTTCTCTACGAACGAGATAGTTATTTTCCTCCTCAAATCTTTTCGGTTCCTCCTACGAACGAGGCGAGTTATTTCCCTCCTCAAATCTTTTCGCATTTACTTACGTGAAGGCTTTCAATGCTTAGTCAAATCGGCGAGGAATTCACGCATTTAAGCATGATGATGTTCGTGGATAGTACTTGTTCTTTGCCCCTGGATTAAAAGAAGAATGTCTCACATGGGGATCTTGTAACAAACAGTACATTCATTCATACATGTCACTACTTCTCTTGATGATTCGTAAGGGCTAGCTAGTAATGCTAAAAAAGAGATATTTTGAGAGCCCATAATAAAAAAACTAAAGCTTCATGTAGGCTACACATTCGGAGTTCCATCAGCGTTGAATTGGCTGGTTGTGACATCAAGGAAACTCCAATTGTAGTGATGCATGTCTCTTCCCTCGAAGGGCATCGGTTCCGCTTCGCAAGACCGACTTTCTAGGATGTATCTCCAACGAAATCGGATTGTACGAGAACTTGCTCTGGGTAATGAACTGGTGAATGAGCATTTTCAATGCTCGAGATGTGGCTCATTGAAGGACATGTCATCAAAGGAGATGGGGCCGCTACGGACACGGCAAACAGCGGTGTTAATAGCATCCCTATACCTCTTGTTCTCTCGCTCGAAGCTTTTCATTCTCTTCTCTCGAAACGCAAGTTCATGACTTTCATTTTTAACCTTCAATCGGGTCCGCTTGTTTTGAAACCAAAACTTGACCTTCAAGGGCTCCATTCCTATCATCCGGCTCAATTCATTTTTGCGTCTCTTATTCACGTAAGAGCACTCCTTGAAGGCGATTTCTAGCACTCGATTTGATATTTTCTTTTTCGGGGTTATTCATGGCTGCCGCCGCCATTGTTATTCTTTGTCGAGATCTTGAATTTCACCGCCAAGAGAGTTGGGTTTTACGGCTTCAACGTTGGATCGGTCTCGAAATCCAGCGGTTCGCTTTCGGGGATGTCTAGGTTGGTTGCCTCCAAGTAAGTCTTGATGGCCTCTAAACATGTTGGATTGAAATACCTCTTACCGTCTTTTGTTCATTCTATTCTCCGCTTGTATGCTTACTCTCTCCAAATTCTTTCGAGTAATCGGGTATGTTCCAAAACCTCCCTTTAAACGCGGATAAAAATCACTAAGCCGTCGTTTTTCCCAAGATTTCGTATTTCCCGCTTTGTTTTATTTTTTCAACGTGATGGAACCCCGAATCCATTCGCACCGATTTTCTTTTCTTGATAACCATGCTTGTCTCCCACTCGGTTTTCAACATGGTGGGACTCCAACTCCTTTCGTAACTTTTCGAATTTGTGAGGCTCGAGATCACGGATTGACGATAGATCCAGGATCCAACGAACGAAACGCCCGTAGTTTTACCCGAGTAACTAACGTGGCTCCGCAAGAATTGCTGTTTCTTCTCTCGGAAAGTATGCTTGTCTCCCACTCGATTTTCAACATGGTGGGGTCCTCAAATCTTTTCGTAACTTTTTCGGATTTGTGAGGCTTGAGATGGTAGATCCGAAACGCCCTGTAATATCACCCGAGTGACTAACGTGGCTCGCAAGAATTGCTATTTTTTCTCTCTAAAAGTATGCTTGTCTCACACTCGGTTTTCAACATGGTGGGGTCCTCAAATCTTTTCATAACTTTTTCGGATTTATGAGGCTCGAGATGGTAGATCCGTGATTCACGGATGAAACGTCCGTAGTTTTACCCAGGTAATTAACTCGGCATCCACAATAATTATTGCTATAGCTTTTCCTGCCCTTTAAATTAGGATATAACGCCGAGACAATTATCGCTTTCATATCTTCATCTCCAACCTTCTAAGCACTCTTTTGCATCCACTCTTTTTAGCCGCTTCAACAACAATGGCTTCCCTTCCCGCACACGCATTCTCGGCTGAAGTTTTGGCCAAATGGGAGAAACTTTATAATCTCCTAGGCTAGGGCTACTCTTATATAGCCAACCATCCGGAGGCCGAAACCGAGATTCGTCTTATGTTTAGGGATATGGACACCGCTTCTATTGAAGGTACCAAGTTAGAGGAGGAATACGGGATCTTCCCCCACCCTCTTCACTAACTTCCCGGGAGGCTTACCATGTTGCTCATCAAGATGTTACTTTGGCCCACCTTATGAAGGCACGCTATCGGGATCGGTCGAACAGCTTGGTGTTGGCCGATCTTGTAGCCGACAATTATAAGAAGGCCATCGACTACGGTAATGAACAAGTCTCCCCGCCGATTAGTGAGAGGGGAAACTTGGTGGGATGTTTGGCCATGTCCCAAACCATCTTTGAGAGCGATCCGCTCAATATTGTTTTAAAATTTCAATGCACTATGGCTGGAAGAAAGGCTGGACGATCGACCACGGGACATAGCCCGCGGGAGAATGCCTGATCCATGACCTAGAATCTGCTGCTGAGCATCACGAGGACAAGGTAGCCAACCGCAAAGAGAAATGTGAGCTCCTCCTCTTTAAGTTGGCGGATCTCGATTCTCGGAGCGATTAGTGTAGGCGGAGCATCAAGCGTATGGAGAGTCGGTTAAACTCCTTTGTGATGCTCATTAGGGCTCGATTTGGCTTTACGTTCCCACCCCGTTGATCTATTTGTAAAGTTTTCCGATGAATGAAATGAATGCAAGTTTTTACTCATTTCATCTTGGTTGTCATATTTTTTTCGCAAGATAACCCCTTTTACTCTGCGAATATGTAAATCTCACGCTCCCGATGGTCAATCCAATTGGGCTAAAGAGGCTCCCATATTCAAAACAATCTCTCAGCAAAGATTAGTAGTGAGGAGACAAACGAATGCTCAAATGTGAACAACTCGTGAATGCGTATTAACATCGAGTGAATCAAGCATAATGTTTTTTTACGGCGTCAGAATTGAATTTGGATTGGTAAAGACACGACCATCCATCTTGGCCGAATCAAAGCACCACCAGGGAGCACCTTCTTCACTATATATGGACCACCATAGTTTGGAGCGAATTTCCCTTCCGGGAGTGAGACTATTGGCAATAATTTTCTCAATACCAGGTCATTGATTTGAAAATATCGAGGCCGAACTTTTTTGTTGAATGATTTAGCAACTCTTTCTTGATAACACTTGGCCATGACATACAGCCTTAAGTCTTTTTTCGTCGATCGATTCAATTGGTTTGTTCTCTGCTTGGATCCATTCAGCCTTCCTTCCACTTAGCTTGAGACAAGTATACGTAATGAAGGAATTTCCACTTCAACTGGTAGAACAGCCTCCATTCCATATACAAGAGAATATGGGGTTGCCCCGGTAGATGTCCGGATCGAGGTCGATAGGCCATAAGTGCAAATGGCAATCTCTCATGCCAATCGCGATAATTTTCAGCCGTCTTCGCTAAAATTTTTCAATGTTTTTATTGGCGGCCTCTCTTGCTCCATTCATTTGAGGACGATATGGGGAAGAGTTCAGATGCTTGATCTTGAATTCCTTGAACAATTCATCCATTAGTTTGTTGTTTAAGTTTGAGCCATTGTTAGTGATTATGGCTTCGGGTGAACCGTATCGAGCAATGATATCCCGGCGGATAAACTTCGCGATATTTCGTGCCGTGACCGCTAAATAGGATGCGGCTTCGATCCATTTGGAGAAATAGTCAATCGCCACCAAGATGAATCGATGCCCATTGGATGCTTTAGGGTTGATAGGACCGATAACATCAATACCCCACATAGAAAAAGGCCATGGTTCGGATAACCGATGCAACTCATTTGGAGGGACGTTAATCTTGTCATCATGAATTTGACATTTGTGACGACTCCGGACATGCTTGAATACAATCTCTTTCGAGCGTGAGCCAATAATAACCCAACCTCATAATCTTCTTAGCTAACAAGTGGCCGTTCATGTGTGGACCACAAATCCCTTCATGTACTTCCATCATCGACGAACTGTTTCGGTTGAGTCAACGCATCTTAGTAGGACAGAATCGAATGACCACTTGTACAAATTCTCTCCATTCAAGAAAAACTTCGAGGCCATCTTCCTTATGTACTTTTGGTCGACACGGTACTTTTTTCGGGGAACTCCTACTTCGAATATAAATCTTGATGTCATGGTACCATGGCTTACCATCGGGTTCATTGATCACGGTCATACAATATGCCGACTTTTTTAGTACCTCGATCTTCAGTGGGTCAACCTCAAGTCCATTGGCGACTTGTAACATTGAAGACAAGGTAGCCAATGCATCGAATCGATTATGAGTCCCGGACAGATACTCAAATGAGATATCTTCAAATTCCTCCACCAATTCATCTAGATACTCATGGTAGGGTAGCAATTTAGCATCTCTCGTCTTCCACTTTCCAACGATCGAAGGATAATCAAAGCGGAATCTCCGAACACCTTGAGTCGGGCTATCCCCATTTCAATCGCAGCTCGGCACCGAGGATGCATGCCTCATATTCTCGCTACGTTATTTGTGCAAGGGAATACCAATTTTTGCTGCCACAGGATAATGCTAACCATTTGGAGATATCGTAACCGCACCCGTGCTCGACCTCGATAAATTGACAGCTCCGTCAAAATATATAGTCCGAGATGTAATCCTCCACCGACATGATTCGATCCTCGGAATGATAGGCATCATCATCTTGCCCCGGATTTTCAGCTAGGACATCTCGCTATAGCTCGTCCCTTGATTGACTTTTGAGACAAATATTGAACGTCAAACTCGGAGATGAGGATTTGTCATTTAGCAAGTCTACCAATCAAGGCGGGCTAATTAAGCAAGTATTTGATGGGATTGCATTCTGTCACCGTAAGCACTTGGTGATGTAAGGTATATTGCCGAAGCCCGTGCAGTACCCAAACTAACGCCGCACATGTTTTCTCTACTTCGGAGTAGTTCATTTCCGAAGTTGTGAATTTCTTACTCGAGATAATAAATAGCTCGTTCTTTCCCGTCCTCCTGCTTCTCTTGGGCTAATCATAGCACCCAAGGATTCGCTAAGGATTGTGAGGTAGAGGATTAGAGGTTGCTCCGGCGTTGGAGGAACAAGCACGGGTGTATTCATGAGATGCCTTGAGTTTTCCAAAAGCTTCTTTGCATTCGCTATCCCATTGGACTAGCGCATTCTTCTTTAATAGCTTGAGAAATGGCTTAGCAGTTTCGACAACCGAGAGATGAATCGAGCAATATAGTTTAGCCTACCCATCAAACTTCGAACTTTTTTAACCGTCGTCGGCGGCTTAAGCTCACGAATAGCCTTAACATTCGAAGGGTCGACTTCAATGCCTTTACCGCTACCACGAATCCGAGTAGCTTGCCCGAGCTAGTCCCAAAGACACACTTAGCGGGGTTGAGGCGTAACTTATACTTTCGGAGTCACGTCGAACAATTTCTTCAGGTGTTTCGACGTGGTCTTCTCCATGCCTTGTTTTTGCTATCATGTCATCGACGTAAACCTCAATCTCATTATGCATCATGTCATGGAAAAGGGCAACCATGGCTCGTTGGTAAGTGGCTCCGGTGTTTCGAGACCGAACGGCATTACCCGGTAATGGAACATTCCCCATGGTGTGGTGAAAGTGGTTTTCAATTTGTCATTCACATTCATCGGGATCCGATTGTACCCGGAGAAACCATCCATGAATGAAAACAATCCAAACCCCGCAGATCTTGTCAACAAGTACGTCGATATGCGGGAGGGGAAAATCATCTTTAGAATGGCCTTGTTCAAGTCTCGATAATCGACACAAACCCGAATGCGGCTGTCTTTCTTCATGACATGGACTATGTTAGGGACCCAATTGGAATATTTTGTAGTCTCAATGAATCCTACATCGAGAAGCTTCATGACCTCCTCTTTGATCTTCTCGCACTAATTCCGGTCCGGCCCTCCTTGACTTTTACACGATCGGCTTAGCCGAAGGATCGATCGGCAAACAATACTCGACAATGGAACGGTCAAGACCGGGCATATTCGCATAAGACCAGGCGAAAACGTCCTGGTAATCCTTCAAGAGCTCGATCGGGCGCTCGGACATTTCGAGGAAAGGCTTGCCCCGATCTTAACTTCTTTAAGGTTTTTCGCATTGCCTAGGTTGACCGAGATAATTTGTTCACCGGTCAAGGGCTTGATCTCCTCATGTCGTTCAAAATCTTGACGAACTTCCTCATAATCTGACTGAACTCATCTAGGTTGTATACTTCTGAATCCACTAGGTTTCCCTCCTCATGTATCCCCGGAGTTGTCCGTAGGAGGAATTAGAGCAGGAATGGTTAGCGGCGAAGTTTGGCGGATGATTGAAGTTTGGCGGAGAAGGCGGCCATCATTTCCTCCATCTTTCGGGACATCATCTCTTCAAAGCGCTCGGTCAAGGAGCCAAGTTTCTCGTTTAGGGCAAGACTGGCGGTGGCGTTAATGTCGGCCATCCTCTTCGCGATCGATCGAGTAATATGTGGAGGATCCGTGAAAAATTACCTCGTACGCAATAACAAACCAAAAATGAGTACAGGGGAGCGAGAATAGCGAGCCGGCCCATGGCATCCCTCTAGACTCAAACGAACAAAGTGATTATGACCAAAGAATTGAAACATGTAATTTTCAGTTTGTCCACTTTTACGAAAAAATCCGTATTAATTCGTACGTTGGTCAAAATACGTCCAAATTGTACGAGCTTATAGTTGAGAAGATGATGAACAACTTTTATATTGACCAATCGGACTAGAAATGAGCGGATCAAATCAGTTTAATGTGTCTTTCCGAAAAATCGCATTCAGAAAACTATTATAACCACAGGTAGTTAAAAAAACGAAAGGCCATCTTAAATTATGAATTTAATTTTGAAATTTTGTAGGATATTAGTTGAAACATAGGTCCACAACTTTCATGTTTGGCACATACTCAAAACTCGATCATAGAATTTAATAAAAATCATACAACAGGAACAAGCCAAATCGGAATTGATGACAAGCGATGAAATTATAAAAACTACGGAAGCAAAGTGTGAAATTGAAAACAAGACAATGAGATTCATAAACAATCAACCTAAACCATGGACCAGCCCAAAATAAAAATGAGATAACGGGCGTAAGAGACAAGAAATTACCGCTCATATGAAAAAAATGTCAATCACAAAGACATGCGCATGAAATGTGGATTCAGATTTTAGTTCTTTTAGCAAAAATGAAATGAAAGACGAACGACATGTCGCAGCCTCGCGCACGTTCATCATGACTAGTTGCCGCCTCGCATACATAGTCATGACTAGTCGGGTCCAATCATCTCGGCTTGGTTCGGTCGACAAGGGCAACTCTCATGCATCATAGCCTCACGCGTATGAGAACAACCCTTGAGCCATTTTTTTGAAGAACTCGGGATCCAAGTGGGATAACCTTTAGCGAAACCTTACCGCCAAAGTTAAAGAACCACATAAATATCATCCTAAAACTATCAGGTGACTCGGGTTCGGTCACAAGTCAAGGTGGTGTAGTGCAATTATATTAGGGGCATGCACGACATTTTAAAGGCAATCAGACTCCGATAGTTCAAAAAATAAAATTCTCATCACCAAGCTCGCAAAACGAGAGGTTAGCCACGTACTCCTCCCCTTATAACTCCATTTCCTGCCAAAACCATTTAACACCTAGGGATTAAAATTCAACCAAGATTGCCAAATCAAGTAATTTTCCTTTTCATGAACTTATCCGGCTTAAGTCCTCTTTGGGTCCCCAAATGAGTCGCTAAGCTGTCGCGACCTAAAAAAAAATAAACAAGTTATCATTTCCGGGCTAATGGATTATCGGGTTAATTAATTAACTAACCTAACTCGAACTCTCCCAAGTCCATACCAAATCGCAACTTAAGGTTCGAATGATCATGCAATGTGATTTGAATTTGGAGTCGTCACTAATCATTTTCGGTAGGTCGATTAGAAACCTAAATAAAATAGCGGGAGAAAACTATCTTATTTCTCGCGAACCGGAGATTAAGAGTCCGGGGACTTGGTTACATTAATTACAACTAATGCCCTTTCGGTACCTTAAAATTCATGAAAAAATAATGGATTTGACAAATTTGATGAATTCTACTTGAAGATCAAAGAATCAATTTTTTTTTGTTTTTCTTTCCTTGACATTTGTTTGAAATAAAGAAATTACATGGAATTAGGATGAAATAGGTTCAAGATTACTCCCCAATTTGAACTCGTTGCACCAAACTTGTGCTCCGGGCTTGTCTTGACCATTGGACCAATTTGGTGACTCGTTAGACCGAGAAATCTCTTGGTCCTATCTCTCATTCACGCTTCTTTCTCATCTGCTTGGAATTTCATGAAACCGCAATCCGGGCGTTGATATTTTCCCCTTTTTGCTCTCCTTCTATTCTTGTACCATTGATGTTTCATCGTTGATATGCAGTTGTTATTTAACATAAAAACATAGAGAAAATCAGTGTAGAGAATCTGGGCTAATTTGTATTCGAAATTAAAGGAAGTTAGAAAATCATTTAGCTTTCTTTTTCTGCGACGAGCTTGAACGATCGGGATGGACCAAGTAGCTTGTGTTGATCGGTGCAAAAATTGGCAATAGTAGTATCGAGCTTCAAAACTCTCATACCCTCTCAAAACTCTTTTCAAATTTTTTTTCTCAAGAATTCTCTCCATTCTCCTCCTTCAAAAAACTCTTTCAATTCTCTTCCATTCCAAAAACTCTCTCCATTCTCTTCTACTTCCCAAAAAAACTCTCAAAGAACTCCCCTTCTCTTCAAGAACTCTTCTTCTTTTATAGGCAAAGTTCTTCATCCTTCATTCTTCATCTTCATTTCCTTACCTTCCATTTTCATCTTCCTTTCTTCATCTTCATCTTCTTTTCTTCATCTTCATTTCCCCACCTTCCATTTTCATCTTCTTTTCTCCATCTTCATCTTCTCTTATTCATCTTCATCTTCTTTTCTTCACCTTCATTTCTCCATCTTCCATTTTCATCTTCTCTTCTTCATCTTCATCTTCCTTTCTTCATCTTCATCTTCCATTTTCATCTTCTCTTCTTCATCTTCCTTTCACCATCTTCCTTTCCCCATCTTCTTTTGGTATTTGCAATGCAGTCCCCGAAGTTTCAAGTATTTGCAATACTGATCCCGAAGTTCGAGTATTTGCAATACGATCCCCTGAAATTCGAGTATTTGCAATACGATCCCCCGAGAAAATATTTCTTTCAAGCCCAAATCTTCTTGGTGCATTTTTCCACCGTATGCCTAGTCTAGACCCCTGTTAAATTAAGCTCAAATTGTATGCCAATGCTAAATGAATATGTGAGATGATTTTTGTTTAGAACTAAAATTAGTTCTAATTTTTATGCAAAATATATATTAGTCAAAATTTAGGCGTCAACAAGAAGCAACACTTAGTGCCAAGTACGAAGCCTTATAGCCTAAAATCACTCAAGGCGATGCTACCCCAATATGCCAATCACAAGTGCCACTTTCGATGTCATGCACTTTATGCCTAACCCTAGCGAATTCCTAAGGTCTCGCTACCCAATCATCCTCGAAGTCATCACACCTTATTACTCCAGGTCCTCAATCAACTTGGATCGAGCTAACCTTGCTCGATACCAATCAAACGAGAATGTCACGCCCCGCGATCCTCGTAGCGCACTAACGTCATCCCAATGCCTTATACTCATCAATCTCCCCAGAATTGGACAATAGACAATAACATTTAAATGCACATGCGAAAACAACATACATAACTCCGACAACTTAAAATAAACAGAAGATGACTTTAGGAAAGAACGCATATTCATAACACCGGGTAGCCGATTTTTAATAAGTGCGTACACACACAAAAGAATATAACACTAGGATCGGGGGAAGGTTGTCGGCCCAATCAAAATGTCACTTAGTAAGGATGCCGGACACTAAACGTAAGGGTGCTTCAAAAGGTCGGCTACTAAGCTACTTAGAGGTCGGGTTTTTGTCGCCGAGAGAAGTCTTCATGAGCCACAGGATCATACTCCTCAGGTTCTTCTTCTTCTTCTTCCTCTTCCTCAAGTTCGGAATCTATAGGAACCTATTCTCCAGGGTCGAACTCCCACTCTAAAGGCTCGTCCTCCGCGTCTTCAGCCTCCGGTGCTGGTTCTTCAGTGTCCATGGGGTCGTCATCGGCATTGGAAGGTTCGATAATCTCGCCATCAGCAACGGAGTTACGAGACGGTATTAGCGGAAGATCCGGGTCGGGTGCGGTCTCGGGATCGGTGATCTCTCCGTCCTCATGGCATGCAATCATAGGGTCCTGCTCGCCCACCACGTCCCAGCGGACATCGAAAGTCCTCCAAGGTCCGATAGTGAGGTCGCCATCTTGATAAAACCAAGCCGTGAACTTGTCCGGCTTCTAGTGATCCGTCCCTACATCCATCCATATAGTGCCATATTTCCTAATATAGGCCTTTTCGTCTCCCACTGGATACTCGGTGGAGTGATGATCGATCCACACGAGTACCCCAAAAATCGGCGGTGGCATAATTAGGGCTTAGGGTATGAAAATGTGGGTCCCACGACGGGGTGAGATAAATCTCAATAAGCTAATCCTTACCCTAAGTCAAGTACTTAGTATATCCAGACACTCCCAATCACATGCAATGACCGCTCAATGAATCACCAGGCAATTAGTACAAAATACCTTAATTAGGGTCGTATCACTAAGACATTCTCATTCAAAGACTAGGCTTCGTACTTTGACACTTATTACCACATGGCATAAGGATAGTATATATACGTGTTACGCTTGTAATTTCTATAGCTAAAGCTTGCGTATCGACGCTTCAGGCTTGCTCAATAAGGAACCCATGTTAAGACGCCTCGGGTTTCCAATGCCATCTCTTAAGACTCGCGTTAGTACGCCTCAAGTCAATCCCGCGTTTAACGCCTCGGGATATAATTAAACCCCGCATTGAACGCATCAAGGTGCCATATATACATAAGCTCATAATTCGATCAATTAGGGCCAAATATAATCAATTGAGCATGTTATCAAACAAGAATACCATACGGCCTATAAATTCCAACTCCACGCTATGGAACCACATCGCAAACACTCATTCACGCAATGCCATTTTAATACTTCATGATCTAATACAAGTCGAATTAAAGAATCATCATTCATCGTCACCTCAATTCGGCCATTATTGAACCTTAGGGTCGATTCATCAATTTAAGCATCAAATGCACAATTGGCACTCATGGCCGAATCTCACCGATGGTAGCATCAATTCGATCACTCAATTCAAAGACACTAGTCCACGACCAGCAAGGAAATAGGGGTTTATAAGTCATTTCCATGCAATGCATTGCGAGATCCTCACATGGCCGAATGCGGATAAGATCCAATTAGAGTATCATTCAATTCAAGCGGCCTATGATCCCGTTACACGCACCAAATCCTCATGGAAGCACTCAACACTCCTTAGGACCATTATAAACAAACCTATTTAGAATACCACAATCACGCACCAACTCATTTAAGCACCGAAACCCATCATCTCAATCGCCGCATACCACTCGGATTCGGGTTTAATGGAATCCTTCCCAAAACAGCCCACAAAACTCACTCTAACTACAACCAACTTGGTCCTTCAATAATCTAAGGTCTCAACAAAATTTTAGAACTAACTTACCAGTTGAGAAGCCAAGGAAAGCCGGCTGAAGTGGTGGGTGGAGCGGCGCGATCGGTTCTGGTTCGACGAAGAGTGTTCGGCCTCCTTGAGGTTTCCCATGAAATGGCCAATAATAAATATTAATACTACTCTTAACTTCCTTTCCTATGTTTCCAACAAGCTCAACTAAGTTCCTAAGGTCACTCACCTTGATTTAATCGAAGGAACTCCCAAGAACAACCATGGGTCTTCACGGTTTGGAATCCGGTCGGTTGGTGTTCACGCAGCCCGGGCTTGAACGGTGCTCCTTCACGGTTCAAGAGGGAGAGGAGGCCGTGCCGGTGGTGGCTCGAGGTGGTGGAGTGGCGATCGATGGTGGCGGCGTGAGATGGAGCCAAGGGAGAGAATGGGAGAGAGAGCTTGAGAGAAAAATGAAAATGGAGGAGAGGGAATTGGGGTGTTTATCCAAGTGATGAAGAAAATAAATGGAGGGAAAAAGTGAGTGGGGTTGGTATATGACATGAATAGTGACTAGGAATGACTAGTGGTTGGTGGTGGTTTAAGGGGAAAAGGTCAAATCAACCTAGTCAAATCCACTCTTCAATAATTCAAGGATCAAATGACCATCTTACCCTCCAATTTTCGACGGAAGATGGGGAGTGGCAAATATCCATTTTGCCCTTGCTGAATTCTATGGGAAAGAGTATTATCCTAAGGGTAAAAGGGTAAATTTTCAATTGTCAATCCGAATTTCACTTTTCTAAACGATTTAGAGCATATCCCAACCTTGATGGTTCTTGGTGGGGCGACGTCCAATTTAATACCATCGTAACTTTCGAATGTCCGGCCTCTAATCTCGAAGTCCAATTTATGGCCAAATTCGGTCGATTGTCATTCTAGCATATCTTAGACCAACGGGCGGCTTTTAGGAGTGACTCGTATCGACCCGTGAATAATGTCACATTTAAGAGTTATTCGAATCATGGTAACCTTGCTTGTTATGTAATTGGGAGGGTCAATCACTAGTTCCGAAGGTTACGATCGTCGAGAATCGGTTTAGGTTAATTCACAAATCATACTATGATCATATGGAATCACCCGTGAACCGATCGCATGACGCTAGTAAATCATTCTAGAACCATTCTCGGTTCGACCTTTAGCAGTCCAAAATGTTCCCTCGGCAATCCTTATGGTCAAAGTACCGATTCATGGTCGAGTTCTTTAGTCCACGTATTTAAATCCTATTTAGCCATTCCCCTTCGGTTAGTCGACTCAAGAGAGATCAATTTCAAGTGAGATTTACTGGAATACATCAATAGAATTTCGTTCATTCATAAGCTTCGAGATAGGGTCCGAATTAAGAATGTCACACAATACTTAATCGCGCTCATTATGCGAAGTTGTTGAACCTACCCACTTGTTGTTTGATTGCGCTTATGAGCGGTTCCTCAACTCGTATAATGGGAACCTCCTTAGGTCTATACCCAAGCCATTTTGATTTCTAGAGTTAAACCCTTCACTTGTTTTATGCGCATGTGATTGAAAGGTTGGTATACCTAAAATCAAAAAAAAATAAAAAAAAAAGAGTATTACCTAGTTGGTAAGACTTTTTCAATTCTAGCTTGTAATTTAAATTTTTACCTATTCCATATTGTACATATCATCCATCATTAAAAGCATGTCATGCATCACATTGAAAATCATTTAAGTGATTGGTTGGAAAGCTGCCTTTAGGATAGAGAGATGGTTTCCTCGAGTCGGATGAAGGCTCCTAAGATGGCTATCCATGAAGAGTATCAAGTTGAGCCGAGTTGGAAATGACCAAAGAGGGCATTTTTTATACCCTTCTCAAGATCAAAAAATGCCATCTTACGATCAAGACTACCCCAAAGCATTCCTCGATCAAGAAAACCGATCGTTTGAAAAGGGAGCAAGCATTCCATGAATGGTGCATGAAAATAAGAAAATTAAATCGTACATTTAGGATTGCTCCATATTACTCCATTAACGAGAGGAACGAGGTTGTTGGAGATAATTTTCATTTCCTTGGATTGGTGGAGATCTCGTTTGATTGGTGGAGATCTCGTTTGATGAGGATTCTGATATCGACCAAATCGACTTAGGACATTTTTGTGGTTACTAGAGCCTACTTTACTCGTCTTTACATTGAGGTGTACTCTTATGAGAGATTGATATTTCGAGTATGTTCATATTTTCTCCCTAAACTTGGATGTATTAGGGATCATTTGAGATGTATTTACACCATATGGTTTATTTGTCATATTATGTCATGATGGCTTTCTTTCCAATCATTTTAATGGTTCTAGTCAATCACATAACATCTTTAAGTGAAATTTCGTTTAAAATCTTCATTTAAATCTTTTGATCAAATAAGAGCGTTTAACCCTTATTTCACCAAAGGATGGCATGGGATTGAATTAGCGCACTTGCATGATATTTGCTTCTCATTGCACGCATCAAACATGAAAATCCGTAATAATTGATTCTATGATCATTCTTTCATTCATTAGAGATAATGGGGAACGGAGAAACCAAGATCATCCCGGTCCCATGTAAGGAGCTCACTCAATGGTGGAATTGGCACAACCCGATCAACCAAGCATATGTGGAAGTCTAATTGGGTAGATTGATTTGATCAAAGTGAGATATCAACCTGCTCTCATTCGAGCGTTAGCAAGATCTTGGGATTCGTGTACGATGACTTTCAACTTTCGTGGATTGGAATTAACACCGCTATCATAGGGGTTCAATTTGACAAATATATAGTTGAACCCCCACATGACATGGATCTTATACGTTCTTTATCAAAATTCCTTCTTCTCAAGGTTTCGTAGAGATAGAAAAAGTTTACAAAGTCTACTCGGTAAGTTTACATTGTCATATATTTTCAATAACTATTCCTCACTTTCAATCGATTCTGGTCATAGATCGGGAAAAGTGTTCATCTTAGCATTCTTCACGTTCATTCTATTTCCCACTTCTAGAACGACCTTTGATCCTTCTATAGTTCACATAGCCCAAGCAAGCCTGTACTCGTTGGGATTACTCTTACATGATCCTAGCCGAGACCGTCCCGTCTCTAAATCGCTTTCAAACCTTGGGGAAGGGTACCTTTCAAGCCTCCAACGTACTACTTCACATGTGGTTCGTCTCTCACATTAAGACATTTGGGCTCAAAGTAGGGTGTTATGAGATTAACGACTTACTCTCATGTTCATCCACTTAGATCTTTCTTGAGGTGTCAATCCCTTATTCGTACCTACTCGTTCAAAGAATAGACCAAACTCCTAAAAATATTAGAGCCCGAGCAACTACGATGGCGGTTAACTTGGCCAATACTACTTGAGACCCGCATCACTAGAGCAAATGGATACCCGGTTCCTCCGATAGGTTGGACGAGTAGTGTTGCATACTACCCCATTCGAATGGTTAGACAATTTAGCATGCTTCAGGAGATCCCACCCGATACTTGTCTTGGAGTTTTCTCGTTCTACTTACCACGAGGAGAGCTTATTGAGAAGACAAAGATTCTTTATCAAAGCGAAGATTAAGAAGATTATCCATGTTTTGGAGAATACACCTTTGTAAGAGGTAGAGTGGCCGGATCATTTAGACGAAGAGATGAACATCCATCATGCTTCTAAAGAGTATATCAAGAAGCTCAAAGAGTTTCGACAATCTTTGGTTGAGCCGTATGTCCCCGAGTGCGTATCACCCCGAATTGAAGAAGTGGAGCCCTACATCCCCGAGTACATCGTACCGCACGTTCCCGGAGTAGAGTTGTACATTCCTAAGGATGCAGAGCTGCCGACACTTAAAGGAAGCGAAAACCCTTACATGTGGGACTCGATGGATTAGAAGATTGGGCGGAATCCAAGCGCCCTCGGCTTGAATAGATTAATTCCCCATTAGTCTTAGCATATTGATGTTGCATTTATCATCTTCCGAATACTTTTGAATAATTTAAGTTGTAATAAATGCATTCCACCTTCATTTATGTATTTCGATCATATTCATCATCACTTGGAAAAGTCAATTATGACGGATTAATCTATTCTCGATAATATGATTATTTGTGATAAATGAAGAAAAAGATCACTTTAATGAAGTCAAGGCTTATAAATGGGCTTTTCTCCTCATTAGTCTCAAATAAACATGATATTGAGGAGAACTTTATAGTCTTTCGCCATAAATATCAATTATTTTAATTCGACTAAAATCTTAATGAACATGTGATTTATCGCGACGAGGTCTCATAGTAAAACGAGACGACCGAGAATGGAGCAAGGGGATCTCGCTCCTCGTGTAACCGGTCCGGAAACTCAAATGAACGCTGTGGCTACAATGGTCGCAGATTGACAACGATGTTGACCGCAACCCAAGGAAAATACTCGACCGGGGCGAGAGCTAGTGCTCGGCCTAGTCCATCTCATAACCCCGACCAAGGTCATCCAATTGATTCAACTTTGAATAATGAAGCACCGCGAAAAGCTCTTCCCGTGCTTATTGACTTGGAAAAATAGTCTTCTTAAGTCGAGGAAGAGGCCAAGAAGTTGGCCAAAATAGAAGAATGCCTAGCTAGTTAAGGATATGAGTTATCCAGATTTGATAAGGTGACATCGTTCACTAAGATCGAAGTCCCCGCCGATTATAAAGAACCCGACTTCGTAAAGAAGTATAACAAGACCGGATGTCCCAAAGCGCACTTGAAGTACTACCCGCGCCCGAATGGCCCAATACTCGAATAACACCCCACTATTAGTGAATACTTTTCAAGAAAGTTTAGCTAGGGCAGCTTTGGCTTGGTTCATTGAGCTAGAGCCCGAAAGCCTTGTGGAATGGGATAAACTTGTCGATGAGTTCTTTCGACAAGCACAAATTTAACACGTTGATCGTATTTACTAGAGAATATTTTCTAAGGACATTAAAGGGGAAGAATGGAGGTACTTGAGCCTGCGCTTAGAGATGAAGAGCTTTCGCAGTTCAAGTAAAGCCCACCTCGTCCCCGAAGAGGAATTAATTGATCTCTTCCCGAAAGCACTACCTTTCGAGTTCTTTGACAAGTTAAACACCTCTCGGGTGCCAAATGTTCGTGCACTCGATAAAGGTGGCGTAACGCCATGAATGGGCTTTAAGAGAAAAGAAAATATATGATACCGCATTTAAGCATCAATATCCCGCAAGAAGAGAAAGGGAGCAGGACTCGGAGATGTAGCCTTTGTTCCCAATCCTACAAAGCCACGAAAATTCCAAAACTTAACTCCAACTAAAGGGAGCACATCCTAGATCGCATCGAAAGCATCTCGAACCAAAGAAGAAAACACTAGTTTTCACACCACTCACACATCCTCCATCGAAGCTCTTACCCATGCTTCTCGAGAGATGTTTGGTCGCCAAAGAGCCACCAATGGTGAATCCCGCTAAGTTCCCTAAGTTTGATGAAAGTCAATCTGTGCCGACCATATAGGTGAAAAGGAACACAATGCGGACAACCTGTCTCGCGTTAAAGTATAGAGTTCAAGCCTTGATAGACGGTGGGTTCCCTGGAGTTTGATAAGATAGAACTGAATGTACAACAAAATCCTCTACCGTAACATCGCGAGGTCAACGCAATATTTGAGGACGAGCGAGAGGAACAACCGGAGTTTATGGTCGATATCGAAAGTCGTAGGAAGTCCTAGATATCGCATCCTAGTGTCCATAGAAAGGAAGTATCTCTAAAGAGCAAAAGGTATCATGCTTAGAAAAGATGGTTAATTTGGGCATCATTGGAAGAATGGACGATTGCGCCTTCAAAGGGATGTATGTGAAGGTAGACATAATCTTCGATGACTTCATAACGAGAGCTACGAGAGGAGAAATATGGAGAGTTCCTTATGGATACCCGATGAATATTAAAGATGAAGATACGGACGAATATGAAGAACGTCCGGAAAGGGCTCGCAAGGGAGATAGGAGATTCTTGCGAGAAACCTTACAAAGAGGCGGTGCGGGCGATAATTTGGGCCCGGATAGCGGAGGCTACAACTTTAAAGTTCTATATTCTCGCTCTTCCGAGTTTCTTCATAGATTCGAAGGATATAGTCCCCGATGGCTAGGGTGGGATGAATGACGTAGATGAAGAATTCATTGGTATAATGGATGAGGAACCTATCATAGAAGATCCTCAAGTTGAACCAAAGGAGCTGGAGACCCATATCAAGATGTCAAATATAAAGACTCACATGCACTATCTAGCTAGCATGGTGTTCGAATCGACTCTTCTAGCAACATGACTTAATGAATGAAAAGTTGAGGAAGGCATGCAAGCACTCAAGATGTGAAGGGCGATCGAAACATAGAATCATCGCATGGCCGACTCATAGGAGTAGTGTAATGAGCTATTTGGTAAGGTATCCGAATTGAGGGAGCTTATAATTCCTATTACTCGGATAAGGAATATCCCACCCTAAGGACCGAGTTCGAAGGTGATATTTTCAACAAAGTACTATGGTACTAGATGTCCTCTAGCCCATGTTTCATATTATCTTCGTAAGATGCTCGGATACCATGAGGATGAGGAACCCTCATCCACAACTTCAAGTTCAGCTTGACCGGATCTCGCGTCACCATGTTTCCAATCCATCGACTTAGATTGGGTTCCCAACTGGGAAGATCTATTAGAGCAATTTGTACAACAATTTGAAATCGAGGCTAAAATGATATGTTAGTAGAACTGATATACTTAACATAAAGAAAGGTGAAGACGAGAGTTTTGAACTCTTCCCTTGGAGATGGAAGAGACAAGCTGAAAAGATGCAAACCTTGTTGTCCAAGAAGGAAACGGTAGAGTAAGTATTGAAGTCGCTCCTGCGAAATACTTTGATCGCATGTGTGCTTATGGGTACCACTCTTTTAAGCACCTCGTCGACATAGGCGTAAGACTAAAAAGGATAATACAAAGAGTTAAAATGGAGCGTTAGAGGCGATTCGATGAATGAAGGCTAGAAAGCTCCCTTTGCGCTAAGCATTCCCACGAATATAATTTCGAGGATATTCACGAGGACGAATTGGTTGGAGTGATAGAACCTTTGATTCCCTTTGTCATTAATATAGACAAAGTGGACTTGATGAGTGTAGAAGAAGAGGAAGAAGAGGAACTCTCTAGTAAATTGATAGTCATCAAGCTGAATGATGACGAATCGGATGAAGTAGGGAAGGATTAGGATGAAATGATCAAACCAATAAAGATCAAGATTCCGCTAGTGGAATATGATCCGAAAGCTGTATCCTAGGACTATGGAACCGGCGAGACATGACACCGTGATGAGGTCTCGAAAGATGTTACGCCCCAAGGGAGGGTGAACCAAAGAAGAGAATATCGACTAAGGAGAACATAGAGGAGCTCCATGCCGTCGTGAGGACGAGTGAATATGAAGTCATAGAACAACTCCGAAAGATGCCTCGCTCAAATTTCGCTCTTGGATCTCTTCATAAACTCCAAGAAACATAAGAACAACTCGATAAAGGTGCTGAATGAAATACATGTTTCAAATACTATAAATGAAGTCCGGTTGGGGGACTTCGTCGGCGCAATACTATTAAAAGATCATATCTCCTTCTCGAGATGAAGACTTTCCTAGAGAAGGACGGGCACATAATAAGGCTTTATACATCTCCGTGAGGTTTCTAGGAAAAGAGGTACCACTTGTTTTGATTGATAATGGATCAATATTCAACCTATGTCCCTTAAGTACTATGAAAAGTTTGGGGATATCTCAAGACTCGATAAAAGGTCGAAAGCAACTATCTATTCGCTTGATGGAGTTTCTAAGCACGTAGTTGCAGAAATTGAGTTGGATGTTATGGTAGGCCCGATCAAATTCTCCATTCCATTCCAAGTACTAGATATTCCAAGTGCTTTCACCATGCTTTTAAGAAGGCCTTGGATATACATATCCGGAGCAATACCTTCAAGTCTCCATCGAAGGTCAAGTTTGTGATAAACGGAAGGCTAATCACCATTCATGGCGAAATGAGATATAGAGCCCGAATTAGCGATATGGCTCCTTACGTGGAGCCATAGAAGGAAAAAGAGTTGAGCTATCATACCTTTGATATCATGTTTGTCATGCATGTACCGTATGGAACCAAAGTTGCTACACCTCACTTCTCTAAATCCGCTATGATGGTTGGAAAGGTACTCCCGATGAGTGGATACATCCCCGAACCGGACTAGGAAAGTACAATCAAGGCATTACTAATCCTCTAAATCTAAAATCAATCGACCATAAGGTTGGTCTATGTTACAAAGGAGATATTGATCTCTATGGAGGTTGAGGCCGAGGTCGAGGTAGAAACCTTGGACACCGTGGACGCCTTTGGAGGTCAAAACGGTCAATTCATTGGCTCTAGCTCTTGGAAAGGCCAATGAAGGATGTTTGATAACCCGCTGAATGAGATATTCTGCAAGAGTACTAAGTGGCTCATAGATGAAGAGGTTCTCATTGATGAAGAACCGGACCTCGCAACCCTTTCATGGATGAGCAGGTACACGTAATCATCGAATGGCTCGAGGACGATGCTCCTATTCTTGAGTTATTATGTAACTCGAGTCATCAACATAATTATTCTTATGAAATCGTCAAGGAGGAAAATAATAAGGCAGATGTTAGGCGAGATTGGAGTCATTATGAAGAATTTAATTCGCTCACCGCCGAGAATACGATTCTAGCCAATCTTGGGGATGCTGAAATTATCATAAAAGTTAAAATCGGGGGAAAGATTAACCTCATTTGAAGCATCCACAATGATTAATTTGTTAAAAGAATATCGGGATGTTTTCGCTTGGTCTTGCACCGATATGCTCATGCTTGGACCCAAGCATTGTGGAACATTATTACTCATCGACCCGAAAATTCCTCCTAAGAAACAGAAGCTCGGATCGAATGAAATTAGAACTCTAAAAAAAGATTGAAGAAGAAGTGATAAAACTTCTCAACGTGGGATTCATTGAAGTTATCGTTTATCCTAAATGGGTTGCTAACATTGTCCCCTGTTATGAAGAAAGACAGGAGAGTTAGGGTCTATATGGATTATCGGGACTTGAACAAGGTAAGTCCAAAGGACGACTTCCCATTACCACACATTGATGTCCTAGTCGATAGCACCGCCGGATTCAAATTATTATCGTTCATGGATAGATTCTCTGGATATAATCGGATCTTCTTGAAAGAATTGGATAAAGCTAAGATCGCATTTATAACTTCATGGGGGACTTTCTTTTACAAGGTAATGCCTTTCGGATTGAGAAATGATCGGGCCTCATATCAAAGGGCAATGGTAACCCTTTTTCGTAATATGATGCACAAAGAAATTGAAGTATAAGTGGATGACATGATAACTAAGTCTAAAGCTGGAGAAGACCATGTCCAAGTATTAAGGAAATTATTTGGACGGCTTCACAAGTTTAAACTCAAGCTAAATCCCCCGAAGTGCATATTCGAGCTAGATCCGGAAAATTACTTGGATTTGTGGTGAGTAGGTAGGGAATCGAAATTGATCCTTCAAAGATCAAAACCATATGGGGAATTGGTACTCCTACCCCAAGAAAGGACATGATAAGTTTATTGGGAAGGCTGAACTACATAGCCAAATTTCTATCCCAACCTGTCCGAAACCGCTAAACCATTCTTTAAACTCCTGAAGAAAAGCGCAAACCTAAGATGGGATTCGAATGTCAATCGGCGCTAAACAAGATTAAAGAATATCTTGTGCGACCTCTAATCCTAGTACCTCTCATCCCGGTATCCCTTTGACATATACCCGACGGTCCATGATGAGTCGATAGGTGCGCTAATGGCACAAACAAGTCCCAAAGATGAAAAAGAAAAGGCGATTTACTACCCGAGTAAAAAAAATCACTATAATTGAAGCTAGCTACCCGAAAGTTGAAAGGACTTGTGTTACATTGGTTTGGGTGTTCCACTAGTTGAGACAAGTATACTCTCCATCATCATATTAAGATGGTCACCGAAACCGACCCGGTCAGGTATCTCCTTGAAAAGCCAGCTCCGGTCCGTAGAATGGCTAAATGGCAAGTACTCCTGTCTCAATTTGATAGTAAAAGTTATCCCTGAATTCAAGTAAAGGGAAGAGCCATTGCTAATTTATTAGCAGAAAATCTCAATAGCACCAAAGCTTTAAGGAAGAAGGAACCGAAGATCGTATCTAAAGCATGTCAAAAGATAAATGGACCATGTATTTTAATGGTGCCGTAAACCTTTCCGGCTCGGGAGCTAGGGCAATTTTAATATCCCCAAAGGGTTAGCGTTACCCGGTTTATGCAAAGTTGGTATTTTCATGCACCAACAACGTTTTTGAATATGAAGCTTGCATCCTTAGTCTCAGAATTGGCCATTTCAACGAAGGTGCGCAAATTATAAGTATATAGACATTTAATGCTTATCATCCCGCAAACACAAGGAGAATAAATAAAAAAAAAAGGACTCCAAATTAGTGTCGTATCATGAATTCTTGGAGAAACTATCTAAGGAGTTTGATGAAATAGCGTTTGAATATTTGCCAATGACCCAAAATCACTTCGCATATACTTTAGCCACTCTATCATCAATGCTTCAAATGCAAGAAGGCCTTGACATAGAGCCCCTAAGAATTGAAATTCTAAATCAACCAGCTTACTGCGTGGTAATTAAAGAGGGATTCGATGGAGAACCCGGGTATCACAATATCAAGAATTACCTCTTGAAAGATAAGTTTCCTCGGGACGGTTCGCCAAATGATAAGAAGCATATCATGAAGGTAGCTTCTAAATTCTTCCTAAATAGATAAATTCTTTACAAAAGATCTTTTGATTTGGGCTTGCTAATGTGCGTAGACTCCAAGGAAGCCAACCTAAATATGAAAGAGATTCATGAGGGAGAATGTGGACCACATATGAATAGCCATCTCCTAGCTAAGAAGATCATGAGACTTGGATATTATTAGATCACCATGGAGTCTCGATTGTAACCAACATGTGAGATCTTGTCACCAATGTCAAGTATGTGGTGACAGAATTAATGCACCTCCAAACGAGCTACATCGGATGTCCGAGGGCTTGGCTGTTCTCCATGTGGGGCATTGATATGATCGGGCCAATCAATCCAGAGGCTTCAAATGGACATTACGTCATCCTGGTAGCGACGCACTACTTCACCAAGTAGATTAAAGCTAATTCATATGCTAATGTCATAGTTAAGCACGTGGCAAAGTTCATCAAGAGAGACATCATCTTCAAGTACAGAATCCCTCAAACAATCATCACGTATAATTGTTCAAACCGAACAACAAGGTGGTTGATAACCTACTCGAGTCATTTCAAAATCGGACACCTTAACTCATCCCCATACCACCCACAAATGAACGGAGCTATGGAAGCAAAGCAAACAAAACCATTAAGAAGATTTTATTTAAAACAGTTGAGAAATATCGAGATTGGCATGAAAGATTACCGTATGCGCTAATGGCATATCGTACTTCAATCCAAACTTCAACTGGGGCAACACCCTATTCTCTAGTATATGGTATAGAAGCAAATTCCCTACACGTAGAGGTTGAGATTCCATCTTTGAGAATCCTATCTCAAATTGAACTCCTAGAGATCGAATGGATCCAATAAAGGAATGAACATCTAAACTTGATTGAAGAAAAATGTTTGAAAGCTATCTCGTCACAGCCTAAAGTTATCAAAAACCGGTGGCCAAGTCTTTCAACCGGAAAGTCACATCCAAAATTTTGAAGTGGGAGATCTGGTTGTAAGAAAAACACTCCCAAATGCCCATCATCTTGGAGAAAAATTTACCCCGAATTATGAAGGCCCTTATGGAATCAAGAAGTCTTGCCAAGAGAAGTGCTTCATCCTTGTAAATGCTAAGGGCGAAGAGTTAACAAGTCCCGTAAATGCAGACACGATCAAAAAATATTATCCTAAAAATAAAATCAAAGGTTGAACACGCCGCTATTTTCTCCAAGAAAACTCGAGTCACATTAGACTTATCTCATGCATACATGTATACAAGCATACATGTTAATTCTTTTCTCTTGCGGGTTCCTCAAAGCCGGATGGACGAGCTAAGCAGATTATCCTTGGAACCCCGTGAATGGCTACCTAAAAGGTTAGTGCAAATTTCAATTTTTGAACATCCTTATTGATTTCACCTATGTTTCCCCAAGCGGAGAACATGATTCAAGTTGCCGTGGAATGAGGAGGTCCAATAATTCATTCTTCCTTAGAAGTTTAAATCTTCTTAGAACAAGAGATTCTTAGAGCCTGAAAATATATGAATTCTCAAATCATCATAGAAAAATCATTCAAATCTTGAAACCACCTCGTTTCGAAAGAGCTCTTTTTGAAGCTATCCAAACACATTTGAATGTGAGCTTCATGTCTAAAATCTCCACGAAGTCTAATTTTGTTGAAAATGACTTAAAGTTTTTCAAAGGGGATTGTTTTAATTAATTTTCAAAAGGATGTGCTTTCAAATGGAAAGAGGCAAGCCTTATCCTAAACACATTATATATATATCGAGTGATGAATGATAGGTTGAGATAAAAAAACCTTCATCTATAGACGTAGGGATCATTCGTAGTGATTACATGAATTGCAATGATGAAAATGCATTTCCTTTTATTCTCCCTAAACACTTTTAAGTCTCTACAAACCCTCCTAAACCAAATAGGGATATTTTTTAATATAACCCCTGTCAAGAACCACCCCACATCGGGGCATAGCTGGAGGTTCACGTTTGACATTTTGGAGAAAAGATCGAGGTTAGACTTTATTGTGCTAACTTGCATCAATCTTTTTGTGATAGCTCCAAGTGATATCCCATGGAGGCTTGAAACATTGTAAGATGAGAAAGAGCATTTTGTTTCTCTATCCCCAAACACCTTACGCTTTGAAAAACCAATTTGCGCCTTTAAATCTTCATTTCGAACCCTTCATTAGTGATCTCCTCACTACACTCGGGGCAAAGCATATGATCTACCAAAAGTTGATTGAAATCATGTTTTAAAAATTCTTAAAGATGAATTCGGAAAGAATCATCAAATGCATAAAAGTGATAAGAAAAGCAAGGACTTACAAAAGCAAAGTGCCTGGTAAAAGCAAGGTCAAAACCCATCAAAAATGAAATAAGAAAATGAAAAGTTCTCGTTTGAAAAAGAGAAAGAAAAATCTCTAGAAAAGCTCGAGTGAAATGAGCACAAAAGGGAATTTTGAAGTTCAAAAACTTGTTTAATCTCCAATGGGTAGTCGGTAATGATGCTAAGGTGATACCAACCTTCATACCATTCTTTTTTAAAATATGGCCTCTTTTAAAAGCCTACCATAAATCAACATTAAAACCCATCCCGAACACTCTTCGATCTAGATGTTTCGGACAAATACGGGAGTTCACACAGAAACTACCGCATAAATAAGTAAGCACGATCCTATTTTATCCTATCTTCTAGGTTCTTTACTTGTAAACCCGAAGAGTTGATTTCTAATGATTTTTTTCAAAATGTCAATCCTTTGTGAAGCCTTTGACCAAACTTACATTATGGTCCTAGAAAAGACCTTTCCAAATCAATTAAATTATATGCACTTGCGAATAATCCCAAAATCCTAGATTTAGATTTCGTGGAGAAAATTCGAGTGTTTTGATGAAAATATCTCTCCATCATGGAGATCCAAACCCCTCTTCGAAATTGTGAGGAATCCTTTTAAATGAAGGCATTCCAATTGAAACGCTTTTTAAAACAAACTTTTGAAAAATATTCAAGTCATGTGATTCAAAATTTCCCCAATGGAGTTTTGAGCATGAAGTCTAAAGGATAATGTGTTTGGACAAGTTTCCTTCACAACCTCATTTTGATATCCTCTTTGGTGATTCCTAGTCTCTTAAATTTTAGGGTCACTCTCCTGCATTAAAAATTTGATTAGGGTTTGAGTTTCGTTGGTTTTCTAGAGTCCCTAGGTCCTTAAAATAGAACCCTCTTTTTGAAATTTGATTAGGGTTTGAGCTTTTGTAGGTTTCCTAGTGTCCCTAGGTCCTCGGAATGGCACCCTCTTTCCGAAAATTTGATTAAGGTTTGAGCTTACGTATGTTTTCTAGAGTCCCTAGGTCCTCGAATGGCACCCTCTTTCCGAAACTTAATTCGAATTTGAGCTTACGTAGGTGTCGCTACCTAAAAAAAATCAGGTTAATGGATTATTAAGTTAATTAGATGAATTAACTAACCGAATGCGGACTCTCTCAAACCCTACAAATTCGCAACTTAGGTTTAATTTTCAATTTAGGAGCCGCCACTAATCATTTAAGGTAGGTTGACTAGAAACCTATATAAAATAAGCAGGAGAACTATTTTATCTCTACGAACCAGAGAAATTGAGTTCGGGGACTTGGTTAAGTTAATTAAAAATTAGCGCCATTTCGGTACCAATTTCATGAAAATGTCTTTTTGATTGGTTTATATGTATTGGATGCTTTTTTATTGTTTTCTTTTTCTTTTTTTTTTTTCGAATTTTTTTAATGAATTTGAACAAAATTAAACAAAAATGCCCATAATATACCTTTAATTTCGAATTTTCCTATAAGTCTTCTCATTCTCGAATATCCGAGGCCAGAGCGAGATTTTATCCACTATATCCTCGAGGATTCGAGTCAAGATGCGGATAAATATATAGAAATACAATGTTCCTCTTTGCCAAAGGGCAGAATATGAATTTCTATATTTAAATCACTATCCCATCTCATAAGATCATGGGCGTAGCGTGTGATTTAATTTTCCAACGGCACTAGGCACCGGGGAGCATACATTATAAGTAGTTTTGTTTAAAAGTGTGCAAATATTTATTGAATTTTCGAAAATCCTTAAGGGATTCCGGAATTTTCAAGGAGATAGGATCTTATTCACAAAAGATATCGACATCTTTTAAATTCGGGAAAAGTTATCTCTTGTGATTTGAAAAGTATTTTTAGATAATTATCCTAATTTTAAAGATATTTTCAAAATTTTTGATTAGTCCATGAGATATTGTTCTGATATTTCGAAAATATGTCGATATATTACAAGATACGATTAAAATTCAGATTACTTCAAAATCCCATCATCAGAAGATATGCAAAGAATCCAAAAAGGTAAGCATGATATCAGAAATTTTGAATATGCAAGATTAGGCAACAGAATTTTCTCATGGATGTGCTTGAAGTGATCCGAAAATATGTTCCAGGTTCGAGATTTTAAATTAAGTAACTATAGTCTATCCGGAATCTATGAAATATTCATTAAATATTCAATTAGACAAATATATTTCAGAATATCACAAAATGGCAGAATTACCCAATTTGAACTTCAAACTCAAAATTGCGCACCAAGCTTCAAGCGATGGACCGAACGGCTGAGGAAATTCGTGCGCATGATTAGGATCAGTAAAGAGAAATCACAGCAGCTATTTCGTACCTTAAACAGCACAGAACAGTGGAGAAATTGCGCCAAAAAAAAGGTGGTAGTTGGCCTCAAAGGATGGCAAAATCTGCACCGAAGAATTAGCAGTAACACCAAAAAAACTGCACTGTTTTCGGACCAAACAACAACTAAATTGAGCACCAAACAGCGATGAAATCAGCCTCAAACGGTAAGGTATCCAATACCAGCGCACAAAGGCTTCAAACGCTAAAATTCAGCTCGAACGGACACCGGACAGCAGCGAAAAAAAGCTTGGACAGCAAACGAAATCAGTTTGGACAGTAGCGATTTTGGACTCTAAACAGCAATTAGAATTACCGAACAGCGACAAAGGATCTTCAGTTGATAAGCAGAGGCGTTGAACAGCAGTAAAAGACCTCTAAACAGCGGGCACAAATCGGCCTTGGATGGTGACAGTGTAATAAACGACACAAGGAGTAGCAGTGATAATTGTGGTGGCAGTGCGCTCGTGAAAAACTGACAAAAAGGGAAGATCTCGACCCCGAGGGAAACCTTCAACCTTTCTTACAGCTTTTCCTCTTCACGCCAATCTCACGTGAATTTCATATACGTGCAGAAAATTTTTGCCGACCCCCTACCTGTTTTAGTCGAAATTATCAAATTAAGTCTAGTCTAATCGCTCGTCAAATTAAGCTCAATTGACCCACCTCCGATCTGCATGCAAGGATGACCGACAGAAAAATAAAAATGTGATGCATGAGAAATTAATTTTTAGTGAGAACTAATGTTAATTCTCATTTTGTGCTAAAAATCAAAATTGAGGTGTCAACAGTAGGTTTCCTAGAATCAATAGGTCCTTAAAATGACACCCTCTTTCTGAAAATTTAATTATGATTTGAGCTTCTACGGGTTGTCTAGTGTTCCTAGATCCTCATAATGGCACCCATCTCTCGGCAAATTTCTTCATACGGGATAGCCACTCTTGTAAATCTCTCGGCAAACTCTTTCTTACGGGATAGTTGATCCCACTTAAACCGCTCGGCAAATTCCTTCCTATAGGATAGTCGACCCCTTTTAAAACATTTTGATGAGTTTCTCCCCATAAGTCGTCTCTATCCTTAAAGAGTTCTCGTAGGCTATCTCTCGTCCTTAAGAGATCTCCCACAGGTCGGTCTCTGTCTTTAAAGAGTTCCGTAGGTCTGTCTCTATCCTCAAGAGATGAGTTTCTTTTCACGAAGTCGGTCTTTATCCTTAAAGAGTTTAGTAAACTGTCTCTCGTCCTTAAGAGATGAGTTTCTCCCCTATAGGTCGTCTCTATCCTTAAAAAGTTCCGTAGGCTATCTTTGTCATTAAGAGATGAGTTTCTTTTTACAGGTCGGTCTCTGTCCTTAAAGAGTTATGTAAGTTGTCTCTGTCCTTAAGAGACAAGTTTCTTTTCATAGGTCGGTCTCTATCATTAAAGAGTCCCGTAAGTCGTCTCTGTCTTTAAGAGATATTAAGTGTCCGACTCACCATATGGGTCAAGTTTTAGTTCACCCTAAGTGTTCTCATAATGAACCCGTAGGCTTTTCTTGCTATTCCTCAACCAACATTCACCAAACCCTCGACAGGTAAGAACCGGGTAAGCTTTTTCTTCTCTCTAACTCTCTCTTATAAAAAAGAATAGAGTGTGCATCTTCGAACCTACACCGATAGGTATGAAAGTTGAATGTCATAACTCTTTTTCTTTCATTTCCCCCAATAGATTGAGACTCAAGTGTCACATTGTCTTTGACAAGAACCTCCGACGAGATCCCTGTCAAAGAAGGGCAGTTTAGGAAACTTGATTTTTTATCAATCTTTTTTCAATTTAATTTTCAAAAATTCATAAAAATTTGAAAAATTATAAAATCAACTTTGGGGCCCTTGGCTAAGCCTATGGAACCATTTTTGAACAAAAAATTTTTTCTTATTTTTCACAATTTTTAATATTTTTTCACAAGTTCAAAAAATAATTTTTCTTAAAATATTAATTGAAAAATCCAAAAAATAGCATTTGAGGTCAAAAAATACGTAAACATTGTCTATATTTTTATTTTAATTTCCTTTTCATTTTGACCTCTTAAAATTTCAAAAATTCGATTCGGACCCCATTCTTCTTTATTGAGCATAGTCCAAAATCGAGCCAAAAATTACAATTTGAGTCATTTCTTTTGCAATCTTTGCATTTTTAGAGTCATCACATTCAATTTTACTATCCTGCACTTTAATTTTGTCAAATTGCCCCCTCAATTGCGCGAATTGCATGGATTAGGTAAAATTGCACAAAATTCTTTCAATTTAGTGCCTGGATTTTAATTGAATTAAAATTAATCAAAATCAAGGGACCGACATGGCCAGGTAAGACCTCTACCCTATGTTTTTCAACCTTCTAAATCGATTGGCATGGGTATTTTGATCCGAATTGGCCATTTAAGCCTTCAATTGCACAATCCCAACATTTGGATCCTAAAACCAATTTGGGGGTTTTGTTTAATTCATCAATATTTTTTTAGGAAAATGGTATTGTTAGATAGAATTCATTACGATGATTTTAATTTTGAAAATTAATTTGAAAAATTCCCCAAGATTGTTTTATTAATTTTGAAATTAAAATAAACCAAATATGCCGAGTCCGACTCAAAGAACCCTGGTCGAATCCTTTCTTCTTCAACTACGGTTCCTGTGCATTTTCCAGTTTGCGGGCCGAGATTGTTCGAAGAAATTGGGCGCTAATTCATTGATAATCAAACGAGTTTTGGTGGGGGAATTGAAGAAGGCATCCGCCCGCATCAATCGAGCCATGTTCGATGGCTTAGGTCCGCGAGCTACGTCGGCGAGGTCCATCTTTCCCATGGCCAAGCCTACTCAAGCGCAGATGAAATTCATGCCAAATCGGCACGAAATTGTGCACATCGGAGAACCAAATTGACTAGCCGTGATTCCTCGTCTACGGCGGCACCAGCGAAGCCATTTTGCACGTGACCTCACATGCAATTCCAGCTCAAGCAAGATCCCCCCGACGTGCCAAAATTTCAAAATCCCAACTATAAACCCCCAAGCATTTTTTATCACTAGGGGGAGACTCATTTGTGTTTGCGGATAGTAACAGATTAGAGAGAGAGAGCTAGAGAGAGAAAAGAGCTCTCGTTGTCCGCCATTGACACAAGCTCGAGCTTCAATTGTGAGGACTTCATCATAGCAATCCTAGAGGAATCAAGGCCCGCAATCACTTCCGAAGCTCACTTGAACTCTAAGGAGACGATCGGCACTAATCTTGCAGCTCGATGACCTCTAAAACGGTGAGTCACAACTTCGATTTTCTCCGTGAGCTCACATGGCATCTCATACCTCTAATGATCATCCTTCGAATTATTGTGTGCGTTTTGTTCCTTGAGCATCACCGGCTATGATCACACCTTATCTCGTGCTTCGATTTTGCATAAAAACCATGAGTCGAGCCTCCTACCATTCACGGTGCGGGTCGCAACTTGGCTAGCCGTGTCCGGCGATCTACGACTCGATCGGGGCCTTAGGTAAGTATCCCTGAACTTTAGACGAAGCTATTCTATAAGTGAATTGGATCGATATGCTATGTGCGGTATGTTTTGTCCGCCATTGATATGCACTATTCGAGCTTCGATTATGTTGATTCCATGGATGAAATGCTCTAATTCTTTGATATGTGATAAAAGAAAGTCTAGATGAGTTGAATGGCACCGGCCGTGTCATTTGGCCGAGGTTTTGCCGTTGATCAATGGCGAAGAAACCTCGGCCGTTCATTCTATAGGAGGTCGCTCGGGAAGACGAAGGCGACGTGGCGGGTTTGACCCGGTCCGGCGTCCTAGGTGTCACCGACCGGAGCCACATGGCACGACACGCGTGGCGTACATGTCACCGGCCGTTATAACGGTTTTCTTAAATAAAAAAATAAAAATACAGATCGGACGGTTGGCATTAGGCCACATGTCGAGATCTGGGATTTTTCAAAAAAATAAAAAATTATTTTCTGAATTTGAAAAAAATTAGAAATAAAAAAATAAAATTTTTGATTGAACGGTTGAGAATTAGTATCGCCTGTGATCCTAGTCGTAGGTTTAGTATGCGAACGAACGATTAAGGATTAGTCTCCCGTTCGATCTTAGTTGTCCATTTTAGTAATAAGATCGGACGGCCTAGGATTAGTCCTCCTTAGATCCGAGCCATCCATTTTAGTAATCACATCTAAGGGTTATGGGTTAGCCACGTGGGCGGATCTAGACCATATGATCTAATAATAGAATTTTTAATATTCTAATAAATAGTTTAAAAAATCAAAAAATTATAAAATAAAAAATACGTACGACACCATTTTGTGGTCTCGCGGTCCAGGGGCGGATCCGTTGACTGGGTTGATTCGGTTCGGTTCATATAAAAAAATTTAAAAAATATTTAAAAAATAGGAAAATTTCAAACAAATTCCAAAAAATCACAAAAAAATGGAAAATAACCACATTCAACTAGTTTGACCCCAAATTATGATTTTTAGGCTCCCGAACCTTCCCAAATGATCATTTTACCTTTTTGGGCATTTGGCCCTTGAACATTTTCCGAACCATTCCCGAACCTTATTCGGTCATTCCCTAAGCCTATAGGGCTATGTTAGGCTTGCCATGTTTACCCTAATTGATTGATTGATTTGATGCGATTTATCCTTACATTTCATTGCTTCCTTGATTGACGCATTTTAATTCTTGATTATGAATTATAAGATAGAAATTTCCCGATCCGCATGATACCCATAGGTTGTTAGAGCTTATCTCACCCTTCCCGAGCATCCGTATGAATTCTTAAGTTAGAAAAATACTCAAGCCAAGTATCGAAAGGGCGTCGATGGCATTCTCGACGTAACAAAATTCCCAAACCCATTTCTCTGGTTTTTACAGAATCGATTGTTTACTCCCGATCATTCGATAGGATTTCCGATCGTACCCTCCAAAAAATGATTGGTGGTGACTCCGTTGGCACGTACACTATACACATGCCACCCGACCACACTAAGGTCGACCTCGATTGTAATTCCTTCCCGCCGTCACGATTTGGGTAACGGGCCTTAGGAGGAGCCCGTGCCTAGAATCCCTCCATCGTGAGTTAGACGACGGACATCCCATTAACCCTCGGGGGAGAGGGTCACGACACCCACTTTACGATTTCATCTCGACCCAAATCTTGATGTGAACCAAGAAAGAAACAGCTTGTAAAGCAAAACTATTTAACACATCTCTCAACTATGAAGGTCAGCCATTTGAGCCGTGTCCATATATGTAGTTCAGCCACATTCCTCTTTTCCCTTACCTAGCTGAAATATGCATGTGCCATACAATTGCCTTACATGTGTAGCACATGGACTATGCATGTGCTATACACATTTTTTAGAAGAGTTGTTAACTAAAGTTTAAAAAGAATTTTCCTTCTAAAATTCCTGATGAAGATTTGGATCTGGATTAGGATTTCCAATATATATCTTTTGCAGTAGACTCCTATTCGGCCAAGAAGGGAACTTGGCAAAGAAGGGACAGGGTCAAGCCAAAAAACACTCAACCAAGAGGTTCTCGGCCAAGGTAAGGAGATTGCAATTGTGCGAAATTGTCAAGCGACCATTGGTTCACCGTTGAATTGTGCTCAAACATTGAGGATAGTACGGTTAGGCACTCCTCTAGGGTTGTATGGTGTAGATGGTGAGAAAACATTTCGAAGTAGGTCTTTGAAAGCAAAAAGCAAATAGGTCGATTGCGAAAGCTTTGATGGGACCACGCCTAACCGTTCTAAAAGTTTAGGTCTGTTATATAAAAGCGTTCCCTCACGCTTAGTCTGGTCTCTTTTTGCCTAGTACTAAGTATGAAAATATTAATTGGGGAGGCAAATAGGAGCCTGAAAAGATTTGAACTCAGGACTTCTAGCTCTAATACCATGAAAGATTTGATTGGACCACAACCAACTGTTCTAAAAGCTTAAACTGTTAAATAAAAGCATGGTTTAATATTTATATATTTCAACAGATTGCTCGGATAGAATAGGGGAGCCTAACATGCAGTGCAAAAAGGTTAGTGCCCATTCGTTCTTGGTCGGAATGCGCCAAAATTTTGAAGAGATCCCTACACTTGGCTCTTCAATCTGACCAAAGGAATCGAGCATCAAATATTTGAAGATTCACCTTTGATGCTTGTTTCGTCATTGCTTTAACACTCTTCATGATCGGCTTTTGCTCTTAGGAAACATCTACACTTTTGCAAGTCTTAATTGTTTCTTCATTTGATCCAAGTATTCATCAGCTTTAGACATGTTTTCAACCCAGTTCATGAAAGCGGAAGGAGTTGTTGTCAAATATGATTTTCTTCATTTGTACACATTCCAATTAGAGTTAGAATCTTCTGTGTGTGATTTCGCTTCTTGGTTTCCTTTTAGTATACTTTGGATGATTGTCCTAACTTGCACTGCATTTTATCTCAATTGCCTTGTCATAACACGTTTGGATGCGGATGTTTGATAAATGTAGTTATTTCATAAAATTTGATTGTGGTTTAGCTTTGCATTGTTTTTATTCGAGTTTGCATTCACATTTTAGTGATTTTGCTAACAACTTGTGTAGAGTCGTTCCCCGGACATCTGGGCCATTCTGGGGGTTACTTCAAGCCTAGGATAGGACTGGGTGCCAACTGTTCAGATTGATAGCGGTCTTTTTGGGATTTTTCGATGTGGTCCTCTGTGTCCAGTCGCTCTAGGGTGGTCTAGGCTCATTTCAGGGCCGTTTAGAGCCTGAGAATGGTCTGAATATTTACTGTCCATACCATGCTTATGTATTCATTCTTAGCTTTACATAATATGTTTAATTCATGTAGGAGTTTGTTTCTCATCAAATTCTAGCATGTATTAAACTGAGATATTCGGGTGTTTGGATATTTCCAATCTCGTTTTTGCCTACACGAGGAAGTAGAGAAATCGATTAAGTGATGGTGCCACCAATAGTGTTTTCTGCACGGAGTTTAGATGTTAGCTTTTCGTAGTTGTAGTATTAAGTATTGAGGTTTAGTTTAATTTTTCTCATGCATATTTAGATGTGGCTTTATTTTGATCAAGCATTTCCAGACAGCTCCATTGCCTAAAAATAAAAAGGGTAAAGAATGTTTAGATTGCATACATAAGATTCTTGCATTAAATGATAGGTTTAGATTGATTTCATCGCTAGCTTTATCATGTTGCATGTAGAATTTAGTTCTCATCATATTAGTTAAGTAATTATCTTTTATTGGACTATGTCACATTTACCTTAAAGCATAGCTCCCGAGGATCATGTCCGAACATTATCACAAAGCTTTGTTAAATTTTGGGCTTTTTTCCAAATTAGGATTAAAAAAATTACCAAAATAAGTACAAATTAAAAAAATTTACCAAACTAGGTGCCGCTTGGCATTTGGGCTGCCGAGCAAGCCTCGCTCGGCATTTGGGCCGCCGACCGAGGCCCACTCGATAGTTTGGGTGCCAAGCCAAGCCCCGACTTGGCGTTTACCTTCGCCGAGCGGGAGCCCAATCTTTTTTTTTATTTTTAAATTTCATATATTTTTTTATTTTTTTATAACATTTATTTTATTTATAATTTTTTTATTTTGAAGCTTATTTTTATAACATAATTATCAATAATTAATTAATTAAGATATATAATTAATAAATAATTATGTAATTATGTAATTCATTAAAAATATTCATAAAATAAAAGTGATGAGATATATGAAAAACATGATATTTTCATAATAAATAACAATCGTTAACCGCAATTATATTTACTAACAATGTCGTCTTCCTACATGACCTCATATTCCGCAATCATGTCGTCGCCGGTGTTTAGTAGGTTTAGTATTGTCTCGACGAGAACGAGGATCCAGCTGAGTAGGATGTATAGATGATGATGGCATATTTTGTGAAAATATGCCATGCCCATATGGTACATATCCTACTCGTAGAAGGGCCTGGATAAAAAGGAGCGAAATCGGATCCACAAGAAGCGGGAGAAGTAGTTGGAGCTCGCGGCTATGGAATGTCAGCAAATGCAAAAGTAGATCCCTCGGGAAATGGGCGAATCCTACATTGAAATCTACCTAGCCCAACCCTAGACTGAACCCCATAGCGAAATCTATCGTATGATACTCCAAGGTATAAGTGACGACATCACCAACCTGGATGAGCTCGAGGGGTCTTCTAGGTCCGCTAAAGAGGTTTGGTGGGTCATCCTCGTGCGGCTCAACGAATCTTGCTATAGTTACTAGTTGAGGTGGTGGCATCATTGTTAGCCACCTCTCCTCATTTTGGGCATATAGCATTGCCCTAACTATTCTTCCCACATCCGTCTAAGCTTGACGAGATGGACGTGAATTTATTATATGTAAGATTTGTTCGATGCCATCACCCTAGTAATGATATAAAAAATAACAAAAGTAATCAAATGCCAATAACTTATGTTACTAAAAAATAATTAATGAATTAAATTAAAAGTGTTTACACGAACCATTAAACAAATTACAACTCCTATAATAAAAATCCACTTCCATGTATGTTTACGGAACCACTCCATATATTCGAATGAAAGTGAAGTTCTCTATTGCGGGATCACCATGGACTATATATTCGGCACGTCCGTCCCACATAGCGATCCACTATCTATGCTTAGCTGCCCAATCCTTCCCAGCTAGTCTATTGTCAATATCAAGCAAGGCTTTATGATCGTCGGGAGGAGTAGGTATTGGTGCTTGCATACCAAACTTTGAAGTACTCGGTTTGGATAATGCCACTCAACTATCCAAGTAATAAATGAGTGGGACACGTGCCCTCTACATATCTTGTCCTTGTAAATAGTAATACGGTAGAGCCTCCAGAATGTCCTTGATATAAGGCTCCCAAGTAATCTATTATCGTAATAAAACATATCAAACTAAACGAAGAATTAATTTAAAAGCTAACATTATATTAAACTCGTTCGTTGCTATCATTACTTACGTCTTTGGATGCCAATCTATCAAGTTGGTAGAGCAGATGTTGCAAAGTATGTGTGGGGAGCTCCGTTATGTGTCGGCCTTGACTCCAGTTGCATAAACAAAAAACATTGAATTTTCATATATTGTACGCACTCAAAAGAATTAATAACGTACAAACCGAAAAGGCAATAGATCACATACCGACTACCGAAAGATGCATTTGCTAAGGGAACATTAATCGTCGGGGATAAGGAGGCACATCTCGAAGCGCTCCCAAGCCCAAATCAGTAGTGCACGTAGGGCCGCCCATTTGTTTCGCTTACGGGTTGATTGCACAACATAACTCCCGATATAACTACGCAAGTGCTTTGAACCCCAACCGTATTGTATAGGGACATTGAGGTTCGCCAAGAGCGAAAGAAACGGCAAACTAACCCAAGTACCCGATTTGTCTCGCGAAAATAGATCCTCCAAGCATGCGGAAAATGAATGTCCTAGCATGCAGCACTACGATGACGTCATCGGCATCCGCCGAAAGATCCTCAAAGCGTTATCTCAACTAGCTTAAACTTATCTCGCGTGCCACGCAACCGAGCTAGGTGATCACCAAGTAGAACATCACAGAGTGGCCCAATCTGTGATTGTAGGGCCAAGAATCGCATAGCCATAGATGGGAAGCCCTGTAAGTACCACAATATCCTCGGCGTAATCGTGCATTCACCTTCCTACATATGGAAGGTGTGAGTCTCGGGCCTCTACCACTGGACCAATGCAGTAATCAAATGTCAAGCAAACTGGACAAGTCCCATCATATAAACGCTGTAAAATCCCCAAGCTTGCAAATACGGGACTATGCGCCGATCAAGTTCACCTATGTGTAGCATTGCTCGATAACATCTAAGGACTTCGATTGGATGTATCTATGAAATGTGACATGAACAGGTTAATGGCAATTTTGATAATGCTATTACAAATGACAAATCAACTACTAAATTTCTCGGTTACCTTAACGTGTCATATGGCATGTGATCTATATCGGGCCTGCTCGGTAAGTAGTGAACCATCCTCGGGCCCCGACCGAATGTGAGTCATATATGCCATATCTACACAATTGTGATATTATAATATTACAACAAATTCACATATCTAATATAGATATGGAACATAGGAACCGAATAAATATCGCGCAATTTTGATATTATACAATTACAAACAATTCACATATCTAATATAGATATGAAACATATGAACCGAATAAATATCGAGCAATTGTGATATTATACAATTATAAAATTTACATATTCAATGTAAAAATTAGGAAAAAAAATGAACTTAATAAATATCGATCCAATAATGATATTGTATCATTATAAAAAATTCATCAAACTAATTTACGCAATTCACGCAATTGTGATCTAATGTCAAAGCCGATCTGTGTGCACAAGTTTTCCTGTTGTGTTCGATTTTTCACGGTTTGTGCTATAGTTAAAGTGCTATTGCTCGGCGTTGTCCGATCCATCTCATTTTGTATCTCGTGATACACGGGCTTTCTTTTTTTTCGAATACGGCTTGGATTTAGCACTAGTGGCAGCTCGCTAGGTTTATGTCGATAATCGGGATCCCCCAACGGATAAAACATATACCGATAGCACTGAAGGGTTTTATCCAACATATATCATTCATCTACATACGTTTGGTAATTAATTTCACGTGCTTGATATGCTGCAATTGCGTGGGAATATGGGATTTTCAGCTCTTGAAATTTCCCACATGAGTACGCTCATTCGTCTATGCTCACTATGTATTTGTGGCCTTTTGATCCTCCTGGATTTATCACGTCCGGTTTTCACTTCGAAAATCCCTCTATCAAAGTCGAAACATCTCACTTGATGCTTATTTGCTTTTTCACTATTTTTTCGGAACGTCTCACTCGTAAATTGCGTATATACCCATATGTTGTTCTTCTCGCATCTTGTATATCGTTCTTTTCGTGTCAAAATAGTAGACCAACCGATAGAATATGTTCTCCACCATGGTTGTTATTAGCAGGCCACGAAAACTCTTTAGTATTCCGTTGACCGATTCAACTAAATTTGTCGTCATCGATCCATATCTCCTCCCATCATCATAAGCCCTTCTCTATTTCTTTCTAGGAATCGATCACACCATGTAGCTGTTTTTGATTGAATTCCCTAATTCGGCTCATGATCCGATCGAATTTTTTTTGTTGATTCGCGTAAGCTGTATATACAATAATAATTAGTACTTTGTACTCAAATTTATGAACACATATTTTTCTCAAATTTACAAATTTCAAAATTTACCCGCCATCCGAACATGTCTTTTGCCATCGATATTTTTGAATTGTTTATTGTAGTTGCTTGACAATTTGCCGAATGCAACATTTAAGGTGGGTATGTGGAGCACGCCACTCTCTTGTCTCAATTGCTCGTTGAATCCCGATTTATCTATATGATATTACACAAATATCGTCCCTCTTGGTAACATATCTCCGTAACATATTCATAAAACCATCGCCAATTGTCAGCATTTTCTATTTTGACAATAACAAATACCAATAGAAAACTATGATTGTTGACATCAAGTAAGGCCGAATAAAGGAGAGTTCCTTAGTATTTCACGTACAAAAAAGTACCATCAATAAATATCACGAGACGACATCTTTTGATGCCTTCAATCATCTCGCTTGAAAGTCCAAAACATCCGGTTGAAAACCGTGTAACTCGATCCGGGTTCATACGATCATCGATTACGAAATGAGAACCTGAATTTCTTAACTTCATTTCGTTCATGAACTTCCTCAACCTACAAGTATGAATCATCCCATCCTCCAAAAATTTTAGCAATCGCCATTTGTTTGGCCTTCCAAGTTTTACGATAAGTTGGTTGGAAGTGCAACTTGTCTTGAACTTTCGCTATCGGTGGCTTGATTTTGATATCTAGTTGGGCAGCGACCATTTGTTCTATAAAGCTACAAATATACTTTTGATCAAGGTGCAGATGATCCCATAATATTTGCGGATCACTTGCATATGTGTGGCCCATTGTACTTAGTTATTTTTCAAAACATGTCACCGACTTTAGTAGTTACGTGGAGCCTCCAATCACATAGTCCATTCGGATTACCACACCTTATCATATATTCTCTCTTCTTTGTCACATCATCGCGAAACTTATGATTTCTTCTCGTAGAGTACTCTTTTGCGGCTAACTACACTGCGTCCCGTGATGGAAATAACATGCCAACATCAAATTCTTTTGATATATCAAATAACGTGTAGCTTGGCTTGGCTATTGTATCGTCTTGCATCATATCAAAGTCGATCTCCGAATAGGGCGGTGGATGTACCAATGACAAAATGGGATTACCGCAATGGGTGTTGTAGTAAGCCTCCATATTGTCACCTCCGATATCTTCTTCATCACTATCATCATCATCATCATTATCGTCATTATCATCGGACTCCACTTACCGATTATGCATACCATCTTTATCTTCAACAACATTGTAACCTTCCCCAACTGAATCATTTAACACTTGGTGTTCACTTACGGTTGTATAAAACCGTGAAAACCCCGCAAAGACCAACTGAAGTGCAAACTATTCGATCATCCTAATCGCACCATCATCATGCACCTTCATAATTTCGTATATAACACAATTGTGTATTACAACCGGATATCTATAAACTATATTGGTTTCCTATTATATTCAATGTGCTTTCAATCGTAGCACGTAACTCATCAAATGTCGATATGTTTGCAAACTCGAACATGGTAAATTGTCCCCCTTCATAACCATATCCATATTCATTTCGTACTATTTTACCTCCCTAGTACACAATCGCAAAAGATGTAGACAACACTCTGCTAAATAAAGAAATGAAAAAATATTTTACATCTATAATTTAGGAAATATTCATCCCCGTACACATTAACAAACTAACATTATAATTATCAATATATCAAATGAAATAAATGTCCTTGTATAACCCTAAGGGCTTAAAGAATGTGTGATCAAAGTCTAGGGGGCCAAACACCCAAATTAGGATTTGGCCAGTTGATTGTGGCCATTTTCAATTTTTTTCGGATTTTTAAAAGAATTTTTATGAAATTTTTTGGAATTTCCAATGATTTTTAAACTTTTTTTAATCAATTTTTTATTTTTTGATTTTTTTATCATTCAAATTTTGAAATTATTAAAAAAATATTTCTCACCCAAAAGATCATTTTAAACTCTTAAAATTATTTTTAATATTTTGAAAATCGCCAAAATGAATATGGACATAATTACGAAAATGAGTCCCCAAAAATTATGAATATAGACATAATCGCCAAAATGAATATGAACATAATTGTGAAATTTCTGAGTGAAAGTGTGAGAGTTGAGTGAGAGAGGAGAGCCGTAGGCTCTCTGTAGTGCCCATGAAGGCATTGCGAGAGAGGGGAACCCCTCCCCCGCTGGGCGATCATCTTTGCCGATTTCTATTTTGTGATTTTTTTTATTATTCAAATTTTGAAATTATTAAAAAATTATTTCTTGCCCTAAAAAACCATTTTAAACTCTTAAAATTATTTTTAATATTTTCAAAATCGCCAAAATAAATATGGACATAATTGCGAAAATGAGTCCCAAAAAATTTATTTTTACGAGATTAGGGCGATTTTTTTTATTTACCTAAATTCGTAAACATTAAACTATTATCAAAACATTAGCAAAAAATTAAAACATATTATTAACAAATTATAAGTAACTTAGATTATTCATGTATAAATAATAGCCAAATAAATAAATCTATGCTTACGAAACCGCAAAAAATAAATACAACGAAATTTACCTCAAACTATCGATGGTAAGCACGCATCGAATGAAGAGCTCAAGCTGTCAAGAGAAAGCACCGAGTAAGGAGGCCGATTTTGCTTTTGTCTCAACTTCGCAAAATAAAAAATTCACAAATTAAAATTAAAATGACAAAAATATTAACAATAAAATAAAAACACTAACAACCTATAATAACATCAATAAAGGGGCCCGAGTGAGGGAAATCTCCTTCAACGAGCAAATGAGGCCGATGAACATAAAGAGTGAGAAAAATGAACGACATCAACGAAAGGGCGTCCGAGAGAGAGGGCGTTCGGAGGCGAGGCAAGGGAGGATTACGTGAGGAAAATTTCGTGAGTTCGGTGAGGGAGGGAGGGAGAGTGCAAGAGTTTAGTGAAATTTTTGAGAGTGCAAGAGTGTGAGAGGATGGAGGAGACTGCTGAGCGAGAATTGAGTGTGCGAAAGTTGAATGAGAGAGCAGACCCGAAGGCTCTCTACATCGCCCGTGAGGAGAGGGAGGGGGGGCTGCCCCTATCGGCAGCTGCCCGCTTTGTAGTGTGACTGTCAAGCAACTCCTAAGACGGTAATTTTTTTAATTTGTACCTATTTTGGTAATTTTTTTAATCCTAATTTGGAAAAAAGCCCTTAAACTTTGCCCCGCTACGGTTGACTTTCCTTTTTGTTCTTTCTTCATGTTAACCTTTATTATTGATTATTTCGTTCTATTGCTTGAGCACTTGTGCATTAAATATAATTTACATGTTTAGGGATAAAAGTCGGTGAGGACTGTATAAAATAGTGTTTTAGTAAAAGAAAAAAGGAATCAGTAAGTTTTTTTCGATGGCGGCACGAGGTTCTCTCCAGATATTGTGGCAAAAATTTCTCTTTGATATATAATTAGTGGGTGGGCATGGGCAAGCATATCTCATATGGTATCATATGATAAGTCCGGCTGCATTCTCTCAGTCCATGCAAGCCTTCTTTTTCCCAGATTAGTTTTATTCCTCTGAGAAAGGACAGAGTTCATGAGTTAAAAAAGGACAAGGAGAAAATGGCACATAGAGAGACAAGTTGATTGATTCTCATATAATGCGTTCTTCAATGCATACACCTTCCTTCCCTCCTAACAAGCTTATAGTTGCATTCTTATTTTTCCTTCCCAACATTATTGTTCATAAACAATTGAAACCTTAACAACCCCTGTAACAACTACGTGAGAATCCCTCCACAGGTGAAGCTAGGGTTATAGGGCTTGGGAACCAGTTACAGATCCCGCTTCCTCCTCTGAGTCATACCGAGAGACTCGCTCATGTCCAGCTCTTCACTCTTCATTCCCTCAGGGAGCTCCCAGTCAAAGTGGTACAGCAACATTGCAAGTGGAAGCTCCCCATTGGCAAGCCCAGAGTTGATCCCTGGACATATCCTCCTTCCTGCACCGAACGGTATGTACTCAAAAGTTAGTCCCATGGTAATCCACTGGGCTGTCCTTGAACCTCTCCGGGTAAAAAACCTCGGGATTGTCCCAGTACTCGGGGTCTCTCCCGATCGCCCACGTATTCACGAGCACTTTGGTCCTGATGGGGTTCACATACCCGTGTATCTCGCACCTCTCTCGACATTCCCTCAGGAGCAGCAAGGGAGCAGGAGGATGCAACCTCAGACACTCTTTTATGACCAACTTTAGGTACTCTTAGTTCCGGCAACCCGAACTTCTACTTTGTTCTGAAGTCAACTGATTTGGAAACCCAAATTTTCCCTACCAGTATTATTACTGCCTCGATGTTTTCAGTGGTCAGGGAAAATTCAGGACAACCAGGATCAGCAAACCTCAAGAGAACATCGATCAAATCATTCTGTGTTGTTTCATTACTGCTTCTCTTAGCCCTCCCTTCTCTCTTTTCTCTGATGATATTGTTCATAATCTGATCCGCTTGCTGTTGCAACTTTTCCAACCGGCGCCTCATTCCGCTTATCACATGAAACCGCTTTGGTGAAGGAAACACGTCCCCAACCTCGAAGCCAGCAGACAATGTAACTGCTTCGATGACAACAGATATGCACTCCTCCTGTTCTTTGCATTTCTTCCCGAAAGCTGCGATTGAAGGAAGCGACCCATTTGACGAGATTTGAAACCTCTTCTTCCCTTATATGCCTAAAAGACTGAAGCCTCTTGGCACTCAAGAGCTCCAAAGTGCAGATTTTTCTAAGTTGCCTCCAGTATTCTCCGTAAGGCACGAATAAGAGGTCCGTGGATCCATATGACAATACTTCAGTAGCAAGAAGCTGAGGCCTAGTCGCAAAAGTAAGGTCATGGGTCTTCATCACCTCTTTGGCCATTCCGGCTGAAGAAACAACCACATGAGGAACTTCCCCGAGCTGCAAGTACATCAGTGGCCCGCATTTCTTGGCCAAGTCCCGCAACACATGGTGAGGCAGTGACCTGAGAAGCTGGTGCATGTTTCCAATGAGAGGGAGCTTCCTTGGACCAGGAGGGAGCTTGGAAAGGCCTTCCGCCTTGGACTTGTGACCAAATTTTAGTACAGCGAAGATGAAGATGAAGAAGAGGACGATGATTGAAAACACAGAAACTTGGAGCTCCATTTAGGGAAAAATGAAGGTAAATGACAAAGATGCCTTTCTGGTGAGACTTTGCTGATGAATAGCTTATAAACTCTTTTGGAGGGCATAAAGCTGCTTCCGAGAAAACTGGCCTATAAAAGTTGAAATTGTCGCATACCGAGTTGGGACGTTGGTGCAATGAAGGTATAAGATTCTTACAGATATGTGTGCAAACATTCGATGGATGCATTATAGTTGACCACCCTAGTATATTGGAAGCATCTTTTCTGTACAGCCTCTTAAAATGTGACAATCTGAATCTGACCAGTTCATATCACACGTATTGTTTGTTGAAGTTAACGCCTCAAGTCATGTCTCTTCCATTTGACTTGTGTGGGAGCTTCAGATGTGGTTTTAACTCTAGCTTAATAGGTGCTTCCTTCCAGATAATACGTAATCTATGGTAACTGACAAGAACACGAAAAGAACAAGATTCTATCCTGAATTAATTCAGATGCAACAGATTTTAGCTAAGAAGCGTTTTCGAGCTTTTGTCTTTTTTAACCTTGGTAATTTGACTCGTAACATAATGAACAGCCGAAAGGTTTCTCCTAGTAAGTAGCAAACGGCGAATTGGTGATCTTTCAATATTCACTGGTTTTTCGCCTAACAAAAGGGGAACGGTTTATTCTCGTGTATTTGGACATAGTTACCATGGTACAACAACACCAGCTATACAAGTCTGTTGTAAGATTGCCCCAGCACCAGCACGACCATCTAATTTGGCACTTCTATATAACCTGTAAGACATGATTTCCAGTAGAGGGCTGCACACAACATGATTTCAAGGAGCCTCAGAAAGGTTTGTCTCCCTTCCATTGAGCAGAAAAAGGCCAAAGGGAAGTCCTTAGACTTGTGGTGGGTTATCCAATAACTGATTCTCAAGGCAGAACCCTCTTTTGAGTCCTGATTTGAGTTGATTTGATTCATTCTTCTCATATATAGAGAGTTTTCGATTTCTTCTTCAATTCACTAGCTCGCCATGCAGGCTCTTCGATTCAGTCCACGTTGATAGACAATGCAAGGACCGCAGGACTTGTTGAGAAAATCACTCTGATCCTTTCTCTAGTGAATTGATAGAATCATAACAAACACATCGGAGATTAGAAAGTATAATCGGCAACAAAGTTCGAGCCGTGGCATGTCTTACGTGACGTTGCATGACGATTTGTAATAATGTATATACATCCACGCACCCAAGAGAGAAAAAGCTCATCAACTAGCCCTTACTGTCTAAATTAAGCAAGGCCTTGCCAACTAAGTAGCAGCAAAAAGTAAGCACCAACCGCACAATCCACCACTATTTTAGGGAAGAGATCCACGCTTGACCCAGGCAACCAGCTCATCAACTGAACGTTTCAAATGTATCTGAATTTGGTTCTCCCTAGATAACATAGTCGGACCACTCAGATATGTGGGAAATATGGTCCATTGTGAGGCTAGGAATGTCGTCAAGCCTAACAGGGTTCTCCTTGCCTCCAACCAACCTCGCAGGGTTCCCTACCGCAGTCGTCCGTGGAGGCACGTCCTTCAGCACTACTGACCCGGCTCCAATCTTCGCTCCATCTCCGATCTTGATATTCCCCAAAATGCAAGTCCCGGCCCCAATCAACACCCCATCGCCAATCTTCGGATGCCGATCGCCACACACTTTGCCAGTCCCTCCCAATGTCACATTGTGCAAAATCGACACATTGTTCCCAATCACAGCTGTCTCACCCACAACAAGGCCCGTCGCGTGATCAAAAAGCAACCCTCTCCCAAGTTTCGCACCCGGATGGATGTCAACCGCGAAAGCCTCGGAGACCCTGGTCTGTATCACAAGCGCAATGACCTGCCTCCCCTGTGACCACAGCTTGTGAGCCACCCTGTGAGCCTGGCACGCTAGAAACCCCTTAAAATTCAAGAAACAGTGGACATAGGTCACGCAAGCAGGGTCTCTCTCGTGCACTGCTCTCAAATCTTCCTTCACAGACTTGACAATTTCTCGATCCTCTGCGAGCACCCCATGCAATAGCTCGTACAGAGTACCCCTGGGAAGGCTCGAATTGCTCAGCTTGATCGACAATTGACTGGCCAACGCGCTCTCGAGCGAATCCTGCGAAAGTATCGAGCTTTCATAGTAGTCGGACAGTACGGGCTCACGAGAAACATCCGAGCGAGCCTCTTCTCGCATCCTGAGCCACACGTCTTCTTTGTCTTCATCTTGGTCGTGACATTCGGTGACCTTGCTCGTGTCCGTGGTCTTTCCTCGGTTCTGCGAAACGGGTATGCTCGAAACGGGGCTAGAAATTCTGGGTCGGCATAAATTCGCGAAATTGAGGTTGTATCTGTGCTCGCCTGAACTTGGGTCGCGGTAAAATCTGCCAGTTTGGTCAACACGGGCGGCCATGTCAGAGTTGGGAAGCGAGGGTGGCCTGGTTTGAGAGGACGATGATGGTGATGGTGGGAGGGAAAGAGCTTCGCGCGAGGATCGGAGGTGATTGTGGACAGAGAATCGGGTCTCGAGAGAGAATCCAGGAGAAGCCTTACAAACACATGATGAAGATGGATCTAAGACCAGACTTCTCATGGAAACTGAGATTTTCTCGGGAAAACGTGTGCCTATATTTGAGATAACGAAATAAATGGTAGTTTTGTTCTCTGTGTTGGAAGAAGGGAGTTTCTTTCGTTCACGAAAATTGGGAATGAGTGAGGTCGGGAGTGAAAAGTTGAGTGGACCATGTTACGCTGAAACAACGTCCCCGTCGCCCAAAAAGGGGAGAAAATGGAAGAACAGCTCCTTTGAATTTTGGAATACTCTCCATCCACCGACCAAAAAAGGGGAATCGATGCATTTTGTCGAAGTTATTTTTCCGACGGCATCCTACGATCCTGAACATTCTAGGTTGCCTTTCAGCTATTCATGCATAGGCACTCGTTTTACTGAGAGAAGATCAGACGCTTTTATTCCCAAGGACATTGTTACTGAGTTAATCCTTTTTTTGTTTACGCGCTCATTCGAGGAGTGCACTGAAATCCTTCTGAAATCATGCAAGTCGAGAAATGAAGTCCTTAGACGTCGGTAATCAACCCAAACTATCGGATTGAGGATGTGCATGTATACATTCTTTAGGCAAAAGAACATCTCACGAAATAGCATATCATATCGGATTGAGGATGTGCACTGAAATCCTTCGAAAATCATGCGAGTTGATTCCTCGCCTCAATTAGCGGTACTACCTTTAAAGTCCGCTTCTTCCCCATACCTCGACTGAAATACGAAAAGTGAAATAAATTTGAAAAAATGGCATGAAAAGACAAGTGTGCGTAGCGTAGTCTTAGAAAGCTTAGAAAGAAAGTGTCTTTAGTTGGGCAAAGAACAGAGGAGCGTAGTTTTTCAACTCCCATTTCGCTAGAAAGAAACAACGGTGGAAGCTCTCATAATCTACTTCGAGAAACAGAGAATCTTGCAAGGAAATCAAAACAAGTACGAAATAAAAACATCAAAATCCATGAAGAGAGGGATGATGCATCATTGGTTAAATTGAAAGTGCCAAGAAAAAATTCTCCGGAAGAAGGGGAGAGAGCAAGTGTAGAGGCCGAAAATCTATAGTAGATGAGAGCGATGATGCATCATCAGTTGAACTGAAAGTGGCAACAATAGAGTTTTTGGGCCATTTCTGGCCAATCATCATCTTCCCGCCTTCAATGGTCTGGCTAGATAAATCGAGTTTTTTACCTCAAACACCAGATTTTCAATTAAGCAGAACGCCCAGCACAGTGGAGCAATTTATATGTTACCGCGAAGATGAAGAAGAAATATCCACAAGCCATGAGTTGTGATGTGGCGCAGTGACAGGCACAATCACAATTTGGCAAATGCTTTTTGTGCATCTTCATGAGATGATGACCTCTCCAACTGACACTTTTGTTCTAAAGGTGGGCCTAATGTTAATGAGAGATCTGAACTCTGAAATCATCTTTTCTCCTATTTATTTTCCATCTTGAGAGGCAACTTCTGCACGGGCCTGAACGATAGGACCATTATCAGCAGTGTTACTTTCAATGTAAATGATCTGCACTAACCATGCTTCGGTGAACTATGGTATTCATGGAGACCGCCAGCAAATTATGACAGACAGTCGCAACAATGTCGATGTAGTTAATTAGCATTGGAATGCTACAGTTTAGAAAAGTGCTTATAACATTGACAAGCACAGCGATGTGTCATTAGTTCCTAATATAGCACCAGTTGCTCTAATTAATGGCCAGTGATAACTCGTCATCTTACTGTGAAAACTTGCTTTTAGACACTTCTCATGCACAGCCTGTCGTAATAAACCCGAGCCATCTCAAATTATTCTTCTAAGTCCATACTTTTACTATTGTGAGTGACAATAAAAGATTATGTCTTCTTTTGGGGCCTGGCTCAATCAATGAGCAAGAGATGCCTCTACAAAGTGCTGAAACAGCAATATCCAACCAGAAGGCAGAACTCATGCCATCTGTCTATCTAGTGACAGAGTATTTTGATAAACCTCTTATTTCTCAGAGTTTCTGTGCAAGAAATGAATTTGAAGGTATAAGACTCTCCAATGACTTATTTTTTTCCCTCTTTGAAAGGAACTGAATCTTAGAATCTGCACACCAGCACATAAAAATTGCTGATCTTTGACAATAGAGCACCTTAAGATTATCACAATAATCATATGCAGGAGCTATGATCAAAATGTGGACATTTTTTTAATCTCGTGAAATAAATAACTTGCAACCATATTGACAATAGAATGGAAAATCACTTTGCTCTCGAGTCTAGTTCTATCCTAAGTAGCACCGACACATGATATGACACCACATGCCGACACGTTATTTCTAAAAAAATAGAAAATTTCGATACGTTGAGACACGTTGTATTTTAAATGTATATTTTAAATAAACATGACAAAATTATCAATTTCATGATTATTTCAATTAAATTGAGTTGATTCAAATTCACAAATAAATAATAATTAAAAAGGCCTAGAATTGGTCCCACATCGGTGGTGAGAGAGCGAGAAAAACAAAATGACTTGAGAAGATGAAAACAAAAGCATGATATCTCAAGATTCACGAGTCCCACATCGGTGGTGAGGGAGAGAGACAAACAGAAAGTCTCTTTAAGAAGCCAGGGATGAGACATGGAGGCTTATAAGTTGAAGGAAGGAGTCTCACATTGGCTGCCCAGTGAAGAAAACAAGTAGGATGGCTCTTTAAGATGCAGGGATGAGACATGATGGTTTACTTCTCTCGACTGTTTAGCTAAGTTGAAGTGCAGTTTAAATTAATTTTTTCAGTGGAAAGGCCCACCATTGTAGCTTTCTATTGGGGCCTTCCGAGCGTCTGTGTCAGATGGTGCCTGTCCGTGTGTGACGCACACATAAGTTCTATCATAACACAGTAACTTTTATTCTTATGCATAAGCTAAAAGGATGCCAACCTTGCAAATTTGTTACCAACAGTGGGCAATATAAAAATCTTTGAATATATGGATAGAGCTTCAATAGGTTGGAAGAAACACAACCACGGTCCAAATTTTAGCAAGAGCCATAGATCTCATTCACAATTGACTTTTTTAATATGTCTGAAAGCTTTTGCTCACCACTAGTTTCATACAAAATAACACTTCTAAGTCTCTGCCTCAACCACTTTGGTCTTACAGTTTCCAGTAGGAAACAAGTTAGCTCAGATTACTCAAGCTGCAAATAAAACTGCGTTGACCTAGTTGTTAGATCTCTTTTTATTGGTCACATCATCAATATTGCTTCCTTTTTAAGTTGAAGCAAGAGCAGGCACCAAATCACTCTCCTAGAATCTATATATTCACAAATTCCGGGGAAACAAATTGCTAAGTGTTGGATATTCACTATGCTTGGCCATAAAACAAACAGAAGGGTGCACAACAATTAACTCACAGTAGAAAGTAGGATCTGGAATACCGCCAACATGACATACTTTCAATCACCCCGACCTGGTGCTCTTGCTGACAAAGGAGGCCCATGTGAATATCTCCACTGCTCACAAGCTGGACATCTCTCTAACTCAACACTGTTATCCAACGTGCAGCATTTACAGGACCAGGTCTTAAATTTGGAGTCCTCATCCTTGAGCCTTTCTGAACCACAAAGCTTACAGATTGGAGCAAGTGGCTGCACAACACCACGATAAACAAAGCAAAATGCACATGTTATACAAGAGTCACAGAAGCAATGCAGTAAAAGAGACAGATTGCCCTTAAATTTGGTTGATAAGAAGAAAATGAAGCAATGCAAGTCACGCCTTAAAGATACTTTATTGACTGCACAATGTTGTAAAGTTCAAGAAAATTTGCATTGGGGTGCAAACAAGTTACACCCTATTCGCATTTTCACATGAAGCCAAATCTTCAAGTGAACCAACAAAGGAACAGCTTGCAAAGCAACACTCTTTAACACATCTAGCAACTATAAGAAGCTCAGTTAAAGGCTCAGTGCTAATATCAAACGATTGGCAAGGAAAAGAGAAGTGCAACTGCACATGCAACCTTCAACCAGAAGGAAGAAAACAAATTGAGATTGGTCAATCTAACAAACAAGAAATACTTAAAAGGAGAAAACATGCAGAAATGAAAAGACTGAAAGTATCAAAACAATATGGAACAGTCTATCTAATAAATCAACCACTGGAATTCATTTACAATTCATAATACTCACAGGGTTTATTAAGGAGCATATCCCACATGCCCACATAAGGAGCTCAATTGAAGGATCTTTAGCAGTGCCCTTAAGCCCTGCCCGAGAAGTCAAATTGGATGGCAAGCTAGATGAAGCATTCCCCAAATGACATTTGGATTTGGAATACAATACATTATCTGATTCAGATTTTCTTCTTTGATGTGCACAGCTGAGATCATCTGCTGACCCACATGTCCCATCATCCCCTGTTAAATCCACATAATTCTGATCCACATCACAGCTGGATGATCGTGATGCTGAAGCTTCATTCTGTTCACGAAATCGTTTCCGAGAGATCAAATCCGAAGCTTGTTTTCTAGGGGTTTCGATCTCATTCTCGATATTTCGCAGCATATTGGGGTTACTTTCTCTATCCTCACCATCTTCTGATTGAGAACCACACCAGATGTCATCCTGCAATCTCCTTTCTGCAGCCATCGCAGCAGCTTGTGCTGGACTAAGTACCATGATGCTACTATCACCGCCAAGACGCCTTGGTCCAGATGGTAGGAGCGAACCCAAAACTGCTCTTCTCTCTGCAGCAGCCAGAGCAGTTTGCCGTAGTGATGAAATAGGTGGCTGTTTAGAGTAACCACCAAGACGCCTACCGGGAAGATCAAATCCCTGGCCGGTGCCAGTTATTCCCTTGGCCATCAACTCCTCGCACTCCTGTGATTGAACAGTGCAATGTGTATACAGCAGACTAGAATATAAGTGAGGGCATTGTGACAGCGCAATGCCAAAACCACCAAGTACATTTCAAAAATTAGTACATCTATAATAAAGACCAGAATGGACATGCTAGAAGGGACACTGATACTTTTTGTGATGACTGACCTTCCTAAGTTCATCCCAGAGCTTGTAGAACTTGGCATCATGAGGGCCATGCACGTTGTGGCAGAGCTCGTGAAGCATCGTGTCGAGGACTTGATCGTAGGGATAGAAATTATCGTCTCTATTCGGCCTGCGAAGCCTTAGCTTCACATGCACGCCACGACCCACATTCAAACCCAGAAGACGCGCATTCGTTGGACTGCAATTAACACCCCTCATTCATCATAATGAATCATCCCTTCTATCGATCAAAGAAAGAGATTCAGGATTCCACACACACATACACGGATTACCATCCCAATCCTGGACAATCCCAACCAATTCTCTACTCGGCGATCACTCGCTCGTCAATCAAGGTATGCAATTCGGCATTTTAGGGCATCAAAACGCTATCGGGGCTTGCAAGCGAGATGAAATCGAAACGAGAGCAGCAAGATCTTACCAGAACTCGGAGAGAAGCTTGACCCTCCACTGACGCTTGCGCATGATGGGTTGAACCTGATGGGCGATCCGCTCGAGGATCTTCCGGGCCTCGTCTTCTGCAGGCTTCCTCTTCAGGGCCTTGATCTCCCATACCCTGTGGAGATCGCCCTGGTTCATCTTCCTCTTGTGGTCTCAGGGGAAAAAGCCCTAACTTTTACAGACTACCTCATCGTGAATGGGGTTTTTCCTGCAGCAGCCATGGCAGAATCTCGCGAAGGTTTGAAAATGTGGGAAGCAAATTGGCGCGATGACCGACATTGGCTTAGTTTTCGAGGTTGCGTGATGTTTGGAGGCGGGGATAGTGCAGGCAAATCTCTAGTTCAGCTTCTTTCTTTCCTTTCCAATTTCGGGGCGACCGTCCAAATCCATGGAAAATAATTGGACAATGTAATATGTCGCGTCTAATTTAGAGTTTTTCAAAGGTGTTGTGTTGTTGCGTTAGTAAAAATTGCCGCAATATTGTTGATTGTTAAAATGATGAAAGATATTTATATTATTTTTTTATAATCGAGATTTTCCACATAATGAATTATTTTTCGAGATAGTGGAGGATGTATGTCAACGCCATTGGGTAAGTCCCCGTAACACGGTCGCCGAGAGTTGAATTTAGGATCTCATCGCTTAACTATTTAAGCACTCAAAAACTCAACCAACTCACTCGCGCCCCATTGATGACTTTTTTATATTGTTGTTGTAGAGCTATTGTCAAAATTTACGTATGTACAAATATGCCTTGTTACAATATGTCATTTTCACCATATGATGACAATAATTCCAGCAATAGTCATTATAATGATAACGAAACTAATAACATTTATAATGAGGTTCGTTAAAACCATGCAGAAGCTCTGCTTATATAGAAAGAGAACAAGTTATTGGACAGAAAATGTTCCTAAGTCCGGAAGGGCCTTTGTTGAATGTGAACAAGCTCTAGAATGAGGTTCATTAAATCTTGAATGGGCGGTGAACAGCTCGTGTAAACAGGAAGATGTCACTTTGGAAGGCCCCATCCGTAGAAGGTGAACCGACCATTAAGCAAGAAGCCGCAAAAAGTTTGGACGAATCTTTTTGCAAAAGTTGCTCATGCTGCAATGAAGTGGATTATCGACATATGAGCCTCTCACGATTATTTATAAATGTGGGAAAAGGATACAGAGTACACAACACTCAGCTTGGCAATATAATTTTTCAAACAATCGCTTGAGCGTTATCACTTTGGACAAACGCCAAACTTAATTTTCCTAGATATTTTGGGCTTGTTCCATGCAAGCATTTCGGAACATTTTCTACTGACGTTCTAGCCCCCTGCGGGAGCTTTTTATTTCAACTTTGATCCACAGATTTTAATGTAACTGCAAAATTTAGGGAGCTATTGAAGCTGCGGAGTTAAATCCATATTTTTGCTTGCTGATTGGAGAAGGATTGTAAAGTAATTCTCATTGTGATTAAAAAAACCGTATAATCAATTATTGTTCCAAAAGTTTTAAATATCTTTTTCACAAATTGAAATACTAGATGAATGGATTATCTCTATGGCTACCGAATAAGAGTCGAGATAGGATAAATGTTTCGCTCATGCCCGAGATAAAATAAAGTCAAATATAAGGAGAGATAAAATTGAATAAGATTTCTTATACCCATGACATAAAAGCTATTATTTTTTTAATAACAAAATTTTTAAAATAAAAAACTAAAATAACAATTAAATAAAAAACAATATTTGGATTCAAATGTAAAAAGGAAAATTTCAATAAAAATATATATAGTTTATATATTATTATATGTACTTTCTATTAAGGAATGGAATAAAAAAGAAATAAAAAAAAGGAAAAATAATTAAAATATAAGTAAACAAAAATGAATAAGAAGAATGCCGATTTCAAATGAATGTGATGAACAAATTCAAACTGAAATGCCCCGTCTCCTTATTCTCCTTATGTGGGTTCATATCGAAATTTATACGACTCTTGCATAGTTCTTTGTTTGCATCAAATTCAAAGCTCCACGAAAATGACGAAAGAGTTGAAGCTCATCCTACGTAGATCTTTGATTCACGTCAAAAGTCCACGAAATCAGCAAAAGAGCCGAAACTCCTCTTTTCGATAGTTTTGTTGATCATGTTGAAGTTTGATGAAAGTGACAAGAGAATCAAAACACTATATTTTTTTAATCATCATGTTTTCTCTCTTTTAGCCAAATTGGTGTTCTCCGGCTAATTTACCTCGTCAATATTGTTGTAGCCCATTTACATTTCTCGTCATTGTTCAACTCATGGCTCCGGAATGCTACAATGAGGTATTCTGCTTGAGAAATAGATCGTACAAGAACTATGGCTTAATTTATGGAGGTTATCTTCATTTGTGCATTTGTGATTTCTTTGTATATGAATAATGAGAAGTTCTTACCATTTCCATTTGAACATTTCCAGGTTCATTTACATCAATAAGTCGTTTATACCAAATAAATGATATGATAGTGTGTTAATATAGTCTGCAATTCATCAAAAGTATACATGTTATAGCAAAAAATACTTGGATTTCATGTCTTATCCCATTCAATCCTATCCCGACTCGAAATCAAGATGAACAAATGCAGCATACATGTTTTATAGCAAAAGAATTGGAAACGTTGATTGGACTTTGTAACAAATGGGCCTATTTTAGAAATAAAATGAACTGATTTAGGCCTGAAAAGACCCAAATTATCTCTCAATTAAGCCGCCAAGGCTATTTCCTCAGTCCGTTCGATTCTTGCAGCATTTGTTGAATAAACGAAGAGGAAAAGAGAAATAGAAGAGAGAGAGAGAGGAATATCGAGAAAAAAGAGGACAAAGAAGAGAACCGAGAAAGGGATAAAGGAAGCGGCCCATGCTTTTCATGGACATCTCGATGTCACGACCTGAAAAATTGGCATTTCCAATCTTAGTTTAATGGATCATCAAATTAATTAATTTTATTAATTAACTCAGCTCGAACTTTCCCAAATTCTATTAAATAGCAACTTTATGGTTCAAGTGATTACCTTACGAAATATTTTTTATTTTTTCAAGCTGCCACTAATAGTTTTTTGGTAGGTCAATTAGAAACATAAATAAATTAGTATGAGAACTAAGCTATTTCTACGAACTAGAGATTTTAAGCTTGGGACTTGGTTACATTAATTTTTAAAATTAATGCCTTTTTATGAAAATGTTTGATTTGGCAATCTTAATGAATTCTGATTTGAAGTTCAAAGATGCATTTTTTGGGTTTTATTTTTTCTAATTTTTTTGTATTTTTTGTGTAATTTTATAAATTAAAAATTAATGAAAAAGCGAGAGTGAATTGATTCAAGATTAACTTATAATTTTCGGATTTAATTTGCATTAATTCCCAAAAAATTTTAAGAAAATATTTTTTTACCCTATTTATACATCTTTCAAAAGTTAAGACGGATTCAAAAAGATTTTATTCATTTGGTGCTATCCATGAGATAGGATTTCTAGAAAATCTTATCTTTCTAAAAAAATGATGAGACGTGGTTTCTAAGAAACCATATCTTGCTAGATTTTGTTTTTGAATTTTCTGAGATTTTGTGCAATGAATTAAAAATATGAGACATTAATTTTTTTTTTGAATTTTTTGAAATGCATTTAAATTAAAGTTGCAAATATATTAAATTGATGTGATAATTTCCGCTATTTCTTTCAAATTAAGTTTCAATCTAAAACCTGATAGATCGATCCTAAAATTTGAAATATTTGCTATGAAAGTAATTATATCTAAAGCATGATAGGTAGACTTACTTCCATGTATACGGTTGCGGATTAGGAAATTTTCCTAATCTGAAATATTTTGAGTATCTTGAGTATCTTCAGGAAAATTTTAAATTATCCCAAGATTCCAAAAAATTCTCAAAAAATATTCACATTGAATTGCAAAAAAATTAAAATATGAATGTTGAATTTATTTTTGATAGGAATTAAATTTTAACTCCTGATTTTTATGCAAAATAAATAATTAAAGAAAAATAAAATTTTAGGTGTCAACACTCGACCAACCGTATTAATGCTGTGTTAAAGTGCTCGGTGAGAATTTGAAATGTTAATTCATCTAATCGAATAAATTCTCTTAATTAAGTTATAATTTCGCATTAGTTTGGATTTTAGGATTCCAAGCTGTTTCTAGACCTTGTTGAGCAGGAAACAATATTTTAAGGAACGGCCATGGACCCACTTGAAACGGCCTTTGATAGCGTTCAACGACCCGTTTTGGTTTTAGCGTACAAGCTGTCACTATATGGTGGAGAGCAGACATGCGCTACTATGTGCGAATTTTCGAAGGCACGTTGGAGTGGTTTTATTACCTAATAAATTTAGTTTAGTCTAGCCTTTGTTAAAATAGATTTTTATTTTTATTTTATATTTTTTTGCTTAATCGATAGGATTTCGAATTACCCACTCGCGCATGGCGTAGTTGATTGAGCTTGAACCCTTTTTCCTCTCATGAAAGGTTGAGGGTTCAAATCTCCTGGCCGTGTTCAGCGATTTAAGTGGGGCCTCGGCGGTGAGTTCTTTGGGCTAGTCTCCTCAGGGTATAGTCACTAGTTGGCCCTCGGGCCGGACTCCGGCGAGCCCGGTGGGGCCGATGGATCCCGGGTATAAAAAAAAAAAGGATTTCTAATTTCCATTCAAGGTAGCTTTCATTCTATTCTGTCCTTTCCGTATGTGAGGTGGGTGATGCATAAATTTTGTTATGGTTTGAAAATCCATGTCTTGGATATTATAGGAGATAAATATGATAAAAGATATGAAAGGGGTGTCCCTATAGCATGATGTTTATTAAATGAAAAATTGGTACTTAGAATATATTTATTGCATAAAGCCGGATCGAATATTTAAACCATTTTAGTTATTTGAAGTGGCATATGAAAGCATTTCTTGAAATAATTTGTGAGTTGATTATCTGTTAGACGGTTTAGGAATGTTACGCGCCCTGTATCTTTCTTGGTGAAATGAATAATGATAGGTTCTACGGAGCGGTCTCTGAACTTTAGTTATGAAAGGCTCTTCTGGATTGGGTCGTGACTGGAGGATAAATTGGGGGTTTTGAGCTCATTGTCGCGAGGATCTAAACACAATGCGGGGTTGTGAGCATGCAAGCCATCTCTAGACGTCCTATTTGAGCCGAGCCACTGGCTAGTATCGGTGGAGACTTACTTCAAGAGGGGAATCTTGGTAGGTCTTGACACGAGGCATTAAGGGTAGCCATAATTTTGACAATGAACATTAGATTAGTCTGGGGACTGGATCATTAATGTTAGTTTGATGTTATTGTTTAACTGAGCTTTTTAGATGTACATGAGTTTATGTGAAACAATATAAATTTGTCTTTTGTTTTTTTGTCTTTAATGCGTGTGGTATGTTGTGTACAGGAGAGTATTTTTTTTTTTTTTTTGGAATGACTAATAATACGTAGCTTAAGTATACTATAAATACCAAAACTTGTGTACGTCGCTCACTTTAGTGCTAAAACTTGCAAAACGATCACTTAAGTGTTAAAATCGGAGAAAAACGATCACTTAAGTGTCAAATCGAAAAAAGTCCAACCAAATGAAATACCTGGCTTTTATGTTTAAATTTATTATCGACGTGGCACATTTTTTATAAAATTCTGGTCACGTGGATATCCACGCAGATTTCTAGGATAAAAAATTTAAAAATAAATTAAATAGAATGTGAAAATTAAAAAAATTTATAAAAGGGTTGGGGTTTCGTTGAGGCGAGGGCTGTATAGCCCTCGCGCGTGGAGCCTGGCCAGCCACGGCGAGGCTCGACCTCACTTGGATTTGCTAGGTCGAGCCTTGCTGGGTTGGGCAAGGCCCCTTACTACCGGCGAGGGCTACATAGCCCTTGCCACCTAAAACCCTACCCCCTTTATTTTATTTTTTTAATTTTCAATTTATAAAAATTCTATTTAGAATTTTTATTTAATTTTTTAGTTTAAATACACACGGAAGTCCACATGTACTATCGGTGAGCTACGTCGGCTCAATTAATAATACAAAAAGGCCACATCGAATTTCCAAAGTGAGCCATGTAAGTTTTAGATCGGAGTTAGCACTTAAGTGAACGTTTAAAAAAAAATATTGACACTTAAGTTATTATTGTAAAAGTTTTGGCAATAAAATAAATGTCGTACATAAGTTTTAACACTTGTAGTTTACTTAAGCCAATATTGCGCACAAGTAGATACTCGATATAATTAGAAAAGAATCATACTTCTCACTGAATGTTGGTTTGTTTATGCCATTCATTTTTAATCTTTTCTAGATTTTATGGCCGCTGACGAGTAGGACGAGAACGAATTCAATCGGGGGCTTATCGAGATTCGATTCTTGGCATAGTTTGAAATTTGTGTATGTATATAGTGTACAGTTACCTTTGTCAAGTTTAATTTGGTTATTCATGGGTGATATATAGTATAGTTTGGTTAGTTGAGTTTTCTAGTTAGCCCGTGAAATGTATATGCTCATTTTTATGGACTTTATAATTTTGTGTCTATCATGCACCACACTCATCGACACGCCAACATCCTTTCTCGGTCGTAAAGTTGTGACGTCCTAGGATGCGCCACCGACCCATTTAATATTTTATATTTCAATTAAGTGCATGCAGAAACGATTCACTTCCTCAAACAAACATAAAAGTTGGGATAGTCGAAGGAAACTAACACTTAGCAAATAGCAAAAGCTCAATTTATTTAATTACTATTAACCCTGGGATGATTACCATAATTACAAGTTTATCACAATGCCGTTCCCTAGCGGACCACACATACAAAAAGGGGTGGGGTGGTTGGATTAACCTAGCTTCACTACCAAAAAGGACAGCCCAAAAAGATAAGCATACAATGCCTATCACCACGGTGACCAAAACCGGGAGGAGGTTCCCGATCAAACTCCTCTTCGTCACTCGGACTAGTCTCCGGATCAATAACAGCTCCGTCCGGGAGGGTCGAGATACAAAGGATTCCAAACCTCCTCTCTAGTGCCACCCGCAGGGGTCCATCGAAACCTCTAATCGAACCATACAAGTCATCCCTATCCTTAAGGAACCAAGCTAAGAACTCGTGCGGTTGCCACATCTCAAACCCCTCATCAACCTAGACGATTGTCATATGCTTCGATACCACCTCTCCGGTCCCACCGGATAATCGGTCACTATTGTATCAATGTCCATGGGCATCCCAAAATGCGTAAGCAAAGGTGGACAATTCATACTCGGGGGTTTGAAAATATTTAAACAACAACAATGAGATAAAACTCATCAAGTTATTGACCTAAGTCTCGGTTAGGAGGTCAACTCAGCTCAAATACATTTAGAACCGGCAATGCAACACAATATACACAACTATGCCATCACGCAATCATAGGCAACCTTACTTTACCTTGACATGCGCCTTATATGTTACAAATCACCGTAATGCAATAAATAAATAACATAATTAGAAACACTGTCAACCCTCTCCTACATAGTGCGCTCAAGTGTGTTCTCATTATTACGGCCACTCGGGCACGCCCGTCCTCACACGGGGTTTTTTGGCTCTACCGGACATTTATTCATTCAATCAATTCCGGCCGATCGAGGGCACGCTAGTTTTCATGCGGGGGTCTTCCGGCTCTACCGGGTATATATCCATTCGATCAATTACGGCCGATCGAGGGCACGTCCATCCTCATATGGTGGTCTTCCGACTTATATGGATATTTATCCATTCGATTAATTACGGTCGATCGAGGGCACGTCCGTCCTCATACGGGGGTCTTCCGGCTTATCCGGGTATTTCTTGAATTAACGCAACTCTCATGCTAAAAAAATGCAGTAAATAAATCACCTAAATTTGGCATACTTCCCTATCCAAACATCCTTACCCTATTTAACTCATAAAATTTTACATATAAACCCGACACCTCGGGGTTTATTATCTATATGACCATAATTCTTTCTTTGAATATTGCCGTTCAATTTATTTAGTTATACAAGCCAATTTATATTATTGTTCCCAACATTAACATCACAATTTAATATTAAAAAATACACAAAATATTAATGAGATACTAATAATTAATTTTTGAAAATTAATTTATTTAATAAGATAATATTAATTATTAAATAGTTCGATAGCTTATGGCCTAAATAGCGACAACTTATCACTAATTTAATGATAGTTTATCACATAAATAGTGATAGCTTATTACTCAAAATCGATAGCTTATCGCCTAAATTATCGATAGCTCATCGCATAAATTGATAACCTATCGAGTCTACTTATCACTTATCGAGATAACTTATCAACTAATCCCTCTAAGCATACTTAGCCTAATCTAATATCATCCTAATCAATTTTAACATACTAATCAATAAATTAGGGCGAAAACTCACTCGACGAAATGGAACGACGACAACTACCCACGGCAGCGTACCGACGAACGACGGTGATGGAGCTTGAATTGAAGCAAGAACGGACCGAGTCTCCACCGACCAGCCTCTATCCAATGCAATTCGTGAAAATAAAAATATTTCTTCTACAAACATTCCTCATATATGAGTTTTCCTCGATCTTACGGTTGCATAGGAAAAAAGAAGCTCGATTCATCCTCCGGATGAGCTCAAACGGACGATTTCTTATTGGTGGTGTGCTTTGAAATCCGAGAGAGAGAGGGAGCTTGGGATGGGGGAGGGCTTCCACGAAAATTGAAGGGGAAGAGAGAAATGAGAGAGAGAGAGAGAGAGAGAGAGAGAGAGAGAGAGAGACCAAAAGAGATATTTACTCAACCAAGCTTCTTTCATAAGCTTAAGATCAAGATCAAATCCCATCACAAAAGCATGCCCCAAATTCTTCCCTCATCATGGCTTTTGTCTCTAGTTCATAAAGCAAGAAGGGCAATTTGATAAATTTACAAGTATAATATAAAGTATTATACGTTTATATGGGCTAGTATTTTGTATGGGTTTGTATAAATCGAATTTGGGCTCAAATGGATAATAATTGGGCTTTAAAATAGCTTATTGGGCTCAATAGGTTGAGTAGGCTTAAATAGGCCCACTTGGGCTGGTCTTGGGCCCAAGATGGCCGAACCACATTAGGCTTGATGCCCAATGTGCCTTCGCCGGCCCACTTCCTCGTGGATTCCAAAACTCGGCACGTTAATCCTTTTTTCGAGAGTCTTAAATAAATCAATAAATAGGTAGCTCAATGAGGCGATGTCCAATAAATTTAGTCTTGAAATTCTCGAAAATTCGATACCCAAATTCGGATTCTAATTCATGGTCAAAATCGATCAATTGCGACTTTAGTATGTCTCAAGCTAACGAGCGTCTTTTAGGAGTTACGTGTATTTGACCTGTGGTTGATTCGACATCAATCCACGTTTAAGCTTCTAAAGCCATGAATGACATCGATTGTCATGTACTTGTGAGGGGTCAATTACTAGTTTTGATGTACATGATCATTAGGAATTGGTCAAATTCGGATTCTAATTCATGGTCAAAATCGATCAATTGCGACTTCGGTATGTCTCGAGCTAACGGGCGGTTTTTAGGAGTTACGCGTATTTGACCTGTGGTTAATTCGATATCAATCCACGTTTAAGCTTCGGAGCCATGGATGACATCGGTTGTCATGTACTTGCGAGGGGTCAATCACTAGTTCCGATATACACGATCATTAGGAATTGGTTTGGGATCGTTCGCAATCAATACAATGATCAGTGCGAGAATCACCCACGATATGATTGTATACTATTGATGAAACGTTCTATAGCCATTCCTTGATCGGTCTATAATGGCTCAAAATTGTCCCTTATCAATCCTTATAGTCGAATTATCAATTTATAGTTGAGTTCTCGTGTCGTGCGTACTTAATTCCATGATAACCTTTCCCTCTCGATTAGTCTATCATCAATGTTCAATTTAGAACGAGAATTACTAACAGTGCATCGATTAAAATCATTATTTTATTATATTTTGAATAGAGTCAAATTTTAAGGATGTCACCGTATCCTTCTAATTAGCTTTCCGTTCTATCAAATAATATATTATGTGGATGTTTTATGTTGGTTTGTATGAACCTGCGTCTTTCAAATTGGGGGCGTCCGCATCATTTTCCCTATGCTTGCCCCTATGTTGATAAGCCACCATCGTAGAAGTCTTATTCCCCAAACAAAATTTGAACGATCACACTCGAGCTTATTAGTATTTTCATTTCGAATCATCGAGAGATCCGTTAAATAGTAAAGTGTTAGCTCTAAATAATTTGTATTGGAACATGATTTCTTACTTATGGTGCATTTATTTGAGTGAAAATATTTTTTAAAAATTAGTTTTTCAGACTTTCACCCGTTTGGTTAGTTGAATATAACTTAGTCAACTGAAAACACTTTCTAGTCGACGGAAAATTCATGCTCAAATTTAGGAAAGCAAATTCTTAAATCTAAAGAGGTGAAAATACTTTTTAGCAATGTTTATCTTGATTTTTTTCATAGTTTTATTTTATTATATATTTTTATTTTATCTTTCTACCTTATCTTTTTCTTTCTTACTTTGCCGGTTGCTAGGCTTGAACGACGGCCGATGACCGGCCACACGAGGTCGAGCCTCACCATATTCGGAGAGCTAGAGCTCGCGGGCTCAAGATCGCTACATCTCGGTGGAGCTCGAGTTCATCGGCCTTGGGGTGAGCTAAAGCCTTGCCGGGAGGGTGACAAGTTCGAGCTCGCCAAATCTCGGTGGGGCTCAATCTCATGTGGCCGGTCGCCGGCCATCATTGATGCTTAACAATAGGCAAAGCAAGAAGGAAAACTAAAAATAAAAAATAAATTAAAAAATAAAAATTTGAATTTTTAAAATCATTTTCTAAATGCGATCCAGACATAAGAAAATATTTGCAGTTACATATTATCAAACAAAGGCAAATTAACCATTTTCTGAAAAATAATTTCACAAAAAATGTTTTTGTTTAACATAAAATTTTCTCCAAACAAACACACACTTAACCTTTTAATCCTATCGAAAAAATGTTCAACGTTTCTTTTTTTTTTTTGAATTTATCTCAGGTCCTTCAACACCACCAGAGAAATATTCCATAGATTCTTAATTGCCATGCTATAAACACATAATGCCAAACAGGGCAAAGAAGTAATCAAAGACGGTCTTTAGAGGGGATTGATTTTATATGATTTTGAAAGGTGTTATGATTTACATTAGTATCGTGGAATGGTGTGATAAGTTTTTTTTTAAACAAAAAAACTTCATTTCATATGAAAGACATGGACATAATTTCAAGATAAAAAATACAAATCTCACAAAGCAAATAAAATAAGTAAATCTGAAAAGTGAATCCACTTGATACCGACTTGCAAAAGACTGTCTATTTCACAAAGACGAACTTGTTGTAGTATCAAAGCATAAATGGAGATCACCGAATCTCGCATCAATATCAGTGATAAGTACTCACCAAAAAACCCCTCTCCAATAGTTACGGTTTGCCAAAAAACGATGCTCGCCTAGATTCGGCATTCCAAAGCACCATCACTACATAGAGATCACAACAACACAAAAAGGTTGAAAGAATACATAAAATATTTGTAAATCCTAGACCTATATCTAGATAGGGATAAAAAAAAAAATACCCAAATCTAGATCTAGCTCTAAATAGGGAGAGAAAAACTACAAAAGAGATACTGGTTGATCACAAATCACTTTAAAAAATGTTGACTGCTGGGCGGTGGCTGTTTTCGGAGAAACTCTAAGAGAGAGGGTTTGAGAGAAACAAGCGAATGCCCATGACCACAAATGGTGTGGTAAGTTGAAAAGAAGACAAAAGGTTACTAATTGCATTCTTTATGTTTCTTCCCCAACACTATTGGTGACAAACATATGTAACCTTAACAACCCTTGTACCAACCACTTAAGAATGTCTTAACAGGTAAACTAGGCTGATAGGGCATGGGAACCAGGTACAGATCACGCTTCCTTCTCTGAGCTACACCAGATGCCTCACTCATGTCCATTTCTTCACTCTTCATTCCCTCAGGGAGTTCCTAGTCAAAGTGGTACAGCAACTTTGCAAGTGGAAGCTCCACGTTCGCAAGCCCAAAGTTTATCCCTGGACATATCCTCCTTCCTGCAACAAATATATGTAGTCAAAGCTAGTCCCTTTGTAATCGACAGTGCTGTCCTTGAACCTCTCCGGGTAAAAGGCCTCAGGGTTGTCCCAGTACTTGGGGTCTCTGCCAATCGCCCATGCATTCACGACCACTTGGTCTTGGCCGGGACCTGGTACTCGTTTATCTCGCACCTCTCTCTGCACTCCCTCGGAAGCAGCAAGGGGCCAGGAGGGTGCATCCTCAGGCACTCTTTTATTACCAACTTTAGGTACTCTAGTTTGGGCAACCCCAGCTCATCTGTTTTGCCTCTCCTGTCGAAGACCTCTCTGACCTCAGCCTGCGCCTTTTTCATGATTCTCAGGTTCTTCATCATCTCTGCCAATGCCCAAGCAACCTGCGTAGCTGAAGTCTCGCTTCCGGCTGTGACTATGTCGAGCATTCACATTTTGTGTTTCATTTTTCATTGGAATTACTCAAATAACATGTCAAAGTATCAAAGTCATAATCAATCGTATCTGTCTCGAGGTTCATGCTAATTTAATTTGGGCTAGTTTTGCTGATAGACTTCTTCTAAAACCAATATCATATCGACAAGTGAAAGTCAACCACAGTTGAACTTTGACTTTGTTCTGAAGTCAAAATCCGACTGATTTCGTTTTCAAAAGCTGCAGTTCATTTTTCTGAAGAAAACTTTGCATGATGAATACAGAAAAACTTCTCTACCAGTATTACTGCCTTGACGTTGTCAGTGGTCAGGGAAAATTCAGGACCGCCAGGATTTGCAAACCTCAAGAGAACATCGATCAGATCATCATGTCTCGTTTCATCGTCTCTTCTCTTGGCCCTCTCTTCTCTTTTTTCTCTGATGATGCTGTTCATAATCTGGTCTGCTTGCTGATACAACTTTTCCAATTTGGGCTTTGTCCTGCTAATCACATGAAGCCACTTCGACAAGGGAAACACGTTCCCAACCTCAAAGCCGCCCGACAATCTAAGTGATTCGGTGACTACTGAGATGAACTCCTCCTACTCTTTGCATTTTTTTCCCAAAAGCGGCAAGCAAAGTAACTCCGTAGTTAGTCGAGAATAGTCTCTGCGTAAGGTTGATTGGAGACCCCGCATTAGAAGCGACCCATTTGACGAGATTTGAAATCTCTTCTTCCTTTATAGGCCTAAAAGACTGGACCCTCTGGGCACTCTAGAGCTCCAAAGCGCAGATTTTTCTATGTTGCCTCCATTGCTCACCATAGGGTGCGAAGACAATGTCGGGGTACCCATTCGTTATTACTTCGGCAAAAAGAAGCTGAGGCGTGCTCGTGAAAGTAAGGTCGTGGGTTTTCATCACCACATGAGGAACTTCCGCAAGCTGCAAATGCATCAACGGCCCGTATTTCTTGGCCAAGTCCTGCAATGCACGATGAGGCAGTGACCCAATAAGCTGGTGCAAATTTCCTATGAGAGGGAGCTTCCTCGGACCGGGAGAAAGCTTGGAAAGGCCTTTCGCATCGGACTTGTGACCAAATTTTAGCAAAATGAAGAGGAAGATGCAGAAGGAGAGTATGATTGAAAAGGCAGAAACTTGGGCGCACATGGTGACATTTCTGCTTCTGAATTTCTCTGCCGAAGCCAATCTGGTAGGGAAATCCGTTTGATAAAAATCTTGCCAAGTAGAAATCCATTTAGTAAAAAATTGACTTATGGTAGGGTTTTCAACTTTTGGCAGAATTTTCAACTTCGGCAAGGTTTTTGGCCAACTTTGAGAAGTAAAAAACTTTTACTTCTCCGCTTTAGAATCACTTCTTTGACCATACCGATCTCCGCCGACCACCGCCCGCCCACCTCCGCCGGCCGCCAATCGCTCGCCGCCGGCCCACCGACCGCCGATCGTAGGCCGCCGACCACCCGCCCGCCAGCCCGCATCCCGCCGACCGCCGCCCGCCCGCCCGCATCCCGCCGCCGATCGCCCGCTGCGAGACGGACCGCCGCTAACGGCCCGCTTACCGCTGCCGGCTGCAGCCCACCGTCGGCCGCCGATAACCCGTCGTCTACCGCTTGCCACCGACGGCCCGTCGCCGCCCGCCGACCGCCTGCCGCCGAAGATTTTGTTAATAAGATTGCAAAAGTAGAAATTTTCAACTTTTACCAAACGAATTTCTTTAATTAGAAGTCAATCTAGAGCAAAAGTAGAAAAAATAACTTCTACTTTGGAGGAGAAGTAGAGAAGTGTTACCATGCGCGCCCTTAGAATTCCATTCACGGGAAAGTGTGGGAAAATGACAATCTTGCCTTTGTCGAGAGACTTTGCTTTGGTGGCAATTCTCTATCGTAAATCAACTTCTAATCGAAATTGATTTCTCTACTTCTCCTCAAAAGCAAAAGTTGATTTTTCTACTTCGCCTGTAGATTGACTTCTAATCGAGAAATTCATTTGGTAAAAGTTGAAAATTTTTACTTTTGAAACATTATTAACAAAATCTTCGGCGGCCGTAGTCGGTAGGTAGCGGTCGTCGGCGGTTCGCAGCCGATGGGTGACGGCAGGACGGCGGCGGTGGTCAAGCGGTGGCGGTAGGCGGGCTAGTGGCAGCAGGGGGCCGCCGAGGGGCGGCGGCGGTGGGTGGGCTGTGGTCGGCGGAGGCGGGTGTAGTCCAAGAAATGATTCTGGAGCCGAGAAGGTGGACCAGAAATTTACTTCTCAAAATTAGCAAAAAATCCTATCATAAGTGAGAAATCCTACCATAAGTGAAAAATCCTATCATAAGTCAATTTTTTTACCAAACGGATTTCTATTTTGGAAGTGTTTTTACCAAACGGATTTCTTTGCCGGATTGACTTATGATAGAGAAATTGAGAAGTAGAAGTGTTATCATACGCACCCTTAATTTATAACCTCTTTTGGAAGGCCAAAACTCGAAATTGTAGCTCAGCGAGTTGGCATCTATGTGCCAACGGTGGTATTTGATTCTCACAGATCTATCGCCGACGTGATGCGCACCTCCGATGAATGAATACTATATAATATTGGAACCTTTGGTGGGTGAACAATCACTCGATGCTTCATAGGAGATAATTTGAATAGAGGTGGAATGGAGATGATGTGACTGTGTGAGGTTGAGTGGACAACTACTTTGAATTTTGAAACGAGATACTTCGTCATCTACCGATAAAAAGGGAATCGATCCATTTTGTCTAAGTTATTTAGGTGATGGTATCCTGCAATCCTAAAAACTTAAGATTGCTTATGGGGCTATTCATGTGTGGGCGCTTGTCGATACTGAGAGAAGTCTAGACGCTTCTATTCCGGACTATCCGTAGGAACCAAGTTAATTTCAGTTGCTTAGGTGTTAGATATCGTCAGTTAATATAGGTGTGTATATGGCCATGGTTTAATGTATAAAAATCCTCATGCTCAATCTTCCGATTCGTTGACAGTGGAGAGCAGACTTGCTCTGTAACGAGCGAGTTTTCCGAATGGAGATTGCATAGTTTTGACAATAAGCATTAGCTTATTCAGCTAACGGGATCATTAATTTTACTATGATACCATTGTTCAAATGGAGATTGCATGTGTATATGAACTTTGTGTGAAATATACCTTTGGTTTTTAAGGCATGTGATGTATTGGGTCTGGGACAATGTGTTGTGCTTTAAAATGATCACTACTATCCACCATGGATACGTGATTTATTTAATATATATATATATATGATATATATATATATATATATATTTATATATCTCATCAAGTGTTGGTATGCTCATGCCATTCATTTTTCTAAGAAAGATCACGTTCACCTTGAGTAGTGACTAAGTCTTTTCTGGAGTTTCTCAAGCTCATCTTTTTTAGAAGAATTTTGTGCAATGAGTTTTAAAACTTCCTTTTCAAATTAAAAATTATATTTTTTAAGCCTTTTTGTGTTCCATAAACATTTCCTTAAAAAACTCTTGCATTTTTTCATATGATAGTTCAGAATCATTTACCTCATCTTCTTCGTCTTTTTCGGAATCCGCCACGAGGCAAAGATTTGCTTCATCATCATCGCTTGATTCGCATTTCGTGCATTCCATCTTATTCCATATTTCTCTTCTTTGAGTGCTCTTTTTTTCTTTTTGAACATTCCTTTCTTCTTTTTAGGAGTGGACAATTTGGTTTTACGTGCCTTGGTTTCCTGCACTCATAGCAAACAACTTCCTTACGTTTGCTTTCTTCTTTGCCTTTGAAAGGTCTCTTGTCTTCTAAAAATCTTGGATTCCTTCTTCCTTTGAAGTTTCCTCCTTTCTTCATAAGACTTTTTAACCTTCTAGTGAAAAGGGCCATTTCATTGTGCTCATCTTCTTCACTTGGCATTTCACCTCCCGCATTATCATCGTCAAAATTAAATGCCATGATTTTCTTATCTTTGGAGATGTTTTGCTCATTCAAGCTCTCAGCTTCATAAGACATCAATATCCCTGTGAGTACATCTAAGGAGATAACTTGGATTCTCATAGTTTCTTGGATTGAGTTTTTTACGGTAATCCATTTCTTTGGAAGTGCTCGAGTAGCTTGCTCACTATTCCAGCATTTGTGAAGATCTTTCCTTGATTTGCTAGACCATTCACAATTTCTATGAATCTAGTGTACATTTCTCTTACTATTTCATCCGACTACATCCTAAACATTTCGTAATTTCCGAGTAGGATGTTCATCTTGGTTCCCTATACTAGATAGGTGCCTTCGAGAGACCACTTGAAGACAATTCCATATTTGCTTAGCTATAACACAAGAGGAAATTCAATTATACTCGAGATGGAAATAAGGCACAGTAGAGAAGATATCTAGCTTTAAAATTAAGAGCGGCTCTCTTTTGAGTCTCTTCAAGACGAGCATCTCACAATGTCAGTTGGATCAATGTTTTCTCCAGCATTTCTACCAGGTGACGTTTTGGTTTGTAGCAAAAGTAGTAGCAACTGGAACTTCTACGCCGTTTTGGACAATATCGCATATAACTTGATCGATGGCGTCAATATAAGCAAACTTCCCATTTTTCTAGTAGCCATAGTTGCTTCCATCAAAGTATGAAGGCTTGTTGGGTGTTGCAGATTTATTGCTAAAAAAACCACCGAAGTCAACCATAATAAAGGATCTTTATGCTTTGAAGAAAAACACTACAAATAACAAGCAACAGAGCTCTTACACCAATTGTTGGGGCTAACAATGCAACTTGAAAGGGGGTGAATAGGTTCTTCCGAAACTTTTTCAATTTATGCGGAAAACTAAATGTGATATAAAAAGATTGGGTGACCAAATGTTTCACGGTATTTGAGTGTGTACTAAGCGAGTGAAAATTGAGTGAAGACCAAGTACGAGCAGATATATAGTGGTTCCGCTTTATATACCAAGCTTACGTCCACTGTACATAACTAACAACCATAATTTGAGCTAGAATCCATTAGTAAATTGCCTCACAAGTTACAATGGTATGTACCGATCTTTTAGACAATAGATCACATTATCTCGATCCAGCCTACACTACTCGGGGTTGTACACTTGACTATTGTCATGACCCGCATCCAGTGGGCACGCCAACATCCGTTCTTGGTCTTTAAGTTGTGACGTCCCGGGACGCGTCACCGACCCATTCATTTTATCTTTTAATTAAGCGCATGCGGAACGTTCTATTTCCCCGGATAATATTAAAAGCAAGAGGGACGAACAAGTAGGCAATCAAGTCAATCAACATAAGATATTATTTTATTTATTTGTCTCGTTAACCCCGGGAGGTTTATATACATACACATACAAGCCCTACCTCGGGGCCACTTCCTAACCACACAAAAGATGCCAGTTTAGGGTCGGGATTAATACTACCCAAGCTACTCCAAAAAGATACCAACGTCCACGTCTTCCACTTCGCTACTTCATAGCTAAGGACCGAAAAATGGTTAATAACAACGAGTAAGATATAAAATCTTCATAAGTCAACGCCTAAGTCCGAGTAAGGCGCCGATTCGCTCGGGCGGCCTAAACATACCGGTCAACCGTCGATAATAGATCAATAGTGTGCGATTAGCGCTAAGCTCTAATCGTCATAGGATTAGACACATCCCAACAGTTAAACCTTAATTACATTATTCAACTACCAAACTCGGCATACTTTCATATTCAAACATTATTGAGGATTTCGGATCAATATAATTAATTATATAAACCAATTTATTTGGCTGTTCCCAACATTGACATCACAATTCAAGCATGGAACACTCGAGAGATGAGTATTAAAAATACACAATAATATTAATAAAATAATAAATCAATAGCTTATCGTCGGACCTTAATAGCTTATCACTAAAATCGATAGCTTATCAACCAAAGTTAATCAACCTAACCATGGTTAACAAAAAGTAAGTATGGTTAACATAAAGTAATTACAATTAGTAAAAAATAACTACGGTTAACTAAAAGTAACTACGGTTACTTTAACTAACCAGGGTTAACTAACTCAACCGCAAATCAACTAACCCAACTGTGGTCAATTAACTTAATCCAACCACCATTAACTAAACTAACCCACAATTAACATAAATTAATCTATCACTAAACGTAATTAACGACCTAATCGAGAGATGAGGAGTTAACTCACAAATAAAAATGCGGCAACGACGAACGGTCGGCGACGACAACTCGAGCGCGACAACGGCGATCCTCGGCGACTCTCGGCCTCTCAACTCCGCACGGTGGTTGGTAGCTTGAACTCGGGGGGTGGCACGTGGCTTGAAGAAGACAACCCACAATGGCGCGGTAACGAACGACGAACAGCGGAACTTGAATCGACTCCAAACAAACCGGACTCCACCGACCAGCCTCTGTTCTGCTCAAACCCATGAAAATTCTAGGGTTTCTTTGACAATCAGCCCCCGGATCCAAGTAGTCCTTGATCTTACGGTCGCGTAGGAGAAAACGGAGCTCAATTCGCCCTCCGAATGAGCTTAAACGAATGATTTCTTGTCAAGCATGTGCAGAAATCCGAGAAAATGAGGGAGCTCGGGATGGGGGAATTGCTCACGAAAATGGAGGGGAAGAGAGAAGAGAAAGAGAGGGTCATAGCCAACTTGGGGAAGAAGAAGAAAAGGTGGGGCCCATTGGTTAATTCCCCATCAATGAGTTTCGTCTTTTATGAATAATATTCAGGGCAATTTGGTAATTTCACAAGCGGGTAAGTTAGTCATTTGGCATAAATGATTGAGGGCATATTGGTATTTTCACAACCATAGTTCGGTCGGGGCTAGCTCAAGCGCGAATAGTCTCGATACTTTAGTTCGACAGTTCGATTGTCCGGACTTGATTTTCTCCGACCGATGCTACTAGATTATCAAATCTCTTTTCGTGTCAATTACAATTGCGTCCAACCATTGTTCCTTAAATCTCAAAAATCTCATCTTATTCATCGACCGAAATTCGAGATTAACATCAACCGAATTTATTTTCTCACGTATCTCAAAATTTCAAGATGTCACAACTATTGCACGATTACAAAGCACAAAAGATCACAACTCCAAACACCGACGGGAGTAGGGAACTGTTCCTAATAAACCTCGGAAACTTTCCACTAGGCTTTCTCATCACACAATGGATACTTCAGGCTCTCTTTGATAAGCGTCCGCTCGTTTGGACTTTCAAACAACTCCGCAGACTTGATCCTTCAAGTTCCAATAAGAGATTATCAGCGACCGGATCTTTTTATTCCTCAACAGGTGTTTTCATTAAAATACCTTAGACTTCATGCGATTTCTATCCGATAAACATCATGTGATCCTTAGTTATATAGATAAACACATCTTCACAATCAAAGTTAAAATAAATACCAAGGATAGTTTGAAAATCATCAAAACATATCTTGAGATGTTTCTTCAATACGTATAACTCTCATAGTGTTTAGAAATCACAGTTTCTCACGAAATAATCCCTCATGAGAAATTAACAAATATTACCATAATATTTAATTAACTATGGCGCACAAGACTTTCACAAAACAGGATATATATATATATATATACACACACGTCTGTGTGTGAAGACCACGTGTGGAGTCCAACTAAAAGTTGATTTCCACATCTCTTATTTATTTTTCTTTCTCTGACACAAGCGGCAGCAAGTCTACACTTTCCTTTTGAAGTCTTCTTTTCACAGTAACTCCAATTTGAAGTCTAACACCATAACATGAATATCAAAGCCAACGCTAACACCGAAGCAATTTTTCTGAATTGCAAGATTTTGGATATTAACTTTCAAGCTTATACACAATATATTTCGAGTCGGGTTTGTTCAGCGAACTCAAACTCAAGAAATATTTTATCACTAAACTTAGATATAATCGAAGTTAGAGCAAATCTCAACTTAAGAAGACCTCGCCAACTCCAAGTCATACTGTCTTTGATGTTGAGCTGCATAATTTAAGTGCCTCTGCATTTAGTACTGTCAACCCAATTACTCCATAGGGAAGATGACGGGATATAATCGAAATTAGAGTAGATCTCAACTTAAGAAGACCTCGCCAACTTCAAGTCATACTGTCTTTGATGTCGAGATGCATAATTTAAGTGCCCCTGCATTTAGTACTGTCAACCCAATTACTCCATAGGGAAGACGACGAATAATTGATGAGCTTCTAAATCATGCAGCCTAGCAATACTTTGTTCAATAATTTGAGTTCGAGCCACCCTAGTCCTCCCCTCTTTTGGGAAGGCAAACTACTTGCCAAGTGACTTTTGGGACCTATGTACTTCGTATTATTTTTTACCTAGCTGGTGAAATATATAAGTTCTTTTTTGTGGACTTTGTAATTTTGATCCTTCTAATCAGCTTGCAGTTTTAACCAATAAGTATACATTTTCAGAACAAGTTTATATTGATTTGCATGAGGCTGCATCTTTCGAATTAAAGAATGATCGTGTCAGTTATCTTGTATTTATGTAGTAGAATGTAATAGACTTTTATGTTGACACGCTGCCATCGTAAAAGTTTTATCCCCCAAACACAGTTTGAACTATGATACTCGAACATATAAGTACTTTTATTTAGAATCATCAACAGATCCACTTAAAGTGTTATGTCTAACTGATTTGAATTTGAACATAATCTCTCGGTTAGAGCAACTCCAGGATCTCATCCTACATATGAAATCTTAGCCTATGCCAGAGTAATGACACTGAGTACACCACATATTTTCCCAAGGTAACCGGGTGACTTGTTTACACGATTCCCAAGGAAAATCGGAATCCCACTTGGTGGGTTTGCTAGGCTAGCAAACCCCCCAAGTGGGATTTCTTATATTATAAAACAATATCAGCCAAAATAATACTAAGGGATAAAAAAGAAGAAGAAGCTTATTAACACTATTATTTTAAAGAAGAAGCTTGTTAACATTATTATTTTTCGTATTGGGTGATTTAAATATTTGTATCTCAAGAGAAAATAAATGTAGAATAACTATGAACAGTAGCATCAATGCAAATTCTTTTTTACACTTAGGCTCAATTTGATTCGCGGAAAATATGATATTTCTGAAAAATATTTTCCACAAAATCATTTTCTTAGAAAAATGATCATATTTTTCAATGTTTGGCTCAAACATGAAAATGAATAAAAAGTTATTTTTGTTATTTGGAAAGAAATTTTCCTAAAATATTTTCCCCAAATCTCTCCTTCAATCACACATAACCCTACCCAAATCCCCCTCCCCCAAATCTTGCTTTCACTTTGACGTAACCCTACAATCAAGGATGCCATTACCCCTTCGAATTGAGTCGGAATGCGACCGATTTCTAAAGCGAGACTTCCCCTTTCTGAATGCGTTGAAGATTGAGAAGACGTTGTTGTGCTGAATCGGTAACGCGTCCTTCACGATCCAAGTCACACAAGCAAAAGCATACGGAAGAATTCTCTCTCTATATATAACCGTCAGAGATTCTACATACAATAGATCTTTTATGGAAGAAGACACTTTGGGGATATTCTTGAAGGGTACAAAACCCTATATCTATCTAAGATCTAATTGCGGAAACATGCCCAATAGAACACTTGCATCATTGATCGAAGAAGGTATATCACGAGGACATACCTTGATTATCACAAATTAAATGCCCATTTGCAATCTTGGAAGTTCTTTCTTGTTGAATGCCAATCAACAGTGAATTTGGGAGAGAGCGTACGTAGTTTTTGTGTTTGCTTGAAAACGACAAACCGAGGAATTAACGAGAAAAAGGGTCATTCTATTTTTCTTTACGTCTATGAAGGAGTGAAGGAACGTGCCCCTTCACGTTTGAAATAGCAGATAATAACTGCTAGTGGGCAAGTGATTGCCCATATAGGCGCACACCGTAAGTCCCCCCGCACCAACATAGTGGGCGGGTGATTGCCCACATGGGCGCACACTATAAGTCCCACGCACCAACATCTCCCACTCGTCCATGTAGGGCAAATGGCTCCCACATGCCCACGAAAGACCAACAACTCCTATTCCTTTACCGAGGACCAAACACACACAAAAATATTATCTTCGTAAAGTTCATATTGACAATTAATCGGTGCGATCAAGATACACTAAGAGCTCATTGTCATACATCCGTTGGGAGTATATGTCAGTTCATAATGGGCATAATAAAAATAAAAAAATTTGTATGATGTACCATAGATCGATCGATCACATATATATCTTTCCCCGGATCTCATTTAAAATATGATACGTTACATTCACAATTATGTTCACACTAAATAATCATAATCGACCGGTCAGTGAATACAATCCATAATGTGAATTTAAAACTCCAAATCAATCTTCCTCCTCCATTAGACCTCTTAATCTTAGTTTAGCTCACTTTTCTAGAAATGTCCCCTTAGACCGAATCAATTTCATGACCATAGGTAACATTCTAAGATAGCGAACACTAAAAAGAAATCTCGAGAATAATGAATAGTCATGAGGGTACGAAAATTAGGGATTCTTATCCTCGAGAGTCTAACACGGTTTTGAAAAGTTGAGATCTAAACTTTTGCCTACTCTCATTGGTCGACTCATGCATACGTAATATGAAATATGTATTACGGTATTTTCTCCTTCCCCGTGGAGGGTATGTCTTTCCTTTTTAATACCGTACAAATGATAATTTAGACACACTCAATGTCTAACTCGAGTTCACGTAACAACTCCAACCAAGTGTTTTCATCGGAACTCTCATTTGGCAACAAAGATAGATAAAATGAAATATGTAGGTTATTTCGGTTTCGGACATTATAAATATTAAGTCCTCATCTTAATATTATGTCAAGGCGGCTTAAGTATTTTAAGCTTGAGCTCTCAATTATCACCTAGACAATGAACATAAAATTGCCTCATCTCTATTCATCACACAGTAAATAGAGGCGATTACCCGTGTGAGTGGGCTAATCTCTCATCTATTCGACATACCTTCTCAATATAATGCATCAAGCATTAAACATGCATAAATATCAAATAGACTTATAGACATTTATATTGATAAACAACATCATCAATCGTGAATATTTGAGGGTAAAAATAAATATTCAATACATCAACCTCTACGCAATCCTAGAGTATTTACATGACTAAGGAAAACATTCCTAGGAATCAGCTTTGTCATAGGATCCGATAATATTCTATGCGTAGATATATACTATAGGTTCACATCTTTTCGTGCTACCATGTCCGTGACATAATTATACTTAATGTCTATGTGTTTGGTCTTGCTATTGAACTTAGGATCCTTAGTATAAACTATTGTTGCCGACTATCACAATAAACCCTCACATGATTTGCAACATCTCTAGTAACACTCAAATGATCCAAAAATCTTCTAAGCCAAACACCATATTGTGCTTGCCGATGATAATGCTATGAACTCGGCTTCCATGGTGGATAAGGCTATACACTGTTGTTTCTTACTTGCTCCATGATATGGCGCCATTATTTAGTAAGAATACATTTTCGAAGTGGATTTCCTCTCATCCAAATCTCCTCCCCGGTCAAGCATCGGTATAGCCCTCAGGATCACTACTTTGATATGTCGGTGAGTAATCAGTGGTTGCTTTCGGATACCTCGGGATTCTTTTAACGGCAGTCAATGTGCTTGACCTGGATTGGATTGGTATCTACTCACCAATCCCACCGTATAACAAATATCAAGTTTGGTACACATCATTGCGTGTATGAGACTTCCAACAGCACTAGCATATGGAACGTTTTTCATTTGCTCTTGTTCATGTGGAGTTTAGGACACATTCTACGACTCAATCCTTCGGCTTTTGCAATAGGATTATTAATGGGTTTACAATTTTGCATACGAAATCGTTCAAGAGCTTTATTAATATACGTCTCTTAGGAAAGAGACAACAACTTTTTCGAACGATCTCTCGAAATCTTAACTCCAAGAATGTATGTAGTTTCACCCATATCTTTCATTTCAAAATTAGAAGATAGCAAACTTTTGACCGTCTTGACAAACTCCATATTGCTTAAGCAATCGGTATATCATCAACATATAATGATACAATTACAAAATAATCTTTAGACATTTTGATATACACGCAATTATCTTCACTAATCATATCAAAATCATATGCCACTATAGCATTATGAAATCGTATATACCATTGCCTTGAAGATTGCTTAAGGCCATATATCGATCTCGAAGTCGACATACTTTATGTTCTTGGCCTTTGGCAACAAACCCAATAGGTTGTTCCATATAAATTTCTTTTAATTCTCCGTTAAGAAAAGCGAGTCTTAACATCCATTTGATGTAACTCTAGATCCAAACTAGCCACTATTGCCAAGATAAGATGAATCTAAGTAAATCTTACCACGGGGAAAAAGTTTCCTCGTAGTCAATTCCTTCTTGTTGATTGTATCCTTTCGCAACAATGCGAGCCTTATACCTTTCAATTGAGCCATCTCGATTTTCGTTTTATTTTGAGAACCCACTTGTTCTCAATAGCCTTACGTTCTTTTGGAAGATCAACCGGTTTCCAAACGTAGTTTGATCTCATTGACTCCAATTCTTCTTCCATTGCTTTCGTCCACTTTTCCTTATGAAGGCAAGATAGAGCCTCATTTACATTTCTTGGCTCATCATCTTCTAGTGGAGCGATCATGAAAGCTTCCCCTTCAATCTCAAAATGTCGACGGAGAATGATTTTGCGACTTGTTCGCCGAGAAGAAGATTGCACTAAGGGTACTTCATTCTCCATAACGCTACCACTTGGACTAGATAATGGTGTCATTTCATCAAGTGGTTGCAATTGAGACCGGTTCGTACTCAACTTCCCACTTCTCACATTGCTCCCACTTGGATCATTATATCCAACTGTCCCATTATCTTGATCTAAGGTCTCAAATAGGGAATAGTCTTCACCTATTTTGCCCTTTCTCGAAAATTCATTCTCTAAAAATGTGACATCTCGTTATTCAAATTCGGTGACACTTCCGCTTTCTTGCTCACCTTTGAATACTTACCCCTTTGAGTGTTCTAAATATCTTATGAAGATACTCTTTTTGCCTCTTGGTCCCAATTTTCTATATTTATAAGTGGACTCATGAGTATAGGCAAGACAACCCCAAGGTTTAAGAAAGCTCGGATCCGATTTTCGACTGTCCACAACTCATATGGGGTGGAAGAGAACGATTTTAAAGGTACATGGTTAAGCACATAGGCAACAAGTCAATAAAGCATCACCCCAAAATGCGATCTATAAATTAGTTTGTGCCATTATGGGCCTAACCATTTCAAGTAAGGTTCTGTTTCTTTTTTCGCTACTCCATTTTGTTGAGGAGTATATGGAATGGATAACTGTATATATATATATTCCTTTTTCATCACATAAATCTCTCGAATTGATCGGATAGATACTCTCGACCTCGATCGAATCTTAAAGCTTTTATTTTCCCTGTCTAACCGATTTTCCACTAAGGTCATAAATTTCTTGAAGCAACTAAAAGCTTATGATTTATGAGAAATTAGATAGATATATCCAAAACGAATATAATCGCCAATAAATGTGATGAAATAAATAACATCGTGTCTTGCTTTCACATTCATTGGACCAAGATGTATGTATGGATTAGTTGCAAAGGAAATTCAGCTCTTGTGCCCTTTCCAAATGGCTTTGGTGTAGTTTTTTCAGCTAGCCAATATTCATAAATAGTCAAATCGACTTTTTCAATATTGTCTAATAAGCCATCTTTGGCTAATCTATTCATTCCTTGTTGGCCAATATGACCAAGCTTAGCATGCCAAATATTCACATCATTTTCACTAGAATTGGAAAATGCAAATAGAGAATAACACACCTTCACATTTGCATTTTCAACATCCAACACGATAAAGCCATCAACAAAATAACCTCGAACCATAGAAAGTTGTACCTAACAATAAATCCACACCATTATTATAGAAATTCATACTAAAACCAAGTTTGACTAATACCAATACAGAGATAAGATTTCGATGAATCTCTGGAGCGTACATGACATCGTGCGGGAATAAAGTGCGTCCACCACGCATGATAAATTGGCAAGTGCTAATTCCTTTAACTTTCACTGGAATTATTTCCTACATAGATCCATCTCACTCCACTTGGAATTCGTTGAAATTCCACAAAAGGACTTCTATCTCTAGCTATATGGTCTCGTGGCTCTTGAGTCTACGATCCACAAATGATGAGATTCAGTTAAAAATACATAACTTGATACATCACTAACACTTTTAAGTGTATTAAGGTTTTCTACCTTTTTCGGCTCACCACGATTGCGAGCGAAGTGACCCTTCTTGCCACGCTTATAACATTTCATCCTTGAAATATCTTTCTTCACTGGACGTTTCCCTTTTCCATACTTCTCAAACTTCGGTTTCTTGCCGATGGTTCCGCTCCTTTACCCGTTCTATTTATGAACTTGCCAGACGCTTTGCACTTGGAGCCCGAAGCTCCATGTGAACTAGAACCAGCAAAATATACATCGATTGTATCTTAGCCGACTGAAGACCTTCCTCTTCCAAAGGCATAGCATCCTTGAATATCTTGACATTCTCATTGTGGGTCAAGTTAACTTTCATGTGCTCCCAGCTATGGGGCAAAGAACGAATCACTAACCGCACTTGTTGTTCATCAAATAATATGTGACCCGCATTCTTCAACTCACTAACCATGTTCAACATTTTTCTCAAATGTTGCTTCACATTATGCCCATGTGGCATATTGTAGGTGTCGAATCCGATTGTAAGCTACCTCAACTTGGTGACGTAAGTCCGTCTAAATCTAGCCTTTAATGCATCCCATATATCTTTTGCATTCTCATGCTTTGGCCGAACGCTTCGCATGATATCATTATCCATACTTGCTCAACAACGTAATGCGAGCGTTGAGTTCTTTTTCTTCCAAGCAGCGAAGGCTTTCTTATCCCTCCTGTGTTATGCAGTATTGCCATCCTCTAGCTCGGTCATGATCAGGTTAAGAGCTTCCAAAGGCTCTAGCTCTTCTAGTACATACCGAAATTTCATATTCCAAATTTCATAATTTTCACCATTTAACTTCTCGCCCTTATTAAGCTCGGCTACGATGTTCTTGAAGCCATTGTCATTGTATCTGAATTTGAGGTAATTTAGACATTTTGCACAAATTAATAAAGTCTATTTGAATGCAACAAATGCATTATATTCATGCATTTTAATTGTACTAACATACGGTTTCATAGTAGATCCTAGAATCGATAGTTCACTAAGTTCCCCATCATCATCTAGAAATTCTAATCGAAACTAATATCAATACAATTATCCAATTGTTTTTTTTCCATAAATTTACTAAAAAAATATAAACAATCCCACTCGAATATATAACAAAAATAATATATATATACACGGAGAAGATATTTCATTGAATAATCAAATTTCATATTCAAAAATAAAATATTCAACAATCATAATATTCATAAAATTTCAATTCAACGATAATAAGTTCCCAAAAAAAAAAAACTCCTAGACATACTATGGAATAATCTAATATAAGAACAAAATCGAATATAATAATGTGTTTTGCTCCTTTTTCGGGTTTCAACTTCGACCCATTCAACTTCCTTGCTACAAGGAAATGATTTTTCAAGATCTCTAGGGGAATGTTCTATCATGTTGGGAACCCATATCGGTGCCCTCGAATAACCCTTTTGGGGACCTCTCGCTAATACCCTAAGGCACATACTGTCCGCGCAAAGATCCGTTCATCTCCAATGATGACGTCTTCATCGTCCCGATCTTCATGTATTCGTGCGGGAAATGTAGCACGGAATTCTTGTATGTACCGTGCTCAATTATTGCATGAGTGAGCAATGTATGCCATTCCTTAGGCATTGAGTTCCTCAATGCATAAAAGGCATCCATAGATGACACTTCATGCCCCCCACCCATATGATTTCTTGGAGCATATTGTTGACCCTCTTTACATGGGTTATAATGTCGCATACATTATCCCATCTATAATGACCCAATCGCTCAACCTTTTCATTTAGGGCTTGTCTTTGCTCATCTGTTTCTTGGTCTTCTAGGCATTGTCATACTTCGCCTTATCCGTTTAATCACGTGGTTTGGTCTTGATGACATTGTTCTTGCAACGAAGCGTAACAAAATGGATTACTAAAATCCATCAACCATGTAATTACTACAAACATATTGTAACCAAGAATATGCAAACCCGTATATTAAACAAGCCCTTATAGGTTGGTCTACCCTTCTTTTTTTTTGGGTCAATGGTAAACGGTCAAGGGGTCAACGGCCAATAGTCAAGGTCAACGGCCACGGGTCAACAAACAACGGTCGCCGGTCAACATGTCGGGTCACTAGGTCAAAACAGTCACGGGTCCTGGTTTGTGCTAAAATAGAATCGGATATTAATTACCCAAACCTAGGTTAGGCCTAATCAATAATAGGGTTAGGATTTCTTAAACCGGAACCGGGATAGCCTAAAATCGGGTTAGGACATGCAATTAAATTGAAAATAGGCCTCGAAGACGCGGCGCGTATGTGGGAGAGTGAAGCCCACGAGCACCGGACTCCCTCCGCGCGTGCGGCCCACTACGGTAGCCACCGACGATCCACTACTCAAAATGATCATCTCGACGAGCCCAATCTAACCATGTATTCAAAATGCATTTTCGTTACACAACTTAAACAATCATGCATGAACAAGTAACATGCAATTAGGGCTTTAATCACTCAATTATTCGAAATCTTGAGACAAATCAATCGAGAAATAAGTAATCATCGCTTCGATACCAATGAAGGGTACAAAACCCTATTTCTATTTAAGATCTAATTGCAGAAACCCCGCCCAATAGAACACTTGAATCATCGATCAAAGAGGGTATATCACGAGGACATACCTTGATTATCACGCATTAAATGCCCTTTTGTGATCTTGGAAATTCCTTCTTATTGAATGCCAATCAACAAAGTGAATTTGGGAGAGAGCATACGTAGTTTTTGTGTTTGCTTGAAAACGACGTATCGAGGAATTAATGAGAGAAAGGGTCATTCTCTTTTTCTTTACGTCTCGTAAAGAAGTGAAGGAACGTGTCCCTTCACGTTTGAAATAGCAGAAAACTACTAGTGGGTAGGTGATTGCCCGCATGGGCGCACACCGTAAGTCCCCCGTACCAACAATTCGATACCGATCTTAGGAGGCTTAAAAAAGAAAATCGCTATGAGGAAACACATTCTCTATAATTGTTTTGCTCGTTTAGTCTTCTCAATGTCCAACATAGTGCCATTACGGGGGATCTCTATTCTCGCTCTCTACTCGTATGGGGCCAAGGACCGAAGAAGTCGAACCTCATTTGAAGGTTATCTCATGAGCACTAAGTTTAGTCACCGACGATCGCTGAAGCTTAGTACTCTATTTAGTTATCCATCGGAGCTTCATTTCACTTCATTAACCACCTACATTGATGTCCTTTTTCACTCTATTCTTAGAAATAAAAAATAGATGAGATGTAATCTTCGTATTAGGGTTTGAATTGGCTTGGTTTTGTCTTTCAATCTCGATCTCCACGGTTGGAAGTTCTAGAACCGTTGATTTCGAGGTTGGTGGAGCTCCTCTTCTTCCACGATTGCTCTCCGCTAAATTCTCAAGCAACGCCCGGTACCCAACGTTATCTACATAATGCTCCGAATTGGCAATTTAGTAGCTCGATTAAGAGCCATAGTATGATGACCTATCATCGAATCCCATAAAAATATCTACCTAATCAAGAATTCGGTTATGCCCGTTTCCGAGCTCTCGTTGCAAAGTCTTGGATTCAGAGCCTAAGCACATCAAAGCTGCCTTTGTCTTGCATCGCCCTCGTCATTAATGCCAAACCACAATAGAAATTGACTAAACAGAAAATTGAAATTGAAAAGAGGAACAATCCGTTCTCTCAATTACGATTATCAAAATCGATCGAATATCAAAGTCTCGCCTCCACTAGAAGTCTTAAACATCCTTTTATATGGTGTTAATCCTAATTACAATAAAAAAATACAAAATTATGAAAACGCCACTCGGAATTATGAAAAATGCCTAAAAAATCCATCTAAACGATTTTGAAACGCGAAAAATGATGTCGCTCAAAGATAGCAGTGAGTTCTCGATAAGTGACTCGTTTTCATACAACCGACCAAAATTCAGCCCATTCCGAATTCGCCAACTCTAAGTGCATCGGTCATATTCATCTTCATTTTCGTTATCCGATTGATTATCACCTTCCTCTTCCCTTCGCCTAGTTCATTTCCTTGCAGTCATTGTTCTCTTCATTTTCTCGCCTCATCGTTACTGTCCACATCCTCGTCCACATCATGTGATGCCTATGCGATTAATTGGCGATTTGGGCAACGGCACCCAAGCTTATTGAGTGGTTCGATAAACATGCAGAGTTGGTTTCCTATAGCTGGTGATGGGTTGGAAAGAAGTTTGCATGCAATTGTAGGGGAGGTTGAAGAGTTGGAGTTTCCTTCGCTGTTATTGTCTAACATACTGCACACAACACAAGCAAGAAGGAGGAGGAACATAAGACCCACAAGAAAAGACAAGCAATAAATAAATAGAAAGAGAGGAAAATTTGACCAAAGCATAAAAGGGTAAAGTGGTGAAAGCACTATTTTGGGGAGTGTCAAAGCCAAAATCGGAGTGGAAATAGTATGACCTTTTAAAAAATCAAAATCATTTTCCCCAATTTTACAAATACATTTTCTGTTTATTGAAAAATATTTTCATTGACCACATATTTTTCGCCCTTCAAACATCAGAAATTAAGGAAGATATTTTTCAAAAAAATATTTTCCATTAAACAAAGGGAGCCTTAGTTTTATCAATCAAGAAATTGTCTTGTCTAACGGGAAAAGAAAATTAGCAGCCCCAAATTGAAAAAACCTAATGTTAGTAAATCGAGCCTTTTTCTCTCAAATCAAATGTTAAATGTTCCAAATCGATAATTTTCAGCAAGTTCATCGATATGTGGGGATGGAAAACTTAGCGATGGGTTATTTTATCCCATACATGATTCATGCATTTTTTGGAACATTGAAAAATGAGGATACTTAGATCCCATTTTTTTGGGGGCATTTGATTTGAAGTATTATATGGAAAAGAATTTTTAATGCCATTAAATACAACTATTAAAAATATTCCAAACTCAATTTTCTAAAATCTCAACATTCCAAAATAAAATAAGAGGAGAAATGCTGTGACATTCTGAATTTCGACCCTTTCGGAGCTTAGGAATGAATAAAATGTCAATCGATGTATTTCAATTAAACATCACTCGGACTTGATCACTCTTGAGATAATTAACCAAAAGGGAAATGCTGACTAGGATTTAAGTACGTGGACTAAAGAACTCGACCATGGACTGGTACTTTGACCATAAGGATTGCCGAGGAGAAGTTTTGAACCATTAGAGGCCGATCTAAGATTGGTCTTAGAGCGATTTACTAGTGTTATACGATGGGTTTGCGGGTGACTCTGTTTGACCATTGTATGATTTGCAAATCAACCTAAACCAATTTCCTAACGATTGCGTCCTTCCGTAACTAGTGATTGATTCTCGCAACTACATGACAATCAAAGTCGCCATGGCTCGAATAACTCTTAAACGTGACATTAATCACGTGACATTAGTTGAGCATGTGTGGTCTTGATACTTGATGTGATTTGGGAATTGAGGAACATGCATGTTGGGCCCCTTCAATGTATAATTGGTCTTGTGAGGAATTGTGGACCAAGTGCTTGAATTGCAAGATGAGCTTTGCATGTTTTGGCCATGAGTGACCTTGTATGATGAATTTGGCTAAATTGAGATGTGTATGTAGAGTTCGGCCGTGAATGCTAATATTTATGGGCTTGATTGGCCATTTGGAATGAATTGCGTTAATGTGCATATGATTACCTTGAGGCGTATTGACGCGGGCTCTATAGTCGAATAAATCTTATGATATGAGTATATATATGCACATTATGCCCCGATGCGATAATCGCAGCTTTACGATATCCCGATGAGTACTAACGTGGGATTTGACCTAAGGTGTACTAACACGGGTCCGACATGAGGCGTATTAACGCGGGTCCGTGAATGAAAAATTACAACCTGATGCGTACTAACGCAAGTACAATGTAATTTATTAGCCTGAGGCGTATTAACACGGGCCTAGCCATCGAAATTGAGAACTATTGCTATTAAGTACCACTATGATGAAATTGAGTAATATCCTATGAACTTGTGATTTATAAATTGCCCAAAGTACAAAGCTTAGCTTAGTTTGATTACACTCGTTCGACTCTCAAATTGTAAACTTGACTATGATTCAAGAAGTGCCAGCATGTTATGACTCTTGCGAAGTATCGTTTGCCATGTATCATTATTGAGTAGAATTGCATGTCGTAAGTGTCTGGAGGTACTCTTGGCCTAGTTTAGGTTAGGGTCAGCTTATCGAGATTCATTCTCACCCCATTGTGGGACACCCCTTTCGAACCTAAGCCCTAGCCATGCCGCCAAAGAGTTTTGGGGTACCGATAGACATCGATACATCCATCATTGAGTACCCAGTGGGCGAGGGTAAGGCCTACATTAGGAAGGAAAGCACGTTTTGGATGGACGAAGGGGACAACTTTTGGAAGCCCCTCCTATGAAGCCTCGATTTTATAAAGACGGCGATACAAAGTTTGGACCGCTTAGGACTTTTGAGATATCCACTGGTATCATCCCTAGGTGGTTTAGTGCTACTCCCCGGACGGTGAAATATTCGATCTAGTCGTCACGCCTGAAATCCAGCTTCGAACTCGCCTAACCCCGAGGAAGGAAATGAAGTTGTGGAACCCTCGATGTTGATGCCGAAACCGAACCTGGAGAACCTTCGAGTCGGAACCCAAGATGAAAGACGAGTAGGATATCCTACCGGATGTTGAATCCGATCCCGAGGAGGAAGCGGAAGCAAAAGACCCTATGGAACTCCGAATCGGACGTTTACGCAATGGATCGCCCTCGATGATGAAGAATCATCTGCCGATAGTAAGCCCGACCTCGGGGTGTACTGTCACACCTAGCTTTTAATATTCCTTTAGGGTTTAGGTAGTAGTATCTTTTTGGCTTGTATTATTTTCATCGAACCCTCAAGATCCTTTTTACTTTATCCCTCGTGCTGTAAAATACTATGTGTTATGTTATGTTGCTTTCTTTTAAGTCATCTTGTTTCAATTTGTTCGGAGTTTTATTTATGCCTCCGCTTGTGCATATCATATCGCGTTAAGATGTACGTCGTTGGATCTTGGGAATAATCGAAAGACAACGACGTGGCTTGATGTTGGCCAGCCCGAAGGGTTCGAGGTGTGACATCCTCGTTGAAGTGGTATCGAGAATAAGGTCGCTCGATCCAAATTGGTTGGGACCTGGAGTAATAAGGAGAGATGACTTTAGGATGACTAGATAGCGAGACCTAGGAATTCGCTAGAGTTAGGCACGATACGCATGACATGTGAATTGGCGCTTGTGATTGGCACACTTATTTGGTATCATCTTGAGTGATTAAGGGGAACTAAGCTTCGTACTTGGCAATTGATGATGTCTCGGCTGATGACTATCTCGTTGAGTGGCTTGCTGTGGTAATCGTATTAAGTTGCGTATGCGTCTGGACTTGAGGTACGAATATGAAACTTTGGATGTAGTACTCCTGTTTGTTGATTGAGAACCGATTGCTTTGATCGCGAACACCGCTATGGTTGTAGCTTATAATCGCTAGGCTTGAGTAGATAACTTAGGTCTCTAATTCCTGAATGGAACTATATGGGTCAAGTGCGGTGAATCTAGCGAGGATGAGCAACGGGAATAGGGGTACGAGAGGAGCCTTTAGCTCGAGGCCACAAGTAATGGAAGACCCAAGAGTTGATGGAGTCTTGAGGGCATTGGAGGAAATTGGAAAATCGATGGGCAAGCAGGTTCGGGAACGAGCTGCCACTATCGCCTAAACCGCTGAGGCTGTTCATTGTCGCCACGAACGTGGCTAATGGAAATGGGAATGGCAATGGGGGTAATCATGGTATTAATGGGAATGGGAATCGCCCCATGAGTCACCTGGTAGAGTAGTTCCTGAAGCTTAAACCATCTAAGTTTAATGGTAAAGGGGATCCTCGGGTCCCCTCGTTGGATAGAACGACTTGAGAAAGCCTTCGAGGTGCTAGGGTGCACGGAAGCTAAAAAGGTAACCTTAGCCGTGTACCAGCTAGAAGGTATCGCCAATGATTGGTGGAAGGCCACCAAGGAAAGAGTTTTCTTTGAAGGCATAGTATCAAATTGGACTGCCTTCTCTAAAGTATTCAATGGGAAGTACTTCTCTAAGACCGCACAGGAGCAAAAATTGGTGGAGTTTCAACAACTGCGTTAGAACCACCTCGACGATTGGCTAATATGAAGCAGAGTTTTCGAGACTGTCGAACTATGCTCCAAGGATGGTTGAGAATCCCTTGGATAGGGTGCGGAGGTTTCGAAATGGATTGAGGTCGAAACTCCACGTCGCCTAATACCGCTGAATTTGAGGAACTACGACGAACTATATGAACGAGGCCGATGTTGAGAGAGACATGAAAGAAAAAGCAGCCGCTTTTGGATCGCGGTTTGCCTCTCGCAAGAGACAACCGCTAGTTCGACAAGAGGCCGATGGCGAACAATCGACGCTTCGTTCCTTCGGCTAGAAAGAATATTGGGAAGCCGATTCATCAAACCAACCGGAATCGTCGCCGGTGTGGAAGGAGGCACGGGAATGGACCTTGCCCGTTTAGAACGCGCGTATGCTTTAAGTGTGGCCACTGGGCCATTAAATAAAGAGCTGCCCAAGTCAAGCTCCGGGATCTAAGTTCCAAGCACCGCGACCTCAAGTGGGAGCTATCCCACGGAACAACATGAACAGGCTGCCTGACTTAGGGAAGAGTATATGTTGTGGCGCGCAAGACACGGAGAATGCGCTTAGCATGGTCACTGTAGTACGGTTACTTTATGCAAGCATGCTACCTATGCATTGTTTGACCCCGGAGCATCGCATTCGTTTGTGTCCACACAATTTGCTAAATTGGCCGATATGCAATTGGAATCGTTGGTTGTAGGAAGGGAAGCACGGTTTGGGTAGACGAATGGGACAACTTTAGGAATCCCCACTCCTATGAAGCCTGGTTTTATAAAGACGGCGATACTGAGTTTGGACCGCTTAGGACTTTTGAGATACCCACTGGTATCATCCCCGGGTGGTTTAGTGCTACTCCCCCGGGACGGTGAAATATTCGACCCGGCCGTCAAGCCCGAAGTCCAGCCTCAAAACTTGCCTAACCCCAAGAAAGGAAATGAAGTCGTGGAACCCTCCGATGTTGATGCCAAACTTGAACCTGGAAAACCTTCCGAGTCGGAACCCGAGATGGAAGACGAGTGGGATATCCTACTAGACGCCGAATACGATCCCGAGGAGGAGGAGGAAGCGAAGACCCCATGGAACTCCGAATCGGACGTTTTCGCAATGGACTACCCCTCGATGATGAAGAATCATCCGGTGATAGTAAGCCCGACCTCTAGGTGTAATCGTAACACATAGCTTTTAATATTCCTTTAGGGTTTAGGTAGTAGTAGTATCCTTTTGGTTTGTATTGTCTTCGTTGAACCCTCAAGGTCCTTTTTGCTTTATCTCTCGTGTTGTAAAATACTATGTATTATGTTATGTTGCTTTCTTTAAGTCATCTTGTTTCAATTTGTTCGGAGTTTTGTTTATGCCTCCGCTTGTGCATATCATATCGCGTTAAGATGTACGTCATTGGATCCTGGGAATAATCGAAAGAGAACGACCGTGGCGGGATGTTAGCAAGCCCGAAGGGTTCAGGGCGTGACAAATGCCCAATCCGTCACTTTTTGCATGAGTAGCGAACCATTGTTAACCACAAAAGTGTTGCTGGAACCTTATGACTGGCTTGTCCGGTTCCTACAAAATTTCCTTTTAATTTTAGACGCAAACTAAGAAAGAATTCAAAAAAATGTTAAATACTATTACTTCTTCTTCTACTACTAGTACTAAAAATAAGAACAACAACAACAACAAATAAAATTAATTTTAAGACACTCATTTGGGATATTTTTTTCTATTTACATTAGGAACTTATTAGTTAGACTTTTTTTATATCTAAGTTCTGAAAAAGAATCAACAATTCAATATATGATATGTACTATTTTGCAAATTTCCAAATATTCCGTGATAAATAAAAGTCAAAGAGATAACGTCGTAATATTTAAAAAGAAAAATGTCAGAAACGAATCAGTTGCACCCTTCAAGATTTCATAAACGGACCATTTGTACACTTCTTCAGTACTTGATATGTCAAGGGAAATGATAGTGGGACGGTACCATTACTCGCACGAGAATAACGGTACTGTGTACACCACATGTTTCCTCGAGGAAACCGGGTGACTTCCTGAGAAAATCATGAATCCCACTTGGTGGGTTGGGTAGCTCACCGAGTGAGATTTCTTATATTATAACAAACATCAGCCAACAAAAAAATTAGTGAATAAAGAAGAAAAAGCTTATTAACATTATTATTTTTCATATTAAAAAAGGATGATTTAAATATTTGTATCTCAAGAGAAAATAAATGTAGAATAACTATGAACAATAGCATGGATGCAAACCATTTTTTACACTTAGTTTTATCAATCAAGAATTTGTCTTCTCTAATGAGAAGAAAAAAAAAACTAGCAGCCCCAAATTGAAAGACCTAAGGTTAGTAAATCTAGTTTTTTCTCCCCCAAATCAAAAGTTAACTTTCTAAATCGATAATTTTCAGCGAGTTCATCAATATGTAGGGATGGAAAACTTAACGGTGAGTTATTTTATCCCTTAAGTGATTCATACATTTTTTTTTGGATCATTGAAAAATGAGACACTTAGGACCCATTTATAACTATAAAAAAATTTCCAAACTCGATTTTCTAAAATCTCGTCATTCCAAAATAAAATAAGAAGATAAATGCCCACACAACGGTCCGTCACTTTGACCAAAAAAAAAAAAACGGGACCAATATTTGTATCTCTAGAGGAAAAAATGTAGAATAACTATAAACAATGGCATTGATGCAAACCATTTTTTATACTTAGTTCTTGTCTAACAAGGAAAAAATAAAAAAGCAACCCCAAATTGAAAGACCTAAGGTTAGTGAATCGAGTTTTTCTCCCTCCGAGTCGGAAGTTAATGTTCCAAATTGATAATTTTCAGCGAGTTCATCCATATGTAGGGATGAAAAACTTAACGGAGGGTTATTTTATCCTTTAAGTGATTCATGCATTTTGTGGATCATTAAAAATGAAGATACTTAGAACCCAATTTTTTTGGGAGATTTGGTTTGCAGTATTATAAGAAAAAGCATTTTTAATGCCATTAAATACAACTATAAAAAAATTTCCAAAATCAATTTTCTATAATCTCATCAATCCACAATAAAATAAAAAGAGAAATGCCCACGTAACTGTCTGTCTCTTTTTGCATGAGTAACTGAGCATTATTAACCAAAATAAAATGTTGCTTTGAACTTTATGACTTGCGCACCCCCGAACTTTATGACTGGCTTGTCCGGTTCCTACAACATTACCTTCTAATTTTAGACGCAAATTGAGAAGGAACGTTAAAAAAATGTTAAGTACTATTACTTCTACTACTAATAATAATATCAATAGTACTAACAACAACAACAACAAGTACAATTGATTTTAAGACACACATTTGGGATTACTTTTTTTAATTGTATTAGGAACTTATTATTTAGACTTTTTTCTCTAAGTTCTGAAAACAAATCAATTGTACAATTCAATATTTGATTTGTAATGTTTTGAAAATTTCAAAATATTTCGTGATAAATAAAAGTCAAAGAGATAATGTCGTAATATGTTTTTTTTAAAAGTCAAAAACGAACCAATTGTACCTTTCAAGATTTCATAAACGGACTAGTTGTACTCTTCAGTATTTGATATTTCAATATTTTCGAAATATTCGAGTATTTCGGGACAACGTTTGGCAAAGTTTTATTGTACCAAGTGCAACAATGAATTTTTTTAATATTATCATAGTATATGAATAATTTCCAAATTTATATTATAGGGGCAAAACTTTATATAATAGGGAAATTCAATATGTGAATTTCCAACATTTGACTACGTGATATCATATTTGTAAAAAAAAAAAAATTAGGGCCAATATCCACCGTCCAAAATTGGCAGTCAACTCCCCATGAATTTTCCACTGTATAAAATTGGTAGTCAACTCGTCATGAATTTTACTTTGTCGTAGATTTGTTTCTTCAATTATTACGAACGTGCAAAACTAATTTGTATTTGTTGTTATGTGAATTAATATATCATAATTTTTTAGGATTCTTTGCGGCTTTCCTTCAATAGAATATCTTGCTAAATATACTTTTCAATAATTACCCTACATATTCATGAACTTGCCAGTTACAAATTACCTATGAAATTAGTCGAGCTAAACTTTTTTTATAACTTCCACTTTGTAAAAATTATTTCCATCTCAAGACTTATTTATGTTTGAGATGGTATTCATACTAGAGGCAAGTCTAAGCATTTATAATGCAAAAGAAGAAAAATTCATGCCATGACAGTCCCATCGGTTATTAACAAAATTAGTAAATTGAAAATTCAGCCTTTTTTTGTTTCATTGTTTAGTCTGCGGGAAAAGGTAAATGGGACGAGTTTCATAAACACTAAATGCTAAAGATGGGTGAAAAAATAAAGAAAGGATGGTCTTTGGAGGGAGTCTAGTATTGGGATTGAATTGATATGATTTTGAACAGTGATGATCTATTCGGATAACCTAAAACGGTGGGGTTAAAGTCGAAGGGAGGAGAAAATGTGAAAATCTTCGTCGCTATTTGGCTGCATCATACATATTTGGTTTCACATTCAAGTACCTGAAAGTGTGGCCTTTACATGCATAACAATCCCATGTACATAAGAATTTAAACCCAATTGTTGAAATATGAGTATTATATATGAAAGACATGCAGTTGAGTCACTCATTTAGAGGCAGCTAATGAGTGATGATACACAGTTGTAACCATAACAGTCTCGTACCATGAGCAAAAGAAGATAAGGAGCAAGTGGCATTATAGCTTCATTCTCCTACAATGCATTCTTTAGTGCTTCCCCAACGTCATTGTTGACAAACATGCGTAAGTAACTACTAAAGGTCTCAACAGGGGAAGGCGGGTTGATATGGCTTGGGAACCAGGTACAGATCAGGCTTCCTCCTCTGAGTTGCACCCAGTGACTCGCTCATGTCCGGCTCTTCACTCTTCATTCCCTCAGGAAGCTCCCAGTCAAAGTGGTACAGCAACATCGCTAGGGGAAGCTCCACATTCGCAATCCCAAAGTTCATCCCTGGACACATCCTCCTTCCTGCACCGAATGGTATGTACTCAAAGCTCGTCCCTTTGTAATCGACCGGGCTGTTCTTGAGCCTCTCCGGGTAAAAGGCCTCAGGGTTGTCCTAGTACTTGGGGTCTCTAACGATCGCCCATGCATTCACGAGCACTTTGGTCTTGGCCGGGATCTCGTACCCGTTTATCTCGCACCTCTCTCCACATTCCCTCGGGAGCAGCAAGGGAACAGAAGGGTGCATCCTCAGGCACTCTTTTATTACCAACTTCAGGTACTCTAGTTCGGGCAACCCCGTCTCATCCACTTTGCCTCTCCTGTCGAAAACCTCTCTCAGCCTGCGCTTTTTGGAGGATTCTCGGGTTCTTCATCATCTCGGCCAATGCCCAATTCACCTGTGTGGCTGAAGTCTCGCTCCCTGCTACGAAAATGTCCTGCATGCACATTTTATGTTCCATCTTTTGTCAGAATAATTGGAATTCTAATCCTCAGCCTTGACAGAGAAAAGCTTGGCTCAAACTATTCAATAGCATGTTAAAGCATCAAAGTTATACTAGATCATATCAGCCTCGGGATTCATGGTGATTTGATTTGGGCCGAACTTTTACCGATAGACTTCTTCTCGCATCAATATCATATCGACAAGTGAAAGTCAACCAACTTTGTACTTCGACTTTGTTCTGAAGTCAAAATCCAACCAATTTGAAAAGCCAAAGCTGCAGTTCATTATTCTGAGGAAAACTTAGCATGATGAATACAGAAAAACTTCCCTACCAATAATACGGCCTTGATGTTGTCAGTGGTCAGGGAAAATTCAGGACCACCAGAATCAGCTAACCTCAAAAGAACATCGATCAAATCATCATGTCTCGTTTCATCGTCTCTTCTCTTGGCCCTCTCTTCCCTTTTTTCTTGATGATGTTGTTCATAATTCGGTCTGCTTGCCGATGCAACTTCTCCAATCGCGGCCTTATCCCACTAATCACATGAAGCCGCTTTAACGAAGGAAACACGTCCCCAACCTCAAAGCCAGCAGACAATCTAATTGATTCGGTGACTACTGATATGAATTCCTCCTGCTCTTTGCATTTCTTCCCAAAGCCACAATCGAAGTAGCGCCGTAATTAGAGGAGTACAGTCTCCAAGTAAAGATTGATCGGAGACCCTGCATTACAAGCAACCCATTTTACAAGATTCAAAATCTCTTCTTCCCTTACATGCCTAAAAGACTGGACCCTCTTGGCACTCAAGAGCTCCAAAGTGCAAATTTTTCTAAGCCGCCTCCAGTATTCACCATAAGGCGCGAATGCAATGTCCGTGGATCCGTACGTTATTATTTCGGTAGAAAGAAGCTTAGGTCTAGTTGCGAAAGTAAGGTCGTGGGTCTTCATTACCTCTCTGGCCATTTCGGCATAGGAAACGACCACGTGAGGAACTTCCCTGAGCTGCAAATGCATCAACGGCCCATAATTATTGGCCAAGTCCCGCAATGCACGATGAGGCGGTGACCCGAGAAGCTGGTGCAAATTTCCTATGAGAGGCAGAGGCAGCTTCCTGGGACCGGGAGGAAGCTTGGAAAGGCCTTTCGCATCGGACTTGCGACTGAATTTTAGCAAAATGGAGATGAAGATGCAGAAGGAGACTATGATTGAAAAGGCAGAAACTTGGAATTTCACCTTGGGGAAAGTATAGGAATATGACGAAGCTGACTTTCTGGAGATACTTTGCTGGTGAATAGCTTAATTTATAAACTCTTTTGGAAGGCCAAAAGATGACTAGCCTATAAAAGTTGAAATTGTCGCTTAGCGAGTTGGCATCTTTGCGCCAATGGTGGGATTTAATCCTCTCGGATCCGTCGCCAGTGCGATGCCCGCCTCTGTTGAATGATATATTGTACGATATCGTAATCTTCGGTGGGTGAACAATCACATGATGCTTCTGTGAGGACCCAGCCCGCTATCCGTCCCCTTCTTCAACACCAGCTCGGAACGGATCCGCGATGTCCCAGGCCGCCGCATTACTAACGAACTCTCACAATTAATTTGTTATAAAATATAAATAAGGAGCGTATGCGAGAAACGTTATGGAAGCCTTAAGGAGAAGGCACCACAAGAATCAGAGGACAGGCACGCAAACACACGACAAGGTCAATCTTAATAGGGTTCATAGTGCACACCTACCATGCAATCCAATAAACACGATAGCAACCAACCAATTAAGAAACATATATATATATATAGTGATAATATAATCATTTGATGTAAATATCTTACGAAACTTGGATTCTGCATATATTTGATCATATTTAACCTTTGGAATTTTTCAATTTTTTATGGATTTATTGAAATCCTCGATAGTTATTTTTTCTTTATTCAAAGGATTTTCATATTGAGAAAACGCAGATATAGAACTATTGAAAGAAGAATTAATTCTTCTCAAAAGATTTAGAACCACGGAGAGAAGCCCGGAGCCTTCACTCCCAAATCTCTCTACCTCTGAAATCTCACCTCATCTTTCTGTCCATACATATCGTACCTTTCAAGTTTTCAGCCTTCGAAGCCTTTGATACCCACTTCCTGGAGTCAGATCCAATAAGTTTTCCGTATCTTAACTTTGATATCCCTTGTGCTTACCTATAAAATTCCAAATCTATTCGTGATCTGTGGATTTCTATAGTTTATCTTTTAATATCTTGCACTTGTATGCATGGATCTATCGATCCTTTTCATATTTCTTGAACTTTCTATTGTAATCTTTGACTTCATTCAATAAAACGTACATATTTTTGGTATATTGCCTAAAAAGACCCACAATCGGCAGGTTTTACTGCCTGTGGAGTTTGGAGGCGGTGTTCTTCTCTTCTACAATTTATTTACTTCCCATATTTCCCAAAATCGAAAGGCCGAGTCTCATGCTGGTGGTTTGTTTCTATATGCTTTAGATCTTGTTTCTTTTTATTGCATCCATTTGCTTTCATATTTTTATAATCATCTCCTGCATATATTTTATACAAATCGTCATAGAACTTGTTTGTGATTTCATAGACTATTTTGATTATTACTACGATATTCCAGGTTGATGAGCTTTTCCATACTTACTTATATGGTCCTTAATTATCTTTTTCTTCTCTTTTCAATAGAACGCCATATCCTGCGTTCTTATGGTATCGGAGTCATGGGGAAAAGGATTTAGTTATTCTTATTTGAAACATTCTATATAAATTTCAAGTTATTCGCCCAAAAAGGGCAACCTCATTTTAACTGTTGTGGTCCTGGTAGAGGTACGTAAGTCCGTTGGTTAGTAGGGTTGGTAGCCCGAGGAATCAATTGTGTGAATGAAAGGTTTTTATATAAAATGAATCTTTTGAATAGATTGTATAATTCAATTTTTTTTTCAAAATTTGATATGAAATCGGCTTTTGGCAAATCCAAATAGCCGAAAAAGACTTATACAAAACTGCATTTACAATTCCTTTCTTCCAATATGAATGGAATGTAATGCCTTTTGGTTTAAAAAAATGCTCCTTCCGAATTTCAAAGAACAATGAATGACATTTTTAATCCATATTCCAGTTTTATAATTGTGTATATAGATTATGTTCTGATTTATTCTCCCAATATTGAGTCCCATTTTAAACATATCAAGCATTTTTTCAATATTACAAAGAAAAATGGTTTGGCATTATATCCGACTAAGATTTTGTTATTCCAAACTAAGATCAGATTTTTGGGACATTATATTTACCAAGGAACAATCATTCCAATTGAGAGATCATTTCAATTTGCGGACAAATTTCCCGATGAATTGAAAGATCTTTCTTATTGGGAATTGGATATCTTATCCATTTTAAAGTTTTGTTCAAAGGTTTATAATTTACAACAAATCTTGGAACTCCTCTTTCTATCTCAGCATTTTTGTTGACATAAAGCTGAACAACTCCAAGGAGACTAACTTTTCATATTAAACCTTTATTAACAAGATCTTAAATTTCTTTTTCACAAAGTTTCAAGATTTCACTATTCATTTGTGTTGGTCGACCTTAGTCAAGATGTCTTTTTCTGAAAAATCCATCTCATAATGTAGATCAATAATATGCTTCTTTCTTGACCAAAAGGCATTAGGAAGAGTAGAACACATGTTTTCTTTTATACTCGGCTTCTAAAAGAGAAATTTTCTTTCGAATACTTGGATGAGAAAGATTTTGCTCAATCCTTTTGTATTCTAATTCCTCCTTTAGGTATAAAAGGTGAGATTATTTATCTCTTATAAACCAATTAATCTCTTTTATCGAATGCTCTTGAAGCATATTTAAATTTCACGTTTGTGATTTAGTTAACCAATGAAATAAAATTTTATTTCCAAAAATTTCTGTTGCAATACCTTCTTGAGTAACTATGAAGGGTTGGATCAGGTTTATGAAAGGTGTTTCCAAAATGGCATCTTGTTTTAAATCTTTTACCAGTAAGAAAAGGTGTTTTCAAGGAAACATTATCTTTTATTATGAAAACTTCGGGAGTTTGTATTTAATTTTCAAACGATCACTAGATGTTGATTTCAAAGCCTTAGTGGTTTTATCAAAATATTTGGTTGGTATAAGACCTTCCCGAATGCAATTTAAGTCGGCACCCGTATCAAAAAAAGGGCGTAGTATTTAAAATAAATTCATTATTGATTTTTTTTATAGAAATATCAATTATCCTTTTTCGGTGGTTACTTCAGAAAGTAAATATAAAAAGGAAGAAGGTTTTGATTCCTCAGTTTCCTCCTTCATTTTTCCTTTAAAAAATTGCTTTTTGAATTCTAGAAATTCTTTTTGATGGTCAATCTGGTTTATTTTGAGAAAATGGATTTTCATTTTTAATTCATTTATTTTATATTGAATATCACTCCAATTGGTGGGTCAAAAAATTAACTTTTTTCCCCTATTCAAAATCTTATTGAGATAATAAGCATTATCAAACTGTGAAGACATAGAAAATTTCTGGATCGGTTTATGAAATTGGTCTATGATTTTTTCAGAATTAGAAATATTTTCAATTGTATCCAAAATATCTTTTTCTTCTTTTGTCAAAACATTTACTTCTTTTTTGTCAAGTAAAGAATTATCATGTTATGATTCGGAAGAAATTTCAATATCATTGACTTGAAGTCCGTCTTCCTCATGTTCTTCTTCTGAAGAAAAGTCGGAAGTTTCATCTTCGAGTCAATCATAAGTTGATTTAATTGATTGAGAATGTCCTTATCAATATCAAGCTCATTAAATTTTTTTATTTAATTTACAAAATTTTCTTTATGACCTTTCTTTCCACAACCATGGCAAGTGAATTTACTAAATCCTTTTTTGCTATATGTTGTTTGGAATCAAGTTTTTATGACAAAATTTATGGGGTTTTTTTATGAAAAGATTTCTTCTTTTTCTTACCTGTTCTTTCTGGAGGGCATTTACTAGAACATTTAGAATGCGATTCGAATTGGAAGAATAAGAAGGATCATATTGTGCACAAAAATCACCTAATCCTTTATTGGTAAGCAATTTTTCTTCCTTAAGCTGTTTCGTAGCTTAATATTATTGCACAATTGAGTCCCTATTTTGCATACATCGAAACAAGTTCTCCGTAAGAGAGAATCGAAAGGAATTTGTTCCCAAATTGTTCTCTCGATCTTATTACAAACTTGATTTCCTATCAAAATGGGAAGTCCAACTAGGAATTTCTCTTTCTAGAATGGTTGATTGCAATCGATCGAAGAAGGACTCTTTGAAAGAAAATATCTTTGTATTCTTAGAATTCTCCGAGGGAGCGACATTTTAAATTAGAAAGAAGATCTTGACTATGATCTTTGATCACGAAAGGATTATCGATGAAATGATGGGATATCGAATATATAAGAGTATTGATAGCATCCTGGACCATTTGACCATAATCATCAAATACAAGTGTGCCCATTATCATCAACTTTGATTGCATCGAGAATTTGGTCTCTTTGGTCTTGAGTAAGAAAATTATCCGACCAACCTTTCAAAGTTCCGGAAAAATCGGCAATTATCGTATAAGCTATCTATTGATTAATTGTATCTCGGAAGAGTTTTATAAGTGGTAGCCAAACATCACCATTTGATTTAAAACTTGTAAAGATTTTGTTCGAAATGCCATCTATGTTCCATTCATAAATGGCATCTGCTGAATATTTATTTTGAATTATGTGGAAAGATTCTTGAAAGAATATCGGGAGGGGTAGCTCGAGAATAATACAACTTTTGAGGTTCTTCCAAGATATCCTATTTACTTCAGGAATTTCTTCCTTTTCAAGGATATGAAGTTGGCTATCTTGAGTTTCTACTCAAGGATTTGGAGTATCAATTTTTAAATCGGTTTTTTCAGTAACTTCTCTTGTTGAAGTCTTTCTTTCTTTTGCTGAAGAGTTTCATAAATTTTTTTACTGAATTTCTTTGGTATTTCAAAAGTTTTAAACAAAGGAGTTTCCAAGGTGTTTGATGAAACTGGACACCTATCGTATGAATATGCTGATTGGTAAAAGTAATTTGCTCTATGATTTTTTGAAATTCTTTACTTTTAGAATCAAAAGGAAATTTGAAAGGTGCAAGAGGAATTTATTTATCACGATGAGCAATTTTTATTTTTCTCAAAGGTGGATGGTTAGATTCAATGATTTGTCCATCATCTAATTTCCACTTAATTTTTTTTAATCTAAAACAAATATCTCTTTTGGTTCCAAAAAGTATTTTTCAAACCAATCAAAGAAAAACATATGAATTTCAATTTGATCAAGAAATTCATAATATTTTTCTTTGATCTGTTTTTGCTTGAGTTTTGAATTTTTCAAAAAAGCAATTTCAAATTTCAATATTTTCTATTGAATTGAATTCTTTATTCAAAATGATTCGATTTGGTACAAAGTCTTTTCAAGAACATTGCACTCGGGATCATAATCTTCCATTTGGGATTGAATGGGTTCGGGAGATTCTAGATCCTGTCTTTGATGATAAATAGGTCTGGAGATTCCCGAACCGGTATCGAGAGCACTCGGATTTAAAGGGGGAGCATTAGGAGTTGCATGTCCTTATGCAAGAATATTGATACTACCTTGACTATTTACTGGCAAAGTAATAACAATAGGTAGATTTGGATGAAGATCAATTGACCTTCGAGAAGAAGACCCATGAAAAGAAGGTCTTGAAGAAATATATGATAGAATATCAAAAGATCTTCTAGAAAATTGTATGGTTACCCTTCCCTCGGGGTGTTATATGATATTGGTTGGGTCATTATTCGAACAATAGTTTGAGGTATTGGGTTTTCAATCTCTCATTGTTCGGGAAGAACAACATCATCCCAAGCTTATCGATTTCGGGACAATGGCATTAGATTGAGAAATATCGATTTGCAAAATGAGAGTTTTTCCTTTTGGGGCACTATTCAAATGCGAGAATCAAAAGCGTAAGACGTTACCTTATCATGGACTTTGTAGATGAGAGAGAGGTATAGATCCTTCATATACACTATAGTTATGAGTTTTGATTTGCAAAACAAGTGATTTGAGAATATTTCTATCTTTCAAAGATATCGAGAAATTTGCGTAGCAATCAAAATGGATGGCCCATTGCAGAGATTGGTTTCCATAGTGACAAGTATGGAATCTTCATATCTTAAGAGTCTTGCGTCTCTCAAAACAAGAAGGATAGAAGTACTTAAACCTTCCTTGAGGAGTGGTTTTATCCCTATTTGAACCATCCCAAAATAAAGATAATTATACTTCGACTATGTTTTTTCAAAGATTCTTTATTCAAAAGTGGTATCAAAGAATAAGAAGAAGAGAGAGGGATATCACGTTTTTTCTGTCGTGATAATATATATATACACACCCATATATGACTACATCCGAGTTGTTTACAAACATATGAGACATACACAAAATACTATTACCATAAATGATCCACATCTACCGCCATAACCCTTATCCACGTCCTTACTATCATGCGGCCAAGTCAAAATGTGTCTCATTTGCCATACTATCATTCAAAAGCCTCGCATGTACAGGTTGATTGCTCCACAACTCCGAGTCTTTCCCCTATTCCACTCCATGGTTGTTATGTTAGTGTTGTTAGACGGCATGAACGGTATAGGGCCGACAAATGCCTAGACAAATCAAACATAAACAAAGATACAACACGTAGTGGAACTAACACTTGCGATAAGCTCACATCTATCCAAAATGAGGAGATCAAAATACGAAATTGCTATGCAGGAAACTCGGGATCGTGGTACTCCTCCCACGTATGTACAAAGTTCACAAGTGCACCATAACGAAAGGTGGAGATGAGGGGTGGTATCATCATATTTACTTATCTAAAAAATTGGTTAACCATAGGGAGTGAGCCTAGTCTCTGCGTTGAAACATATAACTCAATAGCTCACACATTATTCAATGAAGCGGGACTCGATATCCATAACAAACAAACATGAAACACTAGACAACACCACACGTTCCATGCAAATAGACCCTTCATACATATGAACACACCACGACTCTAGCTTCATTCTTTAGTTATCACTTCACATCTAAATTTATGAGGGACGTAGGTCTCATATTTATCCGAGGCACACAAGGCTCAATTCGGGTTTACTATAGTTTTTCGTCCATAGAACACCGGACATGGGAATTATGAGGGACACATGTCTCGATTTCCCCTACTCCAGGGCTTCATTCTAACGAGACAAAGGCTGTGGACTTTCCGATTTCCATCGGGCTCCCATGGGATAATCGTTCGGACACGAGGCGGACATATATAATCCTCGTCGAGACACAAGTTAATGGGATCCTCGGATTATAGTTTCAATGTAATTCCACCACTCGAGACTCATTCATCATACACTTTCACTCCGAACACACTCAATCACAAACTTTCCCATATCGAACACATCATATGCCTTGATTACGTAGATGCAATGCAACTCGACACTACAACAAAGACAAGTCAACCACCATAGGACATTATACGCCTCACATACAAACCATAACAAACTTGAACTTGAAACCACACATCATACAAACATAGTTCATGCACGGCCAAGCCGTCTATGGGTTAGACGACTCGATTCGAGCTCAATCCATAGAATTTCACACACAAACATCATACCCATAAGCTATAGTCAACAATTCAAGCAATGGATTATCCAAAGTGCTTCGTTCCCTAGCTCATGCAAGATGAACATCAATTTCATAAACCCATTTCCAAAATATCATATCGCGACCAATCAAAGGATAAATCGGCAAGTAAGCGAAGAGTTTGAAGCTTCACTTGCCTCAAGATCGTAACCCAACAAACACGATGTTGATTCGCGGCTGAACGAGCTCGGTTCCATCTCAAGTCTATGTTCGCCGAGAGCTAGAAAGAGGGAAAGAGAAGGCATCGGGGCGAGGAAGCTAGAGCCGAGTCGAGGGAGTCTTGTTGAGGTCATGGGGCTGCCGTCGTAGCCGTCGAAGTGCTCGAATGAGCAGCCGAAGAAGTTTCTCGATCTCTCGCATGGTTTCTCTCGGGTTTACAAGCAGGTGGGGGAGTAGATTTCAATGAGGGAGAGGGAAGAGAAGAGAGAGACATTTATTTATAGGGGTATCTTAAGTGGGGTTCGGTCTCGATTCAATCTGTGTCTTATTCTTGCTCAATTTCGTTCAATTTCCGAACGTAAATCTCTATTTATAAACCACAACTTGCAGCATCACATGACATATCCTCAAGTCCCCATAATCACACTTCATTAAATTTAATTAGCTTCTCATAAGTCCTCATTAATCATATAATCATCATTACACTACTTGATTTATTCACTAATTAAACAGACAAAATTCGAGGCCTCACAACTCTCCCCTCCCTAAGAAATTTCATCCTTGAAATTTAGCTCTTGCTCCCTCATTCAAACAAGGTGAGGATACTTATTTCGATGGTCTCTTCGCTTTCCCATGTCATTTCTTCCATGTCGTGGTTTCTCCATAACACTTTGACCAGCGGAATAACCTTATTCCGAAGGACTTGCTCCTTTCGATCCGGAATTCCACTTGGTTCCTCTTGATATCGACCTCTTCGCCACTTCAATCGTCTCATAGTCTAAAATGTGCGATGGGTTAGGTGATACTTCCATAGCATTGACACGTGAAAAATGTCACGCACGTTCGACAATTTCAGTGGCAACGCCACCCGATAAGCTATTTCCCCAATCCGTTCAAGAATCTCAAAGGGTCCTATGAATCTTGAACTTAGCTAGCCTTTCTATTCGAATCTCACAACTCATTTCATTAGTGATACCTTTTGAAAAATATGGTCCTCCACGTCAAATTCCAATGGAAGTTGACGCTTATCCGTATAACTTTTCGTCGACTTTGTGCCGTCTTAAGTTTTTCCCTTACCACTTTCGGAACATCAGTCATAACTTTCACCATGCACCAGTTCGATCCTAGCAATCTTCATTCACCAACTTCGTCCATCGACATCTACAAGTTTGACCATATAATGCCTCGAAAGGTGCCATACCAATACTCTTTGGGAAACCGTTGTTATAGGCGAATTCCGCCGTGTGTAAGTGTTCATCCCAACTTCCTTCGTAGTCCATTACACGGGCTCGTAACATATCCTATAGTATTTGAATCACTCTTTCCGATTATCCATCCGTTTGGAGATGAAAAGCAATAGTATACTTGTAATTTCATTCCAAGAGCCGTCCTGGAGACTTTTCCAAAAGTTCGCTATGAACCTTGAGTTTCGATCCGAGGTTATGATCATTGGTACTCCATGTAGGCGTACTATTTTTTTCACATACAAATCTGCGTACTTGTGGACTAGGTAATCCATTCGAATCGGTAGAAAATGCGCCGACATTATCGGCCGATCGACTACCACCTAAATCGAGTCATGACTTCTAAACGTCCTTGGTAATCCTTGTATATGTTGCGACCCTCCCGAGTGGTATCGAGGGTTAATGGGTCATCGTAGTCCACACTTGCGATGGCATGGATTTCGGACGTGAGCCCCTCCCGGGGCCCATTACCCAAATCGTGAAGGAGAGGTATTAAGAAAAACGCGGGTCGACCCCTTTCGCAATGGGGGATCGGACCCTTTCGTGATAAATGAATAGTATGCATGACAATGGATTTTCCATCAATCATTTTTTGGAGGGTATGATCGGAAACTCTATCGAGCGGTCGGGAGAGTCCGTTTGATTATACGAAAATCGGATAAGTGGGTTCGAGAACTTGGTTTCGTCAAGATTGTCATCGAAGCCCTTTGATACCTAAGTTGAGTGGTTTCTTAAACTAAGAATTCATACGGATGCGTTAGAAAGTGAGGTAAATTCTAACAATCTAAGAGGTGTCATGCAAATGGGAATTTTTTACCGATCAATCACAATCAATAAATGGAAATGCGCAGATCAAGAAATCAATAACGTATAGATAAAATGCATCAAATCATTAATCAATATGTCACATGTCATGCCTAGTGTAGCCCTAAAGGCTTAGAGAATAGTTAATTTAAGTTCGGGGATGGTTCGAAAAAAACTTGGGGCGAAGTGTCTAGAGGGGTGAATTGGTCATTTTCGAAGGCTCGAGAACCCAAAATAATAAATTTGGGTTGGGCCAATTGAATTTGTCCATTTCCCATTTTTTTAAATGATTTTTGGGAATTTTTATGAATTTTTCCTTTTTTCTAATTTTATGATTTTTTTATTGATTTTTCGATGTTATTAATTTTATTTAAAATTTTTAATATTTTCCGGATTGGGGTGACTCGACCCGGACCCTATTGGTCTCGGTAGGCCTAAAAATGACACAATTTTTGTATTTTCATATTATTTTCTATTTTTAAAATTTTGAAAATTGATTTTATAATATGAAAATGATTCTTAATTCCTGAAAATTCCTAGATCGTGACACATGTCCTAATGCCAATCGTCCGATCTGGGTTTTATTTTTTTTGAAAAAATATTTGAAATTATGCTCGATTAACGTGATCGCCATGTGTTAAGCCACATAGCGCGATGTTAGTGCTACGCCGTCGTTGACCTAATCAACGTGCGCCGATCGGCCTTTGTCTTCCTCACGCGGACATTGACCGACGGACGGTTGAGGTTTGTCCGACACCGATCAACGGGCAAACCTCAAACATTTGATCTCGGAATTGGTCCCATTCGACTCATCTCATTCTCCGAACAACATATCTCAAATCTAGCCAATATTTTTCACGTAATCAACATGAATCAAGCTCGCACGTAAATCAGCCATAGTAACTCAATCAAGCAATTCGGAGCATAACAATCCAATTCAATCACAGGATAGCATCACAAGGAGTTCGAATACTTACCCGAATCTTTGATCGAGTTGTAGGTTGCCAAATCCGCTGGCCAAGTCATGACAAATCGAGCTATGGTGGGAGGTTCGACTCAAAGGCTTTAGGAAAAATCAATGCAAAACAAGAGTGTGATCGTGATTAGTAATGTTCGGATAGCGTAACGCCTCAAGAAATTCAAAGAATGATCTCCGGAATGTCAAGTTTCCATTAACACATAGGAGAATCTCGAAGTTCGACTCACCAGTTTGGGGATACCGAGCTGAAAGGTTGATTGCGATCGACTCCTTGGAGCTTGGTAAAGCTTCCCGAGGTGGTGGGGTGGTCTCGATTTGGCCCGGACCGCCCAGCTGAAGTCGAGAAGCTCCGGCCCGATGCTTTTGTTAAGACCGACAATGCAACCTAGAGAAGGGGTGAATAGGTTATTTGAAAAAATTTTTAGATTTTGCGGAAAACGAAAGGTGATTTGAAAAAATATCGGCTCAAGTAAATGTTTCGTTGAACAAGATCTCGAGTGTTTGCATGCAAAGATATGAGCAAGAAAAGATCAAGCAAACTAGATATATAGTGGTTTGGCTTATACCAAGCTGCGTCCACTCCATACAACTAACAAGCCACAACACGATTTGGAATGCATTAGTAAATTGCCTCATAAGCTATAAATGGTAGTCCCAATTTTTACCGATAGATTACACTATCTATGATCAGCAATACTACTCGGGGTTGTACACTTGACTACTACGTGATTACAAGGCAGCAATAGATGACACTATCTTTAACACTTGTGCTTTTCAACTAGAACAACTGCCTAGAGCAATCATATGATATATAATCAGCTCGGGTTCCCCTCTCCTGTTCTTTGGTCTTCACAACCTCCTCCTTATATAAGCCTCAAAGAACGAGCCATTGAAGCACTTTTGAAGGAGCAAAAGAGCTGTTAGAGACCGATGGAACAACTTCTCGGTGCGTTGGGACCGCTTTCTCCTCGTCGACGTACTTTTCCAAATTAGGCCCCGACTTGCTGTTCTATTGTGATTGCGTTTCACTTTTCTTTAACACAAGAGAGAACTATTTTCGAGAAGACACAATTTTTCCCGTTGGCCATTTCTAGCTCATGCAAGCGACTTTAGTAAATCTTTTCAAACATTGCCATCTATGGACTTTATACTCCTAATTTCTCTTGATCTTTCAAACTCCGATATCAAATATCCGATGACTACATCTTTTGAGGACGCCAACGAATGTTTTCACAAAAGTGCTTTAATCCTTATGCGATTTGTACTCGATGGCCATTTCGTGATCCTTTGCCTTATGCAATAAACATATGCACATCAATGGCAAATAAAATACCAAGTGATAGTTTGGAAATCATCAAAATATAATGCGAGACAGAGTTTGTAGAGTGCAATTAAGTAAATATCTGCATAGGTGATATTTCATTTATAAGCACATTTGCATATAAGTGATTTCTCCGAAAAAGATTTGAAACCGAAACGGAGAAAGACTAACTAAGTCGATCTTTTGATTTTGAAAATATGTTGATCGTGCTAAGTAGTCGCAATTTCAAGATATTTCAAAAGTAAACAGTTCAATATAAGCATCTTAAAAAGGAATTTTTGTACTTAAACCCTTAGGCTTTTTGCCTTAACTCCCCCTATTTCACGAGTTCAAAGGCTTTCGCCTTAGCTTCTCCCCGTTTTTCAAGCTCCTCCTATTTTAGCGCATCCTTTGGAATGACACATCCTATTTTCAAGAATTTTATCCTTATATCCATACATATAGAGATACTCTCTCCCTTTTTGTCATCAGTAAAAAGAGAAACGACAGGAGAAAAATGGCACAAGCTATGAAGAACTTTAATTCATTAATCAACGAGATAGGTGGCGCAATTATCGAAGTACATGAAGAACAACTAACATATCATCACGGGGCATCCGGAAACATGCAATAAACGTCCAAACAAGTAGGTGTGTTCATTTTTGGGCTACCGCACTTTCGTTTCGAGAAGGCGGAGATAGGGTTGGTTCGGAAAGGGTATTGAGGGGGTTATAGCAATCTAAACCGATGATGGTCCTCTATAACTTGACCGGATATTTTAGAATGTTGGCCATGGATGTTGTCAACTCCCTTATACAAGCATGAACAGCCTGCGGGATGTTCGTAGACACATGGAGTAGAGGATCTCGCTGAAGTAGAAACTCTTTCGGGGAGCGGGGGATGTGAGGCCTTCTTGGCGGTCACCGCCTTGCCTCTTGACTTATTCAAGATACCTTTTCTTTATCAATTATTCTGCTCTCTTATCATCTTTGTGCCCAATCTTGACAATCTCACCCCTTGAGTTCATCCATCCCTCTAGAGTAGGCCTCATCATCATGTTTTCCAGCATTTTTTTCCCAATGACAATCCGAGTGAGGCGCTCTTTAGACACTCGAGAGACATCAATGCCTTTCTTCTTGAAAATCCTCCCAATCGGTGCTCCATAATGCAAGTCCTTCTATTTTCTTTCTCACGATCCGAAGCTTGTGTAGGATGACGAGGTGTGGGATAGAGATAGGAAATCCCATAAGTAAGGCCCATAGCACCTTAGCCTCGAATCTACACACATCATTTGAGGACGAGGACATGGGACGTAGGATGAGAGTCGGATTTTCCGAAGAAAATTTATTTTAAGGGGCAAAACATTTATCGGCATAATCTCTCTAAAATCCCAAGTGAAAGTTCGGATTTCAAGAATAAAATCGTAGGCCTCATTAGAGGAGATTTCCAGCTTTCGATAAGGATAGAAATTCGTCTAGAAAATCTCAGCTAATTCCTCAGCGATAACGATATAATTCTTCTTTTCTAAAGTGAACACAAGAGAGTGAGGATCCGAAAAGTGCAGGTTTGAGTAAAACATTGTGAACACATTTGGACACGAGGGATCCTCCATTGTGCGAGTTTCAAAAGTTTGTGCTTTTTTAAAATCTCGGTAAAAAATATTCCATGAGAATCAAGATATTCAAAATCAACAACTCGAGAAAAAATCAAGGTTGTTTGAGAAATAGTGTTCCAAGCTTTTTCATGCTCTTTGCACCGAAACAATGGGTCGAAAAGTAGGATCGAGTTCAAAACTAGTTGTGGGTTCAAAATTTTGAAAAACACCTTCATTGTCATCCTCCCATCATTTTTCACTTGCACCATCATCGTATCGGGGAATATCTTCACTAACCTTGGTTTGCTCCTCAAGCAAGTCTTAGGATTCCTAAAGACTTGGAGCGAGACATGCTCACTTCTAGCGTAGTGGTTCCACTCGATGTTTCCTTTGCGCACTGATTTCCTTAGCTTCTTTATGAAGTTCTGCTAATTCCTCTCGTTGTTGACTTTTTTGGGAGACCTCTCAATAGGGATTTAAAGTGCGTCGGTAGAGGATCTTGCAAAGCAGAGTTCAGGGACAATTGGAGCCATTGCGGTTTCTTTCTCGAGCACATTCCGCTTGGGTCTTAGTATTTTCAAAGTTGCAACGAACCGGGCGTTGATATCCTCATTTGATTTGATCGATTGCGAGAAGAATCACTCCTTCTTATGGAAAAATGAACTGCGGAAGAGGAACAATGAGCTCTCACCCTAGCTTTCACGGCTACCGATTAAGGCGTGTTGGCGGCAAGTGACGCCATGGCCATTTGAGAAGCATGACTTGCAAACACAAAACCTCCTAGATCTCCTATTTGGACACTTGGAGTCGATATTTCAAGAGTCTTAGACATGTTGATGTTAAAGGGACCACCAACCTTTCCTTTTCCCTTGGACGCTCTTATGGATCTTCGAGGTACCATGGAGATGATTTGACAAAGGTTTGAAGAAGGGAAAGTGGATGAGCATGGAGAGAAATCGGCGGAATCAGATCGGTTTTTGAAGAGAATGAGAGACGCAGGTTGAAAAGTGAGTAGGTGAGAATGGGCGAACGTGGTTCGGTTAAATAGATACACATGCACACACATTTTTCACTCAAAGTAACGGTAATAATTCAAAAACAATATATAGAAATCAAGAAGATAATTGTAAAAGTTGGAAAAATCGCATCAATGGTTACTACAACGGATATTTCGTTAGAACGGGTAAATTTTATATTTCCCGATGCACTTCGTAATGGTAACATTTTATAAAAAGATTAGGTGTACCTAATGTTTGAATGTTGTAGAGAACTGGTTACCCGATCTTTTTGAAATCGCATATCTCTTGCCTTTTGGATTGGTTACTCGGGAGGATTAGAGATTCCTAATTATCCCTTGATGAATTCGAATGATTGCTTGTCTAGAGGATTTGTGAATATATCAGCTAGCTAATGCTTTGAATGAACAAAGTGTATCCTCACATCACCGCTGTTCACATGATCTCTAATGAAATGATGCTTTACCTCAATGTGCTTTGCTCTTGAATGCAATATAGGATTCCTAGTTAGGTTTACAGCACTCGTATTGTCACAAAGATAAGAATGTTGAACATTTGTTCCTCAAAGTCGCTAAGTCTGCTGTTCCATCCAAAGAAGTTGTGCACAACAGCTCCCTAGCGCAATGTACTCGGCCTCAATGGTTGAAAGAGCAACCGAGTTTTGCTTCTTTGAAAACCATGATATCAGCATGTTTCCATCATTTGACATGTACCCGAGGTACTTCTACAATCAACCTTACATCTTGCATAGTCGGCATTTGAGTATCCCAATAAATCAAAGCTTGAAGCTTTTGGATACTACAGCCCTACCTTGAGCGATGAACTGACATACCTTATAATCCTCTTCACACCGTGATATGTGACTTCTTTGGACTTGATTGGAAACATGCACTTAAACATACGGCGAATAATATATCCATTCGAGAATAACAATGAGCTTATCATGCTTCTATAGAGTTTGGAATCGACGGACATACCATTTTCATCCTTGTCTAGTTTGATAGATGTGGCCATAGGTGTTTCATGAATTTGCATCTTTCCAAACTCGAATCTTTTTATCCGATCTTTGGCATACTTTTCTTGGTGAATGAATGTGCCAGCTCTTGTTTACTTTATTTGAAGGCCATGGAAGAAGTTCATTTTTCCCATCATGCTCATTTTGAACTCATTATCATAACTTTGGCAAATTCCTTGCAAAGATTCTCATTAGTAGAGCCAAAGATAATGTCACCAACATAAATCTGAACTAACAAGATGTTTTTATCTTTCCTTTCAATGAACAAAGTGGTATCAACTTTACCTTTTTCAAAACGTACTTAAGAAAGAAAGAACTCAATCTTTCGTACCAAGCTTAGGGGCTTGTTTGAGACCGTAAAGAGTCTTCTTCAATTGATAAACATTGTCCGATCGTAAAGGATCTTCAAAACCTGGTGGTTTCTCAACAAACACCCTTTCTTCGATATAACCATTTAGAAATGCACTTTTAACATCCATTTGGTACAAAGTAAAATCATAATGACATGCACAAGCAAGCAAGAGTCGAATAGCTTCTAGTCTAGCAACAGGAGCACATGTTTCATCATAATCTATGCATTCTTCTTGTGAATAACCTTTAGTTACTAACTCGACCTTGTTTCTTACCACATTCCCTTTGTCGTCCATTTTGTTGCGGAACACCCATTTGGTTCATAAACTATTTTTGCTGATCCTAATGATTTGCTGATCTTAGAGCCGAGAGACTAAATTCTAGACATCATTGATTACAAATTGTCGGAGCTTATCTTGCATGGCTTCAAATCGGCTCTCATCAATGATAGCTTCATCAACTATTTTTGTCTCAATTTGAGAGATCAAGGCTAGGGAGATCATTATGTCTTTGATTGAGGACCTCATCTTGACTCTTTCATCAATCTCCTCGATAATTTGATCTTTTGAATGATCAATCTTGAACTTCCAATCTTTAGGCATTTGATTTGGACTTGAAGGATTAGCACGGTTGTTCTTGTGGGTACATTAAACATTCTTTGGAGCGGATGTTTGGAAATCCACGTTCTGTTCTTCTCATTGAATGCCTTTCAGCTCATCTTTGAATTTGACATTGATTGTTTCTTCAATAGCCTCGCGAATCTTTATTGAACACACGGTAAACTTTGCTACTTGTAGAGTAGCCAAGAAAGATACCATCGCTTGATTTCGCATCGAACTTTTCAATATCATCATTCGCATTCTTGAGGACATAGCACTTGCATCCGAACACGTGGAAGTATGATAATATGGTCTTTCTTCCTTTAAAGATCTCGTAGAGCATCTTTTCTAGCATTGGTCCGAGAAGAGTTCTATTCATTATGTATGATGTTGTTGCAACATCCTCAGCCCAAAAGTAGGCAAGAACTCCACTTTTAATCATCATGGTTCTCGGCTATCTTCTATAGAGATCGATTTCTTCTTTCTACAACCTTATTTTGTTAAGGAGTGTAAGGTGTGGAGAAATTGTTCTCAATTCTATTTTCCTCACAAAAGATCCGTAAAGCTTTGGTTTTGAAATTCTCCCCGTGATCCGTTCGATTGCTATGATCTTGTATCCTTTTTTATTCTCGCACTTTTCTAACAAGTTTCTCAAAAGAATGAAAAGTTTCATGCTTGTGAGATAGAAATATAACCCAAGAGAAACGTGAATAATCATCAATAATCACTAAGCAATATTTACTTCCTCCTAGACTTGCAATTTGTGTAGGACCAAACAAATGCATGTACAATAGTTGCAAAGGTCTACTAGTGGCAATATCATTGATAGATTTGAAAGAAGATCCGACCTATTTTTCCGGAGAATATGTGTTGCATGATTTAAATTTACGGTAGTTGATCTTTGGTAAACTACGTACGGATCTTTTGATGTAATCTTGGCGATGTGCTTTACGTAGATGTGGGCTAGTTTCTTGTGCCACTAATCACATTCTTCCTTCATGGACATCGACATCGTATTTCATCAAGTACAACATTCAGCAAATATATGTTACCATGTCTTTTACCCGTAAAAGATTATGCCGAGTCCTGGCTAGTTCTATCGCACATGTTTTCTTTGAAGCTGATTTTGTATCCCTTATCACATAGTTGACTTATGCTTTGAGAAGGTTGTATCTAAGCCCTTGGACTTGTGAAATATCTTCAATGATTAGGTTCTCCTTAACATTTCTCAAACCAATGATCTTTCCTTTTCCTTTTCCTCCAAAAGTGACATTTTCACCATCCACCTGTTTGAGATTTATGAACATATTTCTTTCTCCCTGTCATGAGGTGTGAGCATCTACTATTCAAGTACTAATTGTTCTTTTCGAGTATCACCTGCAATTAAAAAGATCTTCATGTTTTCTTTGTTATCCATACAAACTTGGGTCCTTTGGTGTTAGTCTTTGGACTCGTATCATATCTCTAGTAGATCTTTTTGAGCTTCATTTGCTATGCTGGGCATGTTTGCTTGTTATGACCGGATTCATTGCAAATCGAGCAATTGAATTACTTGCCAATAGATCTAACGAATTATCGTGCAAAGTGATCTTTCTAAAATCGAAGAGACGAAGTTTGTTTCAACCTTATTTTGGCATTTGGAAAAGGATTCTTCTCTTCATGTTTCTTTTCACGTCCAAGACTAGACTTGTCGTAAAGAGGAACTTGAATAGAAAGAATGTTCTGCAAATTTTTTTATCCCAAGGAAAAGTTCGTACTGATTTTTGAAATATCTTCCTTCAAAGACTTGCTTTGTTCCCGCAGAGAGCCACATTCACTCTAAGTGTCTATTAGATCTTTTTGCGGTTTCTCGAGCTCATATTTTTTAGAAAGGTTTTGTTCTATGAGTTTTAAAACTTTATTTTTCAGTTCAGAAATTCTTTTTGATGTCTTTTTGTGCTCCAAAAATATTTCTTTAAAAACTTCTTGCATTTCCTCATATGAAAGTTTAGGGCCATTTACCTCTTCTTCTCTTCTCTTTCGATTCAATCTTGACATAGAGATTTGCTTCTTCGCCATCTCTTGACTCGCTTTCAAGCATCACTCCATGTTTCGCCTTGAGTGCTTATTTCTTCTTTTCAAACCTTCCTTCTCTTTTTTTCGGGAGAGGACATTCCAACTTTACTTGTCCTGGTTTTTCTGCGCTTAAAATAGATGATGTCCTTACCTTTGCTTTTTTCTCTTCCTTTGAAATGCTTATTCTCTTCCGAGAATCTTGGGTTCTTCTTGCTCCTAAAGTTTCCTCCTTTCTTAATGAGAGTCTTGAATCTCTTAGTGAACAAGGGCATTTCAATATCGTCGTCTTCTTCAATGGATGAATCACATCCCGTATTTTCATCGTCAGCATCAAAAGCAATTATCTTCTTACCTTTTGTAAGATTTTTCTTGTTTACGCCTTCAGCTTCATATAACATCGGTGCGCCTGTGAGTTTGTCCATGGTGATGAGTTCAATTCTCATAGTTTCTCGGACTGTTGTCTTCACCATCATCCATGCGTCTAGAAGTGCTCTAAGTAGCTTGTTCACTTTTTCAAAGTCAATGAAGGTCTTTCCTTGATTAGCCAAACCATTCACTATGTCGGTGAATCTTGTAGACATTTCTCATACTTGTTTCATTAGGACTCATCATGAACATTTCGTATATTTTTTAACAGGATGTTCATCTTGGTCTCCCTTTACTCTGTCCGTGCCTTCGTAGACTAGCCGGGGAAGATCCCACATCTCTTTAGCTGAGGTACATGAAGAGATTTGATTAAATTCAAATGGAGATAAAGCACAATAAAGAATATGTTTAGCTTTAAAATTGAGAGCGGCTTTTTTCAAATCGATTGAGGTAAGCAAAGCAGCCACTTGAGTAATTTGTTCAGCTATTTGTTCTTCTCCGGCAACAAGCAGCGGCAGTGCGGGAGCGAATGCAGCAGCTGGAACTTCTACGCCATTTTGGATCACATCCCACATGTCTTGATCACAGGTGTCAACATAGGCAAACATTCGATTCTTCCAAGTAGTTGTAGTTGCGTCCATAGAAGTATAGAGGCTTGTTGGGTGCTGCGGATTCATTGCTCATAAAATCACCAAAGTCGATCATAATACGGATCTTTATGCTTAGAAGAAATACTTGTGACATTCCGAATTTCGACCCTCTTCAAGGCTAATGATAGAATGGGTTCTCAAACTAGGGAAAATAGAAGTGAAGAATTCCAATTGTGGTCTTGAATCGGACGTCGCCTCATCGATAGTAGTTTGATTGGGAAAAATCAAATTTTTTGGACGACAAGTGTAAAATGATCATTTTACCTCTCAAGCATTAACCTTACCTTAAGTGGTCTAAAGGGAATTTTGGTCTTTTTGTCCCCTTAGGCTACTGAAAATTGGAAGATGAGGAGGTCAATGATGGTCAATGTTCATGGGATATTATTAACATGAGGACAAGTGTCAAATTTTGGAGGTTTGGTCTTAATTGACCATGTGCTTAACTATTCCAAGCTTGACCAAATCAATAATTGAGGTGAAACTTCTCTCTCTCTCTTCCTTTTTGCTTCAGCAGACCAACCACACTTGCTCTCCACCCCAGCCCATCTTCCTCTTCATTTTTCTGCACCCACAGAAAACCGCTCAACCCGACAAGTCCCGACGCCGTTCACTGTTTCAGCCATATCTCCTTCGTCCGACGTCGGTTTGAGGTAAGGTCACCTCCATTTGAAAGATAATTGTCTTGGATTTCCAGGGATATATTATGGACAAAATTTGGCCCGGTATTTTTTCCCATAGGTCTGATTGAATGGACAAAGGTCCAGTCGGGATTGAATCTGACCCGGTTTGAGAGAGAGCTCTCTTACAACGGTTTCAAGAGCTCATTTTGCTTCAAAATTTGTGTGGGATGTTCTAGACATATAGTACTCGACTTGGCTGAGTTGGAATGATAATTTTAGTTGAGTATTGATGGGTGTTCTTGGCTGTTTTGAGATGGGTTTTGAGGAGCAGAAATTGACAGTTTGCACACTTGAAAGGATTAGCCTAATTGGAGGTCTTCAAGGTGTTCAATTGGTTTCAATTTTTTGGTGAACCTATTAAACATATAGAGGAAGGTTTTAGCAAGTTGATTTCATATTGAATGGGAGCTTAGGATGAAATTATGGACTGTTGGAGGTGGTATAAGCAGAACCGGTTTCTGCTCTGTTCTGGGAAGGTGCTGTACAGTTCTGTTCAAGGCTGGAATTGATGTCGCCTTGTCTTGAATTTGTCGTTTAGACATGCTACGACGTATATTAGTGTGTTAATGAAGAGTATGTGAAGTGGTTTGGTGATTAGAGCTAGAATTGTGACTAAACGGCGCGACGAAACTTAATTGGTGATCTGCTCTGTTTTGGACAGAATTAATCTTGGATTCGGAAGCTCGAATTGAAGGTCGCGACTAGCTCATTGGAATAGGTAAATTGCCCTTAACCCTTTATTAAGACATTAGGGTACTAAGGGACCAATTTGTGATCCAATTGGGTGATTTATGAGTTGAATTATGCATGGTCGAATGAATTGAATGATCGTATGATATTTAATCCTTTGTAAGGCACGAGAGTGAATTATGATTGAATTGACGAGAATTATGCTTGTTGACTTGATTGCATAGTGGTGCAATTTGTGCCGGGCCTAGTGTAATGTGGCTTTGAGTATTCTCGTGTGCTATGGATTAAATGCTCGCTAAGTCGAGCTGTACTCGATCATAACATTAGTTGAAATGAGAATCATATTTGTGAACCCTTGGCCAATGGGAAATATTTTGACCGAGATTAAGTTTGATCGATTGACCGGTGAATATATGAGTTGTGTTAACCCGATGCGTTATGACGCGGGTGATGAGTTTATTTATACCCCGAGGCGTTATGACGCGGGGTTTTGATATTTATCCCGAGGCGTTAAACGCGGGATTTGACCCGATGCGTTATTACGCGGGTCTTGGCAATTATATATAAACGATGCGTTATTACGCGGGTATTGCCAAGTACATCAAGATAGCCTGATGCATTATTACGCGGGCCCCGATATCAAGAATGAGATTAGACCGATGCGTTATTACGCGGGTCCCGGCAATTATACATAAACCCGATGCGTTATTACGCGGGTCCCGGCAATTATACATAAACCCGATGCGTTATTACGCGAGTCCCGGCAATTATACATAAACCCGATGCGTTATTACGCGGGTATGGCCAAGTACATCAAGATAGCCCGATGCGTTATTACGCAAGCCTTGATATCGAGAATGAGATTCTTGTACTAGTACGTAGAGCTTGGTTCGAACTACTTGAATGCTTGGTTATTGTGATTGTTTAAATTGCCAATGTCTATGTTTGCGCTTGCATCATATCTATACTAGTGTTATTGACGTCTTTGATTTGAGAAATAATCTGGAGGTACTAGTGACTTAGTTTAGGGTTAGGGTTGATTTGCGAGATTTATTCTCACCCCGTCGTGGGATTAACATTTTCGGGTCCCGGATGATGGAAACCGAGCTTGACAAGGATGAATATTCGAGGAAATAAGTGTAGAAAATGGATTTACTTTTGAGACCCTAAGGATTTCATTTTGTCTGGAAGTTAGAATTGAAACCTTTGGACCTCGTAATTGGTGTTGTGAATAGACGTACCTTCTTGTCCTGAGTCATCTTTAGTATTATGTATGGAGATGTGTAATCGCTTCCGTATGTGCATTTCCATTGCATTAAGTTCGATTTTTATTGGCCGTTGGATCTTGGGAATAATCGAAATAAACGGTCGTGACGGGATGTTATCGAGCCGAAGGGTTGGGGCGTGACAAATACACTTTAAATAAAAAGCAACAAAACATTGATACCAATTATTAAGATTGAAAATGCAACCTACAATGGGGTGAATATGTTGTTTGAAATTTTTTTTTAGATTTTGCGAAAAATCAAAGGTGATTTGAAAAAGATCGATCGAGCAAATTTTTTGCTAAACAATATTTGGGTGTTTCGCACGTAAAGATATAATCAAGAAAAGATCAGTACACCGGATATATAGTGGTTCGGTTTACACCAAGCCTATATCCATTCCATACAACTAACAGCCACAACACAGCCGTAATACACCGATAAATTGTCTTATAAGTTACAAATGGTATGTCCCAATCTTTATCCATAGATCGCACTATCTAGGATCGCGACACTACTCTCGGGGTTGTACACTTGATTGCGTGATTATAAGGCAGCAACATATTACACTATCTTTAATATTTGTACTTTTCAACTAGAACAACTGTCTAGAGCAACAATATGATATACAATCAGCTCGGGTTTCCCTCTCCTCGCTCTTTGGTTTTCACGACCTCCTCCTTATATAAGCTTCAACAACTAGCCATTTGGAGCACTTTTGAAGGAGCAAAAGAGCTATTGGAGATCGATGGGATAGCTTCTCGGTATGTTGGGATCGCTTTCGCCTCGTCGACGTGACATTCTCAAAATAGGTCTTGACTTGTTGTTCCATTGCTTGACAGTTTCAGCTTTTCTCTAAACAGAGAACTGTTCCCGAGAAGACACAATTTTTCCCATTGGCTATTTCCAGTTCGTGCGAGCGACTTCAGCAAATCTTTTCGAAACATTAGCATCTATGGACTTTATACTCCTCATTTCTCTTGATCTTTCAAGCTCCAGTATTAAATATCCGGTGACCAAATCTTTTTAGGACGCTAGCGAATATTTTCATGAAAGTGCTTCAATCCTCACGCAATTTGTACCCGATGGCCATTTTGTGATCCTTTGCCTTATGCAATAAACATCTGCACATCAATGGAAAATAAAATACCAAGGGATAGTTTACAAATCATCAAAATATTTTATGAGATATTTCTCCAACAGCTTCGTCAATGGCGGAGTAGAGAGTTCGCGAGAGCTTCTCTCTCTTCCTTTCTCCTTCTCTCTCTATTTTGTTGTGTCTGCGAATAGAATGAACCAACTCCCTTTGCAAAAACGCACGAGATCCTACTTATCCAATTCGAATCCAAACTTGGTGCGTATGAGGATGTTGTCGCCGACTTCGATGGCACGTGACCACACGTGCATTGTTGTCCAAGTGGAGCCGGGGATGGAGAAGATTCCGTCCAACTTCGTTTGCATCTCTCGACATGCAAGAATTGATGTCTAATATGGACGATTTAGCTTGGGTTGACTTTTACGGACTGCCGCGGCATTAACCGAGTTGCTCCGACGATCGTTGGCCCTAAAATTGGTCTTGATCAATGTGAGATGAGGCGGTGGACCAAACCCCTCCCCATAGCACTTATCTTTGGGAATATGTCCAATGTGGTGATTGTTGGAAAATCCTCAATCTTGTTTTGATGATAACAAAGACAATCAAAGGCTCTTGATGTGTGTATTTGATTGAGTATATCGGGTTCTATATGCACAAGCCGAAATACGAGATGATGCATAAGATGCTTCGAGAAACGGATATGCTCTGCCAATGTTTAGAGTGTTCTGCCGATCTTTTGGGGTTGGTAGCCGATTTATGAGTAGAACAAGATATTGGGAGGTGAAGATGTCTGCGAAATGGAAGGACCTTCAAATAAGGTGAACATCTGGAAGGACCTGGATCAAGGTGAACAAATCAAGAATAATGGGGATGTTCGTGATGGCTTGGAGGTACAAAGATCGGGTGAACAAGTGATGGACTTGGTGATGGTGAACAAGCCTAAAAGCGTGATGTTCGGTAAAGTTTGAAAGGACCATGAAGATGAGCAACTTAGTGGAGTCAAAATAGCCAATATGCTTGGAAGGACCAAAAGAAAGATCGGATCGCCAGATTATTATCGGAGCGGTAGATCTTTGGCAAAGAGAAGCTGGCTTATATATATCAAGTAGAAGATCGGGTAAACAACATCAACAAACTAGTAAACATCTGGACGCCCCGATTATGGGTAAGGGATCGTGCAGATATTTACTCCTGGAAGGTGACGGTTACTTGATCAATCGATCAAATCTTTGGTCTTGAAGAATATAGTGGATGCAAAGATTGTGATGATGTCAATGACATGAGTTCATCAAAGATTAGGTACAAAGATGAAGATCTTGACAAGGAGGAGAACAAGTCAAAGATCACAAGGTGTTCATGAGGACTTAGAGGTACCATAGTCAATATTTCATCAAGGTAATGTCTTTGGATCTTGATATACTCAAGAGGTTCATTGGATAATTGATCACAAGTCATTTCCCGCTTTTTCTATAAACAAGACCAATGGACCAAAATATCAAGTGTAACAATATTTATGTCGACATCGGGTTTGGTGCGGTTTGATCAACGAATATGTGTGGATGTTTCATTGGAAAGAATATAGCCGTTGGCGGGTAAAAGACCCGCAGAGAAAGATCGGGAAGTCTATCGGGTAGAATATAGCCATTGACATCCGTCGGCTTTTTCGACAAGTATCGGAATAGCGGATGTTTCACAACAATCGAAACAACGCTACAGCAGTTCCAACGGCTAGTTGGACTTTGTAAGTCCCTCCAACGGGGAAGAATGAAGTCGTCTATATAATGGAAGACCATCTAGGTCAAATGTTAGAGAGAGCACAATGTAAAATGCATACTTACCGTGAGCTAGGTTTCTCCCGTTGTTTCTTTGTATTCCCGAAAGATCTTCTTTGGTAATTTTTATGTACTTGTAATCTTATGAAAGATCAAGTGTACAATAGTAAGAGCAAAGACGTGAGTCCCGATAGTGTGATCTATTGGAAAGGTGGTACTTCTTGTTTGTAACTTGTCTTGAAGATTACTAGTGAATTCCAGCTCGAGTTATGACAGTTAGTCTTTAGAGTGGATGTAGGCTTAGGGATAAAGCCGAACCACTATATATCTAATTGCAGATTTTCTATCTACTCTTTATCAGCACTACATGTTCGTAAACATCACCATTTGTCAACCACAAAGACAACCTCGATTTCTACAATATGTTTTCATTGATGTTTGACAGATGTTTGTTGTGTGCTTTGGTTTCTCGTAATCATTATACACTTACGCACACAATCAGCTCATGTTATTTTAAACATCTCGTGACTCGATCTCTACGATGTCTCCGCGAGATGTGTGCTTGTACTTTACTTGATCTTTAATTCGGTCTTGCACACGTTCGGATATTGTTTTGTGAAATATCTCGTTCACCACATCTTTTTTACATCACCTCTTGTTTTGTGTGCTCTTGTTTCTCATGGTTATTATACACTTCAGCACATAATCTTCTCACGGTATTTCAAACATATGTTGATATGATCTTTACAATATCTCTGCGGTTGTTTGACCCCGAGTTTGAAATTGAACTTATTTTATTCCACAAATATTTTTCAAAGTTCTCGAATAACCTATTCACCCCTCTAGGTTGTATTGTTTGCCCTAACATCCTCCAATTACATTTGTGAAGTTCGTTAATTTGGACATCAAAATCCAGCCTACAATTTGTTTGAAATGCGCAGGAATGGAGGTTGGGGAAGGAGATGGTCACCCGAGTTCTTTGGGTCGGATCCGATCGACCCAAGCAGACCCGATTGATCTTAATTTCCCAAATTGACCTGTAAATCCCGGGAATTTATCAAATTAAATCACATAATTGGACTTAACGATATGCATTTCATCTAAAAATGTTATTTTTTTCCCAAATTATGCGAGGAATTATACAAAAGCCCCAAATTTTCTATTTGACCTGGAAATTGAGATTGAGCAATTCAAACACGAAATGGTTGAATCGAACCAAACTAACCCCGCCAATCGATTCAAAAGGTTGAGAAGTCTGGGGTAGTGGTCTTACCTTGGCACGTAATCCCCATAATTTAATTAATTGCATTTTAATTGAAACCCAAGGACTAAACTGAAAATATTTGTGCATTTAGGTCCTTGTAGTCTAATTTTCTAAAATTTTTGGGCAAAAAATGAATGCAAAGGACTTGAGGCAAATGTCACAACTTGTAAAAAGTGAAAAAAGAAATTTAAATGACTCAAAGTGTATTTTTCAGCTTAATTCGAATTATGTTTGATGAAGTAACCCATAGTCCCAAATTGAATTTTTCAAATTTTAAGAGACCAAAATGAAAAGGGATTTAAAAGAAAAATATTGACTATTTGTTTTGTATTTTTGCAGCCTTGAATGCTATTTTTCCTGAATTCTCATGTACTTTTCTATTTTTGAAAAATATTAAAAAATACGAAAAATAGGCCATATCGATTGTCTCATAAGTTCCCACAAAGGCAATGTCCTCGTGGTTCCCAATAGCTCCCAAGCTAATTAACTTGGGTAGACATAGTATCTTCTACTCCTTTGAGATATATCCCTTTTCGGGTATTAAGAAGCTATAGTGAGTTCTTCTTGCAATTTTGCTACGTTCATGATGAATTCCAGCTTTTCTTCCCGATCATTTTCAAATATCGCATTCACCTCGCGATGCCCCCGTAAAAGATTCTTTGCACATTTGGTTATGGTTTATCGAACTCCGGGAATCCCACCGTCTATTAGCACTTGGACCTTGTACTTAAGAGGAAGACAATTATCCACGTTGTGCCCATTTTCGCCCGTATGTACACGCAAGATTAGGTCTCATCAAACTTGGTGAACTTGGGTGGATTCGCTCTAGGAGGCTCTTTGGCGACCAATCGCCCTTCAAGAAGTATAGGTAATAATTTCAATAACGGCCGCGGTAACGGTGTAAAAATTGGTGGTGCTTTCTTTCTTGCTTCGGGCGCTTTCGGTGCGGGCCATGAGGTACTACATTGAGTCGGACTAGAGTTCGGGAAATTTTTCGGCTTAGGAGGATTAGGCACGAATGCTACATCACTAGATTGCTCGTTTTTCCTTCTAGCAGGATATTGACGTCCGAATGCCATATCGGATATCTTCTTCTCTCGAGGGGCCCATTCATGACGTTCTACAACTTTGATCAAGTGAGCGAATGTTTGATACCCGGAGGTGTTCAACTTCTCGAAGAATTTAAAAGGTAAGGCCTTCAAAATGATATCCACAAGCTCATCTTCGGGAATATGTGGTTTCACTTGAACGGTCAATGCTCTCTACCTTTGGGCATAGGAATGAATGGCCTCATTCTTACTCTTTGTAGTTCTCAGTAAATCTTCTCTAGTAGGGTGGTCAATGTATTAAACTTATACTGTCGGAGGAATTCATCTCGCCAACTTGTCCCAACCAACGAGACTCTCGGCCTCAAACTCAATAAACTAAGGTAAAGCTGCACCGGGATAGACTTTCTTGAAACGTGTTAATCATTAGGGGAATATTATCTGAATATTGTGCCATGTAACGTAAATAGTACTTGAGGTGCACTTCGGAACATCCGATCTCGTCATATTTCCTCAAAAAATCTGGTTCCTTATAGTCACCGGAACCTCTATCTTGGCGAACGGAATCACTTTATTGAACCGTGAAAGCTCATAACCTCGACTAGTCAAACATTCCTCTATCTTCACTAGCCTTTTATCGCCCTCCTCCATTTTAGGGGCTGGTCTCTTTCGTTTCCGGATCAATTATCACCGGAGGGGCCTTAGGTGGTATTTCAACATTTGAAATAGGATCAATATAATGAGCCCGATTAGCGTTAGTGTCATTTGAAAAGCTTGGGTGCCCATTAGGATCCGGTCCAGGTTGAGTATTTTCCTTGGCTTCCAATCAACATAGCCTTCGGTTTTGCGACCATAGTAGCCATCGCATTCATCTCGTGTTTCCGGACTTATCACACGAGAAGCCGAGTTCTTCCCGCACCATTCTTAATAATCGAGCCTTGCTACGAGTCCTTGTGGCTATATATCAACTATTTTTCAAGATAGAAATTAGATTCGAAAAAATATATATTCAAGATTTAAAGCTTCAAAATCCTTTCAATATCTTGTTTATTTGAGAATGATGAGGGGAAGGGCCAATCGGTGAGCCTTAGCCTCACCAAAAGGTCTTTTCCTCCATTACCACAAATAATCCTGCTATTGAGAAAGACTTAATCCATGATAATCGCTTTTCGCTAGATCTTGATGAATGCATTAGATATGTATAAACGAAATCAAAACGAGTTTATTACAATCCAAAAAATTTTAAAAGTGTTCAAAATGCCATAAAATGCAACATTCACATATTAAGATCAATGGGGAATCTTCTATCCAATTCGAGGATGTTTAAAATCTAAGGTATCTTCAATGCCCTCCGATCTATCCAAGTCCCACATATAACGATTTTCATACTCCTCGAGAAATAACGGCTCTAGATCTTTAGGAACATACGACTTCACACCAGGTATGTATGGTACGATGTACTTCGGTATATATGGCTCCACTTCGGGCTCTCGGAGAGTCACATGCTTAGGAACATACGGCTCCACCAATGATTTATGATAGTCCTTGAACTTATGGTTATGTTCCATAGAAGCACGGTGGGTGTTCATCTCCTCATTTAGATGATCGACCACTCCACCTCTTATAGTGGAGAGTTTATCAAGGCATGAATAATGAACTTGATCTTCATCTAGTAAAGCTTCTTAGTCTCCTTAGTGAATTCACCGCACGATAGATTGAATGAGAAGATTCATGGACATACTTTTAGTAGGATTTCTTGCAGTATCCCAAATTACCTCACAACTCGAATTGGGTAATAAACAACCCCATCTCGTGCAATCCAATAAAGGAATATAATTTCCATTTATACCAGTGATAAGGACCTCTAATATCCTAGGCCAAGTCAACCATCATTGGAGTTATTCTAGGTCTAAATCCTCGAGTAATCTAGACCACTTCTTGAAAGAATGTTTGGGAATAGGAGATTGACATTTTAGGAAAGACCTAAATGGATGGACATGTTCACCGATTTCATAACACCTTACGCGGAGTTCGAAAGTTCGATATGGGAAACAAGCCACATATATAGAAGTCCGTTGGATGCTTGGAAAGTGTCATTTTCGGCGGAATGGAAAGCGGTTTAAGGAGAGAAATGTCTCAGCTAGGATCATGTAAGAGTAATTACAGCGATAACAAGCTTGTTGAGCGATATGTGTTGACACCTAAATTTTGATTTTAGAGAATCATCCATTTAAAACATAAAATGCGAATTAGTTATAATTCTCGCAAAAAATAAATTCTCATATATTGCACATTTAATTTTTCTCAGTCAAGATCATGTCGTTTGTATTTAAGGTCGAGGTGAGCCAATTGAGCTTAATTTGACAGCGGCTAGACCAAACTCGGTCGAAAATTTCGATCAAGGCCGAAGGGTGTGCCGAATTTTTGTGAGCTATTTCGGATCTATCATCAAACTTATTTTGGTCCATTTAAGCTTAAATATTTCATTAAGACTTTCGATTAAATGTCCATAATTTAGAAAAGCCTTAATTTGAGTTTGAAAATTTAAGATAATTCCATTATTCGATCTGAAAATTTCGGTCAAGGCTTGCTCATGTGAGTGCCAAATTTTGTATGTGCATTTGGACCTTGATTTCAAGCTCAATTCAACCCGTTTTAGCTCTTATAATTGCAAAAGCGCCTTAGTTAATTACTCATTTGATTAGTTAAGGTCCAATTAGGTTCGGAATCACAAAATGAGCACACGAGACACCGAGAAGTTGGCCATTTCATCCTCCTCATCCATTTGGACGAAAATTGATGGAGTCCTCGTGATATTAGACTTTCAAATTTTTAGATCGGATTCATAATTTTCATTCGATTAAAAAGTCCTATCGTAAGAGGTGACCTAAGAGATTAAAACTCTATCATTATGCTAAAATAACAGAGAGTTTTAATGGATTAGAACTCTTCTAAATCCAAGGGTTGTTATCAAATTCTACTCTAACTAGAATTAGTGATCCGACCGTTTCTAAAGAGTCATACTTCTATTAGGGCTTTTAGGGCCGAGCTCTATATAAATGTGCCTTTGTCACAAGCTCAGGGTCGGTACTTGTGAGCTTCACACGTTTGAAAAATTTAGAAAAAATTCGAGAGACAGAGAGGGAGTCATGGCTGAGTTCCAGCCTGTCGACCGTCACGAGCAGGTCCGCGCTAATAGATCGTGCATCACCTTCCTTGCTCCGATCGACTCGTGCCAGCCACCACGAGTTCTACACTCATCGATCTATCACTAGCCACTGACGGTGTGTCAATCCGATACTTGGAGCTTCCTATCCAAGCCTTGGAAGCCACTGCTCTGACGCCCAATTCCAGCCTGCTGCTCCGTCAAATAGAGCTGCTGTTCGGCCAATGTTCAGCCACGATCGAAGGTGTATTAGCTCCTATTTTCTTAACATTTGAAGTTCTAACATTGTAGTTACTTGTGCTAGATCATTTGGGATTGGTTTTGTGCAAATCGGACTTGAAAAAGTTTTATTTTGGGCGCAATAACATCAAGTGAACGTTTGCTGCAAATTCGGTGAAAAAAGGAAAATTTCTTAACTTTTAATTGCTAAATCACACTTGTTGGATTGGTGACTCCTGGTATTGTTCCTAGATCTCTTTGAACAAATCGATTTTTGCAATAAAATTTGAGAAATTCAAGCTTTTCCTGCGTATTCCATGCTGAAGCCAAAAACTAGTCTTCTTGGCATGAAAATTTGATTTTTTTTGTAAGCTTAATTTGGTTATGAATTGCTTGAATTTGATGACATTTTATAGAATTGATAAAATCTAATTGGAATCATTTCTTTTCTTGAAATAACATATGGTTGAACTTTCTCTTAAGATCAAATTGGACTAAATGAAAAAATCAAAATTTTTTTATGGATTGAGAATTTTCAGCACCTAATGCTCTCTTGCCTGAATTGTTCATGTGATGGATGAATTTTGTTTAGAAGTCTATCTTGAATTTGTTGAATGGCATCTATCCTTTAGTTAGTTGATGTTATCACTTGTTGTGGATAATATGTTGCTTTAGACGTTCAGCTAAAACATGTGGTTGGGATGGAATGCTCGAATTGCCTTATCTCTTGTGAATTTTCTGAATATATTTGATTTGAGATAAGATTTGGGTAATTGTCCATTGTTTTTAGAATTATCTAAATATCAACTTTTCTGAACCTTAAAGATAATTTTCTCAAATTAAAATTGGATCAAATTTTGGATGACGAAAGGTGGATCCCAACTTCATAATTTCGGCCACCCCTCTTTTTTTTCGAAAATTAACTTTAATTGACTCGTTTTCATTTTATTTTTATCATGCTTGTCTATTTTTGTTAGTTATAAAATTTGCACAATTTTAAACAAACATGCTCATAACATATGTTCCCTTTATGCCTAGACCCGTCGAAAAATTAAATTGCACGCCTTAGTCATGATCTCATGGAATGGGATCGCAATTTAGTATAAAAATTCGTGCTCTCTCCCTTTGGCAAAAGGGACGTTATTGTTTTATATAATTATCCGCATACTGGCTCGAATCTTCAAGGATGTAGCGGATAAAATTCTTCTCTAACCCAAATCTTTGGGGATGAGTGAATTTATAAGAAAAATCGAAATTCAAAGGTATATTATGGGCATTTTTGTTTATTTTTGTTCAAATTTTTTATTGTTTTTTAGTGCTTTTCATTTTTTCGAAAAGTACAAAAAAAATCATTTTTCGAATATCATATGGTCAAGCTTGGCGGAATCTTGTTTATATATTAAAAATAACATCTAATGTAGGTTAAGACTTTGGGAGATCATTTTCTTAATTAAAATTGGATGTTATCATATTTTATGGCATGTTTTCACCATAACCATTCTTAAATCCGAAAATACAGTAATTACTTGTCATTTGCATATCATATAGTTTAATCCATACTTTGCCATGGCATTTAATATAGTTTGCATTGCATCCTCTTTTCAAAGAAAATCAAAATCATTCAAATCACATCAATCAATCGAAAAAAGGATTTTTCATGAAAATTGGTACAGAAAGGGCATTAATTTTCTAAATTAATGTAACCAAGTCCCCGAACTCATTTTTCTCTGGTTCGCGATGAAATAAAATAGTTCTCCCGCTATTTTAATAAGGTTTCTAATCAATCTTTCGTAATCGATAACATGCATATATGTTCATATACCTTGTTGAATGTAGATGGATTTGTGATCAAAGTTGAAAAAATTGAGCCTTTTCTATCAATTTCATGGCAAAATCAAAAAATGGATGTTATTGGGCATAAAATTCTGTTTTCTTAAACAAGTTAAATTTGATCATGAATTGACTGAATTTTATGGTGTTTTTTTTAGAATTGATAAAATAGAATTGGAACCATGATTTATGAGATCAAATTGGTTAGCTTGAAAAGATAGAAATTTTCATGACTAACAATCTGAAATTTTTGGCATACATCACCCCTTGGCTGAAATTTACATGAGAATGAGCTTCATCGCGACATGCTAATTATCTCTTTTTCTTAAATTGATAGATTGTGTTTATCCGTTTGTTGTTAAATGTTATCTCTATGTTATGGATGAAGATTTGAGCTCAATTGGATAATATAGAAACTCAATGGATAGCTCTTTGAATTTAGATGATTATCATTAACACTTGAATTGGTTGGATGGATTGCTTAGTTTTTATCTTATCTTGCCTCTCATGAATTTTTCTGAATATATTTTATTTGAGATAAGGTTTGATCGGATTGAATGTTTATCCTTTTTTTTAGAATTATCTAAAACCTTTTTTTAAATCTTAAAGATAATTATCTCAAAATGAAATCAAGTTTTGGGTGAGGAAAGGTGGATCTCCAATTGCATAATTTTGGCCACCCCTCTTAGAAATTTCGAAATTTTCAATTAATTGGCTCATTTTTAATTTATTTTTGTCATGTTTGTTTGCTTTCGATTGTTATAAAGTTTGCACTTAAATCAACAAACATGCTCATAATGTATGCTCCCATGTGCTTGCCTTGTCCCGTCGGAAAAATAAATTACATGCCTTAACTATGATCTCATGGGATGGGACGGTGATTTAGTAAAGAATTTCATATTCTACCCTTTGGCAAAAGGAGTGATGTTATTCTATACATATATCCGCATACCGGCTCGACTTTTCGAGGATATAGCGGATAAAATTTTGCTTTAACCCAAATCTTTGGGAATGAGAGGATTTATCGGAAAATTCGGATTAAAAGATATATTATGGACATTTTTATTTATTTTTGTCCAAATTTTTGATTGATTTTGATTGTTTTTATTTTGCGAGAAAACACAAAAAGTCGCCTCCTTTATGGCACGTATTATATGGTCATTCAATGTCACATTTTTCCAATTAATCATCAAATTCACATCAATCAATCGAAAAGGAATTTTTCATGAAATTGCTACATAAAGGGCGTTAATTTTTCAATTAATGTAACCAAATCGCCGAACTCACTTTCCTGGTTCAATGAAATAAAATGGTTCATCCCACTATTTTATTTATATTTCTAATCGACCTACCAAGAACGATTAATGACGGTTCCAACTAAATGATATTTTTCAAGAATGAAACTAATTTGCGATTTGGTAGGACTTGGGAGGGTCCAAATTAGGTTAGTTAATTTAATTAACTCTGATAATCCATTAGCCTTAATTTTGAGGTCGCAATAGCTTGGCGACTCTATTGGGGAGTATAAATTTTTAATTTTTTGAAAAAAAAGGGTGCACCGAATTTTCAAAAAAAAATCAAAAATTACAATCTAATTTTCAAAATTTTTAATTAACCCTTTTAATTTTCGAAAAATAAAAAATCATTTGTGGACTTAAGCCATTGTTTTCATGATCTATCCCTTGATTGTTTGGTTGTGGATATGATTGATTTTTGGATCGATTGATTGAAATTGTTCTAATTTCTAATGTGATCATATTGATTTTCTAATCATTTCTTGCGGGTTTTCTTGATGTTTGGCATTTAATTCAATTGTTTTACTTTATTGCATAATGCCATGATTGAGTGAATTACACCTGTCGTGCATAATTCATGACGTTGCATGAGACCTAAAATGCTAGATGAACCTAAGATGGTATCTCGGACAAGAATCACCCTGGCTTTAGGATGGAGGAATGGATAATCTTGCCCTCGACCCCGACTATGTTATGAATTCCCCGCACTCACCTGAATTTACGGGCAAGAGAAGATTTTCTTGACATCTCCCAAGCTCAAGAGGCGCTGGGTAGAACTTACATCGTTAGGTTAGATCCGCCCTTGAAAGCTCGAACACTTGGCTAATAAAGCATACATATGCCATTCCTCTTGTCTTTGAACTCATGATCGTCACGTTCATATATGTTCTCTTCCTATACATTTTCCTAGCCGGTCCATGGCTATTAAGTGTGTCGTTATTCTCACCTATCACTTCATGGAGCACGGCAACATTTGCACCGTTGAGATAACTAAGGACGACCTAATCAACTGGGTTTCCCAACTAGATGAAGTCGCGTGCCATTATGTGGAGAGGAGAATGGGGAAGTTGATTCATTTGCTGGACATCAACGTCTATACCGAGATTATCCATGGTCTTGCTCACTCCTGGGTCCCTCGGATGGCCACGTTCTTGCTTGATAAGCACGAGCTCACCCCTACCTTGGAGGAGTACAGGCGTGCTCATTAGTAAGTCCCTCGACTCCGAACTTATCGATCCATACTTGAAAGGGGATGCCTCTGAAGTTTTAGCTAAATTTTTAAAAGTTGAATTACCAATTGTTCAAAGGGCATTAAAAGCAAACTACGGGCATTGCTCTTTCACTTTCCTCATTGACTATTTTAACAAAGCTCGATCCCCGCAAAAGGGTAAACTCTTTTACCGGCCTTTTTGGATTGATAGCTTTCCCCCATCACAAGAATTCTGTCAAGCCATACATGACACATTTCGTTCAACAAATTTGTGAGGAAAAGAATTTTGTGAATGCAATTCTAGCTGAAACCGTCTTTTCTCCGAATAATTTTCAACGGGGCAAGGCCAAGGTCTTGCGAGCCTCTCGCTGAACTTTTGCAAATCTGGTTTTTCTCACACATTAAAGAATGTCAAGGGCTCGTGTCAACTAATACCCTTAGAAACTTCGCCCGTCGTTGGTCATTTTCAAAGAAAAACAAAGCAAGTGTCTGGATTATCATTTTTTTCGAATGGTTAAAATTTGTGAGAAATCCCTCCACCAAGTCTCTCTAATGGCACGTTAGCTAGTTCCAATGTAAGGAGGCTCGTCTCACCTCTAGCCGATTTGGGCCGGTCCCTCTCTTGGGTTTTCACCGAGGCAGCTGAGTATTATCCGCCTCGAGTCATCCGACAATTCGAATGCGTCTAGAACATGCCTCCGCCTCTCCCCTCAAAGCAAATCTAACTTAACTTTGAATATATTGTTCCAGGTCACGAGGCGGCTGTCATCTCCACTCGATACCTATAAGCGGCTTGCCAACCGATCAAGCTCGATTTTTCGAGAAAGCCGTTGGAGCCCGGCCGATGAGGCGGACCGATCCACCAAGGAGCATCGCCCGAAGTACTCCACCCCCGAAGAATGGCATCCGAAGCTCCCTAACATCACTTCGTCCTAATACGTCAACAACGAGCTTAGGCGTTTGCTAGTTGAAGCCGAGCGAGAGATCATCATGGAAAATAAGGTTATTAAGCGATTGAAGACACAAGCCGATCCCTAAGCCAAGAGACCAAAGAATGGAGCTGGGCCCTCAAAGTGATAGGCTTTTGTTTGAGTCATGTCATTGTTTACTTTTGCTTGCTTAGGCCTCTCTTATTAGGGATTTTCGGCAAATACTATGGTTGTCACACTTTGATTACAATTTCAGTCAGTAATTTAGTTCTGTTTTCATTCGACCTTGCTCCATTATCCAAATTTTTGTACCCCTTTCGAGTTGGATTCAATTTTCACACCTCAAACGAAAAATTTCCACAGGGTCATAAGTTATCACGTCAAAAAATTTTAGGCGATCTAGTATGTTTTCCATTTACTACAGAATTAATAGTCGGGATGGAGCAGGCTGAAATTCTGCACATTTTCTGACACCTGAATCATTTTGATGGTAAGCACTAGTAAATGAGTTCGTTTGCTAAATCACGAAACATGAAAGTTGTAAAACAAATGTTTCAACTATGGCCTGCAAAATTTCAGACCTTAATTCACATTTTTAAGGGGTCCCTCATTCTTTCAACAAAAACTGGACAAAGCAATTTTTCTGGATAAAGTTTTCCAAAAATGCATTAAACTGTATTGATACGTGCATATCCAGATTTTAGTCAAAACATGAAAGTTATGCATCATCCTTTCGACTACAAGGCTGTAAAAGTTTACTTCGTTTCACCCATTTTGTAATTTTTAAAGAATTGTTTTCCAAAATCAGACGAAATTGAAATTTCCTAGATCGAGTCACGGGTCAAGATGAATGGTGTATATGAGTCTAGCCTAGCCATGGATCGACTCAACATTTCTCACATGTTATACTCACCATAAGATCATATTTTACAGGTAATTTAACATGGGTTCTACACGAATCACCCGCTCTTTAGCCAAGAAAATGGCCGACAAAACCGAAATCAATGATGCCATCCACGAGGCCTTGAATGAACAACTCGTCACTCTAAGCAAGCGTTTCAAAGGAATGATGTCATAAAAGATGGAGCAAATGATAGCCAACTTTGAGGCCAAGTTACAACCATCCACTTAAGCCCTCCTCCGGTCATGTCTATGCTAGTTCCTCCAACATGTAACTCCGGCAAAGCCTTGGAAGGCATTCCCTATCGACTATGCTGCTGGAGGATGTGATCATCACAGGCACGAGCTTAAGCGCGACACCGCTGATCCTAGTTCCCCAAGCCAACCCCGTAGCTACGGGACCAAATGATGAGACGGCCAAGTTGTTAGCCCATTTGGAGCAGAGGATACGAGAGATAAAAGGGATGCATAACATACCTCGGGTTGATTTCTCCGCATTTTCAAAAGTCGGTGTGCTAGAGAAGTTTAAGATGCTTGACTTTGAGAAGTACGACGGCACTTTCAATCCGGTACAATATGTGCATATGAACCTAAAGCCAAGGTTCCGAGCCGAGTCTGAAAGATACGGCTATGAGATGGTACACAAATTATAAAATCTACAGCGTGGAGGATTGGGAGAAGGCGGCGAATGCTTTTGTCAAGTATTTCAGTTTCAATCTAGATGTCCTCATCTCTAAGGAATGCTTGGAACAGGTAGAATTGAAGAAGGGTGGGATGATCAAGCAATATACCACCGGATGAAGAAACGTAGCGTCTCAACTAAAGCCGGTTCCCCCGAGTGAGGGCTCATGAAGTTGTTTGTCTTTACTCCACCACGGATAATGCGGTCACAAATCCTCGGGTCCGCCGTAATATCGTTCGGTCACCTCATTGCGATGGTTGAAAAGGTGGAAGGCGGCTTAAAGAAAGGTTGGTATGGAGATGCCGATGCAAGTACCAAACGATTTCTTGTAAAGAAAGACAAAGATGTGGTCCCACAAGTTAACGTCACCTCCCGAAGCCTCGGACCCAAATGCCCAAGGTTCAAGCCTCTAATCACCAACATGAAATTTCAATACTTATGGATATAAGGGATTCATGTGCACTCCGAGAATATACACCATTTCCTAGCTCTCTCTCTAGTTTTGGTTGTCCCGCACAAAAAGGATTTGTTGTCAACGGAGCCCTTGCGTCCGAACTATGCAACCTTTGCTAAGTGCGACCCAACTAAGAAATGTAACTATCATTGAGGTGAGCCCCGGGCATGACACGGACAGCTATAACATACTCAAGCTAGGACTTGCTCAATTATGGACATGTTTTCCTTCCAAGATAATCATCAGCCCAATGTCTAGAGTAACCCTTTATCGGATCACTTAGGCAAAGTCAATGTTGTATTTATTTTCGAGGCCGGCGCAGATCAACGCTTTTAAAGTCCGCGTGGTTGATATCTTTAATGCTCTGTTTAGATTAGGCTATTACCTGGCCGGTGAAAAAGTGACATCTAACTAGCTAAAGATGAAAATCTTGAGCCTAATGAGCAAAGGGATGATTGTACGTGTGAACTAAGCTGGAATGGTAGCCATTGTATCCCAAATTATCATTAATTGAGATCAAGAGCTTGTAGCTTTGGCTATACCTCAACCCGAGGATGGCCTAGAGGTAGATCCGAACAAAGTTGACGTTACAAATTTGATTAAGACCGACCCTAAACTAGCCGACTTGCTCGCTCTCGAAGATGCCTCGGATAAGGAACTCGAGATCGTTATACTTGAGAATTTCATGATTACCTCACCTTAGCCGTTCCCGTACAATGATGATAAGGCGGTGCCTTGGTCTTATAACTTAGCTCTGATAACCAGGTCCGGGCAAGCTTACAATGATGATCGGCCAGCCAGGCAAGTCGGCGAGAAGGACGCAAAAGAATTGCTAGTTGTGATTAAGGCGAGCAAGTACAATATCATTGATCGATTAAGGAAGTTGCCCACCCAAGTTTCCTTGCTGGAGTTTCTTCGGTCATCCGAGAAGCATTGAAATTCTTTGATGAAAGCATTGGGCCGGATACACGTACTTGAAAATATCGATCAAGACAAGTGAGAAAATTTCGTCAAAGCTATCCTTCTAAAGGATCATGTGGCATTCGTTGATGATGAAATTCTAGTTGAAGGAAGGGGCCATAATAAAGCCCTACCCACGTGACTCATGTACTCATCGACAATGGGTCAACATTAAACATATGCCCCTTGGCTACCTTGAATCACCTTGAAATTGACTTGGCCAGCCGTAGCGACCAAGACTTCAATCAAGGCCTTTGATGGTGTGAGGAAAAACGTCTTAGGGGCAAATCAACCTTGAGATCCAGATCGGACCTTCAATGTTTGATGTTTTGTTCCAAGTCTTGGATATTCCCTCGGCCTTTAATTTGTTACTAGGACATCCATGGATTCACAACGCATGTGCTATACCATCAAGCTTGCATCAAAATATTAAGTTCGTAGTCGAATAGAAACCGGTTATCGTCCATGGTGAGGAGTATCATCAAATTTATAATGAGATAGTCATTCTTTACATCGAGCCGGCTCATCCGAAGAGGATTCATATCATGCTTTCGAGTTGGTATGCACCATTCATGCTTCGCTAGAAAGTCCTTTGCCGACTCCAAAACTATTAAATGCTTCTCTCATGGTAGCTAAAGTAATAGTAGAACATGGATTTGAACCTCGCACCGGTCTAGGCCAATTTGGTCAAGGGATTCGCGCCCTATCGAACTCAACGGGCAATCTCATATAGCTAGCCTAGGATACCATGGACGTGGCCGTCTTGGGCATGGAAGATGATATGGGATAGGCCGTGGTAAGAAGAAACGCAGCCCTTTGCCACCACCTCTTTACACTATCTTCCGGTCGCCTAGAATGGTCGGCGGTTATGATGAGTTGACCTAGTTTGAAAATGACCTAGGGATTGTGTTCCCTAATTCACCGAAGGGCTAGAATACTCTAACCGAACCAATTATGCTGGACGAGGGAGAAATCGATAATGAGGTCCTCGACCTTGCCGGATGGTTCGATAATCCGACCATTGCAGCTATGCTCGAAGCCCCTATGCAAGTTGATGGGGCTCTTGAAAAGAAGCCTTACATGGTGCCTAAGCCCCCAAGGCCATCCGTCAATGCCATATTTGACGATCCACTAGAGGGTTTAGATTCGGAGTAACGTTTTTATGTTTATGCTTTCCCATGTGTGGAAATTTTATTGCTTTCTTAGGATTTCATTTCAATTCGATGTTGCACCCTAGGATTTCCCTTTTCAATAAGATGTAATTCATTGATTTAATATCAATAAAATTACAGAGGCATTTCATTAAATTTTTTAATCTCGTCGAAGTATCCCAAACTAGCCCGATGACGATAACCAATCGTCGAATAATATTGTCATCCATGATAAGAATCGAGAGTTGGGCTTCTTCAAGAATTCTTGTCCCGTGGTCTTAAAAAAACGTTTTCAAAAAAATCACACAATTTTTTAAAATTGCAAAAACTCACGCATGTTTAAACCCTGTTTGTTTCTTCGATTCCGCTACTTTGTGTTTTAGGGGCAAGCATGAGGAAGGAAGCCAAATGGATCCTGAAGTATGTAATGTAGATGTTTTGGACGAGTTTGATTTTCAATGATGAGGAGATACGTCGGGATTTCGAGTAGCACGAACAAAGTCAAACCTCTAGCTATTGAAGAAAGCGTATCGATCAATCTCGGTGATGTAAAAAACCCCAGAGAGGTTAAAATCGAAGGCAAACCTTCCTAAGGACATAGCTGAACGTCCGACTAAGCTCTTAAGAGATTACCGGGATATCTTTGCATGGTCCTACGTTGATATGCCTAGTCTCGATCGATCGATCATCAAACACTATCTAGCGATCGGTCCTTCGATTGAGCCCATAAAATAGAGGCAGCAAAGGGCTAAACCAGAGCTAGCAAAGAAGATTCAAGAAGAAGTCATGAAACTCCTCGATGTGGGATTCATTGAAACTACCCAATATTTCGAATGGGTTGCTAACATAGTTCTTGTCTTTGAAGAAGGACATTAGAGTTCGGGTTTGTGTGGATTACCAAGATTTGAATAGAGCCAATCCCAAAGATGATTTTCCACTTCCACACATCGACGTGCTCGTAGATAGCACGGCAAGCTTTCAGCTATTCTCATTCATGGATGGTTTCTAAGGTTACAACAAAATCCTGATGAACGAAGGCGACAAGCTGAAAAATGCATTCATCACCCTTGGAGGATATTCCATTATAAGGTGATACCCTTCGGTCTTAAGAATGCTTGGGCAACTTGTCATCGGGCAATTATCACGCTATTTCATGACATGATGCACAATGAGATCAAGGTTTATGTCGATGACATGATCGCAAAGACCCGACATGGGGAGGATCACGTGGAAACCTTAGCAAAGTTGTTTGACATGCTCCAAAAGTTCAAACTACGTCTTAACCCAACCAAGCGTGTCTTTGGCGCTAGCTCGGGCAAATTGCTCGGATTCATCGTCGGTAGCAAAGGCATTGAGATTGATCCATCCAAAGTGAAAGCTATCTATGAGCTCAAGCTACTTTTGTTAGTCAAGGAAGTTTAAAACCTCATGGGTAGGTTGAATTACATTTATCGATTC